>JAWDJE010000003.1:228763599-229363599 GCA_035047345.1 Bradypodion ventrale | reverse complement strand
CTCATGGCTAGCATATGATGAGGAATTCCGTATGAGGATTCCCCTCCATCCCGAGATGAGATGGGAGGAGCCCTGCCAGAGACTGTGGCTCTTGTATATGACACCCACACGCCCTGCCCCGGGAGATAGATACCATTGTGGACATGCGGTCCAGCGAGCAGCTCCAGCGCAGGTTACCCGCCAACAGGCGGGGCAGGGTGTTCCAGCCCGCCTGCTGTGCTGGACTTTCTCGTCAAATGGTTCCTGCAATCGAAAGAACTGCAGGTATAAGCATGAGTGTCCCACGTGTTCTGGTCCCCACGCAGCCTCGGCTTGTCCCAAGCCTGGGGGGGCGCGAGGCAGAGGGAGGGGTGGACAGTGGGCTGGCAAGGCTGCCACGGAGGGAACTAGTTCTCCAAAAGGCACCCTCCCCAATTAAGGTGGACATGCTGGAGCGCTGGCTCGCATCGTACCCAAAGGGGGAGGACAGAGAGTATCTCATTCACGGTTTTAAGCAGGGATTTCGTATCCCTTTTATGGGTGTTAGATCACCTCAGGATGCTCCCAACCTGTTATCCCTCAGAGGAAGGGAGGAGGTGGCTGCGGCCAGCATTAAAAAGGAATTAGACGCGGGCAGGGTCGCTGGACCTTTTCCTGCACCCCCTTTTCCCAACCTTAAGGTTTCACCATTGGGTTTGGTTCCCAAAAAGTCCCTAGGTGAGTTTCGCCTTATTCATCATTTGTCCTACCCAGCCGGCAGATCGGTCAACGATGCTATACCTGATGACCTTTGTTCGGTCAGGTATACATCGTTCGACCATGCGCTGCGCATGGTGCGCTCGTGTGGCCCGGGTGCCTTGCTGGCCAAGTGCGACATTAAGTCAGCTTTTCGCCTCTTGCCAGTGCACCCGGGTGACTTTGAATTGCTGGGTTTTAAATTTAAAGGGGAATATTATTTTGATAAGGCCATGCCTTTTGGCTGCTCCATATCATGCTCGGCCTTCGAGCGTTTTAGTACTTTCCTAGAGTGGGCTTTTGTCCGCAGGTCAGGGTCCCGGTCTGTAGCCCATTACCTGGATGACTTTTTATTCGGGGGTGAACGGGGCTGGGACACGTGTGCACGTCTCCTCAATACATTTCAGACGCTAATGCAGGAACTTGGTGTCCCTTTAGCGCCCGAAAAGACCGAGGGCCCATCGACCAAGTTAGTATTCCTGGGGGTTGAGATTGACGCAGTAGAGCAGGCTTCTAGGTTGCCGGGCGATAAGGTGTCCAGGATAGTGACCCTTATCTCGGAATTGCTGGCCAAGCGTAAGGCATCCCTGAGGGAACTCCAGGTGCTACATGGGCACCTTAATTTTGCCTGCAGGGTGGTCGCACCGGGCAGGGCTTTTGCCCGGCGCTTATGCGACGCCATGGCAGGGTTATCCAGGCCCCACCACAGAGTTAGGCTCACCCGGGGTATCAGGGCAGACATGTTCGTCTGGTTGCAATTCCTGAGGGAGTTTAACGGGGTCTCATTTTGGAGGTCGGACCTCCTGGCTTCCCCCAATTTCCAGATCCAGTCTGATGCCTCAGGATCCCTGGGTTATGGGATGTACTTCAATGGGAAGTGGGCCTATGGTGGGTGGCCACCGGCATGGGCAGGCACAGGTCGCCTGCGGGATCTCACATACCTGGAATTTTTTCCCATTCTGGGGGCTCTGATGCTATGGGGCGAACAGTGGGCTAATTCGGTAGTGCATTTTTGGTGCGACAATGCTGCTGTGGTACACATTGTCAATGCACAGACTTCTAAATCGCCCAGGGTTATGGATCTAGTGCGCCATTTTGTGCTGCGCTGCCTGCGCCTCAATGTCTTGTTCAGGGCCAGGCATGTCCCAGGGGTTAATAATGATATTGCTGATGCTTTGTCCCGCCTGCAGATCTCCCGGTTCCGCGCCTTGGCCCCGGATGCGGAGGAATTTCCCTCGCCACTCCCGGACGAGATGTGGACTATTGGCAAGGAGAGGTGAACCGGGCGATTGGCCTTTCACTAGCGCCACGCACGCGTAAGGCGTATCAACAAGCACTCAGTTCATATAGGGCTTTTGCCACTCAATTTCACTTGCCAGAGACCTGGCCTATTCCGGTGGACCATGTACTGCGGTTCATGGTCCACCTCCATGCACAGGGCCTTGCACCTCGCACCATAGCATCCAAGCTCTCGGCGTTGGCTTTTATGGCCAAAGTAGGGGGTCATGTGGATACCACCTCTGACTTCCGCGTGAGACACGTTTTGGAGGGGTGGGTGCGCGAGCGCGGGCGTTGCCCGGACGACCGGCACCCTATTTCCCCAGGGGTTCTTACCCAGTTGGCCCGGGGCTGGCCAGGCCTCTGTTTTGATCATTATGAGGCAGCCCTTTTTCATGCAGCCACAACGGTGGCATTTTTTGGAGCGCTCCGCGTCAGCGAACTCGTGATGCTGTCTAAGGCGGATGCAAGTGGTAGGGCACTGGAACTCGGAGATGTCTACGTTGCCAAAGACTGGGCCCAGTTGAGGATTCGCTCCTCAAAAACAGATCAGCACGGCGTAGGCAGTGGAGTAAGACTGCTACGGTGTTCTTTGGCAGACATCTGTCCGGTTGGTGCCCTACAGGAGTACCTGGCACTGCGTGGCTGGCACCACGGCCCGTTTTTCTGTCACCAAGATGGGTCTCCCCTTACTAAATTTCAGTTTTGGAAGGTGACAGCCATAGCCCTCACCAGGGTGGGTTTTTCAGGTGCCCGTTATGGCACACATTCGTTCCGTATTGGTGCAGCCTCTACAGCAGCTGCTTTTGGGTACTCGGGGGCTGACATACGCAGCATGGGGAGGTGGGGCTCACAGTGTTTTCAGTTTTATGTGCGCCCACTCCCGCCATGAGTACCAATTCAGTCACCTTACCTTCCTTTTTTCTCAATTTTATTGCAGACCCTGGGTGTCGTATTACACCGGTGACAGTATGGCTGGTGGGCCACAGCTATGTGCACAGGGCAGCGCGTTACGCTGCGGCGACAGAGTGGGGACCCCGACTGGGACTGGGTGACCACGCCAGTCTCGCATGGCATGGTAAGCCTGGGATGTTATGGCAGGAGCTGAGGCCTTTCCTTTTTTCTGGCCTGGGGGCTGACCCGCCTGACATTCTAATTATCCACCTGGGGGGCAATGATTTGGGCCAGGTCACCGGCTTATCGCTCAAGCATGCGATTTGCGAGGAACTCGCCTACTTGCACTATGTCTGGCCTGCCACAACCCTGGTTTGGTCGGACATTGTTCCGCGCCACTCTTACAGAGGGGGCGTTAACCTCCTTGCGCTTGACCGCGCGAGGCGCGCGGTCAACAAGGCGGTGGCGCGGTTTCTTACCACCAGGGCTTGGGGACGGGTTAGTCATCACCCCGATATTAGTCTGCAAAATTATGACCTCTATGCAGGGGATGGGGTCCATCTGTCGCGAGGAGGTATGGACCTCCTGTTGGGTGACTGGCGAGCAGGCCTGTTGACCGAGCTGACGGTCTGGGGGGGGGGCGTCAGGTCTTCTGTGAAGCCCCTCCGTGTGGCGGGTAGCACTGGTAAGGTAAACAGTATGACCCACAAGTATCCGGCAGGTTCGCAATTGACTGGACAACACTAGACAGGAATAAATTAGTTAAACGTTGTCCGGTCAACGACGAACCAGGCGATGGGGTGATGGTGATTGCTAACCAGCATGCATCACCCCTGTGATTTCACGGATACGCGTCAGAGGGTGGGGTCATGAGTTAGTTATTGACTACGGTCAACAATTTGTTTGTTGTTGACAAACAAATTGATACAAATTGATACATTGTAACCAATTGCCGTTGGCAATTTTGGGGTGGTACCTTACCAGTGTTACTTCGGCCTGCTTGCCTTAGGAATTATGATTGGTCGTTTTACCAATACAAATTTATAATTCGGACTAGGGCATTGAATCAATAAATGTGGCCCTTTGCTGTTATCCACTTTCAATGTTGTCTGTGTCCGTTATTGGGGGGGTGCGCCTGCAATGCAAGCGCGGCGCCAAAATGGCCGCCGCGCCCTTTGCGGGCCCCCCCCCACAGGACAGAGAATCCGGGTAGTTAGGGGCGTGGCCACCGCCTTGATAAAAGGGGTGGCCACGAGGCAGCCGTGCTGCCATTTTGCCTCAGCGACGGAGCGGAGAAGTTTTTCCCCTCCACCCCCTCCCTAGTTAACAGTGTGATTATGGTCGCTTCGGGGCCGGGTGGGAATTTTTGGTTGGGACCCATATTGGCTTCGGGTCCTGGCTTTTTTGCCCACCCCACACTGTGGCTATGGTTTGATATAGGGGTCTTTCTCCATTACTACTGTTGACTTTGGTCACATGGGCGGGTAGCACTGGTAAGGTAAACAGTATGACCCACAAGTATCCGGCAGGTTCGCAATTGACTGGACAACACTAGACAGGAATAAATTAGTTAAACGTTGTCCGGTCAACGACGAACCAGGCGATGGGGTGATGGTGATTGCTAACCAGCATGCATCACCCCTGTGATTTCACGGATACGCGTCAGAGGGTGGGGTCATGAGTTAGTTATTGACTACGGTCAACAATTTGTTTGTTGTTGACAAACAAATTGATACAAATTGATACATTGTAACCAATTGCCGTTGGCAATTTTGGGGTGGTACCTTACCAGTGTTACTTCGGCCTGCTTGCCTTAGGAATTATGATTGGTCGTTTTACCAATACAAATTTATAATTCGGACTAGGGCATTGAATCAATAAATGTGGCCCTTTGCTGTTATCCACTTTCAATGTTGTCTGTGTCCGTTATTGGGGGGGTGCGCCTGCAATGGATGCTGTAAAGAAGCTCTGCCCTAATTTTGCTATATATGGCAGTGCTAGTATCTATGAAATAATAAATAAACAAAACTAAAAAGCATTTATCTCACAGTAGTTTCATGGGCAAGACTTCTAGTATAAACTGCAAGTACCACAGACAGATATAGCCTTTATCTCTGTATATGATTTTTTTCACTGTATCTAAACAAAGAAAAAAATAGGTACCTCTGGCTTCATAATCTTTTAGTTATGTAACAGATTGAGGGTCTGGATTTTAGTCACTGAAAATGTGATGAACAACATTGTGCATTAATGCAGAAAACAGATTGAGCTCTTTAATGGGACATCAAATAAGACTTTATTAGCATCTATTAGGTTCAACCCAAAGCCCGGGAAATAGCATTAATGAGCATCATATATCAGTCTGTCTGTTATTAGATAACATTAAAACTAGCAAGTCATATAATGCTTTATACTTTTTTTACCTTTATCTTTAGAATTAGTGCCTGACATTCTATCCAGTTACACTGGCCCAACTATTAGTAATAGTGAACCAATTTATAAACCCATTAGTGACACTTTTTCCTGAAGATAAAAACAGTCAAAATTATCTGGCAGCAATTAATCTTAATGGCTGTATGCAGTAAACAGCAATGGGCTAATTCCAGCTCTGTCAGTCCCATCAAACAATCCCACATTAGGCAGCTTTTCACTGATCCATTAAGCATATTCAGAACAACAACAAATTCAACGCTGAAGGCACATGCACTAAACATTACAACACTGATCTTCTGAAGCCATCATTATCTCTTAAATAGTACTTCCCCCATGTATTATCATTATGCTGTACATTAGAAATACTTTGATTAAACTCCCTTAATTCATAACAGACAGCTGCAGACCATTTTATGCAGTTAATCTCAACACAACAGCTATTGAGGAAATATAACAAATGAAGGCTGTAAACTGGAAATCATTACGACAGAAGATACTGGGGTTTTTTTTAAAGCCCTCTCAGAGCAAAGAGCATGTAAAGATAATGCTTTAGGTCCACAATAGCATGCTCAAACTGCTAATGGCCTTCTAATTTTCCTGCAACATTAGATATAGAAGTTGTAGCTCAAAAAAGACAAGAAAAAGGCCACTGGATGCAGTTGTGATCAAGTACATTTCCAAGAGAATTGGTAATGTAACTTTAAAAAAACAAATCAAAATCAAACATGAATAAAGTCAAGGATGACCATCATATCTGAGGGATGTCACAGAAATCAACTCTGACTTCCATTACCACTTTAAGAATGATGCTGCTTTTGAAGTCCTCGTCTGAAGATAGTCCCTGCTCATAGTAAACCACTTCTGAGTACTCTGTTTACCTAGAAAACGAGGAAAAAATTTTCATAGGTCAGGACTGACTTGATAGCACACATGTCACCAAAAACAATGAAATACAGCATCAGGTGCTCAGGTGGTTATAACATAGGTCAGTTGTGAATAACTGTGGAAGGGACTGGCCTGAAGCATATCAAAGAGAAAGAAAACAATCTTATGAGAAGGAAAAAAAACAAATTATTTCTCTTTTGTCATAAAAAAGAGTGGGTGGCAGAGAGAATTTACATGCATATCTCCTCTTCTGCCTCAATACCTACAGAATGTCGAGATTCCAAAAGGCTCACTTGATAGGAAAAATGTATTCTGCAACTGCTTGTCAACATAGAGGTTTATATATTCGAGCCTCTACACATCACTGCAGCAGGTTCTGCCAGGTTATGCAGAGCCGGTAGGGGAAATTTCCCCGGGCCACACCCACTTGGTTAGCCATGCCCACCTCCATAGACCATAATGCAGGATGTTTGGCCACACCCACAGATTTGGCCCCACCCACAGATTTGGCCACCCCACAGAGTAGGTAGTAATTTTTTTTGCAATGCATCACTGTCTACACATATTTCATTAGGTTATGAGGCCATATTTCAGGAGGTGATGATAAGCCAGTCTGGCCAGGTTATCCTGCTATGGTAATAGAGTAGACCATACTGCCAGTGACTCATTGCTGATCGTCAGGTGGTGGTTAACTAACCTGACAGTCCTGAGGACTAACGGCTTGCGTGGTGATGTCCACATAGAAGGATTGAATCCTACATGAATCCATCTTGATAGAGGGCAGCAGTATTATGAATACTAGCCTCGGGCTGACGAGGACTTTGCACGCCAAAAGGGCCCAGGACCAGAAAGTGACTTGCAAAACTGGATCAGTGGTATAGGTGCCATGCTGCGAAGCAGAAGGCAAATGAAAGGCCACTGCATTATATTTTTATTGTCGTGATGATCACCAATATTTGGAATTGGATATGGCACTTGAAGAAGAACATGTTTTTAGTAAGGAGAGAGGAACATTACAGAGAAAGAACAACCTAAAATTAGGTGCTGTTGGTATACAAGAAATGAGCATTGCTGTAAATTTTGTTGTTCAGTTGCACAGTCGACTCCGACCCTTTGCAACCCCATGGACCATTTTCCTCCAGGCGCCTCTGTCCTCCACCATCCCCCTCAGCCCTCCCAGCTCTGTGCCCATTGTGTCTATAATGCCATCTAGCCATCTCATCCTTGGCCTTCCCCTTCTTCTTTTGCCCTCCACCTTTCCCAACATCAATGCCTTCTCAAGTGAATCCTCCCTTCTCATTTGATGTCCAAAGTACTTTAGCTTCATCTTTACTATTTGACCTTCCAATGAGCAGTCAGGGTTAATTTCTTCTAAGATTGACCTATTTGTTCTCCTCGCTGTCCAGGGGACTCTCAAAACCCTCCTCCAGCACCACATTTCAAAGGCATCTATTCTTCTGCGTTCAGCCTTCCTAATTGTCCAGCTCTCACATCCATACATTACTACTGGGAAAACCATTGCTTTGACTATTCTAATTTTTGTTTGCAATGTGATGTCTCTGCTTTTCACTATGTTCCCCAGGTTTCTCATTGCTTGTCTCCCAAGAATCAGTCGCCTTTTTATTTCATGGCTACAATCCCCATCTGCAGTGATCTTTGATCCTAAGAAAGTAAAATCTGTCACAGCTTCTACTTCTTCTGGCGTCTATAAATAAATAAAGTCTGTAAATGGTATTGTATTTTGGAAGTCATTAACTCATAGAATCCCTACACATCAGAAGGGACCTGATGGCACCCAACATCTTTGGAGTTTTCTTTAAATTCTAAAGAATTGTATGGATTGAATAGTTGAGACCCTAGCAGGATATAGGCACCAAAGCTCTGTAAGTAAGACAATTCCCAACCACAAAGCAAAAATCAGTAACTTCAAGTTAAAATAAGTTTCTAAATGTTTGCTCTCTATTCTTCTTAAACCATGTTTTAAAATATTTTTACAGTTAGACACAGAATCTCTTTGTAAGCACAAATCACTGTTTGGTTAGGAAGGAGTTAAAAATCAAATTGGGTACTGATCAACAGCAGCAAAAGTTCAGATTGACCCTGACCTGTTGCTTGTTTCCCCTTTGAAAACTTGTATCAGGAGCCTAAACTGATCTAGGAAATGAAAGCATTCAGGGCTGGGACAAACAAATTGTTCTGTACTTTTGTAGTGCAGAAATACTTTGAATATACTTGCCGGGGGAGATAAAGGGCTGCCCGGGCTGGCAGAAGACAACCTCCGCCAACCAGCCAAGGGGAGCCCCGTCCTTCCTCCCCTTGCTGGGAGAGATAAAGGGCTGCCCGGGCTACCCGGGTCAGGCCAGAAATCGCCACTGCCAAACTAACAGGTTGCTATATCCTGGGTCACAAAAAACCATTGTCTATAGATGCTAACTCATGGGCAAATGTGTAATGCCACAATGTTTGTTTTGCATCCATCCTTTAGATGTGATGCATCAGTTTGCAAGTAAAGTTTGTTTTGCAACCATTTGCAAATCAATAAGGGCAGGCTTCATATCAAGTCTGAACAACAACCAGGGATTTCCCATTATTGTCAGTTTTTTTAAAAAAAACATTTTTATTGAATTTTTCTAACATTTACAAAACAATACATAGAATGAAAAGTATATCAACAAAACTAAAATATAAAATCATAAAAAGAAGAAGAAAAGCCTATCCTAATACATTTTTTTCATGTATCTTTATAATTTCAAATACAATAAAACCACCTTACACTTAATCACTTTAAACAACTCAATAGTTTTCTGGATAGGAAATCACACAAAAACAAAATTATGTTACACCCAGTGTTAATATACATTGCCCTGGAAAGCTCAGAGTACCACAATATTTTACCTCCAAAAACTATTTTGGTCGGTACAGGTCTATTTCCTTCACCTCCCTCCATTGCATGATCCACAAATGGTTTCCAGATATTCCAAAATCTATTTTCTTTCAGATTACCCCTTTTTTTCTTTTATTCCCAAATCAGTTTATCATTCAATGCTAAATTCCACATTTCTTTATACCATTCTTCAGTCAATATAATTACATCATTTTTCCAATTTCTAGCAATACATTGTCTACCCGTTGTAAGCATTATTTCTAATAATTCTCTCTCACCTTTATTTGAAGAAATAAATTCCACATTTGTCAGCATGGTGGTACATGGCCCCAATTTGATTCTTTTACCCATTATCTCACCCATTTCTTTTTTAATTCTTTTCCAAAAATCCTTTACCACAGTGCAACTCCATCACATGTGTTCATAAGTTCCTATTGTATCTTTACATCTCCAACACAATTTATCCCTTTTATTGTCAATTTGATGTAACCTCACTGGAGTCAGGTACCACCTCCATAACATTTTACAATTATGTTCCTTAATTCTAACCGACATAATTCTCATTATCCTCTTTTTCCATTTATTTTTCCATATATCATTATCTATTTTTATTTTCAAATCATCTTCCCAAATTAATTTCAAACCCTCTTGTGGATCACCCTCCTTATTCAACAATGTATACAATTTGCTGACTAAACCCTTAGTATTTTTAACTTCGTTCCTAATTTTTAGAACCAGATCCTCAAATTCCATCTTTTCCCTTTCCAAATCATATTCCCTCATATATTTATTATTTCATTTATTAATTTTCAACATCTGAAACCAGTTCATATTTAGTTGTTCAAACAATTTTGTCCTAACATTCATATCCCTGCAAGCTCGTAACCAATCTTTCAAAAGAAAAATTTCATTCTTATCCAGAATTTCTTTTACTACATTATCAACCTTGATCGGGAAACCCACCATATCTGACAATTCCATAATTGGAGAGAAATTTGGGGCTAAATTCTTCTTTACTTTCTTCCATACACTCATTAAACCTTTCATCAAAGTATTTTTAATTTCAACTTTTCCAAAGATATCCCCCCAAAAGACCATTTTACCTATATGTCTATAATTTCCTCCCAAATCACCTTTTCTCTTGCCAAGATCTTCACAACACTCTTAACTTGAAAGGCTCAATAATATCCCCTCAAATTCGGGATTCCCAGGCCACCTACCTTCTGAGGCAAATACTGTTGAATTGGGGCCGCGGGGGCGGCCGTTGGGTCCCGGAGGAGACTGGTCAGGAAGGAGACACGCAACAAGATGGAGCGAAGACCAGTGATTTATTGAGGGAAAATCATAGCATATATAGAAGGCAAAAGGGCTGCATGTGATACAACCGTCATCTGACAATAATCACATCTCATGTTTACACGGGTTAATTGGGAACCTCTCCCGGGGAAGTTAATTAACTAAATTAAACACTGACAGGGGAACTTCATTGTTCCATGCTTATCCAGGAGTAAACATGGCCGATGTTGTCTTTAGGGCTATAGGTAATCTGTGGGTGCGATATTACCTATTTCCTAACTGGTTAGTTAGACATTCAATCTCCTCTTGCTCGGCCTGCTTGTCATGTCAGATATGGGTGAATTAACTATGGCTGTTAATCCGCTCCCCAATTTCTGTCCCCTCGGAGCCAATGGCTCAGAGTGATCTCACAAGTTATGGCTTTTGTCAGGGACAGTATACCAATTGTGCTCGCGGATCCCACAAAATACCATAATCTTTTAGATAACCTAGACCTCTTTCCACCATTACAAAAATTATTAATCATTTTTTGAAACTCATTAATATTATTGTCAGTTGTAAATAGCTACAATGTTACTATTCTTTTAGGTTGGCCAACCATTGTGTGCCTCTGTACCTGATGTGCATAAATTGATGTCATGAGGTCTTACTCTTATGTCTGACAAAGTGGACTTGATCCACAAAAGCTCACATTTAAATACAGTAGTTAGTATTTAAGATGCCACAACTGTTGTTTTGTTTTGTTTACTCTCAGATAAGCAGATTTCACTCAAACATCATATAACACAATTATTGTTTTTCTCCTTTGAAAGACTATTTTGAGGATCAATATTTCATCCCTGCAGGCTTGATTCTTTCCAAATTTTAAAAAAGCCAGTGGGGCCAACCATTCCCTTTTAAGATAAACAAGGACTGGTCTTTTCAATTGATAAGAGTTACAGGATTTTAAATTTGGGGGCATTTAGGATCGCTTACTTGTGAATGGGTGGGTGGGACAGTTTTACTTTGTTAAAAAAATCATAACCTGAATACTCCTTGTTCAAATTTCCCAAATCTAGCATACTACAAGAGCAGACTGTTTTCTACAGTCGTGTCAAATTTAATCCTAATCGGAAGTCCAGTTTCAAATGATTTTTTTTATTATTTGGGCTGCCCCCATTTGTAGAATTGCTTTGTATAATGTTGATTTGCTCTGCTACAAAATAACTTAATCCTACTGTAATGCATGTATAAAGTGCTGATGATGCATAGGAATGTTGGTAATTGGATGCATAGCCAATCTGCATATAGTCACATCTTTCAAAGTATCATTATTTAATTTTTGAAAGCCTAATATGAGATCCTACTTTCTCTCAATATAAAAGTGGAGTGGAGGGAAGGAGTAGCACAGCCATGGAACACATGGAACCTAGGTACAGAATACACCTTCACAAATTCTTTGCTTCACAAGTGTAAAGAAACCGTAAAAGTAGCTGTGAATAAGTCCTGTGTCTAGCTGTTTTTTGCCACACATAAATAGTTCATTTGATTTTAGAGATGTAAACCACAGACACAGCGTCTACTTTTCAGTGAAATGATCAAATAAATAAAATTTCTATCTGGCATTAGCTTAACTGTCAGGGCTGATTTCAGTTTCAGTTTATAAACCCAGCATGCATATAATATAGGAATCAGGACCTCTGCAGAATTTTTCCGGATTTGCAATACGGACGATTAGAGGACATGAGTAATATATTTTTGAAATATAAAAAAAGCTACCTAGCGATGCTGAAGGTTAAGCTAATCCAATAATGAAAAGACTTTTGTTTCACATCAGCCCTTTGTTGACCCAGCATATTTTAAAAATCCTGCATCTCCCGAGCCCAAAGGGCAGCAGCTTTATACTTATTATTTCTCTTTTTTTAAAAGCTATGTACAAGATGGATAGCAGAGTAACAACAGGAAGCATTTGTGGTCAGGGATGCCAAAGAAAACAACCTCTCTGCAGATGGTCAGTAGACTTTATTTTAAGTGCTGATGTGAGTACAGGTTTTGCACACTGAGTCTCAGAAAACGATCAAATTTTAAACATTGCTTACTGTTATATAAAGGGAAAAAAGGAGTGGGGAGATGATTGACTTATCCTTCCAGGATATAATTTGCAATGACTAGAATATATGTTCCAGCTCTGGGAGAAGAAAGAAAAGAAGACACTAGAACATCAGTCTATGTTTCTGGTTACACTCCTGCACGCTAATTTTCTGAAGAGATAAACAGGATATTATGGTTTTTATATTATAATCAATTCTTTTCCTATTAATTGCACCTGGAACAAATTATTAATTTTGCATACTGCACTTATAACTGAACTTCTAATTACTGTTTTTGTAATATCATATAGCAAAGACTGTGCTATAGACAGCAAAAAATAAATTTCTAGAGAATGTCCCTACAAAAGGTAGGGCAGTCTGGGATCACTAATGTTCAGGTCACTTGAGGGGAAGAGGAGCAAAACCACATCCAGCCAACTCCCCCCTCCCCCATCCAAACAACAGAAGCAACCTTTGCCCATATAGGGAAGTGGCTAACACATCCCTTGCTCCTCTGTGGAGGGGCAGGGAAAGTGTAATAATTTCCCTCTCCTGATGATTGTTGTAGCATCAATCAAAACCATAGGTGTGAGCAGTTTCTCGACTGGAACTACATTGAAAAATGAAAAAATCCTCCCCCTCCCTCCCTCTGAAATGATGATGTGCAATTCAGAGGAAGGGGGAAAATAATTACACTTTCCCTGCTTCTTCACTATACCAGAGATTGATACGAGAAGCAGCTTTTGAAAGCTGCAAGGCTTCAACATACAGGCACTGGGGATGGTGTATTTTGGATCACTGAAAAATAGTAGTTCAAAACTAAGCACTAAAGAGGAGGTTGGGGTGCTTTGGAATCTTCAACATGTGAATCCTGGAGGACAGGAGAGACCCCTAAGACAGTGGTGGGCATCAGCAGGTTCACACCAGTTCACCAGAACTGGTAGCAGAAATTCTGGCTGGCCCTGCCCACCCAAGTTTTGAAATAAAGTAGTCCTAAATCAGGTACAGTGCAGGGCTTTCTCCCTGGCCACACCCACCATACCATGCCCACAGTGTAGTAGTAAAAATTTTTTTGAGCCCACCACTGCTAGAGAGCTCCAAAAGGGATAAATGTCATGGAACACTGTTATCTTTCCCACCAAAGTGGTACCTATTTATCTACTTGCTATTTTGTTGCTTTTGAACTGCTAGGTTGGAAGGAGCTGGGACAGACGATGGGTGCTCAATCAGTTGCGCACCACTCAGGTCTTGAACTGCTGGACTGCTGACCTTCCAGTCATTAAACTCAGCATCTTAGCCACTACACTTACATAGGTGTAAATATTCAGCTGGATTCTATCTTCTCTATCTGTCTATCTGTCTATCTATCTATCTATCTTTCTTTCTTTCTTTCTTCCCTCAAAGCTTAACACTGATGTTGATGAAAATTTAACTTAGTGACATCTTGTTAAGTTCCAGTGAACTTAATGCAATCAAGCATTAGTTTTGACTGGCTTCGGTTTTAAGATAGTATAAGATGCCACTATGGAAGAACTGCCCTGATTTCAAGTTACACTCCTTAGAAACCTATAACCTTTCAGTGTCACTCTGAAAGAGAGCAGACCTTTGCATTTCCTTTCCTCTTAGTATTAGCTGCCCAGAATGTTTCACACCATTGTTTTTCTTTTCAAGAGTAATAGCAGTGGTATGACAAGCAATTCACACAAAGCATTATAATATAACTCATAAACTGAGCCTAAAAAACAACATGGGTTGTCAACATCTGTTAAACTGTCTTGTAAGCTGGCAATGATCAGATAGCCAAGAAAAGGTGCCAGAGAAAATGCTTTGCACTTGCTCCAGAGCCAGTAGTAACTTGTGGATGTAGGGGAGGGGAATGCTTTACTGACCTTGAACAAGCAAATCAGCAGTTAGCAAAGAAATCTGTTCCCTTCATATTTCAGAAAGCAGGACTCTTCAACTGCTTTAAACCCATGCATGATACCTGCATATGCTTTAATGAATTTCCTCAGGTGCTCCTCTTCCATGTGATGTGAGATGCCAAGAAGACTGATATTGTACCTTCTTTCATCCAATCAGAAATAAATCAAATGATACAAACTTCATATCAAATCAGTGGTCACTTCCTGAACTCAAACCAAGTATACAAAATGAGTGCCACCAGGGGTGTGCATTTGGGATGTTTTTGGACTGTGTTGTTGTTGTTGTTGTTGCTGCTGCTGCTGCTGCTGCTGTTGTTCACTCACATAGTCAATTCTGATCCCTTGCAATCCCATGGACCATTGCATGCCAGGCACCCCTATCCTCCACCCTCCTCCACCTGCCCAACTCTGCACCCATCCATCAACAAGACCATCCAGCCATCTCATTCTCTGCCGTACTTCCCATAATTCTCCTTACTTGGAGTCCCACCTGCAGGGCCCTAAATTTGTCTAAATTGTTACTGTGAAGCTTCCTTTTCAAACATAAAGTTAGACTTATCCAAGGCATGAAACCTGCCAGTTGGGTATTCTCTCAAGGTGTGTTTAGTTTGTGTGTCTGAAGGGACTGAGGTAGCTTCTTGGTTAAGACACTGAACTTGATGATTGGAAGGTCAGCAGGTCAGCAGTTTGAGACTGCTGACCTGCACATTGGAGTGAGCTCCCAGCTCCTGCCAGCCTAGCGGTTCGAAAGCAAGAAATTGCAAATAGATATATAGGCACCACTTTAGTGGGAAGGTAAACAACGTTCTGTGCACTCCGGTATCTAGTCATGCCTGCCACGTGTCCACAGAAACATCTGCAAACACAGACAGTTCTGGCTCTTTGGCTATAAACAGAGATGAGCACTGAACCCTAGAGTCAGATATTTATTTCTTTATTTATGAATTTATATCCCGCCCTCCTGATAAAGAACATCATTCAGGGCAGCTAACAACATATATAAAAGTACAGTACAATAGCAGATAAAAACAACAACTGCTAAAAAATACCTAACCCAACCCACTAAAAACAGCATTAAAACACATAAAACTAATCAATTTATCATTAAAAAACACCCTCCCCCTCCCCCCACCCAGCAAAAAAAGCAAAAAAACAAACAGAAAGGGCAAAGAAAACAGAGAGAAGCAGGATCCCTCAATAGGCTAAATAAGCCAGCAGGCTTGTACAGAAGAGTCACACATGCCCCAAACCCGCTGGCATAGCCAGGTCTTCAACAATTTTCTGAAGGGGAGAAGATTCGACTGGAGGTGCAATTCTGGTGGTAAAAGGTTCCACAGGGCTGGGGCAGACACGGAGAAGGCTCTCTTCCTGGCCCCACTGTTGTGTATGGAATGTAACTGCTGCATTATACCTTTAAGATGAATGTAACTACTTCAGGAAAGAATGTATCCTTAAGCAATCTGTAATAGAACACAATGTATTTCAGCTGCATAAGAATGCGAGCTTGCTACCAGAGATGGCAGCAGCGAGCATTTGGCTCACATGGTACACATTCCCCAACTACCTCCAGCCGCGGGAACTATTTCTGCCACCCACACACCTGATGAAGAAGGCGTGACCCCAAATGATGTCACGCTGACCGTAAACAATAGGCTACCGTGGTTCCACATTCAAATGTATAGTCACTGTATAAAAGGAGCTGTATCACCGCCATTACCTTGTGTTGGTTCTGTATACCATGCAATAATGATGTGTTAACCTAGTAAAGGCTATCTCCGTTGACTACTGAACACCAAACCCACTAAGATGAACTTCTTTCATGGATAGGACCACCACTGAGCCCCCTCCTGTTTGCCCTTGTAGGACAGGCTGAACACCTTAGGGTGACGCGGTCTCTTAAGTACCCTGGACCAATGCCATGGAAGGCTTTAACATATTGCATATGTTGACAACAGAGATCTGTCCTTAAAAACCTTTCCCAAAATGTCTTCCAAGGGAAGACAGAACCATCATTGTACTTCTGGTGACATCACAGTTACCCTCATTTCAGTATTACTGTATCTATTTTACTCTGTTAAGCTCTGTCACTTAGAAAAAATGCACATACATACTTTTTAACGTGCCCCATGTTCTAAGTAACATCCTTGTTCGGACAAAAAAAATTATAAAACTATCATCTCTGATTTGTAATATGGTGATATGCAAAGTATGTTGCTACATCACAAGCACAGAATTATATCTATTATACCCTGTTTAGTGCAGAAAACTGGGCCCCATGGGAGATAAGACTACCTGCCTGAAACAACAGAAGATAATGCAAGACAAACCCAGCCAAGTGAAATAAGGCTAAGCAATCAGAATGGTTACTTAGGCTACATCTCATTTATTTGTATGTATTTCATCGATTTCCAACAGAATATTGAACATATAAATGTAGGATGATAAACCATTGATAGATTATCTTTTCTGCACTGTTAGCTGATCACTCTTAAAAAATGTGAGGGGAAAACATATCAGTATATCCTCTCAGGCTTCAAGCAGGGAAAGGACTTATTCTTTCTCAAAATAAATGATGCAAGGAGTTTGTAGACTATGGTTTATAGCTAGAGATTTTGGTTTCAAACAATGTAGACCTAGAAAAGCAGAAGCATATAATATTTTTGCTTGCTGGGCCAGCCATACCATTAGGTAAAGTGAACTGATTACTTCAGTTGGAAATCTCTGGGCAGGGGCAAGAGGCTTTTCCATTTAGAATGGCCAGTGGGGGGTGGGAGATACTAACTTGTCTTTTTCCTCAGGCAGTGAAATCTCTTGGGCCAGCCTTGTCTGCATGTGTAGATCTGCTTCTCAACATACCCACTCTACAGACATTTGATGGAAGTTTTTCTGAACAACACAAGCTTCTGTATTCCTAACACTTGTCTCAGCGGACTCATTGGAAGAGACACTTTCATATATCAGAATGTTTTAAAGGCAGGGTGGAGGAGAACACAGATTTGTTTGTTTACTTCTTTATTTGTTTAATTTATGTTTTATCATTTTGACAAAAAACACTTCAGACAAGAAACAACAAAAAGAATAACATTCAAAAGAAAAGTTAAATGCAAACACATTAAAACAATGGTTAATCCACAACTAAACACATTCAGTAAAAAGAAACAATAACTCTCACTTGACTGTAACCCACAGGAAAACTTAGCTGAATAAAAGAAGGTATTTGCCTGCTAGTGGAAGAACAAGGAGTTCCAATGGCTGGAAGTAAGTCCCCCCACCTCAAACATCCTGTTCAGTGCTGAGGAAAGTGTATTGCTGAGCAGGCTTATGAAAGAGAATATGGTTGTATTTCCCAATATTAATAAACAGCTTCTCAAACAGTGAATTATTATTTCAAAAGTAATTCCAGAGATTGTGCTGTCTCAAGTATCTGAGATACTTGCATCAGTAAAACACAAAACTTGGAAGAGTTACTATTTTGGGCTACATCTCTCAGAATACTTTGTTGGCAGCTGCTGTCTTCACCCACACCTCTATCCAGCAGGGCCAATGGCTGTTGTAGTAAAAAAAGTTACAGTCGAAAAGGAACCTATTTGAGCTTTGTTAAAACACACGGGACTGTGGTGGCAAACGTGGTTAAGACGCTGAACTTGACAACTGGAAGGTTGGCAGGTCAGCAGTTTGAGACCCAAGTACTGCTCGATGGAATAAGTTGCTGTCTCTGTCCCAGCTCCTGTCAACCTAGCTGTTCGAAAGCACCTAGTACCACAACCTAACCCTGCTGGCTTATTTATCCCCTTCCGGTGTTTATTCTCCTGCTTAGGTGCCCCTCTTTTAATGGTATTAGGGATGTTTTAGGGGTGTTTTAATTGTTTTACATAGTTTTAATAATCAGTTTTAACTGCATGGGGGATAGGTTTTTAATCCAATGTTGTGAGCGGCCTTGGGTCACTGAGGTGAGAAAGGCAGCCATACAAGTCTAAAATAATAATAAAATAAAATCTATATATCGATACCTATAAAGAGGGACATTAACCATTGGACTCCAGCATACGCTCCCGCACCCGGCCCAACCATCCCTAACCAAGCCACCTGCACTTACCTTACCCCCATCTCACCAACCCTGCAAGTGTCTGGAGGTTGCCAGTGGGCCAGCCGCCCCACAAACGCTACCAAAAAAATAAAACTATGAGTCCCAGAGTCCCAGAGTCCTCTGCACTGTGCAACCCCTCAGGCTATCAGGCTGAAGAATGCGAGCGCAGAGGAGGCCAGGAACATGCGCACCGACTTTAAAAAAACAAATACCGGGAGCCAGAGGGAAAGACTTTGAAAGACCCAGCCAGAGCCAGGAAAAGGTAAGTGTGGTTGGTGGGGGTTAGGGAGTGGGAGGGAGGCACGGCCCCAGTAACCACGCCCCCCCACACCACCACCTAGCCCCCCTCCCTAAACCCCACAGACCACACTTACCTTTTGCCGGCTCTGGCTGGATCTCTGAAACTCTTTCCCTCACAGTGCAGCCTTCTGCATAGGGAGAAGCACTGGCCTCTCCTTCATCCCTGTGGTGACATGGCCTCGACGCCCGCATGGACAAAGGAGAGGCCAGAGCACCTCCTGGCCTACTAGAGAGAAGGACTCGCTTCTCTCTGGATTGGCTGGGAACGAAAGTTCCGTTCCCAGCCAACCCAAAGAGAAGCAAAGCCCCTCCATGATGGAGATTCATTCTCTCCAGTAGGCAAAGGTGCTGCAGAGAGGGGATCCCCCCCCCCCCGCAGGACACCCCGTTATTAAAGAGAAGAAACCAAGTGATTTCTTCTCTTTAAAAACGGAGTGTTTGGGAGGGGGTGGAATCGATCACCTCTCCCAGGTCTCCTGGGTACAGAAGGGTTGGGGGGACAGACCCCTTTTGTCCCCCCAACCATTCCAAACCCAGGGGACCAGGGAGAGGGGATCGAATCCACCTCCCTAACACTCCATTGTTAAAGAGAAGAAACCGCTTGCTTTCCTCTCTTTAATACGGGGGGAGTCGGGGGAATTCCCCATCTCAGCTGGGTCCCCTGGGTTCAGGAGGGTTGGGGAGACAGACCCCATTTGTCCCCCCAAACCTCCCAAACCCAGGGACCAGGGAGAGGGATCAATTCCACCCCCACCCCCCAAACAATCCATTTTTAAAGAGAAGAAACTGCTTGGTTTCTTCTCTTTAATAATGCGGTGTCCTGCGGGGGGGGGGGATCCCCTCTCTGCCGGGTCCTCTTGCTCTGGAAGGGTTTGGGGGACAGACCCATTTTGTCCCCCCAACCCTCCCCAACCCAGGGGACCAGGGAGAGGGGATCGATTCCACCCCCTCCCAAACACTGCATTTTTAAAGAGAAGAAAACGCTTGGTTTCTTCTCTTTAATAACGGGGTGTCCTGTGGGGGGATCCCCTCTCTGCTGGGTCCCCTGACTCTGGAAGTGTTTGAGGGACAGACCCCTTTTGTCCCCCAACCCTCCCAAATCCAGGGGACCAGGATGAGGGGGTCAATTCCACCCCCTCCCAAACACTCCATTTTTAAAGAGAAGAAACCGCTTGGTTACTTCTCTTTAATAATGGCTGTCCTGTGGGGGGAATCCCCTCTCTGCAGGGTACTCTGGCTCTGGCAGGGTTGGGGGGGGGACATACCCCTTTTGTCCCTCCCCAACCCTCATTGAAACAGGAGACCCAGGAGAGGGGATCGATCCCCCCAACACTCAGTTTTTAAAGAGAAGAAACTGGTTTCTTCTCTTTAATAACGGGGTGTCCTGCAGGGGGATCCCCTCTCTGCCTGGTCCCCTGGGTTGAGGGGGGGGTTGGGGGGACAACACACACACGCACATGCACATGCACATGCACACGCACACGCACACGCACACGCACACGCACACGCACACACACTCTGCTTCTCTCTCTCTCTCTCTCTCTCTCTCTCTCTCTCTCTCTCACACACACACACATACAACACACGCACAGACAACACTCCTGCCTTGCCAGGAATTTTAAAAAAAATTGCAAGTAGATAAATAGGTACCCAGTAGGTGTACGTTAGTATGTCTGGTATAGAAATCCACATCCCTGCCCCAATTGCACTATAACTTTGCACACACCTACCTTGTACATGCAAGACAATCACTGTCGTGGTCCCTGGTCCCATGTGGGGGCGTGGGCCCCACAAAATGGGGAAAACAGCAGGCACTACAACTCCCAGGGTGCCTCGGGTGCTGGAATGTCATAACACCGCTTACCCCTCAGCTGAACATGGGGAAACATGTACATAGCATGTGCACACCTCCAGCGGATGTTGTCGCGTGTAGAGCCATTAGGCACGAAGGCCAGGCCACCTGTCCATGCGGCAATTGCAGCAGGCAAGACTGAGGCTTTGGCAGGCATGGAAGCAGGGGTCCAGTGTTGGATGAGCTGCCAGACATAGTGGCAGACACCAAGGTGGAGCTGCCAGAGACAGTGGAGGCCGCACTGCAAGAACGGCAGCAGCAGGCCCCTTGGTGGTGGCAGGCTGAGGCCACAGCATGAGAATGGGCAGCATCGGCACTGGCTGCCAGTACCTCAGTGAGGTTGCCCTGAGTCTGCGCTGGGCCTGGCCCCACTCTGCAACAATGGGGTTCTATTCAACCGGGACATCCCCTGTTGTGGATGGGCCAATGGAAGTTGGCCAGGGTCACAGGCCATGCCCAGGAGGCTACGACAGGAGACCAGGGTGCGGAGCCGACAGAACAGCCAACCCCACTGTGATCAGGTATGCAGACCAGAATAACGGGCCTCCACCATGCCGTGAAAGGCACGGCGCGGCCAATGGTGATGCCACTTCAGCCGGCACATTCCGGGGGTGGATGACCAAGCCGTGCCTCCTCTGACAGGCAGCCAGTGGGCGGCCGTGGCTGCTGCCCACTGCCATGTGGGGAAGATGCACCGACACCCCCACCTCACAGTCTCCGGAACGCTGTGGACATGTATGCGCTCACCTCACACGCTGTGCACTGGGGCGGTCATGGCCAGCAGCGGCAGTGCAGAGGGGGACACCCTGGGCGAAGCTGGGTACCAAGCTAGTAAAATAATAAATAAAGAAATTGCAAGTAGATAAATAGGTACCCAGTAGGAAGGTAAACAGTGTTCCCTGCACTCCAGTGTCTAGGCATGTTTGCCACATGTCCACGGAAGCATCTGAAACACAGACAATGCTGGCTCTTTGGCTACAAACAGAAATGAGTACTGAACCGTAGAGTTAGATATGACTGGTTTTCAAGTAAGGGTGTCCTTTACTTTTACTTTTACCTAACCCACAGAAACATAAACAAGGCCTTCTCCGGATCTTAAAACATGACACGACAGTATATTTTGCTTACATGTAACTTAGCTGCATTAATATTCATTTTGTTATTATAACGTTGATGATCAGAGGTCAGACAGAAACTCAGTGGAAGCCCTCAAGACAAACATCAGTTCCATATTTTACAGCTACTGCAACTTATAAAAGTCTTGCTGGTCAGCTAGCTATACGTAACTAGGGAATGACTGAGACATTCATTCCACTTTGTTTCGGGCTGAAATTTAATGCATACTACATATGTGGGAGAAGGGAGCACTACAAGGTTGACACATCCCTAACCTTAACTAACTTGAATAGACTAGTTTAGAAATGAAGAGGAAGAGATATTTTTATCTCAACAATGGACTGAATTTTAACTTTTGTTTTTAAAACATCATCTCTATTCAGTATCAGATACCCCCCCCCCCGAATATCTTTAAACTATTATCGTGTCTCTGATACAGTTTATTACTGGAAGCAGTAATACATTTACTAAAACTACATTTTAAATAGAAAATATACATATTTTACAAGGCATTGAATCAGG
This sequence comes from Bradypodion ventrale, assembly GCA_035047345.1. Classification (NCBI taxonomy): domain Eukaryota; kingdom Metazoa; phylum Chordata; class Lepidosauria; order Squamata; family Chamaeleonidae; genus Bradypodion; species Bradypodion ventrale. Next base: position 229,341,347 of record JAWDJE010000003.1, on the reverse strand, counting down.
AACACAACCATTAACATTTTTGTTCGGACAGTAATTCGATCTACAGTTTATTGGCAGCTTGTCCATGACCATGCAGCTGCACTGGCTGTATTTTTTTAAATCTCACTTAATGTTTACATAGTCTTCAAAAGCACAACATTCTGGCAGGGGAACAGGAAACCACTGGAGTAATTAGAAAGGTAGATTGTAGTGCATGTAATAGTAGATGGATGTTTGTATTATAGTCAAACACATCATTAAGGATACAATTGTTATTTAATGTGACACAATAATCTTTCTACTCTTCATGAAATCCACTCTAGTAATTACTTTTTGTAGTTCATTGGCTCTGTGATCGGAATGCTTAGCAATGTGTTATATCTGAAGAAATATTATTAAATGTCAGCTTTCCAAACCTTCCTTAATCTTGATAGTCATTGTGAAGATGAAACAATTCAGCTCTTAGGGCAGTTAAAAAAAAAACCAGGAGCTGCCTTCTTTGCCACTTTGAGCAGGTTGAGCCTGTTCAAAAATGTGTCCAGAATGTGACTTACCACTTTGTAAGGACTGAGCCTTTTGAAGCGCCTGGAAAGGACTTTGATTTTGCATGAGAGGAAAAAGACCTATTTGTGTTGCATAGGAAACAAGTGCAAGCGCGGCGCCAAAATGGCCGCCGCGCTCTTTGCGGGCCCCCCCCACAGGACGAAGAATCCGGGTAGTTTAGGGCGTGGCCAGCTCCCTTATAAAAGGGGTGGCCACGAGGCAGCCGCGCTGCCATTTTACCTCAGCGACGGAGCGGAGAAGTTTTTCCCCTGTGTCTCCGTCGCTCCTTACGGGAAGCCTTTTGGCGGCGAATCTTCTTTTCGGCTTCCCTCTTCTGCGTTGAGATGCCTTCGAAGAAGAAGGCAGCTTCGAGTGCGGCTCGAGCTGTGAGGAGGCGCAACCCGGGTCGGAGGACCACAGCTGCACCTCCCCAGCAGCCGCCTGTCCAGACCCCCGGCGGAATGGGGTCTATCGCCCCTTGGCCGGACGCGGGGGATCAGAATGCGGGCGTGGCAGGGGCTTCGGCCCGCGGCCCGCGAGCGGTGGACACCGCTACTCCCTCTGCCCATCTTGTTGGGCCTGCCTCTATTCCTCCTGGGCCTTCTAGCCTGGGTGGGTGGTGTGGCCCCCCACCTTGGCAGGTTCCTGCGCCGACCCTACCGGGCTTCGGTATTGGGCAATGGCCCTATTCGGGTCCTGGGGTACAGGGACCTGTACCCGCGCCTGGACTTGGCGGGCCGGCCGGCACTTGGCCCCAGATCGACGTGCAGGCATTACTGGCCCGCCTTGCGGCCCTCGAAGCGTCTTTAGCTCGGGCCAGCCAGGCTGGGGCTCCTTTTGGCGTCCCTTTTGCGGCGCCGTCGGCGGGAGGACAACAGGCGGCAGGCAGGGTTGAGCTGCCTCAGGCGGGTGGCGTGGCTTCGGCCACTGCCCCGCAGCTCCCCAGCCAGCATACGAGTGCAGGTCAGGCCCCGATGATGAGCTCTACGTCGGTCGTGAGCTCCGACGCCCCCAGTGGGCCGGAACCCCCAGTGGGGGCGGCCCGCGGGGGTGCAGCATGTGAGTATGCGGTCCAAGCCAGTACACCTACACACATTCCTTCTATGGGGGGAGCTTTTCAATGGCCTTGGCCTTGCTCGGGTGGTGCGGTGGCACAGCAGCCGGCACTCCACTCGGCGACGGTAACTGCCACCCAGGGCACTGGGGTGGGTAGTTTTTCTCACAATCCGGGGAATGTACTGGGGGTGGCTGGGTTAGCTCAGGCCCCTTTCCCGGTGTCTGTGGTGCCTTTTTCGGCCTTGCCAACTACGGGGTACTCCTTGCCACTGGGTGACCACTTGGCACAGACAACCAAAGAAAAGATTTGGCGGGGGGAGTATGTAGATATCTTCTCACTCCTGAATAGAGAGCCCACCAAGGAGGAAGGGGAGGGACTGGATGAGAAGGATAAGGAGCAGGCGCGCCGTCGTAAGCCGCCACGTACCTGGGCCAACTGGCTGCCGGCTTATTTAATTTACATGGCAGTGTATCTGAGGGCGTGGCCGGAGTTGGCTATTCCGATGGTCCAATATTTGGACAACATATACAGGGCAATGGTTGATTTTCCGGGCCCTTCGTGGCTTGCTTATGACGAGGAATTCCGTATGCGGATTCCACTCCACCCGGAGATGAGGTGGGACGAGCCGTGCCAGAGGCTTTGGCTTCTGTACATGACACCCACGCGCCCCGTCCCAGGAGACAGATACCATTGCGGACATGCGGTCCAGCGAGCTGTCCCAGCACAGGCTACCCGCCAAGCGGCGGGGCAGGGGGTTCCAGCCCGCCTGCTGTGCTGGGCTTTCTCGTCCAATGGTTCCTGCAATAAGAAGAATTGCAAATACCGACATGAGTGTCCCACATGTTCGGGCCCCCACGCAGCCTCTGCCTGTCCCAGGCCTGGGGGGACACGGGGCAGAGGAAGGGGCGGACAGTGGGCTGGCAAGGCTGCCACAGATGGAGCTGGTTCACCGAAAGGCCCCCTCCCCAATTAAGGTGGACATGTTGGAGCGTTGTCTCACAGTGTACCCGAAGGGGGAGGATGGAGAGTATCTCCTTCAAGGCTTTAAGTATGGGTTCCGCATCCCTTTCATGGGTGATAGGTCCCCTCAGGATGCCCCCAATCTTTTGTCCCTCAAGGGGAGGGAGGAGGTGGCTGCTGCCAGTATCAGGAAGGAGTTGGATGCGGGCAGGGTCGCCGGCCCTTTCCCTTCACCCCCGTTCCCCAACCTTAAGGTGTCGCCCCTAGGCTTGGTTCCGAAAAAGTCTCAAGGCGAGTTTCGCCTTATTCATCATTTATCCTACCCAGCCGGCCGGTCGGTCAATGATGCTATCCCTGATGACCTTTGTTCAGTCAGGTATACGTCTTTTGACCACGCGCTGCGCATGGTGCGCTCGTGTGGCCCGGGTGCCCTGCTGGCCAAGTGCGACATTAAGTCGGCCTTTCGCCTCCTGCCGGTGCACCCGGGCGACTTTGAGTTGCTGGGTTTCAAATTTCGGGGCGAATATTATTTTGATAAGGCCATGCCTTTTGGCTGTTCCATATCATGCTCGGCCTTTGAGCGCTTTAGTACCTTCTTAGAGTGGGCTTTCGTCCGCAGGTCAGGGTCCCGGTCTGTAGCCCATTACCTGGATGACTTTTTATTCGGGGGTGAACGGGGCTGGGACACGTGCGCACGTCTCCTTAACACATTTCAGATGCTAATGGAGGAACTCGGTGTCCCTTTAGCGCCCGAAAAGACCGAGGGCCCATCTACCAAGCTAGTATTCCTGGGGGTGGAGATTGACACGTTAGCGCAGGCTTCTAGGTTACCGGAGGATAAGGTGTCCAGGATAGTGGCCCTTATCTCGGAGTTGATGGCCAAGCGCAAGGCATCACTGAGGGAACTGCAGGTGCTACATGGTCACCTGAATTTCGCTTGCAGGGTGGTCGCTCCGGGCAGGGCTTTTGCTCGACGCTTATGCGACGCCATGGCAGGGTTATCCAGGCCTCACCACAGAGTTAGACTTCCCCGGGGTATCAGGGCAGACATGTTTGTCTGGTTACAGTTCCTGAGGGAGTTCAATGGGGTTTCATTTTGGAGGTCTGACCTCCTGGCATCCCCCAATTTTCAGATCCAGTCTGATGCCTCAGGATCCCTGGGTTATGGGATGTACTTCAATGGGAAGTGGGCCTATGGTGGGTGGCCACCGGCCTGGGCAGGCACGGATCGCCTGCGTGATCTCACATACCTTGAATTTTTTCCTATACTAGGGGCTTTGATGCTATGGGGCGAGGAATGGGCTAACTCGGTCGTGCACTTCTGGTGTGACAACGCTGCTGTTGTCCACATTGTTAATGCACAGACTTCCAAATCGCCCAGGGTTATGGACCTAGTGCGCCATTTTGTGCTGCGCTGCCTGCACCTCAACGTTTTGTTCAGAGCCAGGCATGTCCCAGGGATTAATAATGATATTGCTGACGCTTTGTCCCGCCTGCAGATCTCCCGGTTCCGTGCCTTGGCCCCGGATGCGGAGGAATTTCCCTCGCCACTCCCGGACGAGATATGGACCATTGGCAAGGAGAGGTGAACCGGGCGATTGGCCTGTCACTAGCGCCACGCACGCGTAAGGCGTATCAACAAGCATTTAATTCTTTCAGGGCATTTGCTGCTCAATTTCAACTGCCAGAGACCTGGCCTATCCCGGTTGACCATGTTCTGCGGTTCATGGTCCACCTGCACGCTCTCGGCCTCGCACCTCGCACCATAGCATCCAAGCTCTCGGCGCTGGCTTTTATGGCCAAAGTGGGGGGTCATGTGGACAACACCTCTGACTTCCGTGTGAGACATGTTTTGGAGGGGTGGGTGCGCGAGCGTGGGCGTTGCCCGGACGATCGGCACCCTATTTCCCCAGGGGTTCTTACCCAGTTGGCCCGGGGCTGGCCAAGCCTCTGTTTTGATCATTATGAGGCAGCCCTTTTTCATGCAGCCACAACGGTGGCATTTTTTGGAGCGCTCCGCATCAGCGAACTTGTGATGCTGTCTAAGACGGATGCAAGTTGTAGGGCACTGGAACTCGGAGATGTATATGTTGCCAAAGACTGGGCCCAGTTGAGGATACGTTCCTCCAAGTCAGATCAGCATGGCGTAGGCAGTGGTGTAAGACTGCTACGGTGTTCTTTGGCAGACATCTGTCCGGTTGGTGCCCTACAGGAGTTCCTGGCACTGCGTGGCACGCACCATGGCCCGTTTTTCTGTCACCAAGATGGGTCTCCCCTTACTAAATTTCAGTTTTGGAAGGTGACAGGCAGAGCCCTCGCCAGGGTGGGCCTACCAGGTGCCCGTTATGGCACACATTCGTTTCGTATTGGGGCAGCCTCTACAGCAGCTGCTTTTGGGTACTTCGGGGCTGACATACGCAGCATGGGGAGGTGGGGCTCGCAATGTTTTCAGTTTTATGTGCACCCACTTCCACCGTGAGTACCAATCCTATCACCTTACCTTCCCCCTTTTTTCTTAATTTTCTTACAGACCCTGGGTGTCGTGTTACACCGGTGACAGTATGGCTGGTGGGCCACAGCTATGTGCACAGGGCAGCGCGTTACGCTGCGGCGACAGAGTGGGGACCCCGACTGGGACTGGGTGAACACGCCAGTCTCACATGGCATGGTAAGCCTGGGATGTTGTGGCGGGAGCTGCTGCCTTTCCTGTTTTCCAGCAGGAGTGCTGACCCGCCTGACATTCTCATCATACACCTTGGGGGCAATGATTTGGGTCAGGTCACCGGCTTATCGCTCAAGCATGCGATTTGCGGGGACCTTGCTTACTTGCACTACGTCTGGCCTGCCACAACCCTGGTTTGGTCGGACATGATCCCGCGCCATTCTTATAGAGGGGGCATTGACCTCCTGGCCCTTGACCGCGCTAGGCGCGCGGTCAACGGGGCGGTGGCGTGGTTCCTTGCCGACAAGGCTTGGGGACGGGTCAGTCGTCACCCCGCTATTAGCCTACGAAATTACGACTTGTATGCAGGGGATGGGGTCCATCTGTCGCGAGGAGGTATGGACCTCCTGTTGGGTGATTGGCGAGCAGGCCTGTTGACCGAGCTGACGGTCTGGGGGGGGGCGTCAGGCCTTCTTTGAAGCCCCTCCGTGTGGCGGGTAGCACTGGTAAGGTAAACAGTATGACCCACAGGTATCCGGCAGGTTCGCAATTGACTGGACAACACTAGACAGGAACAAATTAGTTAAACGTTGTCCGGTCAACGATGAACCAGGCGACGGGGTGATGGCGATAGCTAGCCAGCATGCATCACCCCGTGATTTTACGGATACGAGTCAGAGGGTGGGGTCATGAGTTAGATATTGACTACGGTCAACAATTTGTTTGTTGTCAACAAACAAATTGATACAAAATGATACATTGTAACCAATTGCCGTTGGCAATTTTGGGGTGGTACCTTACCAGTGTTACTTCGGCCTGCTTGCCTTAAGAATTATGATTGGTCATTTTACCAATACAAATTTATAATTCGGATTAGGGCATTGAATCAATAAATGTGGCCCTATGCTGTTATCCACTTTCAATGTTGTCTGAGTCCGTTATTGGGGGGGGGTGCGCCTGCAATGCAAGCGCGGCGCCAAAATGGCCGCCGCGCTCTTTGCGGGCCCCCCCCACAGGACGAAGAATCCGGGTAGTTTAGGGCGTGGCCAGCTCCCTTATAAAAGGGGTGGCCACGAGGCAGCCGCGCTGCCATTTTACCTCAGCGACGGAGCGGAGAAGTTTTTCCCCTCCACCCCCTCCCTAGTTAACAGTGTGATATTTTGGTCGCTTCGGGGCCGGGTGGGAATTTTTGGTTGGGACCCACATTGGCTTTCGGGTCCTGGCTTTTTCGCCCATCCCACACTGTTGCTATGGTTTGATATAGGGGTTCCTTTCGTTTCTACTGTTGACTCTGGTCACATTGGCGGGTAGCACTGGTAAGGTAAACAGTATGACCCACAGGTATCCGGCAGGTTCGCAATTGACTGGACAACACTAGACAGGAACAAATTAGTTAAACGTTGTCCGGTCAACGATGAACCAGGCGACGGGGTGATGGCGATAGCTAGCCAGCATGCATCACCCCGTGATTTTACGGATACGAGTCAGAGGGTGGGGTCATGAGTTAGATATTGACTACGGTCAACAATTTGTTTGTTGTCAACAAACAAATTGATACAAATTGATACATTGTAACCAATTGCCGTTGGCAATTTTGGGGTGGTACCTTACCAGTGTTACTTCGGCCTGCTTGCCTTAAGAATTATGATTGGTCGTTTTACCAATACAAATTTATAATTCGGATTAGGGCATTGAATCAATAAATGTGGCCCTATGCTGTTATCCACTTTCAATGTTGTCTGAGTCCGTTATTGGGGGGGGGGGGGGTTGCGCCTGCAATATCTTGCACTCTGCTTCAATTAGTAACCTGCATTTCCTGAGGTCTCATGGCCCATAACAGTTACAAACCCTCTAATGAATGCTCTTCCTTAATTTTAGTGCCACCTCCCTCATCTACTATACTTACTTACTTACTTATTTACTTAGGTAAAGGTCACCCTTGCTCAAAAGTCAGTCATATCTGACTCTAGGGTTCAGTGCTCATCTCTGTTTATAGCCAAAGAGCAAATGCTATCTGCGTCTGCAAACGTTTCCATGGACATGTGACAGGCATGACTCAACACTGGAGTGCATGGAACACTGTTTACCTTCCCTCTGAAGTTGTTCCTATTTATCTACTTGCAATTTCTTGCTTTTGAACTGCTATATTGGCAGGAGCTGGGACAGAGACTGGTGCTCACTCCGTCATGCAGTACCCAGGAATCGAACTCTGACCTTCCAGTCGGTGAGTTCAGTGTCTTAACTACTTGAGCCACTGCTGCCCCACTTCCTTCTTTCCTTCCTCACTCATCAAAGGCAAATTGGCAGAGCACTATATATGGCATTTACAGCAAGTACGCTAAACACACTGAAGACTTTAAAAATTAAGTAGGGATGTATGGGCCCTAAAAATAGCAAATACAAAATATAAGGAATCTAAAAATTAGTTTACACATTTCATTGATTTCTAAAATTGAAAATTTCTTGGAAAACACCTGCAAAGCTGAAGCATGTCATCTATCACCAAAAATAATGCACAGTTGATCTTGTCTTCTAAGGCTGAGCTAACACAAATGGCAAGTCGTTCCCTTGAACAGATGTTCAGTGCAATCCCCCAAATAGAGGTACATGATGGGGTAGGACTTTGCTTTGTTTTTTAAAATCTTCAATACCTGGATAGAATCGTGCAAGAAGAAGTGATTCTTCAAATGTTTGGTTCTCAAGACATTTAGTACTTTAAAGATGATCTCCAGCACCTTGAAGATGGACAGACCAGTGGTCTTTCTAAAAGTTAAATACCAATTTGTCTTTAGAGGAAACTTTGTTTTGATAATAATGCTAGTGATGCATTATTAGACATCTGTTGAACCATGGCTAGGGCCATTGCCTTGTCATTCAGAAAATTAGATTTCTATGTGAATTTTAATGGATTGAGAGATTAATCCGTGAAGTGTGAATCCAGATAAACACAATTGCTTTGAAAATGACTGCTTTCTGTTTAGATAACACGTGTGTTGTGTGTGCTATCTAACGACATGGTTTGAAGGCCTGTTGAATTCTGGGTATGTAAGATGTATTAATGTAAGGTATAAAATGGTGCCTGCCATGAGTAGGTTTTATCTATTGTTATCTGCCCTCAAGTCAGAACTGACTTTTATTATTATTATTATTATTATTATTATTATTATTATTATTATTATTATTATTATTATTATTATTATTATTATTATTATTATTATTATTCGATTTATATGCTGCCCCACTCACACAAGCGACTCTGGGCGGCAACTCTAATAAAGTTTTCAAAGTACTGAAGCAGTGGTTTTACCAATTCTACCTTCCTCCAGTTAATTTCCATGGGTGAATCGAACTCAGATCTCCTGAGTCCTAGTCTATTATTCTTTCCACTACACCACACTGGGTGTGTTAGGTTTTACCTAGAATGGCAAATAATAAGTTTCTTCTGTTGGTTTCCAGGGCCAGATGGGTGCTACTTACCTAGTGGATTCCCTGACCAAGCTCTCAGTTCAGGTGATCTTGGTCTCACTGTTGGACACCCATAATTTTTGTTGCTAGGAGGACATCTGCATTGCTAATTTTGCATTGAGAAGAGGAACACATGGTAAACATATTAAGCACCACTTAGAGTGTGATCAGACAAAGAAATAGCTCTCATTTTGGACTGCTTCTGGTGCAGTCTGATGTGAGCCATTTCTCGGTGATCACATGAGGTATAATGACAAACCAGCCTGATCCCAATCAGTAGTCAACTTTCTAATTGGACAGCTGGTCTACTCTGAGGTCAGACTGGATTGATTTATTCATGGATGGAAGGATATTTTTAAGGGATATGGCTTCCAGCAAAGTGAACCGTTCTTGCCATTTGATCACACTCTTACATTGCTTGTCAGGCTGCTTCTGGACTTGGTTGATCACAGTGGGTTTAAACAGCAGAATGTTATTTAGTCTGTGGCCCCAGTATTTTAATGGACTAGTTCTTCTTCTTCTTCTTCTTCTTTCAGGTCAGATTTTAAACTGCCAAAATTAAACCACATTTGGTGAATTCTTTCTCTAGTTACTTTCGCCTGAAGTAGTTTGAGAAAAATTAGCCGGCACAACAAGGTTGCCATTGACTGGGGTATGCCCGATTGTGGTTCAAAAATATCACAAATAGACTGTTGCTGCCCATCTAAGATCACATGCCAGTTTACAGTATAGTCAGCAGGGAAAGAAGAGTGAACTGGTGACACTATGGGTGTTGTTGGCCATTTTGCTGTGCTGATTAAGACTGAGGGAATTGAAGTCCAAAAACTTCTGGAGAGTAATAGGCTCCCCATGATTTATACTCTGTTCCTCCCTTGTAATGGGCTGGAAAGTTCCTGACAAAAATCTGGCTTTTCCCAACATTACAGAATACCTTTTTCTAGAAAACTAGCAAAAATGGTTCTTTGTTCCCTCACTCTTCTCTTTTAGTATGGTTTTCTATGGTTGCTATAACATTAATTTTATTTTATTCCATTAACTTTCATCTTTGGAAAAATAAGGATTTCCATTTAAAAACAAATACATTTAAATACCTGTCTTAAACATAATATTTCAAGTCCAGACTTAGGCATACTCTTAACAGGCCTATTAAAATCAACTGGACTTAAATCAGACTAGGTCCAAATGGAATTTATGATCTTTGTATATATAAATAAATATATAGGGAGAGGAAAATATAATCCTGCTGCCCATTAAGTTAGATCTTATTTTTATTATACAATTGAAAGATTTCAGTTAATTAATCTAACCAGTTAATTGAATCACATCATATTATGGGTGTTTATTCAAAAATAAGTCTCACTGTGTTAAGTGGAGCTTGATCTTCCATATATGTAGCATGGTAAACGAAAAGTGAAAGCTTATACTCAAAAGAAAGCCAATTAGTTCAGATATCTGGTGGAATTGTGATAAATGAACAGTCATAACAAATGGAGCTGTCCAACAATAGAGCTGGCTGTCTACTGGGCTTCCCTGCCTCCTCTGGTCAGGAATGCGATCCTGACTGTCGTCACATGTCTGATGGTGCAACTGATGACAATTGTCATCATCGTTGTCATCAGCTGCTACTCATATCCGAGTATAAAAATTTTCTTGGATTATAGGGAAAATGCCACTGGTATGAGTTTGTTTAAGGTGGATCCCAGCTTGCCATGAAGTGACCCACACACTGTGATCATTGAGCCATTTCCTGCAGCACATATGAAATGAGACATGCAGGATTTGACACCAGGATTGCAATGAACTGCTGCAGCCTTAAGTATATTAACAAGGTGCACCTTCACAGCCAGACCATCTTGCATGGCCCCTTCCACCTCCATGACCATTAGGAATCAGAATAGGGAATTGATTCCTCCTCTCCTCATTTTGTCGTTGGGTCCAATATGATGGTTTCCAGTGGCATTTCCTCCATGAAGGGGGACCATCACCTCACCTAAAGGGGCTCATCCACCCATAGCCATTGGCCCCTTTAGGGAGTCAGGTTATTTACCACCGCCCAACACTCGGTGTTGAGTCTCTGGCTGTACAGTCTACTCCATTACTGTAGCGGGATGTCCGGCCAGACAAATTGATGGCAATAGGGAATGAGAAGTTGCTTGTGTGATTCTTCTAATGTGTATAGTCTTTTTCAACACATTTCACCAACAGAGTCCAAATGAACTTACTTTGTTGAACCAACACTCTAATTTGATTCTAGGAATATAGGAAGCTTCTTTATAGGTTCATCCAGTACTATATTTTGTATTCTAAGAAGATACAGTATGTGTTCAAAATCAGGAAAGGAAGGGTTAAAATTATTTTTAAAAGCCAAAACTGTACAGATCAGGCATAAGTATGGTATGGTTGTTCAACTGTGACTGGACTATAGTTTTCACAGTTTCTTGACCAATGGCCATACTGGCTGGGGTTGATCTGGGGCTGACCACAGGTTCCTCACTCAAATGTAAACTCCCTAGCAGAAATCTTCCCTACTTAATATGTACAATCAGTAGACAAATGGAGGTGGCAGAATTCTGAACAATTTAACTTCAAAATGAAGAGGTGAGGGTGAATCAATTTTGAATGCTCATCCACATGAGAAAAATAAATAAATATCCAGAATACTCACACAGGTAACAAAAAGCCACAGTAAACATTTCTTTCTGGTGTGTCACTTTCCTATATGCAAGAAGTTTATTACATGGAGGAACAGAGAAAATGGAATCCAGTTATTGAGAATACACATCATTTTGAACAGTAAGGAGAATTACTTCCTCTTTCATGAGATGTATTAGTTTTCCAAGATAATTTCTTTTTCTTCATTTCTTGATGAAGACAACTTTTGATTTACACTCTCCATATTCTTCTATGTTCCTTCTACATACTATTTCCTTTTCTTGTTGTCTGTTTGCATATCTATCTATGAGATGTGCTTTGAGTTCAGAAATTATTCAAAGTCTGAAGCAAAGAGGGGATATTTGTCTGTTTTTGAACTGATCTGAAGTGAGTCTAAAGTGGTACTCAAATCAATACAAGCTCTACAAGGCATGAAATATTGCTTCATTGTGTCAGTTTAAAAATTGAAATTTTAAAGAAACAACAACAATAACAACACTTGGCACCAGATAATCTTACTTGTAAAATAAAATGTAACAGAAGCAGGAAGCCCCAATTAAAAAGAAACAGATAGCTCAAGCACTAATGAGCCCAAGCTCTTCTGGAAATCCGAGGCATGAGCTCAGATCAACCAGATAAATGTCCTGATCCAGTGACTGGTGTTCATTTAAGATGTTGTCAGGGGGAGAAAACTATATGCTAGTGATTTCTGTGGCTTTGTTTTCATTTTCAATAGGACGGTTGAACTTTGGAGAATTTGTTCTTTGTTTCTTTTAGGCAACTGCAGATCTCATTTTTATTACACTTTAGCATCCAGTTAGATGAGTGCCTGCATACGTGCATGGGCTATCAATGTCCTGTCTTCAATGTGGGATTGGATTGGGGTAGATACCATTAAAATTAGGAATAAGAACTCAGCACTAACACCCTAGTTCAGTGATGGCGAATCTTGGCACTCCAGCTGTTCTAGAACTTCAATTCCCAAAAACATGATCAGCAGGAGTGCTGACTTGGACTTCTGGTAATTGAAGTCCAAGAACACCTGGAATGCCAAGGTTCATCATCATTGCCCTAGATATTGTACTTTACTTTTTCCATGCCTGCTGATAGCTTTTATACTTGCAACACTTTGACTTTGCAGGCGCACCCCCCAAAGAAAGACTCAGACACCGGTATATGGATAAAGGCATTGGGCCACTTTTATTGAATAATGCCCTAGTCCGAATTATAACTTTCAATTGGTGTATTCATTCAATTGTAATTCTTAAGGCAAGCAGGCCGCAGTAACACTGGTAAGGTTCCTCCCAAAATTGCCAATGATAATTGGCTACAATGTATCCATTTGTATCAATTTGTTTGTTGACACAAACAAATTGTTGACCGGAGTCAATAAACTATCTACTGACCCCACCCTATGATGTGTATCCATCAAATCACGAGGTAATGCATGCTGTAAAGCTCCTGCCATCACCCCTTGCCTGGTTCGTCGTTGACCGGCCAAAGCTATTACACCTGTACCTGTCTAAGTGTTGGCCAGTCAATTGCGAACCTGCCGGATACCTATGGGTCATCAATCTTTACCTTACCAGTGCCACCCGCCACATGGGGAGGCATCTATGAAGACTCACCCCCCCGCCCGCCCCCGACCGTCAGTGCCGACAGCCTGGATGCTATAGTACGAGGAGCCAAACCCTGACTGTGTAGATAAACCATAAATTGTAAAACCTGTTCCACTGGAATGGGCCACACTTCAGGCTACTGAAGTTGCACACAAAGGTTCTAAATTGAATGAAAGCATGTTGATACGCCTTACGCGTGCGAGGTGCCAAAGACATGCCGATCGCCCGGTTCACCTCTCCTCGCCAAATGTCCAAATCTCGGCCGGGAGTGGCGAGGGGAATTCCTCTGCTTCCGGAGCCAAGGCACGGAACCGGGGGATCTGCAGGAGGGATAAAGCATCAGCAATATCATTATTAATGCCTGGGACATGTCTGGCCTTAAACAGCACATTTGGCGTAGGCTTTGTAACAGAAACTGGCGAACCAACGCCATCACCCTGGGTGATTTAGACGTCTGAGCGTTGACAATGTGCACCACTGCAGCATTGTCACACCAAAAATGGACCACTGAGTCGGCCCACTCCTCGTCCCATAGCATCAAAGGTCCCAGGATTGGAAGGAACTCAAGAAATGTAAGATCGCGGAGGCGACCCATGCCCCGCCATGCTGGAGGCCATTGGCCATAAGCCCACCTCCCCTCAAAATAAATCCCATATCCCAGGGAGCCGGAGGCATCTGACTGTACTTGGAATCTAGGGGAAACCAAAAGGTCCGATCTCCAGAAAGAGACCCCATTAAATTCCCGTAAAAACGTGAGCCAAACCGAAAGGTCAGCCCACATGCCCCTGGTCAGTCGGACCCTGTGGTGGTGCTTTAATAGGCCAGACATGGCTTCGCATAGACGCCGAGCAAATGCTCTGCCGGGTGTCACCACCCTGCAGGCAAAGTTAAGATGGCCATGAAGTACCTGAAGCTCACGAAGTGACACTTTACGTTTGGCCAGCAACGCCAAAATCATCGCGGAGATCCGGGTGACCTTCTCAATGGGTAACCGGGATGACTGTGCGACCGTGTCAATTTCAATACCCAGAAATGTGAGTGTAGTAGATGGGCCCTCGGTCTTTTCGGGTGCTAAAGGGACACCCAGTTCCAGCATTAGCGTCTGAAATGTAGTGAGGATACGCATACACGTCTCCGAGCCCCGTTCACCCCCGAACAAAAAGTCATCGAGGTAATGGGCTACAGACCGAGACCCAGACCTGCGAACAAAGGTCCACTGAAGAAAAGTGCTAAAACGTTCGAATGCCAAACACAAAATAGAGCAGCCAAAAGGCATGGCCTTGTCTACATAGAACTTCCCTTGGAATCTAAAACCCAATAGCTCAAAGTCCCCAGGGTGCACTGGCAGCAATCTGAATGCCGATTTAATGTCACATTTCGCCAGGAGGGCACCGGGACCACAAGAGCGCACCATCCGTAGGGCTTGGTCAAATGACGTATATCTGACCGAACAAAGGTCATCAGGAATAGCATCATTGACCGAAGAACCCGCCGGGTATGATAAGTGATGGATTAAACGGAATTCACCTGGGGTCTTTTTAGGTACTAGCCCCAAAGGGGAGACCTTCAGGTTAGGGAAAGGTGGTGCGGAAAAGGAGTCTGCTACCCTCCTGGCCTCTACCTCTTTGGCAATACTCAGGGCAGCCACCCCCTCCTTACCCTTCAGGGAAACCAAATTGGGGGCATCTTGGGGTCCTTGCACCCCTTTGAATGGGATACGAAAGCCCCACTGGAAACCCTCCAGGAGGTACCTCGCGTCCTCCCTCCTTGGATAAGTTGAGAGCCATCGCTCCAACATATACACGTTAACTGGGGAGGGGGCCTTTTGACTGGCTAGCTCCATCAGCAGAAGCCCTGCCCCCTCCCTGTCCACCTCTACCTCTGCCCTATGACCACCAGCCCGCAGGCACGCGGAGGCGGCGTGGGGGCCAACGCAAGAGGGACACTCATGTTTGTATCGACACTGTTGCTTATTGCACACGCCATTAGCTGAGAAGCTCCAACACAGCAAGCGGGCTGGAACCCCCTGCCCCGCCGGCTGGTGGGGAGCCTGTGTTGGAGCAGCTCACAGCACAGCATGGCCACAATGGTACCTATCCCCAGGCACTGGATGCATGGGGGTCATGTACAAGAGCCACAATTTTTGGCAGGGCTCATCCCATCTCATCTCCGGGTGTAGGGCCACCCTCATTCTAAATTCCTCATCGTAAGCCAACCACGATAGGCCAGGGAAATCAACCATCGCCCTGTAAATATTGTCCAAGTATTGGACCATAGGAATGGCCAGATCAGGCCGGGCCCTGAGGTATACCGCCATATAAATAAGATATGCCGGCAACCAGTTGGCCCAGGTGCGCGGTGGCTTACGACGCCGAGACAGCTCCTTGTCTCTGTCATCCTGTCCCTCTCTCTCTTCCTTAGTGGGCTCACGGTTCAATAGGGAGAATATATCCACGTACTCCCCCCGCCAAATCTTCTCCCTCGTGACCTGGGACAAATGATCACCAAGGGGCAAGGAATAACCAGCCGTCGGCAAAGCCGTCACTGGCACATTATGTATAGAGGGCGTACGCAGCGGGACCTGGACAGCCCCTGTGATGCTCAGCACTGCCCCAGGGGCAGAAACCCCCGCCCTCAACGAGGTGCCATTTTGAAACCATGGGGCACTGGGATAGGCTGGTAACTGATGCC
This sequence comes from Bradypodion ventrale, assembly GCA_035047345.1. NCBI lineage: Eukaryota > Metazoa > Chordata > Lepidosauria > Squamata > Chamaeleonidae > Bradypodion > Bradypodion ventrale. The sequence goes on along the minus strand of JAWDJE010000003.1, from coordinate 229,325,719 downwards.
CACTCGCCTCAACTTGACGAGGCCAGGGCCACTGAACCCCACCACTGGAAGTGGGCTGTGATGTAGGTGCACTAAATTGAACCTGATACTCACTAGGTGCACCCCCGTGAGCCACCCCCACTGGGGGTTCCAGCCCACGGCGGGCGTCAGAGCTCGCGACCGGAATCGAGCTCTGGGGCCACACCTGACTACTCCCAGTCTGCAGATCTGGATGAACGGGGAGCTGCGAGACACCAGCTGGCGCCAGCCGGAGCGTCTCAAGCAGCTCAACCCGGCTGGCCGCCCTTGCAGCATCGCGGCCGTCGAGGTAGCCGGTGCCAACGAAGGGGCCCCGGAGGAAAGAGAAGCGCCCCCCTCCACAGGAGGCTGTGCAATGCCCAAGGATGCTTCCAGCACTGCTAAACGTGCTAACAGAGCATCCACTGCCACAAAGCCCCCAGCATAAGGCGGGCCAGGTGGGCTGGACGGCCCACTAGGCAGTTGGAAAGGTAACCCGAAAGGCGAGCCAGGGCCAGAATAGGGCCATGCCCAAAACTCCGGCCCATGAGGGGCCGGAGGAGGAACGGGTTGTATACCCACACCAGGCCCTCCCATGCTGCCCTGACCCATGGCTGGTAACGGCGGGCCGAGGGCCGAAGCCCCTGAGGGGCCGGCCTGTAGCTGGCCAGCCACCGAGCTGGAGCCCGGCTGCCAAATGCCAGCCTGAGTGACCCCACCAGTATCAGTGGGCAAGGCTGGCACAGTGCCCTGCCACGGGGGCGCATCCCTGGTCCTCCGACCTGATGACTGTCCTCCATCCGGCACAGGGCCGGTGAAAGTTCTCCCCCTTGCTGCGGCTTCATCGCCAGGGCCTTCCGCTTGGGAGCCATGTCTTCCGAGGAGAAGAAAAAGCAGGATCCATATCCAGGGATCGAAATCCTAGTGCCTAAGCACGCGATAGCCAAGCAAACCAAGGTGCTGCGTGCGCTAATCCTCCTTTCCCAGCCGGGAAAGAACTGCAAGGGCTAAACAGCCGAAGACTAAAAGGACAAATAGCGACGGAGAAAACTTCTCCTCTCCGTCGCTATTTCCAAAATGGCAGCTCATCTGCCTCGTGGCCACCCCTTTTATAGAGGGGTGGCCATGCCCCCTAACTCACCCGGATGTCTGAGTCCAGGGGGGCCCCCGCAAAGAGCGCGGTGGCCATTTTGGCGCCGCGCTTTCATTTTCTTTCTTCAGTTTACTTGCTTGTGTTCCAATAGGATGGGTGACAAATGTGACACACAAAGCATAGGTCAGGTATTCTGCCCATTATGGCAGTGAAGCTACTAACTGGAGGTAGTTTCTCCCCATTAACAAATTTATTGTTGAGTAAATTTGAACAAATTTCTCTGTTGTCATTAAAAAAAAGGAGGAGGGAGCTTTGCTTGAACACTAGAGGTCAAGCAGTAGCTTTATCCACCCATCCCAGATGAGTTTTTATAATTCTTCATGTTCATTTTTTCCCCTTCAAAATGAGAACCTATATAAATATGTACACATACTTTTGAATATTTTTGGTAAAATTGGCCCAAAGACAATTGGCTGCTATTTATGGGACAAATAATTTGGACCTAATAGAAGTGAATGGTATTTATACAATTTAGTTACTATCTATCTCTCCATACCTCTGTCTTTGCATCTATTAAAGCATTTTCCCTCACATTTTATTTATTTACTAGCTAATTGCATGGCCTTGCTCGGGTGTTTTTTTTTCCTTTAGAGGAGGGGAAACCAGGGATGTTTCTTATTTCCAACCCAGCCTGAGGAGAAACCCTGCCTCAGTCCCCGGCCCTTGTCCACCTTACCAGACCAGGGAGGGTCTCCCTCCTCCACCACCTCCACTATCCGGGCTCCCACTGAGGCCTCTCAGCCCTGGCCCGGGGCCTGGTCCACTGCTCCCACCGGCCAAGGGTTTGCCACATCCTCCGTCGGGCACCAGTCGGGCCACCCCAGGCTGAGGCGGCCTTCTGTGGCTGAGGCAGAGGTGGAGGCAGAGGCCACAGGGCAGGATGGGCTGAGAGAGAGATGGCCATGGCAGCGACAACAGCCACAACATGTGGGGTCAAGCTTTGTTGGTGGCGGCTTTGGCTCTCCTCGCCTGGCTTGGCCCAGCCTAGCGGAGCATTGTGGGGAGATAAGTCAGGCCTAGGCCCGTCCTAGTTAGGCCAGACATGAGTGCCACCCCGGCCCCACAGCAGCAGCACTGGGGCCGCTGCCTCTTCCATTGTCACGCACAGTACTGCTGTTTTGCGAGGGTGGCTGTGTTGCACATGCGCATTACAGCTTTTTCGTCACATGTTTTCCCATTGGAGAATCTGTGTGCGACCACTCCCCCTTAGAACTGTGCACATGCACAGTACTTTCCCCCCCAATTTTGGGGGCTTACATCCCCCCCATGGGTTTTGGGACCCCCACAGTGCTGATCTTGCAAGGCCAAGGTAGGTGTGTGCCAAATTTCAGTGAGATCGGTGCAGGGGTGCGGGAGCCTTTTCAGCGCATACAAACATAGATCTCTGCTTTATAGATATAGACACAGATTTATTTATTTATTATATTTACACCCCTCTCATCTAAGAGATTTTCCAACTCTGGGCAGCATTTTAGGTACATGTATTTTAAAACAGAATAAAATAAACAAGCAGATATTTAAAACATTTTAAATTTTAAAACATTCAAAAATAGATTTAAAAACAGCTATAAGGCAAATAAAAAGGGGTACAAAATATTATTTCAAACTCAGTTAAAACAAAACAAAACAAAAATTTGTAGAGACCATATTGTAGAACTTAGTTATTCCTTTTAGTTAGCAAACTGTAAGAAAGGAAAACAATAACAACACCACAGAAATGTAGAGAGATTAGTCTAGTCTTGTGAAACATTACCCTCCCTGTTTTCCACAAAAAACTTGCACTTTGTTTGTTAAAGATCACTCTAAAAGCATTTTAAATAGAAAATGATCTGTAGTTAGAGTCAGAAGAAATAGGATGAAAAATGCTATTTGGATGATGGTCAGGGGAAGAAGAGGGGCTGTTAAAACAATAGGAGCATGAAAATTTAAACAAGAAGATAAGGATTTTTTTTCTTCAAGTGACAGAGGTGGGAAAAGAACTTTACAAATTGAGTTATTGGCAAGGGATTATCAAATGAGGCTCGAAAGCCCCTCTCCTGCTGATGCTCTGTGTTAGCACATGCAAGATTGCCATTTTCTCAACAGACCAAAAGTGCTTTGGGAAAAAAGAGTTTTAACTGCCTCTCAGAGGCTTAACAGATAAAGATGGAGCCAGTAACTTCCATGGGAAGTGAATTCTATCAACTTGGTGCTGTTACCAGGAAAACCCTGCCTTGCATAGCCAGCAGCCAGCTGTAGTTCTTTGAAAGAGGCAAATCTGACATTCCATATATATTTGACAATATTGCATATGTAATCCCTATTTTATCTCCTGCATCAATTAGTATCAACATGAAAAAAGCACTGATGTTTTCAAATCTATGACTATACATCCCACCTCTACCTGTTTCAAACATTAAACTCAATTAAAAATGTTTGGATTTATTCTCATTGTCAAAAAAAATGCAAGTCAAAAATACCTTTACTCTGTTAGGCTCTTCTTCTGCTTTCAGTGCTTGTTGTTTAAAGCGAAGTGTCAGCTATATTTTACTTTATCGTATAAAAAGTTTCAGAATTTAATTAAGGGTCAAGTACCCACAGTAGATAAATGCAACAGCAAAAGCCTATTTCTGATCTCTCTGAAGTCTGCAATCATGAAAATTATTATCATTGAGTAAAACTGGTTTCAGTGATAGAGACTGGGAGATGGAATCGGTGTTAGTCAGCCATAATTTACATAATAATGGGTTCCCAGTTTTCATCAGCACCTTTTGTTTGTACAGTGCTTACTGCTACAGCAAATTGTCAAAATGTCATTCCTCTCCAATCAGCCAGAAAATATCAACAGTAAACAAGGAACAAGGCAAAAATCCTCTGATTAAAAATATGGCAGAAGTGGTAGCAAAAGTGAAAACTCTGGCATTTTTTAAAAGAATTGTTGTTCCTGTATCTTCAATAATACAGGTGGATGGCTTCTGAAATGTGTTATTACTTTTAATAAAGAGCAATCTCCCATTAGCAATGTCACTCGAAACACGCCTAAAAAAGAACACTCAGGGTTTATATGTGTGTGTTTTTTGCCAGGTTTTGCCATTCTCAATTACTGTATATCAATCTATCTTTTAGACTCCATAAAGTAGCTGCTAAAATCATGGCGCAAAAGTTCTATAGATTTCATTCATTGCTGGATAATAATAAACAGACATCAAAAAAGCAAAGATTTCTGTGTTTTATTCAAAGCTAATGTTTTGTTTATGGAAGAATTGAATCTCTGGCCCAGTAACTGTTAATGAAAAGAGATGACACCTCCGGCCACTTTCCCCACTCTGAAGAAGTGTTGTGGATGCATTGATCAGTCTTTTCCTCATCTGTGTCATTGATAGCTCTAGTCTCTGCATTAATCAGCAATTTTAAATATAAAGTATTGAATGCTGTCAAGTTGACTCCAACTTACGACGAACCTTTCCAGTGTTTTCTAGGTAGAGAATATACATAAATACTTCACCATTTCCTTCTTTTCAGGCACCTTGGAACTGTGAAGCTTGTCCATGGCTACATGGGCTGGCCCTTCTCCTAGGAGGCACACTGGGGAATTGAACTCCCGATGCTACTCTTCAAACATATGTGTTTTATAACACATTTGAATAAATATAGTTGAATGTCTTTTCTTAAAAGCATTAGTGGCTCATGCTAAATGGGCAGGGAATGAATGAATGGATGAATGAATGAAAGAAAGCGCATCATTCCAAACATATCTCGTCTCTCATGTCTAACTAAACACAGTTCAGAATGTGGAAAATTGGATTTCAAATGTGAAAAGTTGCATACAAGAAGGATAAATATATGGATGTGCTGAAGTTGTCCATAAGTGAGCAGTGGTAGAATGAGGCTCTGATGTCTGTGTTTGTTTTACTGTTAATAGTTTATTCCAAAACTGGGAATGCAGATGGCAATGTTTAAACACAAGGAACATTGCAGGCGCACCCCCCAAAGAAAGACTCAGACACCGGTATATGGATAAAGGCATTGGGCCACATTTATTGAATAATGCCCTAGTCCGAATTATAACTTTCAATTGGTACTCAGCCAATTATAATTCTTAAGGCAAGCAGGCCGCAGTAACACTGGTAAGGTTCCTCCCAAAATTGCCAATGGCAATTAGCTACAATGTATCCATTTGTATCAATTTGTTTGTTGAGACAAACAAATTGTTGACTGTAGTCAATAAACTATCTACTGACCCCACCCTCTGACGTGTATCCGTCAAATCACGGGGTGATGCATGCTGAAGAGCTCCTGCCATCACCCCTTTGCCTGGTTCGTCGTTGACCGATCAACGTTATTACACCTGTACCTGTCTAAGTGTTGGCCAGTCAATTGCGAACCTGCCGGATACCTGTGGGTCATAAATATTTACCTTACCAGTGCTACCTGCCACACGGGGAGGCATCCATGATGACTCACCGCCCCCCCCAAGACCGTCAGCTCGGTCGCCAGGCCTGCTTGCATCAAACCCAGAACGAGGTACGACAGGTGGACCCCTTCTCCTGCCTACCAGCAAAATTTTTGTGTAAGCCTATTATCCGGTCTCCAATGGCCGTCTCACAGCCATGCTCAGAACGGGACGGAGCCACAGCCCCGTCCACTGACTGCCGGAACAGTCCGAACTAGGGAGATCCGCATCTCCCCTAAATTGGTGTCTCGGCACGATGTTAGACCATAGCGACCGTATGTAAGCCATACGTGATATAAAATGCCAGGTCACAGCCCCTCGACGGTTTAGTAACAGCAGTGATCCGTATAAGATCGCTGCCGCCGAGGTGCCTGTAAAACATTGGGCGGTCCAGCATCCCTGTCAGACAGCAGGAATGGCCACAGTTCCCACCCCCATGTGCCGTGCATACCATGCCATATCATACGTGCGGATGCACACAGCCCAGCCGGGGTCCACTCTCTGTCGCTGCAGCATATACTGCTGCCCAGTGTACATAGCTGCAGCCCACCAGCCCCCTGCCACCGGTGTGTTGAGACCCCTAGGATCTGTAAAAGAGGAGAAAAAAGGTGAAGGACATAACTAGGTACTCATGCAGTGAGGGGACATACATATCTGAAATTGCGCGTAGACGCATATCCACCTCCGAGTACCCCAAATGTAGCCGCGATCAACGCAACGCCTATCTTAAGTAAATGGTGCCAAAACGGGCCCCACACCGCGAAACGCGGCACCGGTCACCCTCGGGGACTTTACTATGGTAAGGGTAGACCCATCCCGGTGGCAGAAAACAGGCTGGGGCGCGCAGCAGGCACTGTCGAAAATTCATGTAGGGCACCAACCGGACAGATGTCTCAAAAACTTCGTAGCAGTATACACCACTGCCTACACCGTGCTGAATAACCCGTGAGGACCGCATCCCCACTCGAGCCCACTCATGTGTGACAGAGACATCTTCGAGTTCCAGTGCCCTACGAGACACATCCGCCTTACACAGGTGGCACCAACTCTGGCACCCACTCACTGATGCGGAGCACTCCAAAAAGGCTACCGTGGTAGCTGCGTGGCCAAGAGCCACCTCACACCTATCCGTACATAAGTAATGCCAGCCTCGTGCAAGATGGGTCAGAAACTCTGGGAACAGGGGTGACGCTTGTACGGGCGGCGGACACATTCCCGTGACCACCCCTCCCAAACACGACGCATGAACGCATAGTGGTACGCCTTACGCGTGCGAGGTTCCAATGACATGTCCGGTTCCCTTCTCCTCGCCAAACGTCCAGCCATCGGCCAAAAGTGGCGAGTGGAATCCCTCGGCTTCCGGAGTAAGGCACGGAACCGGGTGATCTGCAGGTGGTGGAAAGCAGCAGTAATGTCATTATAAATACCTAGAACATGTCTGGCCCAGAACGGCGCATTTAGGCGTAGGCTTCTCACAAGAATAGACAAACTAATGTCATGACCCTGGGGATTTGCATGTCTGGGTGTTGACAATGTGCACCACTGCCGCATTGTCACACCGAAATTGGACCACTGAGTAGGCCCACTCATTGCACCATAGCATCAGTGCTCTCAAAAATGGGAAAAAACGCAAGGAAGGTAAGATCGCGGAGGCGATCCGTGCACCCACCCTCAGAGTAAACCCCCATAAGTCCGGGAGCCGGAGGTATCCGACCGTACTTGAAATCTAGGGCAGACCATCAGGTCTGATCTCCAGGAAGAGACCCCATTAAACCCAGGAGTAATTTGAGCCAGACCGGACAAAATTAAGGTGGCCATGAATTAACTGCAGCTCACAAGGGCACACTCTATGTTTGGCAATCAATGCCAAACTCGCTGTGGAGATCCAAGCCACCGTATTCGTGGTTAACCCGGATGCCCGCGCGACATAGTCGATTCCGAAATGTGAGCTTAGTAGATGGGACCTCGGTCTATTCAGGCGCCAAGGGGACACCCAGTTCCCACCTGAGTGTCTGAAATGTGGTGAGGAGACGCGTGCACGTGTCCGAGCCCCGTTCACCCCCGAACCCAAAGTCGTCGAGGTAATGGGCTAGAGACCGAGACCCCGACCTGTGAGCAAATGGCCACTGAGTGAAGTCCCCAATCGGTCGAGTGCTGAACATGAATTAACTCAGTCAGAAGGGGGTTAGCCTTATCTAAGTAAAATTCCCCTCGGAACCTAAAAAACCCAATAAGTCTAAACCATTGGGTGCACTGGCAATAATCTGAAAGCCGAGTGCATATCACACTGTGCCAAAACAGCACCAGAATTGCGTGAGCATGCCACCCATAGTAGCCGAACCAACTACGAGTACCTGACTGAACAAGGTCATCAGGAATGGCATCCCTGAATGGAGAACCCACAGGGTAAGCTGAATGGAGGATTAAATGACATTCACCCTAGTTCTAGCTCCGTATGAGCTTATGGGGGAGACATTCAACTTAGGAAAGGTGGTTCCAAGAAGGGCCCCCGCTACTCTCATAGCCCCAACTCCCTTAGCTGTGGACAGTGGAGCCCCCTCTTCGTTACCCTGCAAGGGAACCAAATTAGTAGCATCCTGGGACCCCAACACCCCCGAATGGATACAAAAGCCCCCATAGAAAACCCTCCAGCAGGTATCCCGCCCAATTCCTTCCTGGATGAAATGAGTGCCATCTCTCCAGGCTGACTATAACAATTGGGGCGGGGGGGGGCTTATGACAAGGTTAGTTGCTTCAGATGGAGCTCTGATCGCCCCTGTGCACCCCTACCTCTGCCCCGTAACCCACCAACCCGCGGGCACGCGGAGGCGGCATGAGGGCCAGCGCAAAAGGGGACACGAATTCGGTAACGACCGTGGTGCTTAGTACACGCAACGTCAGCTGAGCAGGCCGAACACAGCAGGCGGGCTGGAACCCCCTGCCCGACCAGTTAGTGTGGAGCCTGTGTCTGAGCAGCCCGCTGCTCAGCACGACCACCGTGGTACCTATCACCAGGCACCAGTCACGTGGGAGTGATGTACACGAGCACACTTGCTGACAGGGCTCATCCCCCCTCCCCTCAGGGTATAGAGCCACCCTCATCCACATTCCTCACCGTAAGCCAACTGCCATGGGCCCATCTAATCAACCATCGCCCTGAATATTAGCGATGGATGGAAGCACCAGGATGGCCCAAGCAGGTCAAGCCCTGCGGCATACCACCATACGTACAAGGTATGCCGCCAACCAGTTGGCCCAAGGTGCATGGTGGCTCACGACGATGGGACATCTCTTTGTCTCAGTCGCCCTGTCCCTCTCTCTCCTCCTAGTGGTCTCGCAGTTCAATAGGGAGAATATCCACATGTCCCCCTCCAGCCCTTACCCCTCATGGCCTGCGGGCAATAATCAACCAGGGGCAAGTAATAGCTGGCCGTCGGCAGAGCTCTTGACGGCATGTTCTGTATAAAGTACATACGCAGCCGGACCCAGACAGCCCCTGCGATGCTCGGCACTGTCCCGGGGGCGGACGCCCCAGTGCGTGGCGGCTTACTACACAATGTCTCTGTCCCCCTGTCCGTACTTCCCATCCTTATTGGGATCTCAGTTCATAGGGAGAATGTATCCACGTATTCCCCCCCCCCCCAAATCTTTTCCTTCCTGGTCTGGGTCAGATGATCACCGGGGGGCAATGAATAACCAGTCATCGGCAAGGCCGATGCCGGTACATGATGTACACAGGGCATACGCAGCGGGACCTGGACAGCCCCTGCGATGCCACGTACTGCCCCGGGGGCGGAAACCCCCACCCCCAACGTCGTGCCAGAATGCAACCAAGGGGCACTGGGATAGGATGGCAAGTGATGCCCACTAGCCTCAAATTGGCAAGGCCATGAGCACTGAACCCCACCGCTGAAAGTGGACTGTGATTTGGGTGTATTCAACTTGAACCTAATACTCACTAGTTGCACCCCCATGAGCCGCCCCCACTGGGGGTTCCTGCCCACAGTGGGCGTCGGAGCTCGCGACCGAAATCGAGCTCTGGGGCGACCTCCAACGCACTCCAGTCGCAGTTCTGGACAAACAGGGAGCTGCAAGACAGCGGCAAGCACAGGCCGGAGTGTCTCAAGAAGCTCGACCTGGCTGGCCACCTGTTGCAGAGTGGCAGCAGTCGAAGCAGCCGGCAGACACAAAGGGGGCCCGGTAGATAGGGAAGGGGCCCCCACCCACTGGATTGCTAAGAATGCCTCCAGCACAGCCAAACGTGCTAACTAGGCATCCCCTGCCACAGAAACCCCTAGTAGGTGGGCCAGGTGGGCCGGACGGCCCGATAGGAATTGGGCCAGAGGCCCTAAATTGAGAGCCTGGGCCAGAAAATGGCCATGTCCAAAACTCCGGCCCCTAATGGGGAAAACGTGCTGTGAGCCAGCACCAGGCCCTCCCCCCAATCGTTCCGGCCCATGGCCGGCAACCGTGGGCCGAGGGCCGCATTCTCCGAAGGGCCGGCCTGAGGCTGAAAACGAGAGCTCATTTTGTCCTGCAGTACACAGGAATTGAACCCCTGACCTTCCACTTCCCAGTCAGCATCTTAGGCACTTGAGCCACTGCAGTCCCACGTAAGGTTTGGGCACCCCTGGGGTAGAGAATACCATCCAGGGACTGTATAACTTGCCCAAGGCTGCAGCCAAGGGCCAGCCCTAACAGAGGATTTTCGTCTGCATGAGGCTCCTTTCAGGCAAGGACGAACTCCGTGTCTTAGCCACTTGAGCCACCGCGATCCCCCGACGAGCTAAATAGAAAGATCCCTGTACGGGGATCGCAATAGCGCCAAGCGCCCAGAGCCAGCGGCAGCTAGGCTCTGTAATGGAAGAAAGAGTTCAGCGTCTTAACCCCTTGAGCCACTGCAGTCCTCCCGGGAAACAAACAGCGACGGAGAAAACTTCTCTCCGTCGCTATTTCTAAAATGGCAGCTCGGCTGCCTCATGGCCACCCCTTTTATAGAGGGGTGGCCACGCCCACTAACTCACCCGGATGTCTGAGTCCGGGTGGGGGCCCCCGCAAAGAGCGCGGCGGCCATTTTGGCACCGCGCTTTCAATGGCTTGTCCTTATTCATAGGTAGCTGTGCAGAAGTAATGCACACATTACTTCTTCCAGACCATGAGTCTATATCAGATCAATCTTACTGAAATCACATCTATTATTCTTCACAATTCTTACCCAAATAGTGAATTCACCAGTTATTGATAACTGCAGGAATGGCTTTTCTATCTGTGTTTATTTTATGTGCTTTATGTTGGTATGTGTGCCCAACATCACTGCCTGATGATTCTCCATCTCTCCTTACATTAACACTGTCTCCAATCCACTCTACATTCCATAACCCTCTTTTTCTCCAGGCAGGTGTGCTCATTTTTATGGTCTCAGCTGACTCCCTTTCAATGCCCATCCAGATTCCCTATGCCCAGTGTTGACACCATATCTTTGCTGTATTGCTCATAGAACTGTGGGAGAATGAACAGGAAAAGAGAAATAGCAAGGGATAGAGAACAGCATAGAGAGGAAGAAACTCATATTTCATACAACCTTCGTAAGCTGGCAGCCTGTTGAATACCTCAGCAGTCGTCCTCCATTGCAACTTTGATATGGTGCCAGCACAGTGGCATGGCCTGAACTGTGAACAACCGCTTGTAAAAACACAGTGATCCATAGCCATCCATAATCTGCACCATGATATTTCCATTGTTAGAATGAAATGACTGGCTGAGAAGGAAGATTAGAATTGTCCTTCTAATGTAGCATGAGCTAAGAGGTAGAAGGGCTATTTTTAGGAAAAGAAGGCAAGCCTGAAAAGATCTTATCCTTCACAACCCATTTGCCTCACAATTGTAGGAGATATTTCCTTGAACACCCACCAGAGAGCCAGGTACACATAGTGCCAAAAAGGAGGAAGGGCTATGAAGAAAGAGAAACATCCACATTCATTCCATCACACTGTGTATCACCACACACAATCCTTGTGTTCTCCTACATTGAGACAAAGTAGACTGTAATTCTATGACAGGGAACAGGGATTGAATCATTCCATTCATCTCTGGGCTGTCAGACATCATGCATTTCTCCTCTCCCACTCCCCTAAAAACTACCTCAAAACAAACCAAAATCTCAGAGAAATTGGGGAACACATGGGGAAATCCCTGAGACAAATTGCATGCCATTTGAATTATTAGAAATTCATCCCAAAAATAACAACTAATACAGTACTGGTGTAACACTACCCTGATTCCTCCTGACTTAACCAATGCCAATACTTAATGAATTCTGATTTTTTTTGGAAAAGCTAGTGTGGAAGGCACTGCTAAATTCCATATAAATAAATAGCATAGTGGAAAATGAACAGTATAGTGAAAAACAAACCACACAAGATTTGGGATTGTGTGAATCTCTGCTAGAATCTTATACACCCATTTTAATGAATGGCTGTTTTTAATAGCTCCACACTGAATAGGAACTGCCTTGATATCGAAAAATCCAAGAAAATACCAAGAACTCCAAGCTTTTTCTATCAAATATTTTAAATATCTTCCATTAAAGCTAATTTAATTGTATTTGATGGAATTGTGTTTCTTGCCATCATGATCTGTTCCTGTGACATTCTTGGCATTCATGTGCTGTTTATTGTTTTGTATGCCTCACTTATGTAAATGTGGCTTTCAAGTGCACATACAAGTAAGGAAGTTCTGAACTGTGAAAAGGATCCAGTTAGTAAATGATTTTGTCTGCCTTCTTTTTATTGTTGCAGCATTATTTCTACACTAATAGACAGTGAATAGACAGTGTGCTTTTGATATATTTTATTAGATGTGGAGTCTAATTGCATATCAATTCTTTCCAAATCATGTCATCAACTGCAACTCGTATCCGAGAATGCATTACCCACCTCCACCCGCTGAAGCAGGAAAAATGCCATTGGTGTGAATTTGTTTAAGGTAGATCCCAGCTTGCCATGAAGTGACCCACACACTATGATCACAAAGCCATCTCCTGTAGCACACACAGGATATACAGGATTTAACACTGGGACTGCAACGGACTGCCGCAGCCCTGAGGATATTATCAAGGTGCGCCTTCACAGCCAGTCAATCTGGTATGGCCTCTTCCGTCTCCATGACCATTGGGAATCAGAGTTCCTCCTCTGCTCATTTTGCCGTTTGGAGCAAGCAGCATTTCCTCTACTGAGGGAGACCATCACCCTACCAAAAGGGGTTTATCTGCCCATAGCCATTGTCCCCTTTATGGAGTCAGGTTAGTTAACTGCTGTCTGACACTTGTATGTTTATGTTTATGTTTATGTTTAATTGGATTTATACCCCGCTCCACTCAGCCCAAAAGGCCAACTCAGAGCGGCTTACAACACAATAATATAAGTACAATTACAACAAAAAATTAATATACATACAATTAACATACAATTATAACAATATAATAATACAAAAATACAATATAATCATAACACATCAAAATATAGACATAATATAACAGCATGAAAATACAATAGGAAAACAATAGTAATACAATACAATAAACTACACAATGAATTATACAATAGACATTTAATTACACAGTCCCTCGGCTACTAATCCCATGGCCCGCACATTATTGAATGGAGCCAAAGAAGAAGACAACCCGGCCCCAACACAGCCGAGGCCAGGAAATGGACCGGCAACTCTGGCGGTGCGGCTTTGAATGTCCCGCCGCAACGCCAGTCAGCTGTGCTCCCACCTCCCCCACCGGCGGGGCGGGGGAGGGAGCCGTGGTGGACTGCGGCTCCGACGGCGCTGGCGGTGCGGCTTTGAATGTCCCGCCGCAACAACGCCAGTCAGCTGTGCTCCCAGCTCCCCCACCGGCGGGGCGGGGGAGGGAGCCGTGGTGGACTGGCAGGTGCCACTTGTTCCACCGGCCGGCTGCCGGTCGAAAGCCCCGCCGGGCTTGGTGGAAGCTGGGGCGGCTTTTGAGGGCGATGGAAAGCCCTCAGGTGCCGCTCGTTCCACCGGCTGGCTGCCGGTCGAAAGCCCCGCCGGGCTTGGTGGAGGCTGTGGCGGCTTTTGAGGGCGATGGAAAGCCCTCAGGTGCCGCTCATTCCACTGGCCGGCTGCCGGTCGAAAGCCCCGCCGGGCTTGGTGGAAGCTGGGGCGGCTTTTGAGGGCGATGGAAAGCCCTCAGGTGCCGCTCGTTCCACCGGCCAGCTGCCGGTCGAAAGCCCCGCCGGGCTTGGTGGAGGCTGGGGCGGCTTTTGAGGGCGATGGAAAGCCCTCAGGTGCCGCTCGTTCCACCGGCCGGCTGCCGGTCGAAAGCCCCGCCGGGCTTGGTGGAAGCTGGGGCGGCTTTTGAGGGTGATGGAAAGCCCTCAGGTGCCACTCGTTCCACCGGCCGGCTGCCGGTCGAAAGCCCCGCCGGGCTTGGTGGAGGCTGGGGCGGCTTTTGAGGGTGATGGAAAGCCCTCAGGTGCCGCTCGTTCCACCGGCCGGCTGCCGGTCAAAAGCCCCGCCGGGCTTGGTGGAAGCTGGGGCGGCTTTTGAGGGCGATGGAAAGCCCTCAGGTGCCGCTCGTTCCACCGGCCGGCTGCCGGTCGAAAGCCCCGCCCCAGATAATAATTGTAATAATAATTGTAATTGAGTCACTGGCTGTACGGTCTACTCCATTACCATAGCAGGATGTCCGGACACAAACACACACACACACCTCTTTGTTTTATGGAAGTGTATCTAAGAAGAATTTCATACTCAGATGGGCATTTGAATTTGCATCTACTATTTTAAAAAAACAAAGCAAATGAAAGAAGAGCATTAGACCGGCCACATACCTATGCAGAACTCAAAAGGATAGAATATCTCTGTGAAGGAAGGCATTCATAGTCCTAGTAAAGTTCTTCTTCCAACTATTCATGTCCAGTTTAATAAAAGAAAAGAGACACAGATTTCCAATCAGTCCGTTCCAAGCTGCACCTGTTCAAATTTGCTACTATTTTTACCCCAGTGATCCATTTCTGGACCTCCCTTTAACCTCAGAGGCTCCCTAGTGTGAAACTGTTGCTTTTTATCAGCAAATCTGATCATCTCATTTCTGACAATCCAGCAACCTGATTTTATGTGTCCATGTTGTTTGCATTCACTTTTCCATATGTACAGTGGTACCTCACTTAAAGACCATAAGGCGTTCCATGGGATTGATCTTTAAGTGAGTTTGCTCTTTAAGCAAAACACCCTTGTAAGTGACCAATTGTGACTTCTGGCGGGGAGGATTGCAAACCCCGATTTAGTTGTTAAGCAAGTTTTTGGTTGGTTTTAGTTGTTAAGCGAGGCGACCATTCAGAGAAAATTCTGCTCATTATGCGAGTTAGTCTCTTTATGCGAGGTGCTCTTTATGTGAGGTTTTACTGTACTCTGTGTTGTTACAACTCTGTCAAATAAAATTAACATATCAGGCATCTTAGGAGGTAGTCTCAAGTCCATGGAAACATATGCCTTAATGGATCAGTTAGCCCTTAAGTTGCCACAAGGGTCTTTGTTGCCTTATAAGCTAGCTCTCTGAAATAAGTCAATAAATTATATATCTTTAATGACTACAGTTAGTACCTAAAGGAGGGCATTCTCTTGAAGAAAGTAGAACTTTCATAGAAAACATATTTCTCTCATGGAAAAAAAAATGCAACAGCATAGGAAATACAGCTAGGAAGGTGAATAGTTAGCAGCTGTCACTATGACCTTTATCTGCATCCATGGTAACTGGCCTAAAGATGGAGATCCATTTTATTATTCTCACACCCACAATGTTAAGCCTACGAATCCTATTGCAGTTTAATGGCTAAAATCAGAAGGCAGATCTGTGTTCATTGGACCAGTGCCGACATCCTCTTAGCTAATGAGTGCTATAAACATTTTCATGCCAGGAAACCAATGCAAGGGGAAATATTATGCCAGCCACCAAACACACACACACACACTCACACTCACAAAATGGTCAATGAAGGCAGTTCTGTGTGATCTTTTACAGAAATGATCATTTCCAGGAACACAGCAATGTTGACTTTCAGCTACATTTTTTTGGGAAGAATTACAAATTTTGGGTAAAGATGTTTCCCCCACAAATTTCCCCCAAAGAGAGGATAACATTGGTTTTTATATATCATTTTTACTCATGCAGCAATAAGTCAATTTCATTCTTCTTTCTACTTAGATTTTCACCTTGTGTGTGTTATGTGCTGTCAAGTTGGAACCAACTTATGGTAATTCTAATAGACTTTCAAGGAAAGTTAAATATTTAAGGAATAGTTTTACTGACTCCAATCCCCCAACCCAATGAGTCTCCATGGCCAAGCATTTAATTGAACCCTGCTCCACTACTCTCTTTACTACACAACACTGGGTGTCCAGATTTCTACCTACAAGTAATAAATATCACTTCAACAAACTGATGTAGCAAGAAAAGAATTTTCTGTTATTTAGTTCTGATTTGGCTTTAACCTTTTACATAATTTTTAAAACATGTTGGAGGAAAAATGAAATATGAGATAGCAGAAGTGTGTTTCAGATCTCCTGATGTTCCTGTTTTTGCTTAGAGGCAGCTGGGTGGTACATGTCGACATGTGAGCAAAACAGTCATATTCAGGTGGAGGCAGGAGGGGTTTTGCTTTTCCTCACTGTTTAAATGCCACTTCTCCAGAAGCTGGCCAACCCCCTCCCCATCAATCAAAATCAAAAACTAAGTTTTGCTCCATCTCCAGTGTGCAGCCAAAGATCCTGCTAGTTTTTGATTCTTCAATAATGACAATCTATACCTATAAATCCAAGGGTTAACCGTTGGAACTTGCTATATGTTTCTGCACCCGTCCATCCTATCCCATACCGAGCCTCCTGCACTCGCCTGAACCCAGTACAGAGGTTACTGAATGGTTGAGAAACACGCCAGTGGAGCAAGAGCCCCATGAATGCAAACAAAGGAAATGAACTTCAATTCCCAACTTTCTTTGCACCACGCCACAGCCAATCAGGCTGGGAGGCACAAGCAAAAAGAACGTTGTAGGACGCGCCGCGGTCAATCAAAATCGAGCCGTAGGAAAAAACCGCCACACGAATGGAAAACACAAATGCAAAACTACAAGCCCCAGCATCCTGCGCAACGTGAGCGCAAGTCCCCAGCAAGCGGACGCAGCAACTCACAGCCTCGCAAAACAAACAAGCCACAAAACTCCACCACGAGACACCCGCCGGCCTTCTTTCCCAGAGCAATGGGGAGAAGAGGGACTCCCTCTCCTCCATGCTACCCCGCCGAAGACACGGCGAGACCACTGCTGGCCTCAAGGACAGTTGAGCCGGGATGGAAAAAACAAAACCCCCAAAACAGGCAGCAGTTTGTCAGGGGAAGCCCCCTCCCTGGCGGATGACTGGCTGATGCCTTTGTACTTCCGAATACAAAAGCAGCAGCCAGCAATCTGGAAGGAAGAGCACCACCCCTTACGGATTGCTGCCTGTCCATCTCCGGTTAGGTAAGCCAGGAGAGAAAGGAGGCAGAGAGGAGAGAACCATCATTAGGCAGAGAAAGCTCTTCTCTGCCTCCTCCTTCTCCCCCGACCTACCTAACAAATCTTCCTGGGAGAAGAACGGGCTGACTGCCTCCTCCTCCTTTCCCCCATTGCTGCATCGAAACCAAAATTCAAAGCAGCAATGGGGAAAAGAGGAACTGACAGGCAGCCTGTTCTTCAGAAGTAACCACCAAAAATAAACACTAATAATAATAATAATAATAATAAAACAAAAATAAATCAATAATTAAAAAACCCATTAATAAACAAAAAAGTAAACCACAAAATACACAAACAAAAACATCCACAATACCACAAAACCACATACAAAACACCTAACTACAACATGAAACCCCCCACAAATTACACAAACAACAACTAATTACAAAAATAAACAACAACGAAATAAGAAAAATTAAACAAAACCAGAAATAACCAAACCAATTACAGAAACCTAAAACTCAACCGAGACAAAAAAGAACAAACAGAAACACCTCCCAGCCCACCACCACAAGAACAAAACAAAGGAAAACCCCAGAAAAAAGAAAACCAGACAACTCACCAGCACATCCTCCCTCCACAACGACCGGTACAGAAATGAAGAAACAAAGAGACTATTTACCGGAAGAAGCCCCACCCAGAGGCCAGGAGAGAAAAAACACATGAGATGAAACCAAAACCACTAGCAGCCCCACCTGCAGGGCAGAATAGTAAAAACAACTCAAAAACACACAACAGCCCCACCTAGAGGCCACAAGAGTAAAAACAAGTGAAAAACATAACAATAAATCAAGTTTACACAAATCACAAACATATGTTAAATAAATTAAATAAAAAGATTTATAATATCCTGTGTTGAGTTTTAACTCAAATAAAAGCCCAAATAATAATAATAATAATAATAATAATAATAATAATAATAATAATAATAATAATAATAATAATAATAATAATAATAATAATAAATTTTAATTTATATCCCGGATTTTCTCAGCAGAAGCTGACTCAAGGTGGCCATTACAACATGTAAATACCATACAATATAATAATACAATAATAAAGAAACATGAAAAGTAAATTCAATACAATAATCAATACTCAGTAATAAACATAAATTAATCACAATATAAAGTATAAATTAAAGATACAGTGGCAATAACTATTAATCAATAGCAATAACAATTAATCCTCCGAAGCTTGCCATGCCACTACCTCCCATGGATGACCAGTCCACACGGAGAGGTGAAACGATGACAGTTGAAGGTGCATCATCATCGGCTTCTGGTGCCAAAACTCCCACCAATCACACTGAACCTCCTCACACCAGCCCAGCTGGGAGGGGAGGGAAACACTCCTGGACTCCAACAGTCCCTGAAAATGAGAATGTTCTGGGCCGCCAGCTGTAGCGAGTCTCTCCAACTGCCCGCCAAGCTGATGGAGCTCTCTCTGGCGGCGGACAAAGTGGGGCGGCTTTTGAAGGTGTCCCGGGCTGCCAGCTGTAGCTTGTCTCGCCATCTGCACGCCAAGCCAGTGGAACTCGCTCTGGCGGTGGACAAAGCGGGGTGGCTTTTGAAGGTTTCCCAGGCCACCAGCTGTAGCTTGTCTCGCCACCCGAACGCCGAGCCGGTGGAACTCACTCTGGCAGCAGAAAAAGCGGGGCGGCCTTTGAAGGTGTCCTGGGCTGCCAGCTGTAGCTTGTCTCACCATCCGCATGCTGAGCCGGTGAAACTCGCTCTGGTGGTGGACAAAGTGGGGCGGCTTTTAAAAGTGTCCCAGGCTGCCAGCTGTAGCTTCTCTCACCACCCGCATGCCGAGCCAGTGGAACTCGCTCTGGCGGTGGACAAAGCAGGGCAGCTTTTGAAGGTATCCCGGGCTGCCAGCTGTAGCTTGTCTCAACATCTGCATGCCGAGCCGGTGGAACTCGCTCTGGCGGAAGACAAAGCGGGGCGACTTTTGAAGGTGTCCCGGGCCGCCAGCTGTAGCTTGTCTCGCCATCCACATGCCGAGCCAGTGGAACTCGCCAGTGGAACATCTAAACACAGTTTTAAAACATTGAATGTAAAAAACATGAACTTTCAAATTTTTAAAACTATTACCTACGGTACAACTATTAACAAAAAAGAAAAAAAAACACAAACCAAAATATTATTTGGATAAATAAAACAATTTGAAAAAAATTATATCATCCTTTGTTCTTTTTTTAATCCACAACTCCCCCCCCAAAAAAAACACACAACAACAACTGATCACAGTTTATAACAGCCCGGCATCACTGGGCAAACTATGCTAGTGGCATATAAGAAAGCATTTAACACTGACATCAATACTCATATAATATTCCTAGATAGTTACTCTTAACTGAAAATGCAAGGAGATACTTGTTTTAGAGAGCTGCATCTGGACACATGGCTTCATATGCAAAAGTCTCATGGAAATTGATAAAAAATACATTGAACTGTACGGGACCTTCCTTGGCCACTGCAGTTGGTGGCAACCTTTCTAGATTGGCTGGGAACTGCTTCAGAAATTACTGCTGTTATCATATCCACTATAGTGTGATCTTTTAAAAACCATCAGGAAAAGAATTACTTTTCTAAAATTTGTAAAGACATATAGAAACGTCAGTGATGGAACAGAGAGTAACCATGTCTAATTTAGCACCATCTGTGGACATGTAGAAGGCTCACTTAAGATAGTTTGGCAAACTGTTTGAATGTTACACCCCCCACCCCACCCATGAGATGCTAGAGCTAAAAACACATCATAGCCAACAAACAATTTAGTTGTAGGCATTCTGTCAATGAATGGATTGTCAATAACTGACAAAATTGGGCATTTGTCACAAGGTACCTTGACAAAGGTTTTGTGTATTTCTGAACCAACTGAAAGCAAACCAAGGAAATGAAAGTGACCCAGCGATTAGGATTTTGAAGAATTGCATTTTGCTTCAGCTTTATAGAGGTTAAATATCTAGAACAGCAGCATTTAGTTCTGAAAAACCCAGGAGTGGCTGACAGCTGGACAATAGTACTCAACTAATGCAGGATGGATTCATTGAGGGGCAGGATCTGGGCAAAATGGGGTGACAGAAGAGAAAGCACAGGGTGCAGAAAGGAAAGAAGGAAACTAGCAGGATCTTTGCCAGAATACTGGAGATGGAGCAGTACTGATGGCAGTGAGTTTAATCCCTCATCCCAGGTCAGAGTCCTCTGCGTGTATTGGTGGACTTAAGACTGTTGAAGTTGACAAAGTTTGTTACAAGATACTTTTATCTATCTCTCTATTAGATTTATTAGATTTATATCACTGCCCACTCACCACAGTGACTTAGGGTGGCTTACAGCCAACATAAAATATAGCTTAATTAAAAGCATCTTTAAGTAAACCCCAGACAGTCCCCAGCTAAATGGTTATTTAGGGTGGTCCTATATAAGCCAGTGGGGGGAGGGGGAACTCTCGTCGTGGCACTCCACACCCGCTGGGCCAGCCAGGTCTGTGCAGGGCGTACTCTTCCCACTCTAGATCAAATCTATGCCACCAGGTGTTATAAGAAAGCTGTAGAGATTGCGCAAGATAGTATGCACCCCGGAAATTATCTCTTTCAGCTTCTGCCTTCTAGAAGAAGGTATAGGGTCATAAAGACCAGGACCAGCCACTTGAGAAATAGTTTCTACCTAAAAGCGGTTCTGGTTTTGAATGCAGTGCAATGCAACCACTCAATTGTTAATCAAGACTGGACTTCCCCGCATTTTTGTCTCATATGCCTTTCCTTGCGGCCAGTCACTCCGCTCCTCTGCGGACCTCCTCCACAGACCCCACCACACCAGAACGGCCCTGATTTGTGGCAGATCGCAACAATTCTTGGAGGACATGCTATGAGAAACCTGGGGAACATCTTTCAAAGGACCTGCTGTTGGCATTCTACCACTGTACCATAGAGAGTGTATTAACATATGGTCTGTGTGTATGGTTTGGGAGTTGTACATTTAGGAAAAGAACAATGCTATCCAGGGTCATAAAGACTGCGGAGGGGATAATTGGACGAACTCTTCCCACACTAGATCAAATCTATGCTGCCAGGTGTTATAAGAAAGCTGTAGAGATTGCGCAAGATAGTACGCACCCCAGAAATGATCTCTTTCAGCTTCTGCCTTCTAGAAGAAGGTATAGGGTCATAAAGACCAGGACCAGCCACTTGAGAAATAGTTTCTACTTAAAAGCGGTTCTGGCTTTGAATGCAGTGCAATGCAGTCTATGAGGGAGCTTCTGTATATAGTTTTTGGAGTTTAGAGTTTTTAGAGTTTTAGAGCTGTTTAGGGGTTAAATGTGTATATGTGGGGTGGGAGTATGTTGATAATTTTGTATAGTTGTATTTTGTTTAGGTTTTGTTGGGTTGATAAGTGTCCCCCCCCAATCTCGTTGTTCTGTGCAGGACAATGACAATAAAGATTTATCTGTCTATCTATTCAGTCCTTTCCTGAATGCTGGCAGATCTAATTGTAGGCAGAGGTCAGTCGGCAGGAGGTTCCAAAGGGCTGGGGCAGCCACCAAAAAGGCCCTCCATCTAGTGCTAGAGAAGTGTGCCTCTCTAGCAGTTGATACCATTAGAGAGCCCCTCTGGTCTGGTCTAGTGGAATGGGCCGATGTCCTCGGGGTGATGCGGTCTCTTAAGTAACCTGGCCCACTACCATGTAGGGCTTTAAAGGTAATGACCAGCACCTTGAATTGCACCCGGAGGCACACTGGCAATCAGTGCAGCTCCCATAGCAGAGGTGAGGCATGGTCATAGCGACCATCACATGGGCTGCCGCATTCTGCACCAGCTGCAGCTACTAAATAGCCATCAATGGCAGCCCCATGTAGAGCATGTTTGCTGCCTAAAGAGATGACAAAATGGTCCCTACCTCTCCAAAGACCAATAACTGCAAAAACTGCAGAACCATGCTAGGCTATGTTGGATCAAATTACTTTCTTCATTGATTCTCCCGTGTTCAGTGGTTCTGTCTGAAGCAGGTCCTTTGGCTCCATCATAAGCCAGGAAAGGCATAACAGGAGACTGGAGCATTGGTACCTCAGTGAAGGCTTACCACAGAACCACCTCATACTGGATGAACCATTTTTGTTCCTAACATAGTTACTTGAGTAAAGTTCCTGTCTTGATTTTCTTTCTTCCTGTTATTATCCATATTACTCAATTCGATTCCTCGATTGACCAGACTATTGGGGGATGGGTTCCTGCTGGATGCAACTTGTTTTCCCTTCCTTTTGCTGCTGTGCTCTTCTTCTCCAGGATCAACCAAAACTTTTCATGATTGGGTCTTCCCATTTTTGGGAAGGCTGCCGGGGGATCTTTTTTACTTCTTTGGGATACCAGTTGGTGACTGCTTCTGTCTAACACATGTTTGTCATTCGAGAAATGTATCCAGCCCGGTGCAATTTCTGTTTATTATATTTGACAACAGCTGCATTGATTCTGTTTGTTTTCTTATCTAGGTGTTGGAGATGTGGTCGTGAAGGGATACCTTTAGTATTGATCTTTCCATTGTTCTCACTGCTCTTAACAGTTCTTCTTCAAGTAATGTATTAAGCATATTTTAAACCTCCCTGGGGGCATGGCTAAGATGGCCGGCGAGTAACATCTTGATTTAGGTGCTCACACTTATCAAAGTGGTAATTAATGAGAATAATGAGCTAATGGAGTAAATTACAGAGATATTATGTGGTGATAAGACTCCTTCTTGCCTGATCGGAAAAGTTGCTGCAGGGCGGTCGAAGTTCGGGAGGTATCCTCGGCGGGAGAGGTGCGCGACGGAAGCCGCAGCTTCCCCAACCAAGGAGCCGAGAACGGGACCATCGAGACGGCGGTGATTTGAGGAAGTGGAAAAATCAGCAAGAAAGTGAGTTAACTAAATGATATAATGACGGGAGCTAGAGGCGACAGTGGATTGCTTTGCTTTGAAGAGTTTGGACTTGACAGAGTGTGTAGAAGAGGATAGAAGGGTGGCGGCTGAGGCGATAATGGCGGCGATCTTGGAAATCGAAAGTGGTCGTTTTTTGGATAATGGCTTCTTAGCGTTCCAGCGGAGCAGTGGAGTGATTTGGTGGTCTTGAGAAGTGGTTATAGAAGAAAGCGATTGGGAATTTGAGATATTGGTTATTCCAGCGCTTTTTGAAGTTGAAGCAAGGAAGAGCGGTTTTTTTTCTATAAAAAAAAGAGTTCGCTGATTTGGAGAAGAAGGAGGAGGAGGGGTTCCCCCTGAAGCCTCCGCAGCCACTGGGAAAAGGGAGTATTTTTTCGTTCGCTCTAAGAGAGGGATTATTAATTTTTTACTCCTTCGTTGTGTGGATTATAGTTCTCATTTCTTTCTCTTTTTATTCCTCCTTTTCTTTTTTCTTATTAAAAGTTGGAGCTTGGGATTTTTTTCTTTCTTTCTTCCCTGTGGAACTCATACAAGTGGATATATTTGGGCATCCGTCTCCTCGGAAATACTGTTTATGCTGATGGGGCTATTATATTCTTTTTCAAGAAGGGAATTTTGTGAAAGATTTGAAGTTTTTAAGGGCAAACTTTACGAGCTTTTGTTACTTGGGCTGTATTGGCTGACCTCGGTGACGAGCTTCCCGTGGATTATAATACTTTTTGGGTTATTTTTGGTTCCCATTCCCTTATGGATTACAACAATTAATTTTTCGCTGGCCCTCCTATCTTACCCAAGTTACATCACATTTAAAGGATTATTGTCAGCTTTGGCTGCATTGGAATAGGTTCAAGTGGAGTGTTCAACAAACTTATAATACATTGCAGCATTAAAACTTTCAGGGGCCTTTATCATGGATAAGGGTACAAGAGGAAAAGCAAAGGAGGAGGAGCCAGTGGTGAAATCTAAGAGAAAAGAAAAAGCACCAATGGAAGAGGTCCCTCCATCATCATCACCACCACCTGAATCCTATGATCAAACCCAAATCATGGTGGAAATTGGTAAATTGTTTCAGAAGATGGAGAAGATGGAGGATGCAAGAGTGAAGGATAGAAATGAAATGATGAAAAAACAGGATAAGGTGGTAGCAACTGTTGTGGATTTTACAAAAAAAGTAGAATTAAGTTTGCAAAAAATAGAAGGAAATGTGAAATTGGTCCAAAATGAGGTGAAGGCTATGAAAAAGGAAATAAAAGGGACTCAGGAAGGGGTGAGGGAGAACAAAGTGAAAATGGATGAACAGGAGAAAAGGATTGATGCTATGGAAGATATGATGAGAAAGCAGAATATTGTGATACGTCATGTGATTGAAAGGACGCCAGACCAGCTGAGAGAAAGAGTGGTCCAGTGGTTAAACAATTTGAGCATGGGAAAGGAATTTGTACAGGAAGACATTGTAAGTGCGTATAGGGTGGGTCCAAGAAGAGGGAAAATGGTGCAAAGAAATGTTTTGGTAAAATTTGCAAATTGGGGAGATAAACTTAGAGTAATGGCTTTTTTAAAACAAGCTGGTTCTGGTGCCCTGAAAACCGATGGCTCTGATGTGGAAGTATACAATGATATTTCAATAAAGGAAAGAATTTGGAGATATAAGATGAAACCGGTAACCAAATTGTTGATGAGCAAAGGTGTAAGGTATAATTGGAGATTTCCACAGCAATTGCGATCTTTTTATGGGAAAAAAATGCAGGTTATTGATGAGGAGACTGATCCATTGGAGTACTTGAGTTTGCTGGACCTTGTTAAAGCAGGTTCGGAAGAGTGGGTAACTCTTAGAAAAGATTTGTTGGAATCGGGGGCCATAAGAAGGGATTATGAGGGGGCAGATGCCGGTGGTGCTATGGGTGGAGCCCCACAGGGAAGAGAAGAGGAGGAGTTGTCATTGATCATGGTGGAGGAGGAGGCAAGTAAGGAGCAGTGAGCAATGGGTTATGATGTAATATTTTTTTATATTATTTAAGAATGCAGAAAGGTGAGATGCGCGGTGCATTAATTTATACGCACATCTTTCATGTCCCCCCTCTCCCCTCTTTGGATATCGAAGGCGTCATTTTTTCCAAAGAAAGTGGGGAGAGTGATATTGTGTGTTTTATGTATATTTTTGTTTCTTAGTGGTAAGGGGTTTGTGGTGGCACGCCTAATGGAGAGTTTGGAAATTAGAAAAGGTGAAATTGTAATAAATTATGAGAAATATTAAAGTATTAACCTGGAATGTAAAGGGTACATGTTCTGTTTTTAAGAGGAGGAGGTTAGAACTGGCATTGAAGAAAGATAGACCTGATATAGTGTTTTTACAGGAAACGCATCAAAAATCAAAGGACACAAACAAAATCTTTCTAGGGTGGATACAACATTATGAAATGGCGTTTGGTACTTCAAAAGCAAGAGGAGTTTCAATTATGATTTCTAAAAGATTAGGATTTGAGATAACCAAAAGTATTGCTGATCAAGAAGGCAGATATCTGATTGTGAGAGGAAAAATAGATGATGAGGAAATAGTTTTGGTGAATATTTATGTTCCAAATGAACATCAAGCGGAATTTTTAGAAAAAGTTCGTAAAATTGTGGTGTTAGAAAAAGTGGCAAAGATGATTGTGGCTGGAGATTTTAATTTGATAAGGTCAAACTTAGATTGTACGAATTTAGCAAGGTGTGGAGTAGGTATGAAAGGGAATGTTCTAGATAACTGGATGGTTGCGCTGGGACTGAAGGATTCTTGGAGAGAGATTAAGGGTGTGGAAAGGGCATATTCTTATTTTTCACATGTTCATGGGTCCTACTCTAGAATAGATTATGTATTTTTAACGGAAAACATGGTTAAAAACATTGAGGGAATTGAAATAGGAATTTTCAAGGAATCAGATCATGCTAAAGTACTTTTGGAATTGAGGACACAAAAGGATAATAGGAGAGGAAGAAATTGGAGATATGATCCCAACTTATTCAAAGACCAAAAATGCAAAGAACAAATTACAGAAAGTTGGATGGAAAGCTGGCAGTGGAATGATAATGAAGAGGTAAATTTTAATGTGGTTTGGGATGCCATGAAGTCGGTTTTTAGAGGGGAAAGTATAAAGTTGGCAAGTATCAAGTATAGAAAGTATAAGGTAGTACAGGAGGAAAAAGAAAAAGAAATAAAACAATTACAGGAAGAACACTCAAAAAAGAAGGATAAATATTTTTTTGCCAAATTACAAAGACTCAAGGCAGAATTATTGGGTAAGGATATAGAAAAAGTAAAAAGAGATTTGATATATTTAAATAGAGAGTATTTTGAATTTAGCAACAAAAACTCAAGATTATTGGCAAGAGCGGCTAAAGCTAAAAAGGAAAAAAGGGAAATTGGGGTTTTGGTTAACAAACAAGGGATAAAGTGTAATAAAGTTAGTGATAAATGTAAAATTGTGAAGGATTTCTATCAAGCACTATATGCAAAAAAAGAGATAGACGTTGGGAAGCTTAAAGGGATTTTGGAGAGGCAGTTAGGGAACGGAATAAAGCAGGAACACCGGGACAAAATGGAAGAACAGGTTTCTGAGAAAGAGGTAAAGGAAGTAATTAGTGGTTTGAAGCTGGGGAAAGCCCCGGGAGATGATGGACTATCAACCAAGTTTTATAAGGAATTTAAAGATGTTGTGGTACCAAAGCTGGTAAAGTTATATAATTATATTTTAGATGGTGGACAAATTCCGACTTCATTGTATAGGACTACAATTGTTCTGCTGCCAAAATTGGGAAAGAATTTGGAAAAAGTGGAATCTTATAGACCAATTTCTCTTATAAATCAAGATGCCAAGATCTTCACAGCAATACTGGCTAATTGGTTAAATAAATTTATGGGAGAATATATAAATGTTGATCAAGTAGGTTTTTTAAAAGGAAGGCATATGGCTGATTTGACCAGGAGGGTGCTAGATTTAATTGATAATGTTAACCAAACGAAGGAAAAGGTGGGGTTATTATCTTTGGATATTTTTAAGGCATTTGATTCGTTACAATGGTCTTTGATTAAGGAAATAGTTAAAAGCTATGGATTTGGGGACAGATTTAGAAGGGTAATCGACTTGTTAGATCAAAAAGGGATTGCTAGGATTAGAGTAAATGATGTGGTTACAGATGAGGTAAAGCTTGAGGCAGGTACTAGGCAGGGTTGTCCTCTGTCCCCTATCTTGTTTATTACGGCAATGGAAATTTTGGCTAAAAACATAAGGGAGGATTCAAGTATAGAAGGGATAATGGGCAACAAAGTAAGTATGTATGCAGATGATACATTGTTAATGGTGAAACACCCAGAGGGGGCAATGGATAGGATTAAAGCGCAAATAGAGGATTTTGAGGATATAACAGGGTTGATGATAAATTGGGATAAATCGGAAATGATGCTGTGTAATATGGGGGAAGAGGAGAAGGAAAAGATGGTGGGGTTATCCAATATACAAATTAAAGATAAGTTGAAATATTTGGGGATAATTATTTCAAATAGATTGGAAGAACTTAAAAGACTGAACTATGATAGCTTGAAAACAGAATTTAAGATTAGAATACAAAGTCTTCAGAAGTTGAAGTTGTCATGGTTTGGGAGGATTGCAATTTGCAAAATGATGTTGTTGCCGAGGATTAATTTCCTATTTGATGCACTGACGCGATCCGATCCATGTAAAGATCTAATCAGCCTCAGGCAGAGTAGTTTATAGCCCCAGATAAACAAAGGAAGAATTAAGAATTATAACGAAGGCCAGCTCCATTAGGCAGAGTAAGGAAGAAACACAGAGATAAAAAGAAAACATACACACGACTGCAGACTTAGAGCTCAACAAAGGAATCATGGCGTCTCTTTATTCAACAGAGTATATAAAAACAAGAGTAATACACACATCAGCCAATCAGAATCTCAGACCCATATATGGAGGGTGAATCAGCATTTTTCTCACTTTCTGCGCATGTATAAAACCAAGCGTTGTCTCTCATCATAAACAAAGGGACCTTTGTTTACAAAATGTGTAGAAAGCAGGCAGACAGAAACCAGATAAATTCCCACATGACCTCCTTTTTCATTTAATTTTGAGAGAGGGACAGCTAATCATACCCCTGCATGTCAGCATACTCCATAACTACTCCTCCATATACATCATCACTGTCCTCCTGGACATCGTACCCCTCCTGACTCCTGGTACCTTGTTCCAGAGGATGATACCTCATCGAGTACAATTGCCGTCGTGCAAAACCCGATGTCTCCCTTCTACGCAGTGGACATGTATTACACATAGAAATAAGATTAGGAATACAATAAATGCAAAAACACAAAAATATAAGGCAAATAATAGTAATGACCCCATAAAAGAAAACTTGTCTAAGGACAGACAGATCAGGCAACCAAGAAGTCATCCAATCAAAGAGATTAACATCAGTACATACATTTTTAGTAATGCTCTCCTGTAAATTCTGAAGTTCTTTCTCAATAGTATTATTCAGATCCTGGAATTTTACCCGACATCCCTGGTTCCCGACCAGTTTACAAAATCCTCCGGATTTTGCTAACAGGTAATCTATGGCCAGTCTGTCCTGCATTTGATGGAGCTCAGTGATTTCCATCTGAAGATCCCGTATAACCCTCCCTGTGGCGTTGATTGATTTCTCCAGCCTACAGGTGAGTCCCAAAATGGACCTTCTATTCTCCTGGGAAATGACACCTGGGTACGATCCCAAGGTGAGTGCTCCAGTGATAACATTCCCTATAGCTCTCCCCCAGGAGCTACCATCAGAAAGCTGAACATTGATTATCACTTCATCATTGCAACTAGAACCCATCGGGCTGGCAACAGCTCTCCGGCACCGTGCATCTGCCTGAAGCGGCGTTTGCACTTGTATGGGTAAGGTAAAATAACCCAATGCTGCACATTGATATTGTCCTGGGTGGAAATTTGTGGCAACTCCATTAAAAAAGAACCACATGTTGGGATCCTTAATTTGCCATCCATTGCAAATTGAACCATTATCTATAGCAGAATAATCAGGAGTAAACATAGGAAATACATCATATATATCTTCAATAGTAGTGTTAAACAAAGTATAATTAAGCTTATAAGAACTGTTATAACTACCCCATAACCAAAAATAATCATCACATCCCGTATAATTACCTACATTCCGCAAAACTCTTTTTGTTGAGTCCAGTGCTTCCATTTACTATTCCAGACCCCAGAACTATGACAGCAGAAACAAAGCCCTTTAGTGTATTTCTTGAATGTCATGCTTCGCCAGCGGGTGTTGTTAAATTGTTCTGGGGGGTTGGAGAAGAGTGTAGACCTATCAATATGTTGCAAGTGTCCAATAACCAACTCAGGCATGTTGAACAATGCCGGAAGAAAGGCCATTTGAGACACTGCCAGTGGATGCTCATAGTATAACGTTGCATTCTTACCATGAACCTCAAACATATAGTTAGCATGACAAAGCCAAAAGTTGGGGTTGCCCCCATGAGTCATTGTTCTTACAGCTGGAAGCACAGTAAGAAAGAAAAGAACAAATGTCAGCAAATTTAGTTTACTGGTGAGCCACCGTCCTGGAGCTGAGTAACCTTCTTTTCTCTCCATGGGCGGATTGCTCGAGCCGGGACCCATACACTCAGGATCCCCTTGTTGCCAATAAACGACCAATGGCTTAGGAAGACACTCCTCTAAGAAACAGGAACATGCCCTGTTTGATGACCCGTGCTATGTTATTACTAGCACCATGGAACTAGACATGAAACATGCCTGACATATAACACAAATGCAATATCACAAACCCATTTACATGTGTAGGGTACTGAAAACTCTTCCATGTACTTCTGGATGTACCTTGAGATATGCAGTTACATAAGGCAAAATATAGCATAAGCAAAGACAGGTCTTTCCCCTGCAAGAGAATAAGCAAAACATTTAAGCATGAACAAAACATGAACATTTTTCTTCTTCCTTACATGAAGGAGGTTTCTGTAGCATTCTAGCAAGCATTTCTCACTCCCCAATTACATGAGTAAGGCATTACATTTCTTCTCTCACTAGGTATAAATGAAAGAGGCATTCAATAACTTAAAACCAGCATAGCATGGTAAATCAAATACATTACAAATATCATTAGAGCATTTCACACTCATAGCATGAGCAGGTAAACAATTTTTTTAAAAAAGTTTTCAGGTTTTATAATGCAAACAAAGCCAATTCTTCTTTAGAATTCACACAAACTTTTTAGTCCAATTAAAATGTCGAAATTAAAAGTCCAAATGTTGATTGAAGATTTCTTCTTCTCAGATTAGAATTTAAACACTATCTTCTCTCCAGCACAGTTCTTGGTATGGCAAGGTTGAAATTAGGCCATGAGTTAATTCTCACTGAATTCACAAGACAACCAGACAAGCCTTCACCCAACCACATCTTTCAGCTTTTCAGCCAAACCTACCCATTACTTCATGCTCCAGGCACACCCATCTGTATTAAGGCAGGCAAATGAGGTATGAGCACAAAGAACAACTTCTCCAGAAGTTGCAAGTAACTTCCACACTGAAGAACAGTACAGGGAATTCCCAGTTGCTTTCCCTGCAATCCTGATGCTTAAAACTTGGAACTGCTCACTCTGGATCTCTTTGTTTGAGGGTTGAGCAATTCAAAATCAGCCAAAAACTGGAGTATGTCTTCTCCCTCGTTGTATTTTTGCAAAAGCCTGCTGTCCATAGAGGAAGGATCCACACCCCTTTTCCTCTGGACTTCTTTCATCTGCAGCATCTGAATCTCAACTTTATGACAAACTGCACCTGTTAGTTTGTATTTGCAAGAAGACCCCTTTCTGGGCTTGGGTTTTCTGCATACCTCCTCTGGCCCATCCTTCCAATTCCTGCCCACAAGTGAGGTATCAAGTTTACCACTCAGCTTCTCCTGCTTTTGTGATGAGGGTTGCTTCAGGGGTGAGCTGAGGTCTCCTGTGCTGCTCTTGGAATCACAATCCTTGCTTCCTGCCACTTTGCATGCATTAATAACTTCAATCTGTGATGTGGTCCCCACCATTTGTTCCCAATCAGCTGGCACTAGTTGTTTTTTAGACTTGGCAGGCAGTATTGCAGTATTCCCATTTGTCAGAGCCTCTCTGTTCACTGGATATACAGCAACAGGTTCCATATCCAGCACAGCTGCAGTTAAAGCAGCAGAGAACAGGTCTGTTGTTTCTCTTATGGTGGAGGGGCAGTCGGAGTCCCTCCCTTGGCTGGGGGCAAAAGCTGTGGCAGTGGGGCAGCAAGCCTCTGGGACAACAAAATATTTTTTGGAGTAAGTCTTTGAAGACAATTTCTGACTTCTTGCACCTCTTTTGTTTCTGCCCTTTGTCCATTATTATTCAGACAAAACTTCCACTCACCTGGTGGGGATCCAAAGTAGAACTTGGATGATTAAGCGCTTGAAGACCTTTCCGGTCGGACCTTACTCAGTCGGGGTGAGTGACAATAGACCTTCCTCTGGTCACTAATGAGGTGTTAATTGCTGAAGCAGAGTTCAAAGAATCAGAGTTCAAAGGCCCCCCACAGGGCACCACTTGACGAGATCCGATCCATGTAAAGATCTAATCAGCCTCAGGCAGAGTAGTTTATAGCCCCAGATAAACAAAGGAAGAATTAAGAATTCTAACGAAGGCCAGCTCCATTAGGCAGAGTAAGGAAGAAACACAGAGATAGAAAGAAAACATACACACGACTGCAGTCTTAGAGCTCAGCAAAGGAATCATGGCGTCTCTTTATTCAACAGAGTATATAAAAACAAGAGTAATACACACATCAGCCAATCAGAATCTCAGACCCATATATGGAGGGTGAATCAGCATTTTTCTCACTTTCTGCGCATGTACAAAACCAAGCGTTGTCTCTCATCATAAACAAAGGGACCTTTGTTTGCAAAATGTGTAGAAAGCAGGCAGACAGAAACCAGATAAATTCCCACAATGCACTTGCAATCCAATTGAAGGAAAAGGAGATTAATGAGTTTCAAAAGATGTTTAATAATTTTTGCAATGAAGGTAAAAAATCTAGATTGCCAAAGAAATTTTGGTACCTGCCTCAGAAAGAAGTGGGTTTGGGAATGCCAAATTTGTTAGCGTACTATCGTGCATTTCAAATTAAGAATGTTGTGAAGATTTTGGCAAGAGGAAAAGTAATTTGTGAGGAGATTGAGATGAAAGATTATAGGAATATTGGTAAAATGATTTTTTTTGGGAGGTAAGGTTAAAATGATAGCTACAAGCAATACTATGATGAGGTGAATCATGAAGGTATGGAAAAGATTAAAGAAGGATTTGGTCCCAGATGTCTCTCCAATTTTGGAATTGGCAGACATGGCGTGTTTTCCGATAAAAATAGATAAAAAAATAAAGGAAATACTGGATAAAAATGAAGTTTTCTTGGTGAAAGAATGGCTAAGGATTTGTGGAGATGAAATTAAAAAGAAAAAATGTTTGAACAGTTAAAATTGGATTGTTTTCAGAAAATGAAGGTTGACAACTGGAACAAAAAATATAGAAGAGAATTATGTATAGATAGAGAAAAGATGGAATTTGAGGAATTGGTTTTGAAAATTCGAAAAGGAGACAAAAGCATTAAGGGTCTAGTAAGCAAACTTTATGCTTTAATAAACAAGGGAAGTGATCCACAGGAAGATTTGAAATTGAAGTGGGAACAGGATTTGAATATAAAACTAGGAAACGACGAATGGAGAAATAAGTGGAAAAAGAGGATAATGAGAACTATGTCAGTGAGAATCAAGGAACATAACTATAAAATGTTGTGGCAATGGTACCTGACACCACTGAGGTTACATCAGATTGACAATAAAAGGGATAATTTATGTTGGAGATGTAAAGACACTGTTGGAACTTATGAGCATATGTGGTGGAGTTGCAAAATGATAAATGATTTTTGAAGAAGAATAGAAAGAGAGGTAGGGGAAATAATGGGTAAGAAAATTAAACTGGCGTCAGGTACTATTATGCTAACAGATGTGGAAGGTATGTGTTTAAATAAGGAGGAAAAAGAATTATTAGAAATAATGCTAACTACCGGTAGACAATGTATTGCTAGAAATTGGAAAAATGATGTAACTATACAGATGGGAGAATGGTATAAGGAAATGTGGAACCTAGTACTGAATGATAAATTGACATGGGAGATAAAAGTAAAAAGGGATAAATTGAAGGAAAATAGATTCTGGAGTATTTGGAAGCCTTTTGTTGATCACTCCCTTACGGGTATGGAATGCTTTAGACCTATACCATCTCAAAGTAGTTTTTGGAGATAATATGAGACCAAACTCTCCGGGGCAATGTAAATATACACTGGGTGATTTGTAAACTGAAAACTCGGAGTTTGATAGTTGTTAATAAACGATTGTAATATTGAAAGATTTTTTGAAGGTTATAGTTACAGTATTAATCTTTAACGTGGATATTCAATACTACGTGTACTATCATCTATGTGGTTACTTTTTATGAGGCTTATGTATTTTTGTTATGTTATATGATGTATCACTATATGTATGTTTGTATTTTTTTAAAAAAATGAATTAATAAAAATTATTATTAAAAAAAAGAAAACCTCCCTGAGAGTTTAGTTTGGCCAATGCAGAATAACAATCATGGTGGAATCAGGGAATGCCTCCACAACTCAAGTTTTCCAGTGGCATCTCAGTGAAGAAAAGTCTACTTTCTCAGATGGGAATTTCTTTTCTTTTCAGAACTATAGAATCAAAGAAAATAAAGTGTTTAAAATAAAATAAAAATTTTCAAGCATCCCCTCATTGTTTTCTGTCTTCATTAGTCAGATCAACTCTCCTTTATAATATATGAATTTATTATAGTTATAATATATGAAAATCTGTAAATGTACAGCAGGGAGGCTGAAGGTCAGGTAATACATCTTCAGACTTCAGATAAAGCCATCATATTTGTTTCAGTATACTGCTGTCAGTGACATGAACCTGTATTAATACATTAATAAAGAGTAATGTATGAAGTATTCCTGTCTTTTATAGTCGTCTCTCGTCTTCATCTTAAAATACTTCAGGATTCTATTTTTTTGCTATACTGTTGTTCCTCTGCCAAAAACTGCATATTTCTCTCATCGAACAATGCCAAAGATCCTTTGAAATAAAAAGCTTGAACTGTTTTGCTAATAAAAGATGCCTGATTTGGTAACTGTAAAGGTCAGGCAGAAAATAATGCTGGTGGTCCTTATCTTTTAAAATAATGTCATGTTCTACCATTATTGTAACATTTTTGGATCACAAATTGCAGAGAAAACAAAAGAAATTATATCCTGGCAACTGGACCACTGCTCCATTAAAAAGCGTTAGATTGCAAAAATGGTTATCAGCTCATTAGAACCCCCAAATGTCACAAAGGACAGTAATATCTGTCTAGGGGCTGGCCCAGATAACATTAAAATCAAAATCAGAACATGTATTAAATGACAAATGGCAATTTTAAATGGCATCCATCCAAAGTTTTAGCTGGGTGCCTGTTTTGAAGTGGAAATATTCTGCGCTATTTATAATTCGAAGATAATGGTGAAAAGCAGCTTTGAGTATTTTATGAGACATAAGTGCTGCTTTTGGCAGTCATGCTAACCAGTGGTTTATCATTATGAGCACAAGCCTTCTCCTATCCCCCTCCATGACCCCGTGGCTTTCATATTCCCTTATCCACTTATCTGATATAACCACAAAGAGAAGATTGGAAACTTCCACTTTACTCTTTCCTCCTCAAACACGATGCGCTGAGCAAGTTGTGAGGTCTTCCCATTCCAAGATATTTAGGTTTCTTAATCTAGTTAAGGATAAGGTTTCATTTCAAACTCCTTTCTTCTCTGAGGTCACTGAGAATTCAGGGGCTGCCCCTATGCACCATGTAATCAACCATCTGACAACCACTTTTGCTTCTTGGTGTGCTTAAACAGCAGGATTTTTTTTTGTCCTGATATGTCACATTGGTTAGGACAGAAAAGTAAACCAGTGGCAGAATTTATTATTTATTTATTATTTATGAATGTAACAGACGGAGTGGGATATGTTAACTGTAGCCATTTTTCTATCTATACAATAAAACCCCAGCATATGACTTCCCAGGGTTATATTTGCCATGGGATACGAACACAAATTTTATATTAAAAATTTTCCGGGTTATGAGCGATTTTCGGATTACAACAACCAAAAATCACACGCTTTTTAGATCTAACATGGCAGCTGTCATCATGTTAGAAATCAAAATGGTGCCTGCCCACTCTGCAGGAAGTTGCTAACTGCTGTGGAAGTGCTGTCAGCGTTGCCATTTTTGTCATTATTTTTAGGGTGTCTACTGCTCCTGCTTTTCCACTCTGTTTTTTCCCCTCAAAATGGTGACCATGTGCATTTTCAGCTATAATATGGCCCAGGGAGGTCGTAGGAAGGTGGGAACTGAGTGAAAAAGCTCCCCAGAGTCTCCCAGTGCTGGCAGGGGTGGTGCACACCCCAAAAACAGTGGCAGAAATGCCATCATTGGGTCCATGTTTTTGGCTCCAGAGCTGCTCAGGAACCTTGGAGCAATGTTGGAACAGTGTGGAACTGAGTGGATAAGATCACCAAACTGTGTGGAAAAGGTTAGGAGATCACTTCATTGCATTTGTGGGGGTGGGGGATAATCATGTCTGGCATTTTTTTTATTTTTTAATGATTTTTTGTAATTTTTATACATTATTTTTGGTCCAGTTGGTACTTTTTAAAAAATTTCAGTGCATCCCTATGGGTAAACATGTTTCAGCTTGTGAGTTTTTTGGGTTACAAGGAAGGTTGTTGGAATGGACCTCCGTTGTAACCCAGGGTTTTACTGTAGTAGAGAAACAAAATTGATACACAAAGCCCATGGCTGGAATATGGTAGTGTTGTTGATTATGCTCAACACAGGGCATGTTTGCTTATATTTGTTGCACATATGTGCAGGAGTGATACTGCCATAGCTAATTGTACAACAAACAAAAATAGTGGAAACAATGAAACTGAATTTAAGCATTGATAGCCTACTTAATTCTAAGAACAAAACACTAGGTATTAACTTACTCTCTAGCTGAAGTCTGTGAGACCCCAAAACAAACTGTAAATTCTTTGGTTGTTCTCCTGTATGCAATAGCTTACTACCGCATATAAATTGGCCAACATTCTGTTACTCAGTATAGTAAATAGTACTAGATTAATCCCTCTGAATCAGTGAAGATTTTGGGATTCAACTGCTCTGTATGTTTTGTTGATTCAAATGACCCTATTTCAATTATACTGAAGCCAGGTAAACTTGAATAGGTCCATTTAAATCAAAGGAGCTTAAAAAAGTTTTGACTCCCCAATTCTCCACAGATTCCATAGGCCTACTCTAGTATTATTTACTAGACTAAGCAACATTATTTCAGTCAATATATATGAGGTAGCTGTTACATTCAGAAAAATAAATGAACCTTAAATTCAGGGTAATGTACCCTCTGTGCAAGTTGTTGACACCCCCTTACTGATAATTAGTATAGGTACCATCTCATACTTCTCCATGATCTATTGTCCTTCATGAAGTGGAGCACATCTGAAGGAGAGAAGCTATGCTTCCTGTGTATACTCCTTGCCACCCCATCCCATACAAACCAGACTGACACCGGTGCTTGGGTAAACTAGGGCCACTTTATTTACAAATTGGGAGAAACAATCCACAGGAGCAGAAGTAGAGAGAAGTTGCCTCTAAACCACTATCCAGTAGAAGGGGAACTCCAGAGGGAGGCCCTGACAGAGACATGCCCCCCAAGATGTTAAACTAGGCATTCCTGAACGAGACTCCCCACCTTCAGAGAACAGATGTTAACCTCCCCCCCTCAACCCACTCACTTCTGCCAACAAGGAGTGTTGTCCTACTACCCAATGTCCCCCTCCCCAAACATCTCATGATGCCCCTGCAGAGACTTCTAATAAATATCTATTTCCCTGACCATCTTAAACTCCTCCTATCACTGCTGAAAACAACCTCATTCTGCCTTTGTATTCCCGGGTGACCAATGATTCTCCCACCTTGTGGCATCACTACTTCCACTATCCTTGAATTTATGATCAGTCTTGATCTCTTCAGGCATGCAAATCGTATTGCTGCCCTTCCAGTCGTATCACCTTCTCTGGTACTGGCAAAATCTCTGAAACAACAATAACAGCATCGAGCCAAGCCACCGTACCTTGGGCAAAATCTTGGCCCACCCACTCGACTAACTCATTCTCCCTCATGTACCCCAGATCATGTCCCCCAAAGTGAAATACCACAACCACTGGAGGTGGAAAACCCCTCTGCTGGAAACTCTCAATCTACCTTGATATATTCCAGTACCCCTGGCCTTTTTGGCCACCCCAGATGATGTTGTACTTCAAGAGCCCGAAGTGCAGGCCTAAGAACAATTTTACTGCTCAACCTGCAGCCCCCTACAGGTGTTCATCCCCCAGAATCCAAATTGCCAGTCTCCCCACAGAATCATAACCTGTAAAACCTGGTTGGTGGGGCAGGTGTGGGGCTCAGATGGAAGAGTGGCCCCCGCCTGTTGGCTTATAAAATGAAGCCTCCCCATCTTTTTTAATGCAGGCAGTTTTAATGTGGTTAGTTTTTAATAGGTGGGTGGGTATGTTGGGGTCTTAATCGTTTTTAATATGCATGTTTTAATCCTGTTGTGAGCCGCCCTGAGTCAGGTTCGCCGGATTGGGCGGCATAGAAATTTGAGCTATAAATAAAATAAAATAAATAAATAAAACAGAAAACTCATTAATGATTCAACTTGCAACTTTCTTTTCTTCCTTCCCTCCTAAACCTTTGGCAATGACCTTACATACGCTCTTAATCTCCTTGACGTCCATCTCCCCACCTGCTTAATCGCCTCCTCTGGGTACCCAAGTGCAGCCACCGTGGAAGCCACCCCGATCCTAAAAGAATGTAAAACAAACTTGCACCCCAGGATACCAGCCTCTTTCAAACCCCTGGACAAAACAGACCAAAACTAAAATTTGATCAGCGGCTTCCCCTCCCTGTGTACCAGGAACTTACCTGGGTGTGTACCTTTAATTTCCAAATACTGTATTCTTTCACCGCCTTCACTGGACATATCTCCTTAATAGAGCAAACTCCCACCATCAAACACTCCTTCTGATCCATTTTTGACCAACAACACCAATTTGACCTTAATCATCCTTGTTATCAAACCCTTATTATGTAAATAAACACATAATTGTAACAAGTGCTCCACCAGGGCAGGCCAAACTTCCCCCAGCCCCTCAACCCTTCTGAAGAATACAAACTCCTCGCAAGCTGCTGCATAACTCTTCCTAGAACTTGGGGCTATGGCATTTCGAATGGCCTCCTCTACTTGTCTTCTCCAAGTGCCCAAGCTTCCCGTGGTAGCCGGATCAGCTCCCTTTCCTCCACTGGAGCCAAGCCTCTGAACCTCACCATCTGCTGTTGAGACAAAGCATCCACTATGTCATTCTTTGTCCCCGGAATATGGTTCACTACAAACAGCATGCTATGCTCCAAACGTTTTAGGGTAAATGCTGTTACCAACTCCATCATCCTCTTGGACTTGGAGGACAACACCAGAATATTACAGTTTGATTGCTCCATTCCTTGGCCCCAATCCACAAAGCTCCCACTATCAGAAAAAATTCCAAAGATGTCAGGTCTTTGGTTATGCCCCTGTCTTCCCAATCTTTTGGCCACTGACCACAGCACCAACTGCCCTTGCACCTGTAACATAGTTTTCAGTAACAGCTTCGTCCTCCAAAAAGAAATCCCATTTAATTTGTCCATAAACTCGGACCAAACATCTAAATCTGCCCTCATCTCCACTGTAACATGTTTATGATGGAAGCCCTTCCTGAGTCCCTTCATGGCATCACATAGTCTCCTCAAGAAGGCTCTACCCGGCGCCACCACCTTATATGCAAAATTGAGATGACCTACAAGGACCTGAATCTCCTTCAATGACACTTTCTTCCTCACCTTCATGTCTGCCACTCTTTTCTTTAAATCCTGCAACTTGTCCTGTGGTAACCTGGAAACATGTCTCACTGTATCTAGCTATATTCCTAAGAAAGTTAAATACATGGCTGGTCCCTCTGTTGTTGTTTTTTTTTTCACCAATAGAACTCCCAGCTTCGCACAGGTATCTTGGAAAATTCCCAGCAGCCTCTCACAATCCTGCCTCCTCTTCCCAGACCCTATCAAAAATCATCCAAATAATGAACAATGCTACAGACCCCTGCCCTTTGACAAAAAACCCATTGAATGAACTTGCTAAAACACTCAAAAAGTGAACAAGAAATAGAGCACCCCATGGGTGCTACGTAAAACTTCCCTTCAGATTGAAATCCCAGCAGATGAAAATGCCCCGGATGAATCGGAAGAAGCCAGAAAGTCACTTTCACATCACATTTTGCTGAAACGCCCCTACCCCACACTTCCTAATCATCTCCACTGCCAAATCCAATGATGCATACCTAACCGAACATAACTAATCAGGAATCACATCATTCACCGAAACACCCCCCCCCTACACACACACACACACACACCGGCCAGGTAGGACAAATAGTGAATCAACATGTACTCCCCTTCCACTTTTTTGGTACAAACCCCAGTGAAGATATGTGAAGGTTCTGCAAGGGCTTCTCCCGAAATGGGCCAATTATCTCCCCAACACCACCTCTTTATTAATCTTCACCTTCACATTGTCCTCATTACCCTTAACAGACCATCAATTCTTGTATGCTGGCACTCCCAACGTCCGTTTCACTGGAATCCTAAAACCAAATTTAAAACCATCCAACAGTAACCTGGCATCCTCTATGTGCGGATACCTGCTCAACCGTAGCTCCAATGCTTCAACCTTAATTGGACTGGGGTATTTTGTTACTAGGGGATTGGTTCCCTCCTTGTCTCCCTTGCATGGAAGCCCCTTGACCTTCTGGCTCCCCCCCCCTTGGGCATGTGACAATGGGATGCAGACCTTCGCATTGACAACAACTGTGTCTGTACTTGCAAGGTTTGTGCAAGCAATACCCATGTGAATTAAATTACGAGCACACCGATCGGGATAGAACCTTAGATAAATGCTCCCCAAAAGGAGACACTGACTACTTTATCACCAATGCCTCCTCCGCTTTACCAGCTTTGTCTCTGCCACCACTAGATTTTGCCACCTTCTCTTTCCCCCACTCTTTTTCTCCCAACTCTGCCATTTTAGAACCGATCGCCACCACCTCTGTCACCCTGTCCTCCTCAGTCTGGGCCCCCACATCCTTCGTCTTCAAAGCCATGTCGGATCTGCCCCCACTTGACTCTGGCCTCATTTGCCCTTCTGCAACTTTTCTGTCGTGCCCTCACAGGTGCCTGCTTTTCCACCACCCTCTGTGATCCTTCGCCCCCCAACGTACCCACTGCACTCCCTTGCATTTGATTCCAGTTTATCCCCAACTGAGGTAACCCCAAGGCCCCAGGGAAATCCAAATGGCCATGGCCAAATCAGCTGTGATGGGGACTGGGCCTGCCCCTGAACTCCCCAAGCCATTGACTTCAAGAACTCACCCCAACTAGCCAGTCCCATTGAAGTCATCACCACTGAACTGACCGCTGCCTCTGACACCTCTCTGTTTGTGTCCACCACCACCTTTGTGACCTGCTCCCCCACTTCCCATTCTACTTCCATGTCATCCGCTCCTTTCACATCCAATACCCCCAACTCCATTCTCTTCTCACCTAAACCTCCTTCAGCCTGCACCTCCACCCTGGCTGAACTGGCATGCTGCGATGGCAGTATTGCTGCTCGGTTAGCTTCCAGCACTGCCAGTCTACAGCCAATCTCCTCCAAAAGACCTTTTAGCACTGCTCCCTTCACTGACCTGGTCCCCTATTTGAGACCCTCCAAACTCACGAAAGGTGGCAGGTTATCCCCTACTCCTTCCTCCCTTTCCAATGCTTTAATCCTTTCCCCCAAAGGAGCTAGCTCTGCTGCTGTTTCTTCATCAGAGGACTCGGACAGCAGCTCCTTACCTTGCGTTTTTTTTAACAGGGATAAATTCTCCTTCCCCACACCACCTTGCCCCCTTTTCCTAGACATTCTCCCATTTTCAACGAAGAGCTCTAAATATATAAATA
Source organism: Bradypodion ventrale (assembly GCA_035047345.1). Lineage (NCBI taxonomy): Eukaryota > Metazoa > Chordata > Lepidosauria > Squamata > Chamaeleonidae > Bradypodion > Bradypodion ventrale. The sequence continues at coordinate 229,284,379 of JAWDJE010000003.1, read as the reverse complement.
TATACATAAGAACATAAGAACAGCCGTGCTGGAACAGGCCACAGCCCATCCAGTCCAGCATTCTGTCTCACACAGTGGCTCACCATTTCCTTCAGGGTATTCCCAAGGAGATGCCTTCACCTGCTTAGGATTCCCTGGAAATGGCATTGAGAGATATCCTGCCTATCTCTCCAACCCTGAGGTTGTCCTTAAGTATCCATAATTATAGCCATTGATACCCTTGTCCTCCATGAACTTGTCTAATCCTTTCTTAAAGCTGTCAAGACTGACAGCTGTCACCACTTCTTCTGGCAGGGAGTTCCATAGACCAGTAATCCTCTGGGTGAAAAAGTACTTTCTCTTATGTGTTTGAGAACTAGTACCCAAAAGTTTCATGGAGTGTCCCCTAGTTCTAGTGTTATGCGATAGGGAAAACAGTTTTTCCTTATCTACTTTGTCCACACCGTGCATGATTTTATAAACTTCAATCAGATCACCTCTTAGACGCCATCGTTCAAGAGTGAAAAGGCCCAACCGTTGTAGCCTCAGATGGTAAGGAAGGTGTTCCAGTCCGCTAATGATCCTTCTTTGTTGAAAAACCTACACCAGCAGAAATTACATAACAGCATTTAAAAAAAAAAAAACCACTCTCCCTCTACACTAACTGCCCAATCCTAACCCTCCACACCGGTGGTGTGATTTGCAATTAACCTATGGAGGTGTAGCAAAGGCCCCTTGCCCAATGCAGACATGGGGTGAAAGGCACCCCTCCATAAGAACAGAGAAGTTACCCTTTCAGACAATAGCTCCTGGAGTGGTTAACTTGCTTGGAGGATTCTGGGAACTATAGTCACAAAAAATAACATTTCAAAGCTTCAGATATTGAACCCTGCCTCATACATATGGTGAGACAACATGAATTTCACTCATGTTGTTCACTTTGTCATGGTGTTATCCTAAATCAGGAGTGCATATGGGTGCATTTTACTTCCACTTCTGGGAGCGACGAGGGTGGTATGGGCCAGATGAATTGGCCAGGGGCTGGATCCAGCCCACAGGCTATGGTTTGGCCATCCCTGGTTTAAGCAGAGAAAATGGCAGCTTGAAATCTATCTCATCCTGTTGCAAAACAGATTGCAAGGCGTATTTTACTTCCACTTCCAGCCCATTGAACCACTTGACTGGCACGCTGTTATGTATGCATGCTCATTGTACTGTAAGATAAGAATGTAACCACTCCAATTACAATGTATCTCAGCTGTAAAGGAACGCGAGCAAGCAGCCCATAGAGGGCAGCTGCGAGCGTTCAGTCTCACATGGTTCACATTGCTCAATCACGGACAGCCGCGGGAAAACCTTCCCCGCATTCAGCAGCAGGAGAAAGAACTACTGAAGAGAGGCGTGCCTGGGCGAGGCCACGCCGGTAGCAGCCAATGAGCTACCGTGCTACAAGATTCAAATGTATAATGCTACTGTATATATAGAGATGTATCACCGCCATTACCTCATGCTCCACCGGAACATCATACAATAAACCTGTGTTAAGCCAACCCTTCGGCTGTTCTGTTGTCTTTGGTCCAATACAGTAAACACGCTGAAACACATGCCTTGCCCATGGCCCAAAAAGTTTGGGCAACCCTGCCCTAAATTATACCCATAATGTGAGCAGGCTATTTAACTAAGAAGCTGGACACAGAGATGTTCACATTTAAGTCCTACTGGCTTAATCAGAACTTTCTTCCCCTTAAAGAAAAGGATGTGGAAGTAAGAGATTTAACTTTAGATGTACCAAGTAGGATGACTCTAACAGAAGCTTAGGAAGAACATGCTTATATCAGATGCAGGCAGATACTGTCTGAATTGTTGGGTGTTTGAAAACTTTATCGGTGGGCATGTATATTTATTACTATTACTGTATTTCCCATTGTAAGACAGAAGAAACACTGTATACATTGGGAGACTATGATCACTGGGAATCATCGGATTTTGTTTCCCAAGCATACCCTGAATCACATAGATCTTCATTGCCTCCTTTTCCTGTTGATCCGCCTGACTTAGCACCATGCATCATTGTTTTCTCTTAAGACCAGTCCAGCTAGAGGGATTTGGAGCAGACAGGTTTGCATTGAAAAACTTCTCACCTTTAGTGAGACCTATTTTATCTATCTATCTATCTATCTATCTATCTATCTATCTATCTATCTATCTATCTATCTATCTATCTAAATCTAAATCTAAATCTAAATCTAAATCTAAATCTAAATCTAAATCTAAATCTATAATATCTATCTATCTATCTATCTATCTATCTATCTATCTATCTATGTATTTGGGGTGTGTGGGGTGTGTGTGTGTGTTAAGGTAACTGACATAGTGAAACAGCAATGCATCTACCTAAGAATCAGGTATCTCATTCATCTATTGCTGCACCATTAGAAAAACTTTTTAAAAATTAAAACTTTATTTCAGATGGAAGTAGAGGGGGAGATTCTTTATCCCTCCACCTCTACTCCTCACTTGCTGTTTTCTCTTCTTCCTCTCTGGTGTTTAACTTGCAAATGTATGACTCCTGCATGACTGGATTCAGTATCAGGGATTGCTTTCAGCAGCAGCAACAACAACCAGCAATTTTGTGAGAGAGGGGGAGGGGAAAACAGAGAAACATCTCATTAATCCTGTGATCTGGAAAATGCTAGGTTTGTGTTAGGAATATTTCTGTAGCAATTTGCTGCTGCTCAACTAGGAAGGTAAAACGAAATGGCGCAAAAAGATGCTGAGACGACAGATATTACACAGTGAGCAGGGGGTGAGAGAGAAAGGGGACATAGAAAAGCTATTTACCCCTTTTTCTGTCATGGGAGGAAAGAAACAGTGTGACATTTTTCCATATGGCTCCAATATGGGCACCTCCTCCCTGGTGGTAAAAGCTATGGGATCATCACTCAAGCTCAGGGATGGAGAAAAGAAGGAGGAAGAAAAGACAAATAGCAGTAGCAGTAACATTAGCAATAGGGATGAGATTCACTAACTCTCACTAGGTAGACAAAGGGTGTGGAGTGGGGGGGGGGGATTTGGCAGCCACCCATCCTATGATCTGTGAGCTCTCAATATCTCCCTCCTTTCTTTTGCTGCTGGGTCTCCACAAAACGTTATGCAGATGTTTTCCCTAGGGAAGTGATGGTTTTTATATTACATTACTATTCCCAATTTGGGCCATGGTATCTTAGTGGCTAAGGCACTGAGATTGGTGACTGGAAGGTTGACAGGTCAGCAGTTTTAGACCCGAGTGTTGCATGATGGAGTGAACTCCCATTGTCTGTCCTAGATCCTGCCAACCTAGCAGTTCAAAAGCAAGAAATTGCAAGTAGATAAACAGGTACCGCTTCAGTGGGAAAAGGTAACAGCATTCTGAGTTCTCCAGCATTTAGTCATGCTTGTCACATGACCATGGAAATGTCTGAAGATGCAGACAGTGCTGGTGCTTTGGCTGCAAATGGAAATGAGCACCACCCCCTAGAGTTGGACACAGCTAGCTTTCAAGCAAGAGAAACCTTACTATTTCCCCTCCTCCCACTAACTTCCTCCCCTGCCTCCACAAGATGGATTCTCTGTCTCTTCCTGTGTCTTTTATCATCCCTTTCAGTGCCACAGCTCACCAAATATGTCATAGGGTTGTCACTGCCCAGAACTCTGTTTTGATGTATACTACAGGGACTACAAGGACTACAGACCAGGATAATTAGGTGCACTTGCAATCACACCCAAAATCTGAAGCCCAAGCACTGTGCTAGAAAGGAGTTGGACAATTCCTGTGCTAGAAAGGAGTGGGACAGAAAAGGGGCAGGATAAAGCATTCTCAGACTCAAAACATGTGTGGACGCTGTAATTCAACCCAAACAGTACCAAAAATGATGGAAAAACATGCCCATTTGGACACATTATGTTAGACTTGAGAAAATTCAAACAGTTGGCCTTTGGACCAGGGGATGCGTTCACTCTCATAAGCTTGTGTTTTTAGGTACTTTGTACTGTAAGATCAAAAATTGATTCTAAGACAGAGTTAGGAACACAACCAATTGAACATGTTATCTGAAGTACTGCATTCACTACATTAAATTCTTTTTAAAAAATAATTACAAATCCCCTCCATGCCAAATAGGTTTTCAAAACAGACAGAAAATACCTGGAAAATATTTCTGGAGCTAACCAATATATATGCAAAAGCATGTGTGAATTTCTCTCTCAAATGAAACAAAAGCCACAGCTTAGTTTGTGAATTAAAAAAAAATATTGTTAAAAGAAGAGAAGAAATTTACAAACAATCCCATACTAAAAAATTCAATGGGACTATTCTAGTTGTGACTTACTAGACCCAACTGGACCCAACAACACTACACACAACATTAAGGGCAGTTTTACCTGTTCCTCTACCAATGTGATTTATGCCATCCTTTGACAAAAATGCCCTTCTGCACTCTACATAGGACAAACAGGACAATCTCTGTGCAAAAGAGTCAAAAAACATAAATTGGACAACAGGAAAAGCAATACACAGAAACTGGTTTCAAACCATTTCGACCTACCTGAATATTCTACCTAAGACATGAAAGTTGCCATTCTGGAACAGAATCAAGGATCCAGAAAGAGAGAGAGAGCAGAGATAAAGTACATCCATATGCTGGACCACCCATCTCAAAGGTTTGAATATTAGTCAAAGGTTTCTGGGATATTACAAAATTTGGTACACCACAACTAACAGGCTGTTATATGCTGCCATATATGTTGTATGTTACAGTATATGTTGTTATATTATACCACCTTCACAGAAACTACTTCAGTAGAATTCTCATCCACAGCATAGGCTATCTGACACAACAAAGGATGAACTCACACAATTGTCAATAGATGCTGAAGGTTAAACTCATTAGCAAATGTTTAATGCCAGGTGTTTGTCTTGTGAAAACGTCATCAAAAAGGCCAAACGGTAATAACGAAAACTGTTTGAGGCAAGAAAATTTAATCCAACTGAATGAAAATCCCCAATATGCTTAATGTCTTTCTTTATATCAGAGTTCACAAAATAAAATGTCTCTCTTCAATACTTTAGTAAAAGTAAAATGTCTTTCTGCAATACTTTAGGACACTATTCAATGGTCATAGTGGTAAAAATCCTTAATTCATAATTCTGTAACATGAAAGCTCCAAAAGCACAATAGATCTCCAACTGGAAGTTTTGATGTAAAAGTATCAAAGTCTCATGCAAGCTTATATAATCTCAAACAATATATATATATTTCAAAAGCACGGTAGATCCCCAACTAAAAGTTTCAGAAGGAAATATCAAGGTCTCGAAGCCAGCTCGGTGTCACAGCTTTTCACTAGATTTCCTCAGGAGATGTATTAAATTATTTCTGTGGGGTCAAAATATAGAACAATGAGTATAGCTCCCTAATAACTGGTCACAAAAATGCTCATAGCTTAAATATACACGTATCATGCTACTTTATACACTCTACAACAATACCGCACATATTCTATCGCCAACATTTACCTGTATTAAGTTGCATCCTAATGAGCCTCCTATGCGAAACTTTTAGTTGGGGATCTACTGCGCCTTTGGAATATATATTGTTTGAGATTATATAAGCTTGCATGAGAATTTGATACTTTTACATCAAAACTTCCAGTTGGAGATCTATTGTGCTTTTGGAGCTTTCATGTTTACATTTTATTAGGTTTTTGTCTTGTAGCATCCCACTATTTGCCATTCAACAGGGCAAAAATTCACAACTAGTCCTAATAACAATCAGAGATCATCTGCTATTATCAGTTGTAAAAAGTCATATTGATTTGTATACTTATCTATTATGCTAATTAAGCATTCTGTACCTCTGTACCTGATATGTATCCATTGATACCATGAAGTCTTGCTCCTATGTCTGATGAAGTGGACTTGATCCATGAAAGCTAACTTTAAATATAGCAGTTAGTCTTTAAAGTACCACAACTTTTTTTGTCTTTTTGCTTTGTTTTATTTATTCTCTGATATACGGGATTTCAACCACTGAATCTGATAAAATGGATGTTTTTGGTTTAATGTGAAATTAATCCTGCTCTTGTTTAGGCATTCACCAAGAATACACGGACTGTACATTTGAATAATGACTACCGATGAGACAGAACCTGAATAACTGTGTTATGTTGTCATGTGTTATTAAGTTTTATAAGTATGTAATTTTTTATTTCATATTTGTTCTTTTTGTAATCATATAAAGGAGGGAGACAAAACCTGAGATCTTTATAGACTGAGGAGGAAAATCTGAAAGGGAACACTTTGAATATCTATATAACTAAAATCAAGGTATCACACTGCATGTTACCAATACACAGCACGACACCTGCACCCCAAGCACTGTAAACGGCACCCCTGCCTACCTCACATTTCTGGGGTGGCCAGCATGGGGGACCGGCAGACCATTTTGAGGTCTTTCACCCCTAAAAATGGCTGCAAAGCCCCCCCCCCCCAGCAGCATGAAATGGTGGGGAGGTGGTAATTTGCATACGCCTGGAACTCCAGGCAGGCTTTTGTGCCTGCACAGATTCTGTTGCATGCGTATTACTGCCTCCCCGGTTGGGAGGCTCCACTGGTTGGCCACCATTTCAGCCGGAGGATGGCGGGCAGCCCTTCTCCGGAAGGCATGGGCCACACAGGGTGCCCATATGCCAGCTGCCTTCCGGAAAAGGACAGGCGGGCCTTCCGCCATGGCTTCTCCAGAAGGCATGGGCTGACCAGAATGCTCAGTTCAGCCCATGTCTGATGCTGGAAACTGTGCATGGACTGGGGTTTCGGGAGCCTAGCCTGAGAGAGCACCGGCGCCTGATCCATGACACAGACACCCTCACAGATGCAAAGTGAGGTAGAAGTGCTGGACTGGGCTCCAAGGAGGAGGACACCCCACAGGAAAGGCGGCTGTTGGGTGGGGGTGGCTGGTTTCTCAGGGGCGCAGCAGGGACGGCTAGCCAGGCTCCATGCAGCCCAGCCCGGGGCTTCCACACGACTGCTGGCAGCGTGGCCTGCATCTCCAGGCAATGGCTGTGCCTCTGGAAGCACCAGCCATTGCCTGGAGATACAGGCCATGCTGCCGGCAGTCACACGGAAACCTCAGGCTGGGCTGCATGGAGGAGTACGCCCCACAGGTGAAGCAAGTGATGTGGGGGGGAGGAGCATAGGGGTGACTAGCCAGCACATGGGGGGCTCCATAAAGCCCAGCCTGGCACTACCCCATGTCTCCCATCAGCGTGGCCTGCATCTCCAGGCAACAGATGGTGCTTCCGGAAGCAGTCCGTTATCTGTAGACGCAGGCCAGGGATGGTGTGTATGTGGGTGTGTGTGTGAGAGAGAGAAAGAGAGAGAGAGAGAGACAAGGGGAGAGACAGAGAGAGTATCTGAGAGTGGGAGAGAGAGTGGGAGAGGGAACAGAGTCAGAGTACGCCACTGCTCTCTGTTTGTGACTGTGTGTGTGTGCGTGCATGAGCTGAGGAGGAATAAAGTGTGTGTGTGTGTATGTGTGTGTATGTGTGAGAGAAAGAGAGATAGAGACAGAAACAGAGAGACAGAGACAGAGAGACAGAGAGAGAGAGAGAATGGATGTGTGTGTGGGAGAGGGTGCATGGATGAAGGCCACACTCCAACTCAACCCTGGGAGGTAGGACAGATCCCCCCAACCCCACCCATGCAAAGCCGGGCACCCCTGCTAGTCTCCCTTAATATTCAAAGAAGTGTAGCCATGATGGAGGACCTCAGGCACACAGAAGATCTAAAGGGTGTCCAACTGCAAAGATCTTCCTACTCAGCTGTTACCATGAAAATCTGGGATTTGAACTGCCAGAAACAAAGATGTTGGCCTAAGGCTAACATAGAAAACACTACTTCTCCCTTCATGTGTACTGATATGGTGGCACAATACAAGTCACTATTTTTCAACAATTTAGTAAGACCATAATATTAAATTAATATTTACTTCTTCTTTCATGTTAAGTTAGTTATGGCTTATGGCAACTCTTTCCAGGGATTTCTAGGTAGAGAATACATAGAAGCGGTTTACTATTCCCTTCCTCTGGGGGTATCCTGAGACTATCTGGGTGGGTGATCAGCACATAGAGAACTATTTTGTAAAATTTTGCAATGAATATTTTGTACCTAAAGTTTCATTTAGCTACAATTTCCCATTTTCCCTTTGTGTGGCAACTTTTGGGACATCCTGTCTTACAAAATAACTGTTTGTTATTGCCTGAAGATAAGGTCGGAAGAGCAAGATCTGGTGACCATATACATTTTTTTGCCATGTGATTAATTCTATTTCTATTTCTATTTCTATTTCTATTTCTATTTCTATTTCTATTTCTATTTCTATAATAATAATAATAATAATAATAATAATAATAATAATAATAATAATAATAATAATAATAATAATAATAATAATAATAATAATAATAATAATAATAATAATAATAATAATAATTCTAGATCAGAATAACAGGATTAGAGGGCGTCTCCACCACATAGGAAAGTACATACCAATATTTCCATATTTCCTCCAATAGGTTGAACTGAATTCTTTATCACTGTAACTTAAATAAAAAGTAAAGGTCTCCCTTGCTCGAAAGCCAGTTGTATCTGACCCCAGTGCTCATCTCTGTTTGGAGTCAAAGAGGCAGTGCTGTCTGTGTGTCTAGACATTTCTGTGGTCATGTGGCAGTCATAACTAGATGAAATAGAGAGGTGAAAAATACCACCTGTGGAAAAGCTTAACAGAATGTTTCTTAACTTTGGAAGAGATTGAGCTGAGAGAAGACTTATTCCACAGGGCCTGTCATTTTACATCAGATATGGCCACCCCCAAATTGCTTTCCCCAACCATTTTGGGACCTAATTTACAGTAATTTGTTGTTGTTGTTGTTGTTCAGTCACACAGTCGATTCCGACCCTTTGCGACCCCATGGACCATTTTCCTCCAGGCACCTCTGTCCTCCACCATCCTCCTCACCCCATCCAGCTCTGTGCCAATTACATCTACTACAATACCATCTAGCCATCTCATCTTTGGATGCCCCCTTCTTCTCTTGCCCTCTACCTTTCCCAGCATCAAAGCCTTCTCAAGTGAGTCCTCCCTTCTCATTTGATGTCCAAAGTACTTTAGCTTCATCTTCACTATTTGTCCCTCCAATGAACAGTCAGGGTTGATATCATCCAGTATTGACCTATTTGTTCTCTTTGCTGTCCAAGGGACTCTAAAAACTCTCCTCCAACACCACATCTCAAAGGCATCTATTATTCTGCGTTCAGCTTTCCTAATGGTCCAGCTCTCACACCCATACATTACCAATGGGAATACCATTGCTTTGATTGTGCGAATTTTTGTTTTCAAGGTGATGTCTCTGCTTTTTACTATATTCCCCAGGTTTCTCATCGCTTGTCTCCCCATAATCAGTCGTCTTTTTATTTCATGGCTACAGTCGCCATCTGCAGTGATCTTAGATCCCAGGAAAGTAAAATCTGTCACTGTTTCTACTTCTTCCCCATCTATTTTCCAGGGACTGATCGGACCTGTTGCCATTATCTTGGTTTTCTTGATATTAAGTCTCAAGCCAGCTTTTGCACTTTCCTCCTTCAATCCAATCAAGAGGTTCTTTAGGTCTTCCTCACTTTCTACCATCAGGGTGGCATCGTCTGCATATCTCAAATTGTTGATGTTTCTCCCAGCAATTTTGATCCCATACTGTGATTCCTCAATCCCTGCATTGCGCATTATGTGCTCTGTGTATAGATTGAATAAGCAGGGTGATAAAATGCAACCTTGTCTTACCCCTTTTCCTATTCCAAACCACTCCATCATTCCATGCTCTGTCCTAACTGTTGCCTCTTGGTTCGTGTAAAGATTTCTCATGAGACATATGAGGTGTTCTGGTATTCCCATCTCTTTAATTACTTGCCACATTTTGTTGTGGTCCACACAATCAAAAGCCTTGGTGTAGTCAATAAAACAAAAGTATATTTGTTTCTGGTATCCCTTTGTTTTCTCCATGATCCAACGTATGTTGGCAATGTGATCTCTAGTCCCCCTGCCTCTCCTGAAACTGGCCTGCACCTCTGGTAGTTCTCTCTCCACATGTTGCTGAAGTCTATCCTGTATTTTCTTGAGCATCACCTTGCTGGCATGTGGGATGAGCACAATTGTTCGGTAATTTGAGCATTCTTTGGCATTGCCTTTTTTGGGGATTGGGAAGTACACTGATATTTTCCAATCTTGTGGCCACTGTTTTGTTTTCTAAATGTGCTGACATATTGAATGCAGTATTTTGATTCCATCATCTTTTAGGGCTTTGAAAAATTCCTCTGGGATACCATCATTTCCACTAGCTTTATTATTTGCAGTGCTTTTTAGGGCCTTTCTGACTTCACTCTCCAGAATGTCTGGTTCAAGTTCAAATTTCTCATTATTGTTATTATCAGGAGTGTTGAGGTCCTTTTTGTAGAGTTCCTCTGTGTACTCTTGCCATCTCTTTTTGATCTCTTCTGCATCAGCTAACTCCTTTCCATCGTTGTCCCTTATCATGGTCATTTTTGCTTTAAATGTTCCCTTGATTTCCCCGATTTTTTTGAAAAGATCTCTAGTCCTGCCTCTTTTGTTGTTTTCCTCCATTTCTTTGCACTGTTCTTTTAGGTAGTTTTCCTTATCTCTCCTTGCTTTTCCTTGAAATTCTGTGTTCAAGTGATTGTATTTTTTCCTTTCTCCCTTGACTTTTGCATTCCTTCTTTCCTCTACTATTTTAAGAGCCTCATCAGACAACCACTTTGCTTTCTTATGCTTCTTTTCTTTTGGTATGGTTTTATTTGCTGCTTCCTGCATGATGTCCCGCATCTCTGTCCATAATTCTTCTGGCACTCTGTCTATCGAATCTAAGCCATTAAATCTTTTCATCACCTCCACCGTGTGTTCTTTAGGGATGTTGTCTAGGTGATATCTGTCTGGTCTACTTATTTTCCCTATTTTCTTTAGTCTAAGCCTGAATTTTGCAATCAGTAGGTTGTGATCTGAGCCACAGTCTGCTCCAGGTCTTGCTTTTGCTGACTGTATGGCGGTTCTACATCTTTGGCTGCAGAGTATGTAGTCAATTTGGTTTTGGTGTTGACCATCTGGTGATGTCCATGTGTAAAGTCGCCTCTTGTGATGTTGGAAGAGAGTGTTTGCTATGACCAGTGCATTCTCTTGGCAGAACTCTATCAGTCTTTACAGTAATAGTGGGATTCAATTAGTATGTCATATAATTTTGAAGCCAACCCCCATTGGATATTTTCTGAAGCTTGGAGCAATGTTTCAAATACAGTTAATTGTCTAGTGGCTTGTACTTTCACTACCTCAAGGGAAGAAAAATGAACAATTGAGAAATATTTGAAACCAGGAGGGTGAGATAGTCCTTGCTTCATTTAACAGTTGCTCCCCAAATTTGGGACAAGATTATACAGATGTCTTAATTGATATAAATCACAGTCTTTCACAATTTAAATTGAATCCATTTGTCAACATCATAAAATATAGGATGGCTAAGAAAGGGGTGAATGGGATGCAGCATAAAATTTATTTTGCCAGTCTTTTCAGATTTTTCCTGCATTCCCAAGGAGTTGATTGTTTATCAGTGGTATTATCAGTGTAAATGTTAAAGGAAGAAATTAAAGCCATTGCCATTTTTTTCAGATCCTGAGATATTTATTTCCAATTGTAGCCATGTGGGAAGTTGGGAGTTAACAAGTACAGTAAAACCTCGCATAAAGAGCGCCTCACTTAGAGACTGACTAGCTTAAAGAGCAGAATTTTCTCTAAATGGTCGCCTTGCTTAACAACTAAAACCAACCAAAAACTTGCTTAACAACTAAATCAGGGTTCACAAACCTCCCTGCCAGAAGTCACAATTGGTCACTTACGATGGTGTTTTGCTTAAAGAGCAAATTTGTTTAAAGAGCAATCCCATGGAACGCATTATGCTCTTTAAGCGAGGTACTACTGTATGCAAAATACTGTATACTGAAAGAGATAAAAAATTGAAAGAAAGAAGCAAATATTAAATAAAAGAAAAAGAAAAGAAAGATAATTTAACCTAGGCAGAATTGACATTTTAGCTGCTATGTGACACATTAATGACAGATTCAATTTTTGCCATTGTATGATTTTTTTTTGTTTAATTAGATGTAACAGTGATTTATAGGTATAGGTTAAGATGCCAAATTCGACAACTGGAAGGTCAGAGTTCGATTCCACAGTACTGCACAACAGAGTGAGCTCCTGTCTCTGTACCAGCTCCTGCCAGCCTAGCGGTTTGAAAGCAAGAAGTTGCAAGTAGATAAATAGATACCACTTTGATGGGAAGGTAAACAGTGTTCCATGCACTCAGGTTTTGAGGCATGCCTGCCACATGTTCAAGGAAACGTCTGCAAATACAGACAACGCTGGCTCTTTGGCTATAAACAGAGGTGAGCACTGAACCCTAGAGTTGGATATGACTGACTTTCGAGCAAGGGCAGCCTTTACCTTTACTATAGAGAAGGAACAAAGATTCCCAAGTAGTTTATTGACTTGCTGGTTGCGAGAATACCTATTAGGTCAGAAATTACTGACTATTTGGGAAGACATATAACTTAACAGATTCTTAGAATCGCTAGGGTTAATCTTCAATTCTGAGGCTAGCCCAAACTCTTCAAGAATTTTTAAAACATGTGGAAGAAAACTGTCTGGCTTAGATAACATATTGACAGTGTGTCATCTGCAAATAGGTTTATCACATATTTTTGCCGTTCAATAAAAACTCCCTGTATATTTGGATCTATCCTTATGTTTTTGGCTATAAACACATAAACACATTTGGCTGTAAATGCATAAACAATAGAAGAAGGTAGACAAATGTTTTTAGTTCCCCTAATGATATTTGTAGGATCTGAGTCCATATTATTATTATTTCTCGCTGTGACTTTATTTTTATAATACAAGGTATGGAATAGTCTTCAGAAAGGATCCTGCATATCTATAGCTTCAAATCTTTCCAAATTGAATACTGTTCCATGCAATCAAAAGCTTTAGTGGCACAAAACAATGCAATGGCATATGTATTGTTTTGTTTTTTTATACTATGATATACCATGTGAATGAGTCTCTTGTTGTTGTTCAGTCGCACAGTCGATTGCAAAACCTTTGCGACCCCATGGACCATTGCCCATGAGGCGGAAGGTGTTAGGAATCCAGTTTGTGCTGACCTGAGATATGATTTCCATGGATTAGAAACTACTATATAATCCGCCCTTGAGTAGGATGCATGACATTTGGAAAAATTAAGGTAGTCCTTTTCACCTGGATGTAGCTTTCTCCAGAGTTGTTGCAGTGAAGTGTGAGGAACTGCCCATTTGGGTCTTTTAAATCTTGTTCACACTAGAAATGGGGAGGAAGCAATTAGTATTCTATGTGATTTAGAAGAACCTACAGCTATACCTGTCAACCCGCGGCTCCGAAAAAATGGGACCTGCGCACATCGCTTGTGCGCAGGTCGCGTTCCACGCATGCGTGGAAAGGTTTTACCACTTCCACGCATGCGCGGAAGCGCTATGCTGCTTGTGCAGCCCTTACGCAAGCGACGTAGCACTTCCGCGCATGCGTGGAAGGGGTAAAACCCTTCCGCGCATGCACGGAAAGCGTTTCCCCCACTGCCAAATTATGGGGTTTTGGCAGTGGGGGCCAGGTTATGACATCAATCGACGTCAATTTACGGGGTAATCCCGGCCAAATCGGGAAGGTTGACAGGTATGACCTACAGCTGAGTGACAGGAGCTTAAACTAGTTTGTGCTATCAGGTGGGATGGGTCTCAATGGTGATGGGCTTCTTGCACAATCAATGGCATTATCTGTTTTGTATGGGGCTGCAGTGGCTCAGTGGTTAAGAAGTTCACCTTGTTAGCTAGAAATCTGGAAAGTCAGCAGTTTGAGACCTGGGTACTGCATGATAGTTTGAGTGCCTGTCACTGTCCCAGCTCCTGCCAACCTAGCAGTTTGAAAACAATAAATTGCAAGTAGATAAATAGGGACCACTTTGTTGGGGGAAAAAACTTGGGGCATTCCCTGATCAGACTTCCTCCAGCAAACATCCTTTCAAACCAGAATAAGTTCTGATGCAAAATTATTATTATTATTATTATATCTGTTCTATAATGTTCTGGATTTATCATTGGGGATCCAATTCCATTGACTTTGAAAGAAGTCCCTTTCATATCTGCCACCTTAGTTTAAAATAGGAAAATTCCTTGAGTTGACCGTAAAAGAGCAATAATTTACAAACCATTGAAAACCAACCAGAAGTCCAGATAGTGATGACAGCAAAATTTAAAATATGAAATTTAACTTTTACCATTTAAAAACAATTTGTGGCATGCTAACTATGGCTTTTATATAGAGAGTTCCAGGTTGTCACCCAAAGTTCAGCAGCAACCAGAGGGCAAAACGTGGTGGAATGTAGACAAGACAACAAAATAATTCTTTTCATACATCTTTAGCAACACCAATTCAGTTTGTTAGCCCATTATTTGCAAAAACCTCAAAGAAGAATGGGCCCAGAAGCACATATCTGAACTTTAGATAAAATTCTAATTGGATAAAATTCTTATAGAATTAACACCCACAAGGCACAAATTTCTCTAGGAGGGATAAGAATAAGTTCTTTCTTGTGTCAGAGGGTAAATTGAGAATGGTTCTTTCTCCATTATGATTAGTAATCAGTTTTGTTGGATGTCCCCATCTGTAAGTTATTCCTTTTTTCTGGAAGAAATTGGAAACATAAAAGACAAAAATCTTAATAAAGTTGTATGTTAGCATTCTGGAACACAATAGGAATCTTGTCTTTAACAGTTACTAAGATGGCATGTTTCCTGTGTTCCTTTGCAAATCGGAAAACTACAAGGTGTCCCAAAAGTTGCCATACATAGAAAAAATAACAAACACATTTTATAATTTATACTACTGTATTAATATTTTTCATATTATTTTTTTATATTTTATACTTTGTAAAAAAAAATAAGATTTTGTAATGAAAGTTTTGTCAATAAAGGTACTTTTAGCTACAATTTTCCATTTCCCTATATATGGTGATTTTTTTTAAAGGACATCCTGGACATTACCAGGCTTTTCCCTTGCTGAAAGGGAAGAAATTCTGTATACTGAAATATGCAGTTCAGAACATAACTCAGTTCCAAGTTAAAGTAGTTAAAGTAGGGTTAAAATAGACACGTTTACAGTTACACTGAAACATATTGAGTCTTACAGCTGCCATAACTTTTTACATTATTTTCTTTATTCATATCAGAGGCACCACCAGCATATAATAACATACAAAGCTAAAATTAACATATCTAAAACAAAAAGGATTTAAAAAGACTAGATTACATCCGCCCAGTATTGGGCCTCATCAACAGCATTTCCTCTTGCCAACATGAGGTCCTCCTCACTGTACGTTGAAGGGCATCATGTGCATTGTGTCATATGGGAAATTGTTTGCTCTTCTCCTCATTCCACGCAGGCTACCATCTACAGGGAAACCCCACCTCGGGGGGGGGGCAGTCTGTGGGTCCTGGATGTTCGGGAGGGGGGGGGGTGTCCAGAGGTTATGAGGAAACTTTGTACATTGTAATTGAATGGTGGTTTGTTACTGAACCCAAAATTCATTACCTCTACAAAAGATCTGCTCCTCGTTTGTTAACATGGACATTGGGGCTACGGTGGCTCAGTGGTTAAGAAACTCACTTTGTTAGTTGGAAGGCTGGGAAGTCAGCAGTTTGAGACCCGGGTACAGGATGACAGTTTGAACACCTGTCTCTATCCCAGCTCCTGCCAATCTAGCAGTTCGAAAGCAAGAAATTGCAAGTAGATAAATAGCGGCCACTTCAGTAGGAAAATATCTTGGGGACCTGAAAGGAGCCATACTTGGGTGTCCCCTGAGCGGAGTTTCTCCAGGAAAAATCCATTCAATCCAGAATAATTTATGATACAAAATAATTATTATAACATGGACCAATCCAGCAGTCTGCAGTTCTGATCTCTTGGATTAGCTGTGAGGACAGTCATAATGAGCATTTGCTCTTCCAAATGTACCACTACATCATGATGTGGTAATTGAACCTGAGACTTCCATGATACAAAGTCTGTGTTGTACTGCTAAGATATTGATTGTCCACTAAAGCAACAATCTAGCTTCCACAAATGCTTCTGAGGTGCTTTGCCATAAGCAGGCAAGGCAAGTGAAAAAGTCATGAGCAATTGGTATCTAGAAATTGAAACTGGAGACAAGTACTGTACCTGCATTACTGCAAGTCATAGAAGGGATGCGCAGTGGCCATTTTGCCGCTGCGCGCTTTGCTGGGCCCGCCCCTGAGGCATGGGCACAACAGCAAAGGAGAGGGGGCGTGGCCGGCTTTTCCTTTATAAGGGCTGGCCGACTCAATGGCCCCGCTCTCTTCAAATTCAGCTGGGCCCCGGGCGAGCTTGCCGTGCCCAGCCGATCTCCGTCTCCTTGTTGCTGGACTTGGAATGGGCCTGCGGCGTGGCTTTTTTGGCCGCATTCCGGCCTTTGCTTCACCGAGCCAGCTGGCTCGGTCAACTTGGAGGGCTTTAGCTCCTCCTGCCGTCGCTGGCCCTTCGCCCGGGAATGGGTGGGGACCGTGCACTTTCACTGCCGCACCTGCGGAGGGGGAGACTTCCTTGGGTTTCTCCCCCCTCCTCGCACCAGCCCAGGCCTTGCCTGTGTGACCGTCGCACTGCCGGGCTTGTGGTGCACCATTTGCCCCTAGGCGCACATGGCGCCGAAGAAGAAGGCCCCAGCGGCCCAACACCCGCGCGAGCCTTGGACGCACGTGGGTGCACCTCAGCCTCTGGACATCTTGCCCCTGTGCCGCAGGGCCCGCAGGGCATCAGGCCACGAACCCCTGGCTGGAGGCCCACCCGCCCTTGCCCCGGACGGGGCTCCGGGTGGTATCCCCTCTGGCCCGCAGTTGCCTGGCCCAGTGCAGCCGGTGCTCCAGGGGCAACAGGGCACCCAGTCCCAGACATCCTGGGAGGCCCACTTTGCCACCTTGGAGCAGGCAGCAGGCCTCTCCCCATGGGCAGGGGCCACATTGCCCACCGTACATTCAGTGCCAATGCAGGGCACCTCACCCCCAGCCTCTGTTGACTCGAGACTGGAGCGGTTGGAGGTGGCACTGCTCCATGCCCCGGTGGATGGCCCACATCCCGGGGAGCCCAGCGTGCCTTTTCAGGTGGCTGGAGCTGGAAAGGGTCCCACTGCTCCTACTGTGAAGGAGGGGGCGAGCTCCATTGCGATCCGGAGCTCCGTCGCCCTTATCCAGCCGGGACCCCCAGTGGGGGCAGCCGGGGGGGTAGCAGCTGGTGAGTATGGTGGTCAAGTCAGCTCCACACATATGAATGCTGTCCCACAGCTGATTACATGGCCTTGGTCCATTCCTCCGGCCTCTGCCCCCCCGGGACCCCCGGTGCCACCTATTATGGCCGGGCAGGCTCAGTCTGCGGTATGGAGAGCTCCTTATCCTCCACCGTCTTCAGCAGCCTTACTAGCTACCCTGCAACTGCCTTATCCAGTTTGGCCTTACGGCCCGCCGGTCAATACAGACTACCATACTGTCTCCACGTCTGTATTGCCCACCGCAGGGGTCGTTCTGCCATTGGGTGATCACTTGCTCCCCGCCACCAGATATAAGATATGGCGTAGAGAGTATGTTGACCTTTTCAGCTTGCTGAACAGGGAACCTACTCAGGATGAGAAGAATAAGCAGGATGACCACGACAAAGAGTTATCCACCGTGCACATGGGCTAACTGGTTGCCTGCATATCTTATATATGCGGTGGTCTCCATACGGGCTCGTCCAGATTTAGCTATCCCTCTGTTCCAGTATCTCGATATTATTTATCAAGCGTATGTGGACTATCGGGTCAATCGTGGCTTGCGTATGACGAAGAGTTTCGTATGCGGGCCGCACTTCACCCGGAGATGTGCTGGGACAAGCCCAACCAGCTTTTGTGGCTGTACTACATGACCCTGTCCTGCCCGGCCACAGGCGACCGGTTCCATTCGGGCCACGCCATCCAGCGCCCTGGCCCCGCACAATCTCCCCACCCGGTGGCGGGGCAGGGGATTCCAGCCTGCCTGTTGTGCTGGAGCTACTCATCCGCGGCTTGCTGCTCCCACAAGAAATGTAGGTATCAGCATGAGTGCTCTGTCTGCGCCGGGCCCCATCCGGCTGCGGCTTGCACCAGGTCCAGTGGGTCCCAGGGCAGGGGCAGGGGACAGCAGGTACCTGGCCGGGCCAACAATGACCCTGCGGCAGTTTCCAAAGGCCCCCTCCCCGATTAAGCTCGACGTTTTGTCACGTTGGCTTCGCGTCTACCCTAAGCAGGTGGATGTGGAATATATCCGGGCTGGTTTTTCCAAAGGGTTTCGCATCCCTTTCATGGGGGTGCATTCCCCCCAGGATGCCCCTAATTTTATTTCTTTAAAAGGGATGGAACATGTGGCTAGGAGCAAAATATTCAAGGAAGTGCATGAGGGTCAGGTTGCGGGACCCTTTGATGCACCTCCTTTTCCTAATTTGAAGGTATCACCCCTGGGTTTGGTGCCAAAAAAGGTTCTGGGTGAATTTTGTTTGATTCACCATTTGTCATACCCAGTTGGTAAGTCTGTGAACGATGCCATGCCGGACGAGCTTTGTTCAGTCCGGTACACCTTGTTTGACCAGGCGCTCAACATGGTCCGGGCCTGCAGCTGGGGGGCACTCATGGCCAAATGTGACATAAAGTCGGTCTTTCACCTCCTGCCTGTTTACCCGGACGATTTTGAGTTACTAGGGTTCCGTTTTCAGGGCAGTATTTTGTGGACAAGTCCATGCCCTTCGGATGCTCTGTCTCTTGCTCTGCGTTTGAGCGTTTCAGTTCATTTTTGCATTGGGCTTTTGGGGGTCAGTTCAGTGTCACACTAC
Source organism: Bradypodion ventrale (assembly GCA_035047345.1). Classification (NCBI taxonomy): domain Eukaryota; kingdom Metazoa; phylum Chordata; class Lepidosauria; order Squamata; family Chamaeleonidae; genus Bradypodion; species Bradypodion ventrale. The sequence continues at coordinate 229,265,318 of JAWDJE010000003.1, read as the reverse complement.
CTGGACGATTTTTTGTTTGGGGCTGCTGCCGGGACGGATGGGTGTGCATGCCTGTTGGCAACTTTTCAGGAGCTCATGGCAGAATTAGAAGTGCAACTGGCTCCGGAAAAGACTAAGGGACCTGCGACCAAATTAGTTTTTCTGGGAATTGAGATTGACACTGTCGCTCAGACTTCCAGGCTGCCCCAGGACAAGGTAACCTGCATTTTGGAGGCTATTCGCTCATTGCTAGCTAAGTGCAAGGTGTCTCTCCGCAACCTCCAAGTACTTCATGGGTACCTTAACTTCACTTGTAGGGTCATTGCCCCCCAGACGGGCTTTTGCCAGGCACCTGTGTGATGCCATGGTAGGGTTATCCAAGAAGCATCACAGGGTCCGATTGACTAAGGGCACCCGGGATGACCTGCAAGTGTTGTTGGAATTTCTTTCAGGATTTAATGGGGTTTCATTTTGGTGCGAGATTCGCATAGCCGCCCACAGGTTCCAGGTCCAGTCGGATGCGTCCGGAGTGTTTGGCTATGGGCTGTATTTCGACGGTCACTGGTCATACGGTAGGTGGCCAGAATCTTGGCAGGGCACTTCCATACTCCAGGACCTTACCTTCCTTGAATTCTTCCCTATTTTGGGGGCACTCCTCCTTTGGGGTGAGTCTTGGGCCAACTCAGTCATCCATTTCTGGTGCGACAACGCTGCTGTTGTACACATAGTTAATTCCCAGACGTCCTGCTCCCCTAGTGTGATGCCCATGGTTCGTTATTTTGTGTTGTGTGCATTGCGCCTCAACATACTGTTTCAGGCTAGGCACGTCCCGGGTATCAATAATGATATTGCTGACGCTTTGTCTCGCCTACAGATAGATCAGTTTCGGACCCTGGTGCCAGAGGCCGACGACCTGCCTTTGCCAATCCCGGCTGAGATGTGGAGGTTTGGCGTGGGGAAGTGAGCCGGGCCATCGGTCTGTCGCTGGCTAGCAGCACCCGTAAGGCATACACTGTCACGCACAGGGCCTTCAAGACGTTTCGCCATGAGGCTTTCCTCCCTCTGGTTTGGCCTGTCCCTATTGATCACCTTTTGCAGTTCATGGTTCACATGCATGCTGGTGGCTTGTCGCCTCAGACCATTGCAGGCCAGCTATCGGCATTGGCCTTTTATGCAAAGGTTCGTGGTGTTGTGGATGTCACATCCGATTGTAAGGATAGGCGAGTTTTGGAGGGGTGGGCTCGCGAACGCGGCCCTCAACCTGATGCTCGACACCCGATTTCCCCTGACGTGTTGCTGCGGCTGGCCGGAGTTTGGCCGGTTGTGTGCAGGGACTCTTACGAGGGCTGCCTGTTCCATGCAGCCACCACACTGGCATTCTTTGCTGCCCTTTGGGTCAGTGAGCTGGTTGCTGGGTCTCGCAGTGATACCTCCCGCAGGGTGTTGGAGCTGGTGGATGTTTCCATTACCCACAAATGGTTGCGGCTTTCCATTCGTTTTTCCAAAACTGACCAGCTTGGCAGGGGCAGCACACTCATGTTGTACACATGTAGCAACCCAGTTATCTGCCCAGTCAGGGCTCTTGGTGCCTTCTTGGCAGTACGTGGGGGTGGACAGGGACCCCTTTTCTGTCATTCGGATACCCTTCCTTTGATCAGGTACCAGTTTTGGCGGGTTACCAGTGTGGCATTGACAAGGTTGGGCTTAAAAGGGGTTTGTTTCAGAACACATTCTTTCAGGATTGGTGCGGCATCCACTGCCGCAGCTTGTGGATACGGCAATGAGGCTATTTAGGCCATGGGGAGGTGGGATTTGGGTTGCTTCCATTCGTACATCCGGCCTCTGTCCCAGTAGCACTTTGCTTGTGCATTTTTCTCTTTTCTTGCAGCTCCGGCACGCGCTAGGATGCCCACGAGGGTGTGGATTGTCGGGCACAGCTATGTCTACTGAGCGGCCCGCCATGCCGCATCTATTTCATGGGGGTCACACCTGGGCATTGGCGCAGTGGCACTGCTTCGATGGTTCGGCTTCCATGGAATGTGTTGGCATGCGCTGATCCCGTTCCTCAGGTCCCTGGGTGATCAAGGTCCGCCGGATGTCCTGGTCGTGCACCTGGGAGGCAATGATTTGGCCCAGGTCACAGGTTTGGATTTGGCATGTGCCATCTGCAGAGATCTTGTCCTGTTGGGTCAGTCCTGGCCACAGGTGCTGATCGTTTGGTCCCAGATGGTCCCACACCAAGAGTATCTTACCGGGGCGGCCTTGACCCCCGTGGCATTGACCGGGCCCACAGGTCGGTCAACAGGGCAGTGGCCCATTACCTGTGTGCTACTGCTTTGGGGACCGTCATCCCACACCATTTATACATATACAAGACCACAGTCTGTATCGTGCGGACGGGGTGCATTTGTCGGCAGGTGGCATGGATCCCTTTTTGTCCTCTTTGCAAACAGGCCTGTTGACCGTTTGCGGTCGAGGTGGGGCGTTGAGTCGGTGAACTCCTCCCCGTGTGGTGGATAGCACTGGTTAGGGGCAACTGCATTACTAATTAACAGGGCAAATCCATTTGGTTGGCCATAGTGAGGACAAGGTTAGCCAAACTTGTATGGCCAGCCAAATGACTTATATAGTTTAACACCCATAGTGGGTCAACAACACGTTTCTGCTGAAGCCGGTTGTTGATGGAGCCTCTCAACTGTTACCACAGTAACAAGTGGTGAGAGGCAGTTAATTAGGGTTCTAATTGGATTTGCCCCTTACCAGTGCTATTTCGGCCCGTTTGATCCTTAACCGTTGTTAAGGTAGGACCATTTTGAATTTAAATAAATGTGGCCCAATTTTCAATCCAATATTTGTGTCCGTGTCATTATTGGGGTGTGGGTACAGCAAAGCATTTTTCTTCCATGTTTCTTTCTGGACTCTTTGATTTTGCAAAACCTGTTGCACCAGGCCAAAGCCCATCTGTATTTCCTTCCCACGGACAAATGTTTAAATCAAAACCAAGAGGTGTGAAATAGGAATTGATGGGTGACTAGAAAACTACACATAAAGGTAGTACTGATGATAAAAGGCACTGTACTAAATGAGCATGGGTGTCAAGAAAATATGACAAATTTGCTATTGACTCATGCTAATGGGTGTTTCATACATGGAGCAAGAGAAGCAGTTTTTCCGCTCTATTTGATGCTGGTTAAACTTCACTTGGAGGGCTGCATTCAGTTTAGGGCACTATGTTCCTCTCCAGATATAGACAAATTAGAGGCAATTAAAAGAACATCATCAGAAATGATAAAAGATATTGAGAATAAGACCCAGGAGGAAAGATTGGAAGTAGCCATGCTCAATCTATAGGAAAAAAGGCAAAGGGGAATCATAATGACTTTCCACCAATACAGACAGGGCCATCTCTATGGCCGTGGGGAGCCATTATTCTGATTAGCCAAAGGAATCAAAACCTGAAGCAAAGAGGCTGGTGGAAATTGCAATGCTGACAATATATTTCTGTAACTATGAGAGAGCTTCCTAGAGTGCTCAATGGTTTAGGTTTCTTGCTATGGAGTCAGAGGTTGGGAGCTCCATCTTCTGCTGTGTCTCCTGAGAGAAAAGCCAAACTGTGTTGCCTTGGGAAAGCTGCACAGTCCCAGGGCGCCCATAGAGGAAGGGAATGATAAACTATATCGGTGTGTTCTGTACCTAGAAAATCCTTTTCACGGTCATCATAATTCAGAATGGACTTGACAATTATGATTAAATATCAGAGGAAGTGTTGTATTTTCAGAGTCATGAAGCTATGGAGGAAACTGGAGATGTTGAAGACTGCTGTGAATAGCAGCCTATGCGAATTTAGTCACCTCCTGACCTAAACCAATGGCAATATTGTGCCAGCGTGAGATCACTGATCTAAACTTCAGCAGCAGAATTTGCCACTAGGAGTTGACATTTTCAGTTTCTGATGTACACTAAACCATATGACTGGTGTGCAATGGGGTGTACAACTACTGAGTCCCTAACTCCTGCCAATTCTCAGTTAGAATTTTTTTTATTTTTTTATTAATTTTTATTAAATTTTTTCAAAAATATACAAACATACAAAACAATATATCATAAAAATACATATATTACACAAAAACAATCAACATATCCGATAATTGATCAAATACATTTTACACCTAAATTTACAGTAAAACATCCCTTAAAAAGAAAATTAACATTTAATTATGATTTAGTAGCTAACATCTAACCTATTTCAAGAATTCTTCCCAAAACTCTTTATTTATTAATACCACTAAATCCATTCCCATTAAACAATTCAATAAAAATTTGATTTAGATACAATTATCGAACTCCAAATTACACATACATTACACCCTGTGTTTATTTACATTGCCCTGGAAAGCTCAAAATGTCTCATTTTTTTACCTCCAAAAACTGCAGGTCTACTTCTTTCTGAACTCATAAGTGAATGATCCACAAACGGCTTCCAAATATTCCAAAATCTATTCTCTTTCAGCTTATCCCTTTTTTCTTTTATCTCCCATGTCAGTTTATCATTCAATGCTAAGTTCCACATTTCTTTGTACCATTCTTCCATCTGTATAATTACATCATTTTTCCAATTTCTAGCGATACATTGTCTACCCGTTGTTAACATTATTTCTAATAACTCTTTTTCCTCCTTGTTTAAATTCATACCATCCACATCTGTTAGCATAATGGTACCTGACGCCAGTTTAATTTTTTTACCCAATATTTCACTAATCTCTTTTTCTATTCTTCCCCAAAAATCCTTTGCAGGCGCACCCACCCAAATAAAGACTCAGACACCGGTATTGGATTAAAGACATCGGGCCACTTTTATTGAACAATGCCCTAGTCCGAATTATCACTTTCAATTGGTGTATCATCCAATTGTAATTCTTTAAGGCAAGCAGGCCACAGTAACACTGGTAAGGTTCCACCCAAAATGCCAATGGAAATTGGCTACATGTATCAATTTGTATCAATTTGTTTGCTGACACAAACAAATAGTTGACCGGAGTCAATATACTATCTACTGACCCCACCCTATGACGTGTATCCGTTCAAATATCAAGGTGATGCAGGCTGTGAAGCTCCTGACATCACCCATTTCATGGTTCGCTCTTGACCGGCCAATCTTGTTTCCCCTGTACCTATCTACGTGTTGGCCAGTCAATTGCGAACCTGCCGGATATCTATGGGTCATAAATCTTTACCTTACCAGTGCTACCCGCCAAAAGTGACCAAGTCAACTTACCCCGTATCTCAAACACTAGAAACAGTGTGGGATGGGTGAAAAAGCCAAGAACCAAAGAGCCAATTGCAGGTTCAAGCAAAAATTCCCACCCGGCCCCGAAGCGAACAGAAAATCACACTGTCCACTAGGGAGGGGGTGGAGGGAAAAACTTCTCCGCTCTGTCGCTTCTTGTAAAATGGCAGCATGGCTGCCTCGTGGCCACCCCTTTTATAAAGGGGTGGCCATGCCCCCTAACTAGCCCGGATGTCTGCGTCCGGGTGGGGGGGCCCACGCAAAGAGCGCAGTGGCCATTTTGGCGCCGTGCTTGCATTGCAGGTGCACCCACCCAAATAAAGACTCAGACACAGGTATTGGATTAAAGGCATCTGGCCACTTTTATTGAATAATGCCCTAGTCCGAATTATCACTTTCAATTGGTGTATCATCCAATTGTAATTCTTTAAGGCAAGCAGGCCGCAGTAACACCGGTAAGGTTCCACCCAAAATGCCAATGGAAATTGGCTACATGTATCAATTTGTATCAATTTGTTTTCTGACACAAACAAATTGTTGACCGGAGTCAATATACTATCTACTGACCCCACCCTATGAAGTGTATCTGTTCAAATATCAAGGTAATGCAGGCTGTGAAGCTCCTGACATCACCCATTTCATGGATCGCCCTTGACCGGCCAATCCTGTTTCCCCTGTACCTATCTACATGTTGGCCAGTCAATTGCGAACCTGCCGGATACCTATGGGTCATAAATCTTTACCTTACCAGTGCTACCCGCCACACGGGGAGGCGTCCATGATGACTCACTGCCCCCCCAGACCGTCAGCTCGGTTGCCAGGCCCGCTTGCACATCTTCCAGAAAGAGGTTCATACCTCTGGCCGACAGGTGGACCCCATCTCCTGCATACAGGCTAAAATCCTGCAACCCTATCCCTTGGTGTTGAATGGCTGTCCCCAAGCCATTCTCAACAAGAAACTGGGCAAAAGCCCTGTTCACTGACTGCCGGGCATGGTCCAAACCACGGAGATCCATGTCTCCTCTAAAACAGTGTCTTGGCATGATGTCAGACCATAGCAACCATGTGTACAGCCATAAATGATGTAAAAACGCCAGGTCACTGCACCCCGACATTTTAAGAAAAGGCCATTGATCCGTGCAAGATCATTGCCGCCGAGGTACAGAATCAGAACATCAGGCGGTCCAGCATCCCTGATGGACATCAGGAATGGCAACAGTTCCCGCCATCTCATGCCGCGCATACCATACCACCGCACATGTGCAGATGCACGCAGCCCGAGATGGGGTCCCCACTCCGACTATGCAGCATACTGTGCCGCCCAGTGTACATAGCTGCGGCCCACCAGCCACACTGCCACCGGTGTACATCGACACACAGGGTCTGTAAAAGAAGGAAAAGGGATTAAGGACCTAACTAGGTACTCATACAGTGAGGGGACGTACATATAAGGAAAAAACGCGCTGACCCCCTCCTGCCCATCCAACATATATCAGCCTCAGTGTACCCAAACGCAGCCTCAGTCAATGCGGCGCCTATCATGAATGAATGGGTACCATAACAAGCCCACACTGTGAAGTGCGGTACTGGTCACCCTCCAGAACTGAAATTTGGTAAGGGAAGACCCATCCTGGTGGCAGAAAAACAGGCCAGGGCGCGCAGCAGGCACTGCCAGAATTGCATGTAGGGCACCAACTGGACAGATGTCAGCAAATGTACATCGTAGCAGTATAACACCACTGCCTACTCCATGCTGATCGGCCTTTGAGGAACGAATCCTCAACTGGGCCCACCCCTGGTTGATAGACACATCATCGAGTTCCAGTGCCCTATGAGACACGTCCCTCTTTGACCATGGGACCAGCTCACTGATTCGCAGAGCTCCAGAGAAAGCTACGGAGGTAGCTGCATGAAAAAGAGACTCCTCCTACCTACTGTAATACAGTCTATGCCAGCCTCGTGCAAGGTGGGTCAGAATACCTGGTAAAACAGGGCGACAGGGCGATGTGTGTCCGGGCGGCTGCCACATCCACGTGTCCACCCTTCCAAAACATGGCGTATGCGGAAGTCACTCACACAGTCTCACACAGTCAGTAAAGCCCCGTGCCTTGGCCATGAATGCCACGGCATAAAGCCTGGTGCGATGGTGCGTGGGGCCAACCCCAGATCATGAAGTTGCGCCATATACTGTAAAACCTGGTCGACCGGTATCAGCCACATTTCAGGCAACTGCCTCTTCCTACAAAAGGTCCTAAAGTGAAGGAATGTATGCTGATACGCCTTACGTGTGCGAGGTGCCAAAGACATGCCGATCGGCCGGTTCACCTCTCCTCGCTAAATGTCCATATCTCGGCCAGGAGTGTAGAGGGAAGTTCCTCTGCGCCTGGAGCCAAGGCACGGAACCGGGAGATCTGTAGGCGGGATAAAGCATCGGCCATATCGTTATTAATGCCTGGCACATGTCTGGCCCTAAGGAGCCCATTAAAGCGCACGGACCTAAGAACAATTGGCAAACTAAGGCCATGACTCCGGGGGATTTAGATGTTTGGGCATTGACAATGTGCACCACCGCAGCATTGTCACGCCAAAAGTTAACCACAGAATTAGCCCACCTGTCCACCCAGAGCATAAAGGGGACCCAAAATTGAAAAACTCCAAGAATGTAAGATCGCGTAAGCTATCCGTGCCCTGTCATCCCTGGGGCCATTGGCCATAGGCACACTGTCCTTCAAAATAAATCCCATACCCCAGGGAGACGGAGGCATCCGACTGTACTTGGAACTGGGGCTGACCATAAGCTCAGATCTCCAAAAGGAAACGGCATTAAAGTCCTGCAGGAATGTGAGCCAAACCGACAGGTCTGCTCGTAAACCCCTAGTCAGCCGTACCCTGCGGTGTCATTTATAAAGACCCGCCATAGTGTCACCCAGACGCCTGGCGAAGGCTCTGCCTGGCGTTACCACTCTGCAGGTGAAGTAGAGGTGGCTGTGAATCACCTGCAACTCCCAGGGAGGTACCTTACACTTGGCGAACATTGCCAAAATCGCATCAGAGATCTGCTCCCCTTGACTGACAATTCGGTCACCAGGCCCTCTTGTACGTCATTCAAAAGAGGTCTATCCTCTTGCTGACAGGTGAACCCCATCTCCAGAATATGGGCAAAATTCCTGTAACTCTATCCCCGGATGACGAATGGCTGTCCCCCAAGCCATTCTGGATAAGGAACCAGGCAACAGCCCTGTTCACTGACCGCCAGGCGCGGTCCAACCGTGGGGGTCAATGCCTCACCAATAATAGTGCCTCGGCACAATGTATGACCATAGCAACCGTGTGTATGGCCATAAATAGTAAATAAACGCCAGGTCACTGCACTCGGAAGTCTTTAAGTCTAGGCTAGCGATCTGTGGAAGATCATCGCCCCTGAGGTGCAGAATTAAAACATCTGGTGGTCCAGCATCCCCAATAGACATCAGGAATGGCAACAGTTCCCACCACCTATATGCCGTGCACACCATACCACTGCATACGCGTGGTTACACGTAGCCTGAGATGGGGTCCCCATTCTGACGAAGCCGCATACTGTGCTGCCCAGTGCACATAAATTGTGGCCCACAAGCCACACTGCCACCAGTGTGCGGAGACACACAGGGTCTGTAAGATAAGGAGAGAGAGTTGAGGGCAGAACAAGGCACTCGTGCAGTGAGGGGACGAACAGATGGAGAAAAAGGCGCAAATCACCACCTGCCCATGCAACATATGTCAGGCTCCGAGTACCCTAATGCAGCCACAGTTGATGCAGCGCCTATCCGGAACGAAGGGTACCAATTGTAATTCAGTAAGGGGAGACCCGTCTTGGTATCAGAACGACAGGCCAGGGCGTGGATCACGCGCTGGCACAAACACATGTGGGGGACCAACCAGACATGTGGCAGCACCACGCTACTACCCTTTCCCTGCTAACCGGCCCTTGAGGAGCGAATCCTCCCCAGAGCCCACTCCTGGTTGAGCGACCCGTCTTCCAGTTCCAGTGCCCTGCAGAACATGTCCCCTGTTGAAAATGGTACCAGCTCGCTTAATCTGAGAGCCCCAAAGAAGCCACGGAGGTAGTGGCCTGGAAATAGACTCTTCATACGGAGCATAGGCGCTGGCCGCGTAGGAGTCATATATATTAGCCACAACTGCTAGCAGGGCTCGTCGCTCTGCATCTCAGGGTGAAGGGCCGCCCTAATCCTAAATTCTTCGTCATAGGCCAACCATGGCGGGCCAGGGAAATCAACCACGGCCCGGTAAATATTGTCCAAGTACTGGACCATTGGGATGGCCAAATCAGAATGGGCCCTCATATATCCTGCCATGGATACCAAATAGGCCGGTAACCAATTGGCCCCATTGCGTGGCAGCTTACTGCAATGGTACAACTCCTTGTCCCTGTCATTCCGCCCCTCCATCTCCTCCTCAGTGGGTTCATGTTGTAGGAGGGGAAAATGTGAATATATTCCCCACGCCATATCTTCTCACTAATAGCCCGGGATAAATGGTCATCCAGGGGTAGGGAGTAACCGGCCGTCAGCAGGGCCGCCGTTGGGGCGGATTGGAGTGGGGAAACACATAATAGGCCCTATCGGACCCCCGAGAAGTTAAGGGAAGGATTGGGGTGGTCACCCCTGTAAGAACCTGGGTGTAATTGGCCTGTTGCTGCCATGGCCACTGTACCCCCCCCCCCAGTGTATGAGCTAGCATCACAGGTGTGCTGATTTGACCAGGATACTCACTCGGTGCACCCCCATGGGCTGCCCCCACTGGGGGTTCCGGCCCGTGGTGGGCGTCGGAGCTCGCGATGGCCATCGAGCTCTGTGACTCCGTGCGTCCATGCCAAGCAGGACCGTTCCCCGGCGGAATGCCCTGCTGTAATGGCCTGATGGGGAGCTGCGAGGCGCCAGCCTGCGCTGGCCTGCTGGCCTCCAGCAGCTCAACCCTGTTGGCGGCCCACTGCGCAGCCGTGGCCGGCATGTGGGCCGGAACTGCAGAGCTGGCAAGCCCACCATCCGAAGGTGATGGAGCAATGCCCATTGATGCCTCCAGTGCCGAAATGCGGGCAAGGAGAGCACCCACAGCATCTGACCCACCAGGCTAAGGTGGGCCGGATGGGCCTGACGGCCCACTGGGTAATTGATGAGGGATAAACCCATGTGGCAATCCCTGGCCAGAATAGGGCCATGCCCAATAATCCGGCCCATGAGGGGCAGGAAGAATGGTGGGGCGGAAACCCGCACCACGCCCGAGCGGGCCGCTATGCCCTAAGCCGGGCAAATGCGCAACAGGGGTAGAAACCCCAGGGGAGCAGGCCTGTGCAGCCCCCCTCAGACTGGGCGGGTAGGCGGAGGCCTGGTCACCCTCATTGGTGGCAGTGGGTATTATGACCCTGCCAGCCCCCTGTGGGGGTGCCGCCCGAGCCCTCCGGCCCAGTGGCAGCCCTGAGGAGGTTGAGGGGGTGGGCCGAGCCCTCCCCCTAGGTCACGGCCTGGGGGCCGCCTGGGCCTTGTGCTTGGGTGCCATGGCCACCCAAGCAGGCGCTGGTCGGAGGAAGAATATCCTCCAATCAAATCAAGAGCAGCATTGGAGCGATATCCACTGCTAATTCTGAGGATATCCTCCGATAAAGCAAGGTAAAGGCAAAGCCGGGGGAAAGAAGCGTCGGAGCAAACTTCTCCGCTCTGTCGCTTCTCGTAAAATGGCAGCGCGGCTGCCTTGTGGCCACCCCTTTTATAGAGGGGTGGCCACACCCCCTAACTAGCCCAGATGTCTGGGTGGGCCCCCCCCGCAAAGAGCGCAGTGGGTGGGGCCCCCCCGCAAAGAGCGCAGTGGCCATTTTGGCGCCACGCTTGCATTATCTTCTTACAGCCTGACCACATATGTTCATAAATTCCTATAGTATCTTTGCATCTCCAGCCTAAATTATCCTTTTTGTTATCAATCTGATGTAACCTCACTGGTGTCAGATACCATCTCCACAACATTTTATAATTATGCTCTTTAATTCTAACTGACATAGTTCTCATTATACTCTTTTTCCACTTATTTCTCCATACATCTTTTCCTATCTTTATATTCAAATCCTGTTCCCACTTCAATTTCAAATCCTCTTGTGGATCACCCACCTTGTTTATTAAAGCATAGAGTTTGCTAACTAGGCCCTTAATATTTCTATCTCCTTTTCTAATTTTTAAAACCAATTCCTCAAATTCCGTCTTTTCTCTGTCTATTTCTAGTTCTCCCAAATAATTACCATTCCAATTATTGACCCTCATTATCTGATACCAATTCATTTTCAACTGTTCAAACAACTTTTTCTTCCTGCCTTCATCTCTACAGATCTGTAACCAGTCTTTCACCAAGGAAACCTCATTTTTATCCAATATTTCCTTTATTTCTTTGTCTATTTTTAATGGAAAACAAGCCATATCTGCTAATTCCAAGATTGGAGAGATATTTGGGGCCAAATCGTTCTTTAATCTTTTCCACACATTCATAACTCCCTTCATCATTGTATTATTAGTAGCTGTCTTTCCAACATTACCTCCAAAAAAAATCATTTTACCTATGTTCCTAAAATCTTTCATCTCAATCTCCTCCCAAATTACTTTTTCTCTTGCCAAGATCTTCACTACATTCTTAATTTGAAAAGCACGGTAATATGCCACTAAATTCGGCATTCCTAAACCACCTTCTTTCTGAGGTAGATACCATAATTTTTTTGGTAGTCTAGGCTTTTTACCTCCATTACAAAAATTATTAAACAACTTTTGAAACTCATTGATTTCCTTGTCCTTCAATTGAATTGCCAATGCATCAAATAAAAAATTAATTCTAGGTAACAACATCATTTTACTAAGTGCAATTCTCCCAAACCATGACAATTTCAACTTTTGAAATTTTTTTATTCTGATCTTAATTTCCATTTTCAAACTTTCATAATTCAATCTTTTAAGCTCGTCCAATCTATTTGATATAATTATCCCCAAATATTTCAATTTATCTTTAATTTGAATATTACTCAATCCCTTTATCTTCCTCTTCTCCCCTTCTCCCATATTACACAGCATCATTTCCGATTTATCCCAATTTATCTTCAAACCTGTAATATCCTCAAAATCCTTAAATTGTATTCTAATCCTATCCATAACCCTCTCAGGATGTTTAACAATTATCAATGTATCATCTGCATACATAACTATTTTATTCCCCATTATCCCTTCTCTTTTTACATCCTCTCATACTTTTTGCCAATATTTCCATTGCCATGATAAACAATATAGGGGACAAAAGGACAGCCCTGTCTAGTACCCGCCTCTAGCTTTACCTCATCTGTGACCTCATCATGGCTATCCCTTTCTGATATAATAAATCAATTACTCTTCTAAATTTATCACCAAATCATAGCTTTTAATTATTTCCTTAATCGAGGTCCATTGTTGGGAGTCAAATGCCTTAAAAATATCCAAAGATATTAATCCCACTTTTTCTTTCATTTGATTCACATTATCTATTAAATCTAACACTCTTCTAGTCAAGTCTGCCATATGCCACCCTTTTAAAAAGTCCCACTTGATCTAAATTTATATAATCCCCCGTAAATTTATTTAAACGATTAGCCAATATTGCTGTGAAGATCTTAGCATCTTGATTTATAAGAGAGATTGGTCTATACAATTCCTCTTTCTCTAAATTCTTTCCCAATTTTGGCAACAGAACAATTGTAGTCCTATACCATGAAGTCGGAATTTGTCCACCATCCAATATGTAATTATATAATTTTACTAACTTTGGTGCCACGACATCTTTAAATTCCTTATAAAAATCAGCTGGCAATCCATCCTCTCCCCCAACTTCAAACCCACGATTACCTCCTTTACCTCCTTTCCCGAGACTTGTTCTTCCATTTTATCCCGATGTTCCTGTTTTATTCCAATCGTTATTTGCCTCTCTAAAAGCTTTTTAAGCTTCTCCACATCTATCTCTTTTTTTGCATACAAGGCTTGATAAAAATCCTTCACAATTTTACATTTATCTCTAATCTTATTACACCTTACCCCTTCCCTTGGTTATTGACCAAAACTCCAATTTCTCTTTTTTCCCTTTTAGCTTTTGCCACTTTTGCCAATAATCTTGAGTTTTTATTACTAAATTCAAAATACTCTCTGTTTAAATAAATCAAATCTCTTTTTACCTTTTCTATATCTTTACCAACCAATTCAGCCTTCGATCTTTGTAATTTAGCAAAAAAATTCTTCTTTCTTTTTTGAATGTTCTTCCTGTAACTGTTTTATTTCCTTTTCACTTTTATCCTGTGCTAGCTTATACTTTTTATATCTATTACTTGCCAACTTTATACTTTCCCCTCTAAAAACCAACTTCATGGTATCCCAAACCATATTAAAATTTACCTCATCGTTATCATTCCATTGCCAACTTTCCATCCAACTTTCTATAGTTTGTTCTTTACACTTATGATCTTTAAATAAATTAGCATCGTGTCTCCAATTCCTCCTTCTTCTACTATCATTCTGTAGCCTCAATTCCAAAATATTTTTAACCATATTTTCAGTTACAAATACATAATCTATTCTAGAGTATGAGTTATGAACGTGTGAAAAATAAGAATACATTCTTTCTAGTCCCTTAATCTCTCTCCAAGTCTTTCAAACCTAATGCAACCATCCAATTATCCAAAATCTTCCCTTTAATACCTGCTCCACACCTTGTTATATTTGTGCAATCCAAATTTGATCTTACTAAATTGAAATCACCCGCCACTATCATCTTTGCCGATTTTTCTGTTACCACAGTTTGCATTTACACCAGCAGGCGAAGTAGCAGAATAGGAGGAAATGCAATCCTAAGAAGTCTTGAGACACTTAAAAACATACAGGTTTTATTTTGTACAAACTTTTGTGCACTTTAGCCTACTAATTCAGATGCTATTGCTAAACATCAGGCCCTTACCCAAACTCGCCACTAATCTTTAATGATGTTTTTAGTAATACTTTATCATAAGTAGGTAAGTAAAGACCACACCTACCAACTAAAAGTCTGTCGAGGCTAGCACTTGGCTTATTTATTTAATTTATATCTCAGCTTCTCTTTTGTAGGATCCATGGCTGGTAGTATTGTAATGCAGGTTGGAGTAAGTAGTTTGGAAAATACATAGCTCAGTAGCATTTTGGCATGTGGCAAATCTAATCATGCAGCCAATGAGCAATGTAGAATGGTTTAACTTCCTATTCATATTTTGAACTTTTTAAATATACATTCCTTCCCTGGTCAGACTGTGCTTGTCAAAAATGGCAAAAAGAAAGAAAGGAAAAGGTGGGGGTGGGGGGAAGCAAAGAAAAGAAATTTGGGAATGATTCCAAGCATTAAATGGTATCATGTAGCTGTTCTTTAGACTGACACACATACCAGAATTTATAACACCACATCTTCAATAAGCTGTCAGTAGTAACCCATTGTAACATCTGGTGTAAATATCTCTGTATAAAATTACAGCCTGGCAAAATGAATCCACATCTGTAAGTTGTAATCATTATTAGCTAGTAATCAGGTATATTGTATACAGTGCTATAAGGTAAGATTTTTTTTAAGGAATTACGAAGGCAAATCAAATTAGTATTTAGTTAAATTCAGAATCAACAATACAGAATGTACATCGAATCATTTCAAATGAATGAGATAATAGCAAATGACTTTGAATTTCATTTACATCTCTCTCTCTCACACACACACTCACTCACATACAAACACAGTACAATGCATAGATGCATAGAATAGATGATATTCTTTCCACCAAATATTTTCAAAATATTTCTAACACATATGCAGAAATGAACTAGAAATGAAGGGACTCCATGAGATCTTGTATCTCTCTCATCTCCAATCAGCTGCCCTAGTGCTAGCTATAAATTCATAGGCTAAAATGTTTAAGATAGCGGAGCCTGGTGTGCAGTGGTCTATGGGGTCGCATAGGGTCAGACTCGACTGTGCGACTGAACTACAACAAAAAACAGTTTAAACTTAACTTTCTCTTCCAATAGCTTAACTTATGCTAGGCCCATGACTGATTCTTCAGATTTAAAGGGTTCAAGCAATTTTGTTTATTTTATTTGTTTATTTTACTTATACCCTGCCCATCTAGGAGGTTTTCCTGGTGAGCCAACATGCTATCAGCTTCTAATGATGGAGGTGGCATCTCATATAGTTTGACTCTCCATTAACAGCCTGGTTAACTTTTGCACATGAAATGACAGATGTACCATTTTGTTCCTCACTTCAGGCAGTGCATACCTTGGGGTGGCTCTGAAGGGAGGACTAGTCATGCATGTTGTTCCCATTTAACACCATCCATTTGGAGCAACAGGAATCAGCCTCCTTGGCCCCCATGTGGTTGTGACAGGTAAGGAGCCAAATTATTATTTTAGAATGATCTAACCTACTGTTGTGTCCAAGTATTTTTTATTAGAACTGTGTTTTGCTTTATGTTTAAACACAAGCCGCGCCAAGCGGCAAAGCCAGAAAGTGTGCCTTTTCAATAGGCGCCAAATTCAATGCTGATTCATCACTTCGTATTTTGCTACCTTCTGGAGGCCCACCAAAATGTATCCGTTTGTGTAACTGCCATTGCAGGCACACACCACAAAAAAGGACTCAGACACCAGTATAAGTGGAAAACGGCATTGGGCCACATTTATTGATTCATGCCCTAGTCCGAATTATAAATTTCGATTGGTACTCAACCAATTATAATTCTTAAGGCAAGCAGGCCGCAGTAACACTGGTAAGGTTCCTCCCAAAATTGCCAACTGCAATTGGCTACAATGTATCCATTTGTATCAATTTGTTTGTTTACAACAAACAAATTGTTGACCGTAGTCAATAAACTAACTACTGACCCCACCCTCTGACGCGTATCCGTAAAATAACGGGGTGATGCATGCTGCCTAGCTCGTGCCATCACCCCATTGCCTGGTTCGTTGTTGACCGGACAACGTTAACCAACTTGTGCCTATCTAGTGTTGGCCAGTCAATTGCGAACCTGCCGGATACCTGTGGGTCATAAATATTTATCTTACCAGTGCTACCCGCCACACGGGGAGGCTTCAATAAAGACTCACCGCCCCCCCAGACCGTCAGCTCGGTCAACAGGCCTGCTTGCAAATCTTCCAAAAAGAGGTTCATACCTCCGGGCGACAGATGGACCCCATCCCCTGCATAAAGATCACAGTTTTGGAGACTAATGGTGGGGTGTCGGATGACGCGCCCCCAACCCTTGTCTATAACGAACCGGGCTACTGCCCTGTTCACCGAGCGACGAGCACGGTCAAGGGCCTGGAGGTTAATGCCCCCCTGTAAGCGTGACGCGGTATGATGTCCGACCAAATCAGGGTTGTGGCAGGCCACACATAATGCAAGTAAGCCAGGTCACCGCAGACCGCATGTTTCAACGACAGTCCCGTGACCTGGCCTAAATCATTGCCCCCAAGGTGTATCACCAGGACATCAGGTGGGTCAGCATCCCTGATGGAAAAAAGGAATGGCAGCAGTTCCCACCATAACATCCCACGCTTACCGTACCACCTAAGACATGTGGACGCACGTAGTCCCAGCTGGGGTCCCCACTCTGTCGCCGCAGCGTACTGCGCTGCCCAGTGCACATAGCTGTGGCCCACCAGCCATACTGCCACCGGTGTGATTCGACACCCAGGGTCTGTCAAGGAAAAAGGAAACAGGACAGTGACTTAACTGGTACTCACAATTGAAGCGGGCGAACGTACAACTGGAAACACTGCGATCCCCACCTCCCCATCTGGCGTATCTCAGCCCCAGAGTACCCAAATGCAGCCGTGGTAGAAGCAGCTCCTATTCTAAAAGAATGGGTGCCGTAACGAGCCCCGGGGAGGCCCACACTGGACAGTGCCTTACCGGTCACCTTCCAAAATTGAAATTTAGTAAGGGGAGACCCATCTTGGTGGCAGAAAAACGGGCCAGGGTGCGTACCGCGCAGTGCAAGGAACTCTCGTAGGGCACCAACCGGACAGATGTCTGCAATGGAACATCGTAGCAGTCTTACACCACTGCCTACACCATGCTGATCGACCTTTGAGGAGCGTATCCTCAACTGAGCCCACTCATCAGAAACATAGACATCTTCAAGTTCCAGTGCCCTACGCGTCGCATCCGCCTTAGACAGTAGCACAAGCTCACTGATGCGGAGCGCTCCAAAAAAGGCCACCGTGGTAGCCGCATGAAAGAGAGCTGCCTCATACCTGTCAAAACACAGGTCATGCCAGCCTCGTGCAAGGTGGGTAAGGACCCCTGGAGAAATTGGGTGGCGGCTGTCCGGGCAGCGTCCACGTTCCCATGTCCACCCTTCCAAAATGTGTCATATACGGAAGTCAGTTGTGCTGTCAGCTTAACCCCCCACCTTGGCCCTGAATGCCAGTGCTGACAGCCTGGATGCTATGGTGTGGGGAGCTAGGCCCTGATTGTGTAGGTAAACCATGAATTGAAGGACATGTGCCACTGGAATGGGCCAAATCTCGGGCAAGCGGAAATGCGCACAGAAAGCTTGAAATTTAGTGAATGCATGGTGATACGCCTTACGCGTGCCGGGCGCCAGCGACATGCCAATCGCCTGGTTCACCTCTCCTTGCCAAACGTCCAGATCTCGTCCGGGAGTGGCGAGGGAAATTCCTCTGCGTCCGGAGCCAAGGCGCGGAACCGGGGGATCTGCAGGCGGGACAAAGCATCAGCAATGTCGTTATTAATACCTGGTACATGTCTGGCCCTGAATAGAACATTGAGGCGTAGACTGCGCAAGACGAACTGGCGCACCAACTCCATAACCCTGGGTGACTTAGACGTCTGTGAGTTGACAATGTGCATAACCGCAGCATTGTCACACCAGAAATGAACAACTGAATTGGCCCACTCCGCACCCCATAGCATCAAAGCTCCCAGAATGGGAAAGAACTCGAGGAACGTAAGATCACGTAAACGATCCGTGCCCCTCCAAGCTGGAGGCCATCGGCCGTAGGCCCACCTCCCCTCAAAGTAAATCCCATAACCCAGGGACCCTGATGCGTCCGACTGAACCTGGAAGCGAGGG
The DNA here is from genome assembly GCA_035047345.1 of Bradypodion ventrale. Taxonomy (NCBI): domain Eukaryota; kingdom Metazoa; phylum Chordata; class Lepidosauria; order Squamata; family Chamaeleonidae; genus Bradypodion; species Bradypodion ventrale. Next base: position 229,246,890 of record JAWDJE010000003.1, on the reverse strand, counting down.
GACACCAGAAGGTCAGAACTCCAGAATGACACCCCATTGAATTCCTTAAGGAACTCAAGCCAAATCAGCATATCCTCCTTCGTCCCCTTGTTCAGTCGGACCCTATGTTAGGGCCTGGATAGGCCAGCCATGGCATCGCACAAGCGTCGAGCAAAAGCTCTGCCAGGCGTGACCACCCTGCAGGCAAAGTTAAGGTGACCATGCAGTACCTGGAGCTCACGAAGTGACACCTTGCGTTTGGCCAGTAAGGCCAAAATCAGTGCAGTGATCCTTGAAACCTTGTCAATGGGTAACCTGGATGCCTGTAAAACGGTGTCAATTTCAATACCCAGGAACGTGAGCTTGGTTGATGGGCCCTCGGTCTTTTCGGGCGCTAAAGGGACACCAAGTTCCTTCATTAGCGTCTGAAATGTGTTGAGGAGACGCGTACACGTGTCCCAGCCCCGTTTACCCCCGAACAAGAAATCATCGAGGTAATGGGCTACAGACCGAGACCCCGACCTACGAACAAAGGCCCACTGGAGGAAGGTGCTAAAACGTTCAAATGCCGAGCAAGAGATGGAGCTGCCAAAAGGCATGGCTTTATCAACGTAAAACTTGCCCTGGAATCTGAAACCTAGCAACTCGAAGTCGCCCGGGTGCACTGGCAGCAGACGGAATGCAGACTTAATGTCACACTTTGCCAATAGTGCACCCGGGCCACAAGAGCGCACCATGCGCAGGGCCTAGTCGAATGACGTATACCTGACCGAACAAAGGTCATCAGGGATGGCATCATTGACCGAATGGCCAGCCGGGTATGACAGGTGGTGAATCAAACGAAATTCTCCCGGTGTCTTTTTGGGCACTAACCCCAAAGGGGAAACCTTCAGGTTGGGAAAGGGTGGAGCCTGAAAGGGGCCAGCAACCCTGCCTGCCTTAACCTCCTTAGCAATACTCAGGGCAGCCACCTCCTCCCTGCCCCTAAGAGAAAGTAAGTTGGGGGCATCTTGGGGGCACCTCTCCCCTGTCTTCCTTCCTCGGGTATGTTGCGAGCCAACGCTCCAACATGACCAAATTAACTGGGGATGGGGCCTTTTGGGTGACCAGTTCCCTCAGCGGCAGGTCTGCCCGCTCCCTGTCCACCTCTACCTCTGCCCCGAGACCCGCCTGCTCGCGGACACGCAGCGGCGGCGTGGGGGCCAGCGCAAGAGGGACACTCGTGCTTGTATCGGCACTGTTTTCTGTTGCACGGACCATTGGCCGAGAAGCTCCAACACAGCAGGCGGGTTGGAACCCCCTGCCCCGCCACCTGGCGGGGTGCCTGTGCTGGAGCGGCTCGCTGGACCGTATGTCCACAATGATACCTCTCCCCAGGCGCAGGGTGCGTGGGGGTCATATACAGAAGCCAGAGCTTCTGGCAGGGCTCGTCCCACCTCATCTCCGGGTGTAGGGGCACTCTCATTCGAAATTCCTCGTCGTAAGCCAACCACGACGGGCCAGGGAAATCAACCATTGCCCTGTAAATATTGTCCAAATATTGGACCATCGGGATGGCCAGATCGGGCCGGGCCTTGAGGTAGACCGCCATGTATATGAGATATGCGGGCAACCAGTTGGCCCACGTGCGTGGTGGCTTGCGACAGCGGGACTGCTCTTTGTCCTTCTCATCTTGCCCCTCCCTCTCCTCTTTGGTGGGTTCCCTGTTCAATAGGGAGAAAATGTCTACATATTCTCCCCGCCAAATCTTCTCCCTCGTGGCCTGAGCTAAATGATCCCCAAGGGGCAAAGAATACCCAGCTGTCGGGAATGCCGACACCGGCACGTTAGCAGTGTGGGACATCAAGAAAGGGACCTGAACCGCCCCCGTGACCCCCATTGCATGTCCTGCGGCGTAATGCCCCCCACCCACACGGGGACCCGTAAGTGGCAAAGCCGCACCTGGGTAAGCCGGGGGCTGCTGTCCCCCCACCCTGACGTGACGGGGCCATGGCCACTGGAGAACCTTCCCCATGGTGGATGGTGGTGTGGGAGCATTAACTTGAACTGGATACTCACAGGGTGCACCCCCATGGGCCGCCCCCACTGGGGGTTCCGGCCCACGGTGAGCGTCAGAGCTCGCGACCGCAATCGAGCTCTGAGGACCCATCTGACCACCACCCGCCAGTGGTGCCTGCTGCGCGGGGAGCTGCGAGGCCGCAGCGGGCGCCGACCTGTGTGCCTCGAGCAGCTCAACCCGGCCGGCCGCCTGCTGAAGACTGTCCGCCCCCGCAGTGACCTGTCGGCCAAAAGGTGCCCCAGATGGGTTGGATATCCCCAGGTATGCCTCCAAGGCTTCTACGCGGGCCAATAGAGCATCCACCATCACAGAGCCCCCTGCATAAAGGGGGCCAAGCAGGCCGGACGGCCCGCCGGTCGCAGGACCCGGGCCCGGTGCCGGAGTACTCGGACCCGAGTAGGGCCATGCCCAAAACTCTGGCCCCCGAGGAGCCTGGGGCATGCCCTGCCAGGGAATTGTACCCAGCCATCCCCCCTGATTGAAACCTATGGCCGGGGGATGCGGGCCAGGGGCCGGAGGCCCAGCGGCGCCATGCCCACCTACCTGCCCCAAGCCCATGGCCGGCAATCGCTGGCCGGGGGCCGCAGCCCCCACAGGGCCGGTCTGGGGCTGTAAAGCCTCAGGCCACGGACTAATCTGCCCCATCCCACCAGTCCCGGTGGGAGGCTCCGCAGTGGTGGCCTGTTGGGTGGGCGCAGTCGTGGTCCTCCGACCCGGCTGCCGCCTCCTGGACGGGCGAACCGAATTCGCCATAGCCTTCTTCCTGGAAGGCATTGTAGAATCGCTGGTGGGAAGCCTAAGAAGAAGGCGAAGAGCCAAGCTGTTTGCCGCCGAAAAGGGGCTTCCCTGCAAAGGCTGAGAGCGACGGAGAAAAACTTCTCCGCTCCGTCGCTTTCGCAAAATGGCAGCTCGGCTGCCTCGTGGCCACCCCTTTTAAAGAGGGCTGGCCACGCCCCCTAACTACCCGGATGTCCAAGTCCGGTGGGGGGGGTGCCCACAAAGAGCACGGCGGCCATTTTTGCACCTCGCTTGCATTCTCACTATATATAAGCAAGCCACCTTGTACATAGTCCCCAGTCTGATTTCTTGAGCCGATAATAAATCACTTGTGTTTGACCCAATCCTGCTGGTCAGAGTACTTCTTAGCACCGGACTCAACACCAACCCAGCAGTTCAAAAGCAAGAAATTGCAAGTAAATAAATAGAGACCAATTCGGTAGGAAGGTAACAGCGTTCTGTGTGCTCCAGTGTCTAGTCATGCCTGCCACATGACCATGGAAACGTCTGCAGAAGCAGACAGTGCTGGCTCTTTGGCTTTGAAACAGAGATGAGCACTGAACTCTAGAGTCAGATACGACTGGCTTTTGAGCAAGGGAAACCTTTACCTTTAGCTAGCCAAAGAACGACAGGCCTATGAAAATAGGAAGCAATTCTTCTCAATTGAGGCTGATTATCTCTGTTTATTTTAGTCTGCCTTTCAAAAACAAGGTTACCAGCTTGAGAATCATCCCTACCTTCCCATAGCAAACAATAGCTTCAGTTTTATTTGGAAACTGCCTGAAGATTGACTCACATTTTTGACTAATAGCTAAGATATTCGGAAAATGAAATGGAAGGGGAGGGGGGAGATGAAGGTTTAAAAATGGACTGCAAAACAAACACAAAAAGGCTTCACATGCATTTTAAAATGTGGCTTTAATATGTATGTGCAGCAGCTGGACCCACACAATGGACCCTAACGGCTCCTTCAGGTTTCTTTCATACTGTATTATTCCCCCTTCAGCGACAGTATGAAAAACATTTTAAGGAGGGGTGGAGTGGGGTGGGAGGGAGAGAAACCTCCTCATATTTCCTTCCAACAGCTGCACAAGGCAACAATGACACAGGCAATTTCATCATGCAAGAATCCCAAGGAAAATGTGGAGTCCTTTGATTGAAGGGTTTTGAACAAGAGAGAAAATAGCCAATAATAGCCAATACAGTAGCAAAGCCAACACCAGTCCCATCTGAGGCCCATTGCAAGTGGTGGGCTCCTTCTTCACAAGACCAAACTGCCCTTTCATTGCAAATCTTTCTCAAAACGTTGGCTGAGCAGTGGCTTACAAGACTGAGATTGCCACTAACTTCCACGCAACCTGTTGTCACTGGTTTTTTTTAAAAAAACCACACACAAAATATAAGGTTGAAAAAGAAAGGAGAAAAGAAAGCATCCAACCAAATATATAAAGAATACAAAGTCTAAATATTATGTGGTCCACTTCTTAACAATTTTTTAAAAAAAGATAACAGCAACATAATCAAAGTAATACAGTAATACCTCATACAACATCGAATTTATACAACATCGCCTAATTTCTTGAAAAAAGTTACCTTATACAAAGTCGCTCGACTTTGTATGAGGCATTGGGGTTTTCCCAGGTTGCATTGTGCCTGGGCAGTATAAAAGACGTGCCTGCATTGCTCTTGTGGGTTTTGCACAAGGCAAAGAGTGTTTAGGAGTGGTTTTGAGCGCGATTTTGGATTTTTTTGAATTTTTCATTAGAATTTTTAGAAGCATTCCTGGGATTTTTGCAGCATTCTTCAGGTTCTTGGACAACCAAGGTTGTTTGACATGTTTTTGTAATGTATTTAGCCTTTAGACAATGTTTTCTTAAAGTTCTGTCAGTTTCCTGTCTGTTTCCTTGACTTTGCCCTGAAGTCTGTGCTGTTACAGTACAATGTATCTCTATGGAAACAATGTTGTACAAGGCATCGCAGTAAGGATTTGGACATTGTATGAGGCATCGCGGATAGGATTTTGCATGCCTCATACAATGTCCAAATCCGTATAAAGTCCAAACTTATGGAATCAAGTTTGGACGTTGTATGAGGTATCACTGTTCACTTTTACCTTTGTGAGTTTCTACAACCTGTTTCTTAAGATACTATTTTTTTTAAAAAAATGGGAAATAACACATTCAAGGTATGGTTTGTGTAAATTAAGCTCCCTCTTAAAATAGAATAGCAGAAGGTACGTGTGTGCCAGTATGGAGGTTCTTTTTAAGTTTGCTATTTTTGTATTAGATTAAAAGGAAATGCAGCTTTAGTTACCCACACAGGCCCTCTTTATAACAGGTGTGGTAGTGTATTTTTATTTTTCTATTCTGGTATTAGTACCAAGGCACAAAAAGCTAGCATAAGATATTACCTTGAGGGTCATTTCACACTTTCCTTAGTAATGTGCATCCATGTGCATACACATGTGTGCATGCACACACACATGGTATTATAGCCAATTCCTGCTTCCCAACGAGAGTACCTTAGTGTGTTAGCCCCATTACATTTATGCTATTAGGTATAATAACATGTATAACTTCTCGCATTATGCTGGTATAGAAACACAAATCCAAGACTTTTTTGAGTATACATTAATATAATAGAAACATAAAATAACTGAGCTGGAAGGGGCTTATGAGGCCATAGAATCCAACCTCCTCCTCAATGCAGGAACCCAAATCAAAACAAATCTGACAGATGGTTGTCCAATTTTCTCTTGAATGCCTCCAGTACTGGAGCACTCACCACCTCCTGAGGTAACTGGTTTCATCATCATACTGCTCAAACAGTTGAGCAGTTTTTTCCTGGTATTCATCCTATATCTGGCTTCCTTTAGTTTCAGCCCATTACTGTGTGTCCTGCTTTCTGAGATGACTGAGAACAAATCCTGCCCTTCCTCTTTATAATTATCTTTCAGGTATTTGAAAAGGGATATCATATCCACATGCAATCTCCTTTTCTCAGTTATTTCAGTTTTTCCTCATAAGGCTTGGTTTCCATTCCCTGATTCCCCTTGTTGTCCTCATTTGAACTTGTTCCAGTTTATTAGCATCCTTCTTCAAATGTATCAGCCAGAACTGAGCACAGTATTCTAATCTAACTAGTGCCTAATAGAGGGGGACTAGCACCTTGCAGGTTTTGCAGACTCTGCTTCTGTTAATGTAGGCTAAAATAGCATTTGCCTTTTTTGCAGCCACATCACACTGTTGATTCATATTCAGCTTGTGATCTACAACAATTCCAAGATCCTATTTGCTCATAGTATTACTGATGATAAATCAGGAAAAATCTGTTTGAGGCACAAGGAATATAATAATATATTGTTGATTTTAATATCACAATTTAGAATAGTTCACAGTCTTCCAGTAATTCTATGTTGTAAAAGTTGACCAGTTAAACAACTCTTTCGGGGGAACTTCCCTTCTTCAGACAACTTAATAGCTTTACTTTCCAACTTCTGTAAAGACAATTGATACATGCTAAATTGAATAACAATAAATTTAAATATACTGTGCTTATTAATAATAATATAGCAACCCACCTGGTTTCGTCACGCTAAATGTATGTATTGTTTGTGTTGTGAGGTAATTCTTATGTTGCATCCTAACCTCACATCGTGTTTTCTTTTTGGGCTGCGGACGTTACTGTTTCTAAATGCTAAATCCTTTTATATAGTGACTAGCAGATTTTGCCCGGCGGTGCCAGGCTGTTTTAAATTGTTTTGGAAGGTAATTTTTTTTAATGTTTGTAAATAATTGCTTAGTCTGTAATTGTTATTTTTAAAATGTTTATTTATACAAATTTTTTTGTCTTGGCTGTTATAAACTGTGATCAGCTTTTTTGGTTTTTTTTTTTTGTGGATTAAAAAAAGAACAAAGTATGATAAAAAATGTTTTATTTAACCAAATAATGTTTTAGTTTGTGGAGGTTTTTTTAATAGTTGTACCGTAGGTAATAATTTTAAAAATGTAAAAGTACATGTTTTTTACATTCAATGTTTTTAAACTGTGTTTAGATGTTTGGGGTTTTTATTTGAGTTAAAACTCAACACAGGATTTTAGAAATGTTTTTATTTTATTTTATTGACATATGTTTGTGATTTGTGTAAAATTGTGATTTGTGTTATGTTTTTTACTTTTTTTTACTCTTGTGGCCTTTTGTGTAAAATTATGATTTTGTGTTATGTTTTTGACTTGTTTTTACTCTTGTGGCCTTTTGTGTAAAATTGTGATTTTGTGTTATATTTTTGACTTGTTTTTACTCTTGTGGGCTTTTTTGGGGGGCTGTTGTGTCTTTTTGAATTGTTTTTACTGTTGTGGCCTGCAGGTGGGGCTGCTAGTGGATCTCATTTACTTTGACTGTTTTTTCTCTCCTGGCCTCTGGATGGTGATTCTTCCGGTTAGTCATCTCTTTGTGTCTTCATTTGTATTTCGGTCGTCGTGGAGGGAGGACATCTGGTGAGTTGGCTGGTTATTTTGGGGGTTTGGTTTATTTTGCTTTTGTGGTTGTTGTCTGGGAGGTTTTTCTGTTTGGTTATGGTTGTATTGTTTTATTTTTAGGTTTAATTGGTTTGGTTTTTTTGTGTTTTTGTTTACTTTTTCTTGTTTGTATAATTTCTGTGTGTTTTTTCGTTTGGTACTTAGTTGTTTTGTAAGTGGTTTTATGTGTTTTTTGTGATTTTTGTTTTAGGTAATGGTTGTTTTTAATTATGGTTTTATTTTTGTTAGGTGGTTAGGGGTGTGTGTATGTGTGTGTCTGAGTGTGTGAGGGAGAGAGAGGAGGCTACTGCCGGGTGAGTACCTCCAGTAGGCGAAGGCAGCGGGTGGAGCACCATTCGCTGCCTTTACTTTCTGGAGGAATTGTTTCGCTTTCAAGGGGGGGAAGGCACTGATGCCTTCACCCTCCCTTGAAAGCAGAACACTTACTCGGAAAGTAAAGGCAGTGGCAGGAGCACCATTCGCTGCCTTTACTTTTTGGATGAATTGATTCGCTTTCAAGGGGGGGAAGGCACTGATGCCTTCGCCCTCCCTTGAAAGCGAAACACTTACTGGGAAAGTAAAGGCAGTGGCTGGAGCGCCGTTCACTGCCTTTACTTTCTGGAGGAATTGTTTCGCTTTCAAAGGGGGAAGGCACTGATGCCTTCACCCTCCCTTGAAAGTGAAACACTTGCTCGGAAAGTAAAGGCAGCGGCCGGAGCGGCGTTCGCTGCCTTTCCTTTCTGCAGGATTTGTTTTGCTTTCAAGGGGGGGGGCAAAGGCATCAGTACCTTTTCCCCCCTTGAACCCCCCTCCTGTTTTTGTGGGTTTTTTTCACCCTGGCAACTTTTCTTGGGGCCAGTGGTGGTCTCGCCTTGTCTTCGGTGGGGTAGCGTGGAGGAGAGGGAGTCCCTCTCCTTCCCATTGCTTCATGAAAGGCGGCCGGTTGGTGTTTGCATGGCTGTGAGGTGCTGCGTCCACCTGCGGCGGACTTGCGTTCCCGTTGTGTTTGTTATTTTTATTTTTCACACGCCAGCCTTCTCAGCTTTCTGCGTGCTCATGGCACGCAGGACTCTGCTGCTTGTAGTTTTGTGTTTGTGGTTTCTGTTTGTGCAGCGGTTTTTTCCTGTGGCTTGTTTTTGATTGGCTGCATCACGTTTCCCAACGTTCTTTTTGCTCACGCCTCTCAGCCTGATTGGCTGTGGCGCGGTGTGGCGCAAGGAATGTTTGGAATTGAAGTTCTTTCTTTTTGTTGGCATTTGTGGGTCTCCTGCCCCACTGGCGCATTTCACAACCCGCCAGTTACCTACGTACCCAGTTCGGACGAGTGAACGAATGCTTGGTACTGGATAGTATGGCCCGGTGTGGGATCCTTTGTCAAATTATAATGGTTAACGCACAAATTTAGAGGTATAGATGAACCAGGTGAGTATAATGAGAACATACCCCTCCCGTTCCTCCTGATTCAACTCCATGTGTTATACTGCATACTTTGTTTAACAAACAATATATTTAGTGTGACAAAACCAGGTGGGTTGTTATTATTATTATTAATAAGCACAGTATATTTAAATTTATTGTTATTCAACTTAGCATATCAATTGTCTTTACAGAAGTTGGAAAATAAAGCTATTAAGTTGTCTGAAGAAGGGAAGTTCCCCCGAAAGAGTTGTTTAACTGGTCAACTTTTACAACATAAAATTACTGGAAGACTGTGAACTATTCTAAATTGTGATATTAAAATCAACAATGTATTATTATATTCCTTGTGCCTCAACTGGATTTTTCCTGCTTTATCATGAATATGAACTGTTTGGCCCTTACTTTGACATAGTATTACTGAGCCAAATATCTCCATCTTGTAACTATGCATTGGTTCCCCCACCCCTGAAACAGAGCTTTGCATTTATCCCTGTTACATTTCATTCTTTTGTTTCCAGCCCAGTGTTCAAGCCTATTAAGTTATTTTGGAATTCTGTTCCTTGTCTTCCATCCATTACTCTACTTTCTCCCTCCACTTTTTGTAGGAGAAAATTAGCAACCACACAAGCCAGGAATTTCTTGGAAGGATCATATTTGGTAGATAGCAGGTTAATTGACATCTCCCATTAATACCTTTGACCTTTGTCCAATTTGTTTTTCAAAGGTTCTATAATTTATCCACAACTTCTTCTTGATTGGACAGTTGGTAGTCAACTCCAACTATCATGTTCATTTTGCCCCCCCCCCAATCATATTGATCTAAATGCTATTAAATCCTCATACTCCTTATATTTTTATACAAGGATATGTTCTTTTGCATATGTTGTGTGCACCTCCCTTTCTGCATTTTCTGTTCTTTTTTTAACAGTTTATATGCTTCACTTATTTTATTCCAGTCTTGGGAGTCATCCCATTAAGAACCAGTTATCCCTATCTTCTTCAGGTGCCATTTCCATTCCGGATATTGGCTATCATCATGGTGATGGTCTTTCTGTTCTTAATTCCTCAGAACAGTTCTTCCAAGGACATGCCACACAAGTGCCTCAGGTTCCTCAGCCATGAAATCCATCTATGTCCAGCGTCTCTCTTCCCAGGGACCTTTCCTTGAAGAGCAAGTTGGAGTACTCTATATTTTATGTCATTCCTCATGATATGGCCATGGTATTGGAGCTTTCTTTGTTTAATGGTCTTAAAGAGTTCTTGTTCTTTATCCATTCGGCACAATACTTCTATGTTAATCATATGGTCAAACCATGATATCCTTAGCAGTTGTCTGTAGATGCACATTTCAAAAGCTTCAATCCTCTTTTCGGATGCTTTAGCCAATGTCCAAGCTTCGACGCCATATAGCAACACTGGGAATATGTAACATGTCACTATTCGGATCTTTGTAGCAAGAGTTAGATCTCTGCTGCATAACAAATGTAGCATTTTTATGAAGGTGGATCTTGCTTTTTCTATTTGTATTTTAATCTCTTCCTCAGGATTCCAATTTTCATTTAACATACTTCCCAAATAGATAATTTTATCCACTCTTTTGATTTCTTGTGTTCCTGCCATTAGCTTGCCGTGAGTTGGTGTTCATCTTATAACCAGATGTTTTGTCTTCTTGTTGTTGAGATCCAAACCATATTCTATGCTTTAAGCTCTAACTAGATCCATCATCAACTGAAGATTTGCAAGATTTGTGTTGTCATTATGTTATCCCTATGGTTAAGAAGGTCGCCTTGTTAGCTGGAAGGCCAGCAAGTTGGCAGTTCAAGACCCGGGTACTGCATGATAGATAGAACACCAGTCTCTGCCCCAGCTCTTGGGGACATGAAAGGAGCCTCATTCAGGCATCCCCTGAGCAGATTTTCTCGTGCAACGATCCTTTCAACCCACAATAATTTCTGACATGGAATTATTATTATCCCTACACAGTCATGTTTCCTCTCCTGAACTAAGATTTCCAATTATTTTTGTTTGTTTACCATACTCCTTGCATTTATATATAGACACCAGAGGTTGTGTGATTTGTGGCTTACTTATTTAACAACCCCCCCCCCCCTTTTGCTTTAATGTTACATGCTCATTTATTATTAATACATTTCAAACTTCTTTATTACCATTCAGATAATTGAAAAGCATGCTTTACTTTCCAATTATTTTCTTTCATTAATCTTGCTTCTGTTAAAAAAATTAGAAATCAATTCTTTTGTTGTCCATCCCCATTGATCATTATCAAATGTAGATAATGCTGGTTGGTGACCATAATAAATAAATACATTCATTCATATCAAATATAGATAAAAGGGCTATTTTAGGAGATATTTGTATATTTAACTTTAACATTTCATTCATTTCTTTAAAGACCAACTGGCAAAATCTTTAAAAAAAATCACAATCTCACAACATACGAATATAAATAGCTACATCTTGACAATATCTCCAACAGAAGTTAGGATATTTAGAATTCATACCATTCAATTTCACTTACATTAAATACCATCTCCAGATTCGTTTATACACATTTTCCTTTATTATTGCAGACATACTTTTAAATATTCTTCCATACCTCAGTACTTATTTTCACTTTCAAATCTAACTCTCCTAATCCTTTAAATGTGTCCTGTTGGTCCTCTGTTTCTTTCAAAATATTATAAATTCCTTGTGTCATCCCTTTCATTCTGCTATTTTCATCTTCTCTTCCCCCCTTCCTTATTACAATTTCTTCAAATGGAAGGCTTGCTTTAAGGGAGATCGCTCCCAGCAAAATCATTCAACCAGACACAGTTCTTGCTCATCGTCTGAGCACACCCCAAGAGTAAAACAGCTACAGAAAGATCTGAAAAGGAGAGACATAACTGTAAGATGCAATTAAAACAGCAAGATGTCTCTGTGTGAGATCCCCTGCCCCAACAAATCTTATGGCAGATATTGTATGGCATTTTATTTTATTTTTTATTCTATTTAATAATTTTACATGCAACATAAACCAATATATACAAACATAGCAACACATTATAATACAAATGTGACCTCTACACCCTTTGGGACCTTGAACATAACTATTCTATTTCTCCTCTGCTGCATTTTTTTTATCACCCAACCAAGAAAGGGTATAAAAAGATATACAAAATACAACCCCTCCCCCAGCAATAACAACAAAAAGGCAGTGCACTCACCACTGGGACCAGTAGAGACATAACATATTCCACCTCAACATTAAATGTTTAGGATGTCCCATATTCTGTCCAAAAAGATATTATATCCTTTTATAAGCATTTCGCCTTCCCTTTTTGCCAAGGCCTATTCAATTAAATTTCTCCACAAGCATCGGATTTGTTCTCCTTTGACTCCCCCTTTTTAAGTTTAATTTCAGATGCAGGTTTATAGTTAATTGCTATATCCCCAAATTCATGATACCATTTAATCAATTTAAATTCATATTTTACTTTCCAATGACTTGCAATTAAAAATATTGCTGCTTTAACTAAATTAGAAACCAGTTTTTTCCTTGCCCATTCCCATTTGCCCATTCCCATTGTGCATTTTAATAAATTAACAGAAGTGCAATTTTTGGGCATTCCATCACAGCTGAATTTAAAATATTGCTCATTTTTCTAGATATTAATTTTCAGAAAATTTTAATTGGTTCACACTCTCACCACATAGGTGGCAGGATGCCTACCATAAGACTGGATCTCCAGAACATACTGGAGCAGTTAGAAACCAAGCTATATAGTTCAACCAATATCTAAAATCATATTACTTTGTGAAAATTCTCTTTTATTGTTACAGATGTGGTCTTTAAAATTCTCTTATTCCATAGTTTTTTCCAAACCTGTTTCCCATACTGTTTTAAGTATTTCTTGATTATTTCCTATTTCAACCAATATCTTATATTTTTAACTTAAAGATTTCCCAGGTCAAAAGCCAGTCATTTCCGACTCTAGGGTTCAGTGCTCATCTGTGTTTCAAAGCTAAAGAGCCAATGCTGTCTGCTTCTGCATACATTTCTGTGGTCATGTGGCAAGCATGACTAGACACCGGAGTGCACGGAATGCTGTTACCTTCCCACCAAAGTGGTCTCTATTTATCTTGCTTTTTTACTACTAGGTTGGCAGGAGCTGGGACAAAGATGGGAGCTCATTCCGTCCTGCAGTACTCGGGAATCGAACTGCTGACCTCCCGCCTTCCAGTCAGCATCTTAGCCACTTGACTATCTTGTTATTTGATTCTCTTTTTGCTCACTATCTTCAAATAACTATTTCATTTCTTCTCCTTCATCTCCTTTAGTTATTACTTTTGTTTCTCTCCAAAAAGACATTGTTTAATGTGTTGGCATATGATCTTTCCCCTTCAACAGAACATACTTTAAAAAATCTCCCCATATGTTTTGAAATCTATTCATCTTTGACAATCCTTTTTTCCCTTCATTCTCACATTTCAATTTGTCATTAGTAATTATATTCCAAATTTCTTTATACCATTCAATAAGCTGAAACTCAAATCTTACTTTCCAATTTTTACTACAATTAATTTTGCAGCAATTATGAAATTTGTAATTCATCCCTTTTCTTGCCATTTCAGTTGGACATCTCCAAAGTTGGATATATTATTTTTGACAAATATCAAGTAAAATCTCATTCTTTTCATTAGAAAACATTTCCCATTTTTTCTGAATATACTCACATACCCACCATAAATGGAAATAGCTACCCAAATTCTTGATTATACCTCCAACATATTGTAGAATAGTTTAAATTATAACAATTCATTTTTCTGGTGTTAAATGCTATCTCCATATTATTTCATAACAATTCTCTTTAGTACATACAGCCATATTCTTTAGAATTATTTTCTTCCATAAACTTATTCATTCCTCCTCAGATATATCCTACTTAAACCCCTTTCCCAACGTATTCTCAAACTCTGCTGTTGACGCTTAACCTGTACCAATAAGCTATACATTTCACATTTTAACCCTTTCCTATTACTTTCTTCAATGTCTCTCTGAAATATTAGTTCTTCAAACTTTGTCAGCTTTCAATATTTTCCATATTTTTACTCAAGTTTTAGTCCATATATCCACTTTGTACCATTTTATCTTTTCTTCATCTCTTCCTAATATATACTTTATTTGACCTCCATTAGATACTTTGTTCAACCAATCTTTCTGTCTCTTAGCCTTTTTCTCTTTCCAATTTATTTGCTACACTCTATTTTTATATTCTCCGGAAATTTTTCCAAGTCCACTATCTGGGTTAATGGGGAATTTGTTGGGCTAAATATTGTCTTATATTTACTACAGATTTGCAGCATATTTTAAAACAAGGTGCTAGAATTTATATCTTGTATTATCTTTTTAATCTCTTGTTTTATATGATTCAGCTTTCTATAATTCTATATTTCCCCATTTTAACCCATTCAAAATTGTATACTATTAGGAATATTTCTTATTTGGTTAGCAACATTATCTGTAATATTGGGAAAAGATGCAATTACAAATGTTTAACTTAGTGTTAAATGTAGCGAATATCTGCCGCTAGGCGGCGCTTAGGTCCCGGAGGAGACTGATCAATAAGCGATACGAGGCAAGGAGGCAGGATCAGATCAGTGTTTATTAGGAAAATGCATACACCTTTTATAGATCAGAAGGCAAGGGGAAAACAACCGTCACCAATAAGCCAATCACGATGCCTGTTTACTCAGGCTAATTGGGGAAACTCTTCAGGGGAAGTTAATTAGCAGGGGCAAACATGGGATGAGGAAGGCTATTGTTTAGGGCTTAGACAGGGGTAAACATATTCACTGTTTGCACCGGAGATTTCCTTGACCAGGGGATGAGTGAATCTTCCAGGTGGTAATTGAGGTCTGCGGGATGCTGATTCGGCAGAGTCGTCGATCAGGCTAGATGCAGCTGAATTAATCCCTATCAATAATTCACCCCCCTTATGCCCTGACAAGGGCCAGAGGCCAGGAGTTTGCCCGCTGGTTTAGCCTCTGCCAGAGACCACTGGTGCCCAACCGGGCACGGGGAATCTTCACCTCCCCTTACTTTTTTATATTAAGAGCCTGACTGGCGACTCTGCGTAACAGCGGCATCAGCTGTTGGTCTGGAATGACGTCACGGGGTTTCCTTCTGCGGCATCTCGAGATCAGCGAGGGAATACACTGAGCAAGACAGCAAACTGCAATGCCTAGTATAACTACCCCCACCACCACTTTGATTACCGTCTGAAGCCACCCCCATGGGATCCACGACCACATCCATTTCCACAGTGAGCTCCACCAAGCCCCCCATGCAGAGCCCTCTGTGATGCCAGCCACTATAGAGTGAAGATCTTCGATCTGGCTTTGAATCTTACGAGAGTTGTCCGTAAGATTAAAGCAGCACATACCATGAAAAGACTCGCAGCCCAAGTGGTGAAGCAGTAGGAGGTAGTCGATAGCCGCTCGATTATCGAGAATGCCCTGGCGAAGTTCCGCCTGCTCCTGATTGAGGAGCGCTATCGCTGAGGATGTATGGTTGATGGCCTTTGCTAAGCCGCAAGCCAAGCGACCAATCCTTTTTGCGTTGCCGACGGCTAAGCCTGGCACGCCAAAGATGCTGACTGCCAAGGAGAGATACTCGGCAGGTCTCATTACTCTGAAGCTGCTTTCACATGAGCTGTCTAACGTGGTGGTGCGAGTGTGCCGTATGAGTGAAGGTACATTAGATACATTGGATACGATAGGAACATTGGGGCTTGGGGCAATCATATCCTTAGTGGGGAGCAAGAGTGTCAAGCGGCTAATACAACAAATAGCATCTGTAATATTAGCAGGAATGTAGTTAAACGTATACTGGTTACAAGTGAAAAACCATCCAGATGGTAGGGTGATATGTGCATATGGTGTGCCGCGTGGCACTGGGTCACTGCAAGTCCAATTGCCGCTGCCCACATCGAGGCATCGGCGCCGGGTTCGGCCGATTCCGGAGCAACCGTAAATTCGGCCACAGGTAGAGTTCGGGCTGACCGCCACTCGAGGAGTGTGGAGAGTGGCCGCATCAGCCGGTAAAGTCATGGTTAGCCGCATCTCCCAACGGGCATATTCCGAGGAAGCCGCTGAGATGTTCGGGCTGAAGAATCGCTTCACCAGCCAGTCCCCATCCCGGGGGTGTGCGCCTGGGGAATGACACACCGGGATGAGGCAGGTGCTGAGGATTGAAGCAGAACCGACGTCCTGTCTGAGGCAAAAATCGGACTGGTTGACAAGGCTTGCCAACCTCTCCCAAATGTTGTACTGCATGCGGGCAGAAAGGTCTCCGCCCGGCATCAGATCGCTGGCCTCCAGTGAGGCGGCCTGAACGCCTCCCCCCAAAAGCAGGGTGAGGGTCAGGATGATGGTGAAGGTTGCTGAATTGATATTAATCTGGGCGAAGACTGCTGCAACGAAGTTCTCCGGTGTTGGCTCCTTCTCCTCGCGTTGGAGGGCGTCCTGGGCCTCACTACAAAGGGACTTGACCATCCCCCAGGTTATCCTCGGTGCTGGGGTCCGCGTCCGCCGCTTCTCCCGGTGGGTCTCCTCGGTCAGGGTGAGGTCCTCCATCTCCGGGATCGGACTCGGGTCGGTCTGGGTCCACGCCATGAGGTTCCAAGTGAGGCTTGACGCACCGAGCCGGGATCCAAGCGACACCTGTAGGAGACATAACTGCAGCATACCCTCTTCCCCAGGTTATGAGCGGCACCGGGCCCCTCCAAGAAGGGTCTGGTGGCACCCGGTACCGGACCATAGGTCGCGGGAGAGCCTCCGAGCGGCGGAAATGCTTCTCCTGCGGCGTACAGTCCGAAAAAACATTAAGGTGATTGTATGTGAACAGTACCTTATTTAAGCAAAACTGTGCCTGTCCCTGTGATTTGGGGAGGGCTGGTGGCTCCCCCCTTTCTGTTTGTTTGTCAATGTAGGACTTTAGCGTCCGATTGACCCGTTCTACAATCGCCTGCCCTTGCGGATTGTAGGGAATTCCAAATGTATGTTTGATGTCCCAAGTGGCCATGAAGGCGGCCAACTGCCTAGAGCAGTAGGACGGGGCGTTATCTGTTTTCACGTGCCGCGGCTTGCCCATCGCCGCGATGCAGGAAAGGAGGTGCTGCTCCACGTGGGAGGCAGTTTCCCCTTTCTGCGCCGTTGCCCAAACGAACTGGGAAAAAGTATCAATACACACGTGCATGTATTGCCATCTGCCAAACTGCGGCACATGCGTGACATCCATCTGCCACACCTGATTAGCTTCTGTCCCCCGTGGGTTAACCCCCCACGAGGGCCCCCCGGTGCCCCTGCGCAATGCTGGCAAGAGCGGACTATACCTTGGGCTTGAGAAAGTGGCAGATTGAACTGTCTTGCGAGAGCTTTGGCATTTTGGTGAAAGAAGGCATGACTTTGGATCGGAGTAGTAAAAACTCCCAAAACCGAACGTTGCTGAATTTCCCTTGCGGCCGCGTCCGCTCTGCTATTGCCCGCGGAAATCGGACCCGGTAGGTCTTGGTGACTTCGGATATGGGCAATATAGAGCGGCTCCGTGCGGTTTCGCAAATGAAATTGAGCAGTGAGAAACAGGCTAAGCAAATTCTTGTCTATCGCGGGAGTGATGTAAGCTCCCGGCAGACTGTGGAGTAAATTCCTAACATACAGACTGTCAGTTATGATATTTAAACGTTCCTTGGCGAAGGTGCGCAAGGCAAGGTTCACGGCTGCCAACTCTGCCCGCTGAGCGGACTTCTGTGGAAGAGTTAGCAGCGTGTGCCAAGCTTCGCCCTCCCGCCAAGTCAGGACACCATATGTGCGTCCCCCATCGGTAAAAACTGTCCTGGCCCCCTGAAGTGGGACCAGCGAGAGCAATTCGAACAAGCTGACTGTTCCTGTCTGGAGTGAAACGAGTCTGGGGTCTTTGGGCAAATGGTATGCTAAACTTCCAGTGAAACCCTCCAAAGCTATTGGAAGCGAATCACCTAGCTGCATTAATTGATGAATTTGTTCCTTGGTGAAAGGAACCACAATTTTGGCCAAATCATTTCCTGAAATGTCCCTAGCTCTCAGCCTGCCGCGGTAAATCACCGCGGAAACCAACTCTTGGGGCGGAACAATGTTCCGTGAAGAAGTGTTAGGCAAGTAGACCCACTCCACAATTTTCGCTCCCTTCTCTGAATCTATGCCTAGCGCCCCAGTGAACATGGATCCTGACCGTACGATGTACAAATTCAGGATCGGGGCATATGGCCCCTGGGCGATCCTATCCACCCATCTTTGGCTGAGAGCTTGGTTCACTTTCTCGAGCGCCAAGCGCGCGTCTCGAGAGATTTTTATCCGGTCTGCCGGCTGCTTACCTAAAGTTAGCAGCGAGAAGAGCGGTTTCAGAAGATCCGTATCCAATCGGAAATACGGTCTGGCCCAATTGATGTTTCCTAAAACTTGCTGCAACTCTACCAGGGTGACTGAGTCCTGTAAAGCTATCTGGGGTAAAACTGGTGCGGCAAAGGAACGGAGAAGCCGATGACCCAAGTATGAGAAGGGCTCGGCCTTCTGCACCTTTTCCGGGGCAATGAGCAAACCTTTGTCCCCCAGGCTGGCCTGGAGGTCAGAAAATATTTCGCTGCCGAGTTGCGGCAACGCTACTAGAATATCGTCCATGAAGTGACACACAATAGCTTTAGGGTAAAGGCTTCGGAACTTTGCCAGCGCGTTGTGAACGTATATTTGGCACAGAGTGGGCGAATTGAGCATGCCCTGTGGCAAATATTTCCACGCGTAACGCTGCGTGGGCTCGCTGTGGTTCACAACCGGCACTGTAAAGGCGAACCTTTCCCGGTCCCTGGGGTCTAAGGGGATTGTATAAAAGCAATCCTTGAGATCTACAACTAAAATCTCCCACCCCTCGGGAATCATATTAGGATTTGGGATACCGCACTGAAGCGGACCCATCGGCTGAATGCATTTATTGATCTCTCTGAGATCGTGGAGGAGTCGCCACTTCCCCGACTTTTTCTTAATCACAAAAATTGGCGAATTCCAAGGACTTGTGGACTGTTCTATATGTCCTGCGTCTAGCTGTTCTTTTACTAGCTGCTTGAGGGCAACTAATTTCTCTCCCACTACCGGCCATTGTTCTACCCAGACCGGAGTATCGGTGAGCCATTTAAGTGGCAACGCCATTACCCGAAGGTAAGGGTGGCACCGTACTGCTGGAGAATGTCTCGCCCCCAAAGATTGACGTGCACGTCAAGAATGTGCGGCCGAATCACCGCTGTGCCGTCAGCCCTTGGGATTGTGACTTCTACCCACTCTCGGCTCCTAAACGCTTCCTGAACGCCACCTACCCCCCACACATCGGAGACCGGCTCAATGGCCCACTCCTTCGGCCACTGGCTTCTGCTTATCACGGTCACATCCGCTCCGGTATCGAGTAACCCTGAGAACACTCTTTTGTTCAAAAATACCTCGATAACGGGGCGCTGCTTCCACTCAATGTTGGTCTCCACTGTCGCTAAGACCTGGTATCCTTGCACTGCCTCACTCGCGCTCGAGCGGTCTGTAGAACCGGGCTCTGAGCTGTCACCGAGCCTCCTTGGGCTGCCTGCTGGCGAGTGACAAGGAACCATGATCAGTTGCGCTAAGGTCTCTCCCTTGTGGATAACTTGGGGCAGGTGTGTCCAAAGTTGGACCTGGAGAACGCCTGAAAAATTCGAGTCAATGACTCCTGGAATTATGAAAATCCCGCGTGCTCCAGCTACACTACGGGGCAAAACTAAACCTATAAAGCCTTTGGGTAGGGGTCCCATGTACTGAGAATCGACTAGATAGACTGTGCCTGGCAGATCGCATGTAACGTCTGCCTGGCAAGCCAATTCTAGCCCTGTGCTACCCTTGGGGCTGGCCTGCGCCCTCGCAGTGCCTGGAATGTGTTTGGAACCTAGTCTAATTCTGGGGAGTTCTGGATCTGGGTGAAGGAAGCCTCTGTTTGGACTGGGGCCAGAGACGTGCCCGGATTCCGGTTTCCCGAACTCGGACAAAACCTGGCCCAATGATAGCCCTTTTTGCACTTCGGGCAGGGGGTGTTCGGAGCCTTGGGACGGCCGGACTTTTGTCCTCCTCCCTTGAATCGGCACTCCTTAGCGGAGTGGCATGCCCCTTTGGTCTTGCTGTTACCCTGAGGTCTTTCCCCCCCCCCTGCACCGCTGCCGCTAGCAGACCCATCTTGTAAGAGTCTGTGCCAACGTCGGAACATGCTCGAATCATGTCCGTTAAGGTTATGTCGGGGCGATTGCCCATGGACTGCAAGATTTTACGGCAGTCCAGGTTGGCGTTGTCCTTTGCTAGCTTGATCATGAGCTCTTCCTGGGCTTGCTCATTCTCAATCTGCCTGCTGATTGCCTCTTCCAGGCGATTGATGAAGTCCATGTAGGGCTCTTGGGCTCCCTGCTTAATAGCGGTGTAATTCTTTGCCGTTTTGCCAGATGCTGGGACCTTGAAGTATGCCCTATAGGCAGCCTCGGCTGAAATTTCTAGGGTGGCGAGAGGCAAGTTAATTTGAGCGTTGATGGGCTCATAGTTACCAGAGCCATACAATTGCTCAGGAAGCACCGCGCCTCCCATCCTAGCTGCCCGAGTTTGCGCCTCTAGGCGAAACTCGCTGTCCCAAATCATGTACTGGCTAGGGGTTAGCATCATCCTCATGACGGCTTTCCAATCATGAGGAATCCACATGGTGGTCTCGCACACTTGCCTAAGCGTGCCCCTCGTGAAACGACTTTGGAGCCCTGTCTCAGAAATTGCTTTCCGTAAAGCCATGAGAAGCTTGTACGGGACTGGGGAGTGTACTACCTGCTGTGCGCCCGTGAGCGCGTCCATCTCCATGCGGATTGGACAAATCTGTCTAAGTTCAGCTAGCTGTTCTGCTGACAATTCCCCCTTCTTTAGCTCTATCTCAGCTGTGCGCTGAAGGGCACTCTTAGCGGCTAGGGAACCTGGAGCTGTCAGAGAAGCGCCTGCGCTTCTCATTCCTTGCATTCCTTCGGTGACGTCTGCAGCTGTCACCGCGGGAAGGCTCCCTACGCTACTCTGCTGATAGCTAATTGACGGATAGAGCGCCGTGGGCGCAGTCGGTCCGACTGGCTTGCCTGATGGCTCAACTAACGGGGGTTCTTGGGCCTCTATCCGGACTGGTTCGATCTGCTCTAAGAGTCTCCTACACTTTCTCCATGTACTAACTATCCCTCCTGGAGCTTTCAGGGGTTGCTTAATGCAGTCTCCTATCTGATCCCAGAGCTTCAGGGTTAACGTACCTACTTCTGGGTAAAGTAGGCAGTGTTCCCCGAGGTACGCCAAAAGTCTCACTAATTCCTTGCTGTGAAATCGTAATTTAAATACCCTGGCCAGGATCTTAAACTCCTCCTCTCGAGTTTTTTGGCTAGCGGACGGACTTGGTCGGTGAGAACAAGTCCCCATATTACCTGCAGTGGGGTCTCCGGAAGGTTCCTTCTCGGGACGAGTCGACGCGTAGACCTCGGAGCGTGGACCTTCCGCCACGGGCCCTTCTAACGGCCTCTGCGATGTCAGGGGCTCACAGCCTGCCCTGAGCGGAACGCGTTTCCCTCTATGGCAACCTCCTCGAAAGCGAGAGTAAGCTGTAGGAATGTCTCTCTGGAATGCCTCGCCGCAGGCCACTTCTCCGATCGGCTGGCTGCCGGTCGGAGCGCCGCGCTGTCCTCCGGGGTGACGGGTCGCGGTTCGAGCGTAGAACCGGACCGCGTGGTTCGTTACTCACGAGTAGACCTCTCCGGGGTCCCTTACTCACGAGTAGAATCACGTCGGGGGTCACCAGATGTAGCGAATATCTGCCGCTAGGCGGCGCTTAGGTCCCGGAGGAGACTGATCAATAAGCGATACGAGGCAAGGAGGCAGGATCAGATCAGTGTTTATTAGGAAAATGCATACACCTTTTATAGATCAGAAGGCAAGGGGAAAACAACCGTCACCAATAAGCCAATCACGATGCCTGTTTACTCAGGCTAATTGGGGAAACTCTTCAGGGGAAGTTAATTAGCAGGGGCAAACATGGGATGAGGAAGGCTATTGTTTAGGGCTTAGACAGGGGTAAACATATTCACTGTTTGCACCGGAGATTTCCTTGACCAGGGGATGAGTGAATCTTCCAGGTGGTAATTGAGGTCTGCGGGATGCTGATTCGGCAGAGTCGTCGATCAGGCTAGATGCAGCCGAATTAATCCCTATCAATAATTCACCCCCCTTATGCCCTGACAAGGGCCAGAGGCCAGGAGTTTGCCCGCTGGTTTAGCCTCTGCCAGAGACCACTGGTGCCCAACCGGACACGGGGAATCTTCAGTTAAAAAGTTCAAGTGAGAGGCCAAGCAGGGGTCTGCAGTAGGATGTTCCACATTGTTTGAATTTATTTTTATAACAGGGAAAATTCTCAATTGTGTATCTATCAATTGATAATTGATTCCACATATGGAGACTGTTGAAACAAAAAGCTGTTTGTGCTCAGTTGATATTTATGCAGACACAGTGGCTTCAGAGCCTAAAGCAAGCATCATTCTGTGCAAATGCAGGCCATGGAAAAATCGAACACACATAACACTATTCTAATGCCTACTTATATAATTCTTCTAAATTTTCTAAAGCGCACTGCATGATTTTTTAAGATTACACATCCACACAGAAATACCTATCAGTAATAATAATTTCATGTCAGAGATTACTCTGGGTTGAAAGGATTTTTGCTGGAGAAACTCCATTCAGGAGCCGCCTGAATGATCCGCTCCTTTCACATCCTCAAGTGCAGCCCACGGGTCTTGAAAACCACACCTTCCAGTCACCAGCTCAGCGTCTTAACCACTAAGCCACCAAGGGAGCTTACTACCTATCAGTTACATTCTTCTTCTTCTTGTGCCGTATCTGATTCCAAATATTAGCGATCCTCATGGCAATCAGCCATGAAGACTGGCCTGCAAATATAATGCCATGGCCTTTGATCTGCCTTCCACATCACAGCAATGCCACTGATCCAGCTCCGTGAGTCACTTTCTGGTCCTGAGCCCTTTTGGCATACATAGTCCTCCTCAGCCCCAGGCCAGGATTGATGAAGCTGCTGCCCTTCATCAAGATGGATTCAAATGGGATTGAATCCACTTGGGACCATCACCCTTCTCTCTGGACTTTGCCAAGGCCACTAGTCCTGAGGGTTGTCAGGTTAGTTAACTGCTGCCTGATGCTCAGTGTCGAGTCACTGGCAGTATGGTCTTATGGTCTACTCTATTACCATAGCAGGATAACCTGGCCAGACTTGCATCAGTTACATACACATGCATATTTAAAAGAGTGGCATATATTTTGGTTCAGACATTGGCTGTACTGCCCTTTAGTTAGCATACTGTTTTCCTGCTGGGCAAAATGGTTCTTCAGGTTTTCTTCAGATCTCCACTCTGAACATGTCAAAGTCTAGGAGACTTCTGGATGGGTGAGACATTGAATGTATGATTTGTGCATAGAACTCTTAAAATGCTATGCATTCTGAACATGGCTAGAGAGTCAGAGAGTGTGGAAGTCAAGGAGAAGATGAGGTGGGGCAGGAAAGAAGCAGGCAAATTATCATAGGTACAGAGACCACCAAAAGGGAACTGGGAGGGGGAAAATAAGAGGATAGTCAAAAGAAATAAAGAGAAGAAGGAAAAAGGAGACAGAGCTTTTGTGTATGGGACCAAAGACAATGAAACAGCCGAAGGGTTGGCTTAACACAGGTTTATTGCATGATGATCCAGAGGAACATGTGGTAATGGCGGATGGGTAGCTCAATATATACAGCTGGCTATACATTTGAGTGTGGCTCGTTGACAGTCTATTGGTTGCTGCCTGCGTGACGTCGTAGACGGTCACGCCCTTCTTGTCCAGGTGAAGAGGTGGCGGGGAATCTTCCCGCGCTGCTGATCCAGGTGAATCTGAGCCATGAGAGCTGGACGCTCGCTATTGCCATCTAGTGGTCACTAGCTCGCGTCCTCTTCTAAGGGTTACATTGATACAGCTGAAGGTTATAATGTTGCACACAGAAAGGTTACATTGTTACCACATGGCTAGGTACATTGTTAAAGGCACAGCTTTACAGAACACAACATCCCTCCCCCCTAGGATGAGACGAAGTCTCTCAGCCAAGATGGCTTATTGCACGTGCGTTTGGGCCGTGATGTGGGCTGACCTGCCCCGGGGGCGCTACTGCTTCTTTGTTCGCTGGTCCCTTGTCCTGAAACGGGAGAGGGAGACTTGTTAGCGGCTTGCCGCGGTTTGGCGACCTTAGGGGAAGGGAAAAACTCCATTGTAGGCAGACCGGGGGCGCTCGGGGCTAACGAAAAACCCCTCTTCTCGCTTGGACGGGTGGGGGACCACTCCGAAAAACTCCCCCGGTTCTGAAAATCAAATTCTAACTCCGTTGGGGTATCCGTATTTGTGGGGGACTTCCGCAAGATATGTATGGGGTCGGGTTCCTCCTCCTCCGAAAGATCCCCCAAGATATCTATGAGAACTTCCTCCCTTTCTTCCTCCCCCCTTGGTGGGGACCCACAGCCCCCTTCTCCTCCCCCTTGGGCTGAACGGGTGGGGGAGAACCCTAACGCTGATTTTTGTTCCTTTCGGTCTGTGCCCTGCTCATCGGGGACCCTGCGCCGGAGCTGGTCCGCGTGCCGCCTCCACAGTAGACGTGTGCTGGTCTCCATGCGGTACGAAACGGGGCCAGTTTGCTCCACGACAATGCCCGGCACCCAGGCTGGGCCCGCGCTGGCGTAGTTTCTGCAATGCACTGGGGCGCCTACGCTGAAACTCTTTGTGGCCTCTAGCCCAATGTTCCTTCCCTTGTCTTCTACTCTCGTGGGGTCTAGCCTAGTGAGGATTGTGGTCAGGTTCCTGCGCATTAAGAGCTCTGCGGGGGAGTATCCTGACGCCAACGGGGTCACCCTGTATCCTAGCAGAAACTGACACAATTGTAGGTTGAGGTCCCCGGGGCCCATGCGCCGCAGTGCGTCCTTTGTGGTGCGGACGAGGCGCTCTACTTGGCCATTGGTGGCCGGATGGAAAGGGGCGGAGGTGATGTGCCGGACGGCGTTGATCTCCATGAATGCCCTAAACTCGGAGGACGTGAAACAACTTGCGTTGTCGCTAATTAATGTGTCGGGTATGCCGAACGTGGAAAAGAGCCTCCGCAATTGTTTAATGGTCTGGGCCGAGGAGGTGCTCGTGACTGGGATGACCTCCAACCACTTGGAGAAGGTGTCCACAACAAGGAGAAACAGGGTACCTCGGAACGGGCCCGCAAAATCTATGTGCACCCGGGACCACAGCCCCTTAGCCGCGTCCCATTCCCTGTGGGGAAGGCGGGCCTCCTCAGGTCTGGAGCATTGGCAGCTCTCACAAGTGCCGACCATGTGCTCGATGTCGGCGTCTAACTGGGGCCACCAAAAATAACTACGGGCCAGCGCTTTGGAGCGCACAATTCCGGGGTGGCTGACATGCAGCAGTTTGAGCACCCGCGGTCGTAGGGACGTGGGAATCACCACCCGCTGGCCCCACAGAAGGCACCCCCTCTCTAGGGACAACTCTAGTTTTTATCGAAAGAACGGGTCGAATTCCGCTGCCAGGGAAGACGCGGGCCACCCTTTCTGCACCCATGAGCTAACCTTCGCCAAGGTATTGTCCTTGCCGGTCGCTTTGGCGATATCGGCGGGCAATATTGGGGGTGAGTCTAGGACCTCTATCATCAGTACCTGGTGGTCTGGCCCCTCCCCGCCCACGTGGCAGCTATCCTGCGGAAGGGGGGATCTCGACAGGGCGTCTGCATGGCTAATTTCCCTCCCGGGCCTGTACACCAACGTGTGCTGATACGCGTTGAGGAAAATGGCCCACCTAAGCATCCTCGGGGACAGGATCTGTGGCGTGGGCTTATCCGCGGTGAAAATGCCTAGCAGGGGTTTGTGGTCCGTTACGATGGTGAACGGGCGGCCATACAAAAAATCGTGAAATTTTTTCGTCCCCACAATTATCGCTAGCGCTTCTCTGTCTGTCTGTGCGTAATTTCTCTCCGCTTGGGACAGGGACCTGGAGTAGAATGCTATCGGGGCCTCCCTTCCGTTTTCCAGCACGTGGCACAGTACCGCCCCCACCCCCACCGGGGATGCATCACATATCAGGACCACCGGGCGTTTGGGGTTGAAATGAGTCAGTATGGCATCAGACGCCAGGAGATGTTTCAGTTCACTAAATGCCCTCTCTTGGTCATCGCCCCACTTCCATGCCTCGTCCTTTTTAAGCAGTTTGTGTAACGGTTCAGCCACTGCTGCCTTCCGGGGGAGGAAGGAGTGGTAGAAGTTGAGCAGCCCAAGGAACGACTGCAGCTCGTGCTTGGAGGTGGGGCGAGGGGCCTTCTTGATGGCGGCCACCTTGGATTTGGAAGGTTTTATCCCCTCAGGAGTTACACGAAACCCTAGGAACTCAACCTCGGTTGCGAAGAAGACGCATTTGTCTTTTTGCAGCCTCAACCCCGCCTTTTCGAATATTGCCAGGACCTTTCCCAATCTCTTGGCCAGTTCAGCCCGACTCCCCCCCGTTATCAACACGTCATCAAAATAAGGCAACACCCCCTCTAGCCCCTTCAGGAGGCGTTCCACAAGTGACTGGAAAATTCCAGGCGCCGAATTTACGCCGAATTGAAGGCGCGTCACCTGGAATGCCCCCTTATGGGTGACTATGGTCTGCGCAGCAGCTGCGGCAGGGGACACCGAAAGCTGCTGGTAGGCCTGTGCTAAGTCGAGCTTAGCGAAACACTTTCCCCCGTGCAACCTGGCAAGCAGATGGCTGACTACCGGCACCGGATACGCATTAGGGTGGATCGCCTTATTGATGGTGCACTTGTAATCAGCGCATATGTGGACCTCCCCATTGGCCTTTAGTGCTGTTACAATTGGAGTTTCCCACTCCGCAGAATCAACAGGAACAAGGATCCCCTGGCCCACCAACTTATCTAGTTCCGCCTCTATTTTGTCCTTGAGTGCAAATGGCACCCGGCGCGGTTTGAGTCGTATTGGGCGGACCTCCGGGTCTAGGTCGAATGTCACTGGGGGCCCCTTGAATTTCCCCAGTCCTTTTTTGAAAACTTCGGGGTGCGCGTCGCACACCTCCTGTATTGGGTCAGTCCCAACGGCGTGCACCCCAGCCCCACCGGCGTGCACCCCCCCCAATAAACAGACCCAGGGGCTGAAACCATTGAGTTCCGAGGAGGCTGCAATTCCCCCCTTTAAGCACGACTAGGGAGAGAGTCGCAGCGTGCTTTTTAAATTTGACCTGAAATTCTCCAACCCCCAACACTGGAATACTGTTCCCTTGCACATCCCGTAGCGTAGACCTCAACGCTTTGAGCTTGGGTTGCCTGTGGGGGGCAATCCTCAAAAACTCCCTCTGGGAAATAATTGAAAATGTGGAACCCGAGTCAATTTCCATTCTAATGGTACCCTTGCACTAGTACCTCAACAAAGTAACGGGGGTGTCCCGCGGACACGCTGAACACTGGGGCGTCGTCCTCGCTGCCGTCGGAGATGCGGCCCACGCCGTCCCGCTTTCTCGTGGCCTGGGCGCTGTCCTTGGGTCTCGTCGAGCGGTCTTGTCCCGCTGCACGGTCTGTCGAGCTCCTCTGGGCCTCGCACCTCTTCCTGCATACTTTGGCGATGTGCCCGCGGCGGCCGCAGTTGTGACACTCGGCCTTCCTGAACGGGCATTTGGCGCGGTCATGGGCCGCTCCACAGCCGTCGCACCGCCGGCCTTCTTTCCGGACCCTCCGGACGTCCTCGTCGTCGCTGCTCTCTGCGGACGACTTCAAAGTTCGCCTGGCTGCGTGCACCGATGACTCTGCCTTGCTCGTCTTCGGCCGCCAGTCCTGGAGCTCTTGCACCCCAGCCCTTGTGGCTTCCGCGGCCTGCGCCGCTTTCAGGACCTCCTGCAACGTGGGGGGTGGCTCTTGGTTCATCAACGTGCGCTGAGTTTCGGCGTCGTTCAGGCCGCATAGCACGCAGTCCCTGAGGGTGATTTCGGCGTTCTCCCATTTACACGGGCCGGCAGCCAGTCGCAGGGCCGCCACGAAGGCGGCGACCGTCTCCCCGGGCGCTTGGACTCGCCTCCAGAACGCTCTCTGAGCGGGAAACATTGCCGTCGAGGGCCGGAAATACTCGCGTAGCATCTGTAGGAGCTCTTTGGCCTTGAAATCGCTCACCCTCTTCGGTGCGATCAGGTCCACCAAGGTTCTTTTGGTATCTGGTCCGAGCATCCTGGTGAAGATGGCCCTTTTCTTTGCCTCATCCGTGACTTCGGATTCAACCAGTGCTCCCTGGAAGTCCATTTCGAAGATCTCCCAGTCTCCCGGTTTCCTGATTTCGAAACCGGCGCATGTCTTGGTCCTGTGGGCAGCCATTATCCCACCTTCGTCGCCAGTTTTGTGTATGGGACCAAAGACAACGAAACAGCCGAAGGGTTGGCTTAACACAGGTTTATTGCATGATGATCCAGAGGAACATGTGGTAATGGCGGATGGGTAGCTCAATATATACAGCTGGCTATACATTTGAGTGTGGCTCGTTGACAGTCTATTGGTTGCTGCCTGCGTGACGTCGTAGACGGTCACGCCCTTCTTGTCCAGGTGAAGAGGTGGCGGGGAATCTTCCCGCGCTGCTGATCCAGGTGAATCTGAGCCATGAGAGCTGGACGCTCGCTATTGCCATCTAGTGGTCACTAGCTCGCGTCCTCTTCTAAGGGTTACATTGATACAGCTGAAGGTTATAATGTTGCACACAGAAAGGTTACATTGTTACCACATGGCTAGGTACATTGTTAAAGGCACAGCTTTACAGAACACAACAATAGCAAAAAAGGAGGAAGAGGAAAGAACACACGACAGAAGCAGACATTGGGAAGTTTTGTTATTGTTGTTCAGTCGCACAGTCGATTCCGACCCTTTGCAACCCTATGGACCATTGTCCTCCAGGCACCTCTGTCCTCCACCATCCTCCTCAGCCCACCCAGCTCTGTGCCCATTGTGTCTACAATGCCATCTAGCCATCTCATCCTTGGTCACCTCCTTCTTCTTTTGCCCTCCACCTTTCCCAGCATCAAGGCCTTCTCAAGTGAATCCTCTCTTCTCATTTGATGTCCAAAGTACTTCATCTTCATGTTTATCATTTGACCTTCTAAGGAGCAGCCAGGGTTGATTTCTTCTAAGATTGACCTATTTGTTCTCTTCGCTGTCCAGGGGACCCTCAAAACTCTCTTCCAACACCACATTTCAAAGGCATCTATTCTTCTGCACTCAGCCTTCCTAATGGTCCAGCTCTCACAACCATACATCACCACCGGAAATACCATTGCTTTGACTATACAAATTTTTGTTTTCAAGGTGATGTCTCTACTTTTCACTATGTTCCCCAGGTTTCTCATGGCTTGTCTCCCTCGTCGCCTTTTTATTTCATGGCTGCAATCACCATCTACAGTGATCTTAGATCCTAAGAAAGTAAAATCTTTCACTGCTTCTACTTCGTCCCCATTTATTTTCCAAGGACTGATAGGGCATGTTGACATTATCTTGGCTTTCTTGATATTGAGTCTCAAGCCAGCTTTTGCACTCTCTTCTTTCATCCTAATCAAGAGCTTATTTAGGTCTTCTTCACTTTTTGCTATTAGAGTGGTATCATCTGCATATCTTAAATTGTTGATGTTTCTCCCAGCAATTTTGATCCCATATTGTGATTTCTCCATCCCTGCATTGCGCATCATGTGCTCTATGGAAGAGGGGAAAGAAATTGACATTGGGAAAACTGGAAAGAAATTGTCATTGGTGGCTGGCTGGCTGGAGAGGTTGGGAAAATAAAATAATGAACACCATTTTAGCAGCATCAGACAATTCTGGCCATTCATTTAGAAAATGGAATGAGCTGTTGTTGCATTTCTTCAGAAATGGATTATTTTTCTAAGGGGAAGAGCTACCGTCTCTGATCTTAGCATCTGATTTGTTGTGTTTGTAGAGAAGGGTTTTCAACCTTTTCAAGCTGCAGGCCAGGCCACACTCCCTCAGACACCTGAGTAGGCCGGACTAGTGGATCCCCCCTGTAAATGCTGCCGTAAAACGCATCCACGGCTGTCATAAATGTGTTTGCAAAAGCTGCAAGCACATTTAAGACAGCCATAAATGTGAACACTGCTGTTTCACTTCTGCTGCTTCCAACGCCGGTGGCAGTGAGGGCAGTGGGCCACATTAAATGGCAACATGGGCCAGATCTGGCCCATTGGCTGTAGGTTGAGAACCCTTGTTCTAGAGCTTGAAAATGACAGTAACCACATTGGCTGGGTGACTCTGGGAGTTTAATAGGTGACCTTGGATTAGTTACTCTCACAATATGATCTAACTCACAGGATTGCTGTTGTGAAGACAAAGTCAATCTACATGGCTCTGTAATGAAATTATTTTGCTCTAGTTGAATACATCAGTCTATTGCTTTTTCCTCTTTTGCAGTTCTGGGGGGGGGGGGGGGGAGCAAAATAAAATTAGGAATTATTTTCCAGAGGAACAGCAGCATCAAAAAACCAAAAACCAAAAAATTTGTTCCTATTTATTTTTAAGGAAGGAAGTAAAAGAGAATTGAGACACTGCCTGAGTATGACCTACAAAAACAAATCCGGATCACATATGGCTTGGGACTCAATAAAACATTTCTTTTTTTAAAAAACAAACAAACCAACAACCCCATATAGTTTACCTCCCAAGGAGTATATAAATTGTTTCCTTTATCTCATTCCACTTTCAAATGCCCTCCTTACTTCCATATTTAGAACCAGGAATCTTATAAATGTATTTTCATTTCCTGAAATGTTACATTCTGCACCTTTGAGTTAATCCCAACACCATAAAAAAGGGAGGCAGACTGACTCACCTTGCCATTTTAGTCCTGCTGGAATTCACATTGGCTCTAATTTAGCAAAACAGGGGACACACAGGTGAAGCAAGTTTTAGCAAGGTTATTCAGGTAAAGGGCAATCAGCTTCTCTTGCACTCTTTGTTTATTAATAGATATTTTAAACCAGCCTGTTCGACCTTGCGTTCTTATTTGAAGTATTGGGAGGAGTATATCTCAAGCAAAGGCTGGACCAATTACAGAAACACCTAGTCAAAGCAAGGTATTATTTGAATGCCTTCCCCTTCACTGAGGGATTCTGGGTAATCTGGAAAAGAAAGGTTTCCAAAGTTTGTCAATATGTCACCAGGATGAGAGCAACATCCAGTTCTCAGAGCCCATAATTACACCTTCCCACCATTAACAGGCCTATTTGGAGAACACTGGCATGGTGATGTCAAGGTAGAATCATGATCATGTGTTTTATCACATACCCATGAGCTTGCTAGTCCCTTTGACCAGTACACAGTAAAACCTCGGTTTATGACCTAGGTCCATTCCGACAGCCTTCATCGTAAACCAAAGAATTTGTAAACTGAAGTACTTTTTCCCATAGGAATGCAATGAAAAATGAAAAATTGTCCCGATCCTCAAAAAAATAATACAAAAATAGAAAAAATAATCAATTTTTTTTTAAAAAAGCAGAAAACACAGTAAAACAGAATGGAAGAAAAGGCTAAGCTTCTTACCTTTTCCACTGATTTTCAAGGCATATTCGTCACATTTCCATCAGCACCATCAATTGGCCAGCCCTGGTAATTGCAGGAAAAATATCCAACCTACAGCTGATTGGGGCTGGGGAAATTTCTAGCACTTCCTGGTTGCAAGAAGAGCTTCTACCAGAGCCAAAAAGTAATGAAAATGTTCAAAAACAGAGCACCAATGTTCTAAACACCCTCCCACCACAGTGGTGAGTGCTGAATTACAACTTCCATTGGTGGGGACGGGCACCATTTTAGAGTTTAAAATGGCGCTAGTGGTCAAATTCCTGGGTGTAAGGCA
Source organism: Bradypodion ventrale (assembly GCA_035047345.1). Lineage (NCBI taxonomy): Eukaryota > Metazoa > Chordata > Lepidosauria > Squamata > Chamaeleonidae > Bradypodion > Bradypodion ventrale. The sequence continues at coordinate 229,215,061 of JAWDJE010000003.1, read as the reverse complement.
AAAAATCACCATACACTGGGATGTTATTTTAAAGGAATTTGCTGTCGTAAACCGTGGCAAACGTAATCCAGGGCAGTAGTAAGCTGCGGTTTTACTGTACATGTATTATGGTGACCACTATTGCATCAACAAAAAGAAATATGCTTTTGCATCAAATTGGCTTATTTTAATTAAAGGCAATATCTACAAAGGGAACTAGTGACCAAATTGCCAACATTCACTGGAGCATGGAGAAAGCAAGGGAGTACCAGAAAAAACTTCTACTTCTGTTTCAGTGACTATACCAAAGCCCTTGATTGCATGGATCACAACAAACTAGTCCATAAAGAGGTGAGAGTACCAGATCACTTCACCTGTATGCAGGTCAAGAAGCAACAGTTATGACTGGATGCAGAGCAACTGATTGGTTTTGAATAGGAAAAGGAGTACATCAAGGCTGTATATTGTCACCCTGCTTATTTAACTTATATGCAGAGTGCATCATGCGTAATGCAGGGCTGGATGAAGCACGAGCCGGAATTAAGATTGCTGGGAGAAATATCAACATCCTGAGATATGCAAAAGATATTACCCTAATGGCAGAAAGTGAAGAAGATCTAAAGAGCCTCTTGATGAGGGTGAGAGAAGAGAGTGCAAATGATGGCTTCAAACTCAACATTTAAAAAACAAACAAATCCAAGCTCATAGCATTCAGCCCCAACACTCCCTGGCTAATAGAAAGGGAAGAAATTGAAGCAGTGACAGTTTTTATCTTCTTGGGATCTAAGATCACTGCATATGGTCATTGCAGCCATGAAATAAAAAGACACTTTCTTCTTGGGAGGCAAGCTATGGCAAACCTAGGCAGCATGCAAGTAGCTACAACACAGCAGTTGACTATGCATACTTACTCTAATTGTAAGTTCTAATATAAGTAAAGAGGTACAGTTCTGATTGTAGTGAGAAAATATCTGTTTATTATAAGGATGAGAAATGAACATTTTGTAGAGGCTACTGATTTTGCTTTTATATATCTGTCAAGACTGGAACCTCTGTTGCATAAAACTGCATGGAATAACTGGCTTCATAGAAAACATAAGAAGAGCAATCAGGTCAAAATTAAACACTTCTTATTCCTCACTGTTTCCACCTTATGCTCATGCTATAGTGGCAAAGTCATGAATGATTACTCAGAGGTAACAACACTGAATTTACTGGATCTGACATTGTACCTGTTCTACTCAAATCCTAAGAATTTAATTATGTTTAACTTTGGCTGGACTAAGTCTATACAGTACAGTACTTATACCTCTATCTTAGATTATGTTTCAGTTTATCTGCCTAGATTCAGTTTATCTGTCTTGAGGCATCAGTTCAGAGCCTCTCATCTGCCTTAGAATGAGATGCAAAGTAGGGGAAAGTGTTGGATATCATCTGCATATTTATCATACTAAACTCCAAATGCTTGACTGACAACATGCCATTTCAAGTAAATGTTAAACAGCATGAGGGATAGGATATGCCCTGTGGGACAGCCCCACAGGCTAAAAAATAAGAGTCAGACAGGAGCTTTTTAACATCATGCTTTCCAGGAAGGACAAAAGCCACTGTAACAAGCCCTGTCCTGGCAAACCTGTCTAACAGTGTATTGTTGATGGTTAATAAAAGTCCAGCTAATGAGAGATTCAATCCTCCTGTCTAGTTCATGGGTGATCAAGGCTGTCTGGGTACCCAAACAGGCCTAATGCCAGACTAAGGAAGATCTGACTTGATCTTCCAAACTTAATGTCCTTTAATATCATCATACTATAGATATTTTGGTGCAATTCATCTGATTTATATATATATTTGAGTATAGTTAACAAAATGAAATGTGTATTAGAAATTGGCAAAAAGTTCTCCAACAGGGAAGAAAGCCCAATAAGTCTCCCGACCCTAAGGTACCAATCAAATGAGAACAATGTATGAACGCAGTCGACCAATGGGGTTGTACTCCATACTATGGTTTAAAAGATCCCACAATGTTCAATGTGCTATATCTTGTTCGATGGAAAAGAGCAACAAATTTACAACTAGGAAACTTGAGTTTGTGAAGCTACTTTGCTACAACAATTGAATTTTTAAAACACATTAGTTCAGGTCATAAAAGTTTGGTTGATGCATTTTGATGTAAATGGTCAGCAGAGTGGTATGCAGTGGCCAGCAAGAGGTTCACACTTGGTAAGGTGGTGCCTTGTGATTAAAACAGGCAGACAGATCTTGGTGCAGAAGAAAACTCAAAGTAAGTTTACTCAGGAAGTAAAAAGGTGCATGTATATATACTGCAACAACTGTAACACAAAACAGATATATTCTCTTGGGCTTCTCAACTGACCTCACTGAGACAGTTCAGTTGTGCTATTTACAAGTCCACACAGTTCAGTAGCAGTCCAGTACAGCAGGGTAAATGCAAGCTGTGTTCTACAGCTTCTGTCCTCCTGGTGGAGGCTTACTCCAAATAGTCCTTCTTTGTCCAGCAAGCACAGATGGCATATCAGGCAAAAGCCATCATCAGGATCAGTGGAAAGATTCAGTCCTCATAGCAGGTTCTGTGGAAGGTGCAGGAATCTTCGTCTAGACTGTTAGCAGAGCAAGGTGAGCATTACAGCTCAGGCAAGTTGAGCATTGTAGCTGGAAGTCTGCAATCCTGCTCTGACCTAAATACATTGGCCCATGGAGTAAATCAGGGGAAAGTCCCAGCACATGTGTGCCCCTGCAGTAGGGTCTTAAGGGCATCACAGACATAATATGCCTTGTAACCAGTTAGGGTGTGAGGCAAAGACTCACATCCTCTAACAGTTTACACACATTATACTGATCAAATTATGAGAGAACTCACACAGGCTTATCCCTGGATTAATTTATCATGACCATCTTTAAAAATCGGGATGGCCTTTGTAGCTGTGGCAAATGGCACTGAAGAAAAGGAAACACTCTAAAAGAGTAGCTACCAAAAGACAACCAAAAGACTTCCTTTATCTGCTATATCACCTGAAACCATCTCCAGTATTGTCAATGAAAAGCTACCTAGCTTCTCTCTACTTCCATAATGTCCAGGAGATTGCCATTATTTTGCCTAGGACATACTGTAAGTATGTTGAAGATAGAGCTGCATTTATATTTTCAGAAATGGATTTTCTCCCTTCTTCCTTTTTATTTTCCTCCCGGTTCCCAATTTATTCAGGAGGTTCCAGATGGAATCTGAAACCATCTCAGTAAATGGTACCACCTAATCTGCAGTTCTCTCGTTCTAATTTTCAGGATGTATCCACAACCAAATACAATGCCATGCATTTGACATCAGTCTTCTTTCGCTTCTCCATCCTTTCCTGTTGGTTTTAACTTTTTCAAATGGAAATTAGAGAAAATCAGGAATGTGTCTTTAATAAAAGAAAGTATTCACATACTAGTCCTATGGTGAGGTATCTGAGAAAAAGGTTAGGGTGTGTAAACTTGACACAGTTAGATCTGGTATGTCATATAACACAATTCACTACACTACACCCATAAACCAAAAGTGCAACAACATACGACATACCAAACACTTTTGGTTTATGGGTGTAGTGTAGTGAATTGTGTTATATGACATACCAGATCTAACTGTGTCAAGTTTACACACCCTAACCTTTTTCTCAGATACCTCACCATAGGACTAGTATGTGAATACTTTCTTTTATTAAAGACACATTCCTGATTTTCTCTAATTTCCATTTGGGAGTGTTGTTGCTTCCCGTGCTTATTGCCACACCCCAGCCGTCCCACTTTACTGTGGTTTTAACTTTTTACCAGCATATCTAATAAAGGGTTCTTCAAAACTTGAAAGATTGCACAATATTTTTTACCATTTGGGTAGGCCTACTGCAGGGCGGAATGAGCTCCCGTCTTTGTCCCAGCTCCTGCCAACCTAGCAGTTCGAAAGCAAGAAATTGCAAGTAGATAAATAGGGACCACTTTGGTGGGAAGGTAACAGTGTTACGTGTGCTCCGGTGTCTAGTCATGTCTGCCACATGACCACAGGAACGTCTGCAGCAGCAGACAGCGCTGGGTCTTTGGTTTTGAAACAGAGATGAGCACTGCACCCTTGAGTTGGATATGACTGGCTTTCGAGCAAGGGAAACCTTTACCTTTACTTTAATGAACATATTGCACAGATAGGGCTTTTTGGAATCTTCTTTTAGAAATCTGGAGTATTCAACTAACTAGTAAAGACTTATTGGCTGAAAGAAGGACATGGATTAGATGCAAAATCATGGAGAAATGGTCATCTGTCTCCACTTGTAGTCTACTTTTCTAGAAGAATATCCATGATAGCCACAGCAATAAAGACTGGTGTGGCATCTGTTCTGTCTTTTTTTTAAAAAAAATACTGAGGCTTTCAATTCCAACAGCCTACTCCATCAGATTAAAAATAAGGAAATCCCAGCCAAACACAGCTGGCTCAATGTCCTCTGTCTTACAGCTCTCTTTCCCCTTTGAAACAGAGATCCTTCAGTCCCAGTTCCTATAACTTTGAGTTGTAGAGGACTATCTCGCAGCTGGTGTTTACAATGAGATTTCCAACTCATGTTAAAATAGCCCTTTCATAGCAATTTGCAGCACAAACAAAGACACTCCTGCAAAAAAAAAAAAAATGCCCATCATATATTTTTAAAATATCACCTCCGAAAATAATTTTATGTTGGCAGGATGGAGGGGTGTGTGCAAATGATATAGTGTTCATTTTGGAAATAAGATAATTCAGTTTAAATTGTTTGATTATAAAACTAATATATCTTTAATCTAATAGCAAAGGTAAAGATTTCCCTTGCTCGAAAGCCAGTCGTATCCGACTCTAGGGTTCAGTGCTCATCTCTGTTTCAAAGCCAAAGAGCCAGCACTGTCTGCTTTTGCAGACGTTTCCATGGTCATGTGGCAGGCATGACTAGACACCGGAGCACACGGAACGCTGTTACCTTCCCACCAAAGTGGTCCCTATTTATCTACTTGCAATTTCTTGCTTTTGAACTGCTAGGTTGGCAGGAGCTGGGACAAAGACGGGAGCTCATTCCATCCTGCAGTACTCTGGAATCGAACTGCTGACCTTCTGCCTCCCAGTCAGCATCTTAGCTACTTGAGCCACTGCAGTCCCACCTTTAACCTAATAGGAGACAAAAATTTAATTCTTACTAGAAGGCCAACTCATCCATTGATTTTCATCAAGTAGAACATGACTAAGATTTGTTTTGAATTTGTGCTATTGCACTTTTGCTGGAGTACATAAATGATAGGAATTTTGCCATTATTGGTAACATGGAATTCAGGTCTGCTCTGTTAGTTGACTCACATTGTTGCGATGAGCTATGGATCGGGGCCTTCTGGTGTGGAGATGGCCCCTGGAGATCGGAGTGACTGGCTGCAAGGAAGGACACGTGAGACAAATAGTGTGGTGAAGTCCAGTCCCGATTGAAATCGGGTGGCCCATTTATTACCCTGCCTCGCGGGTTTCATGCCTAAGGAGCATGAACCCATGTCACAGAAGGCTGACACAAACGTGGTGTTTCTGGTGGGTAGAGATAACACCTGCCTCCGGCCATTGTCCAGTGACTGATGGACAAACCCGCAGTTATCTAAGATCTCGGTTGGCGAAACCCCATTGTTCTTGCCCTATCTCGAGAGACAGTGTAAACGGTCTCCGGGTCTAACTTCCTTTACTGCTGACTCAGCCTGCCTCACTCAACCTTATCGAGACCAGAAGGGGAAGAGCGAGTTCGACCTTAGTGTCAGCAACATTTTTACCTTTTGTCCTATTTCCTCTGCAATTCCTCAGCCAATGCTTCTCATGATTCATGCCAATTAATCTAACCCGCACCCAATTTCCCTTCCATCTGAGCCCGTGTTGATTCTCAATCCGTGTGCGTAAGCGAGCGAACCCACTGGGAAGAGTGATGGCCAATCTAGGCACGCGGGCATACCACATCACATAGTGCAAATAAAATCAGTATACAGTACAGGTAAAGAAGTTTTCGTCAGCTTGTATTTCTTTTCTTTTTTAAAAAATAGGCCATTTTTGTTACTGCAACTTATTTTAAAAACATTCTTGTCCTCTCTCATCACAAGAAGTGCTAGATGTCTTACAAGACAATATTTTTAACATTTAAAAACTTCTTCCTGTTTAAAATATGCAAATAAACAGCAATTGATTTTTTTTATTTAAAACAACAACACGAGTATTAAAGTTACACAGTGGCTAAAATATGGCAATGTAAAGTTGCACTGCTTAAGCCTCATGCCATTATTAGTTGCAGTTGCTGGTGAGTTTTAGACATTTAAGATGCCCGTCCACCCCCCAAAAAACAAAAAAAAACACCCCACATGCTGCGCCCAAATGCTTTCCTTGGACCAAAGGCATCCTACCAACTTTGGGAGGGGGTGGGGTTAAGCAATTTTTAAAAAACAAAATACAGCTACAGCTGATAAATGTCATCAGGGGTATGTAGCATGATTTTATGCTACTGAGTTTTAGCCACTGAAAGCTTTCCTAAAAATAAAGGTCTTCTTCAGTTTCCAGAGAAGCAGTAATGAGGAACAGTGGATGGTGTTGCCAACCATGGGCCACCCTGCCTAAAGCTGTTGTTCACTAAATGTCTTAGCCTACAATGTCTGTCACCCACATCCAGCCACTAAAAAGCCAGTGAAAAGAGACAAAATTCAACCAATCTTCCCCTTGCTGTAAGGTTTATTTTGCCTGAGGTGTTTTGTTTATATCGATCTCATTAATAGTTTTACCATAGGTCTTCCTGGTTCACCTGTTAGAAGGCTACACTGATCCCAAATTAATCCCTTTAAAACCAGTTATAGATCTGCTTTAATCAATCAGCTTCACTCTTTTGCTGATTCTGTTACTTGTGATAGTGGAGATCAATAGTCCAGGATCCAAATGAGAATTCAAATGATACCAACATTCCTTCCTAGAAAACTATTCAAGCAGGGGAAAATGTTATATGTGAAATTCCAGAAAGGCAAAACTAGTTAGCGGGAAAAAGGAAAGAGTCATTGCATTTTGAAAGCCAAGCACCTCCTTAATTCAGGAATCACGGAAAAAACTGCAGCTGGAACAACTGTAAGAAGGGAAATGAATCATTCTCTTCAATGAGAAGAAAAGTATTGCAGGGGCTGTTGCAACGCCGGGGAACCTCTGCTAGTAGATTATATTTCTGCAAAGTGTTCAGGTTTTTTTATTTAAAAATATATAGTTATTAAAATCAACTGCTAGTGGAAGGAAGTACATTTTGCAAGATCTGGATTTAGGGTAACACAGATGGATGTTCTACAATACCAATGTCAAATGTAGCATTTCATGTTTTGCTGATAGCAAGCACATACTGCCCTATGTGTAGGATCGGGGCCGCTGGACGGCCATGAGGTCCCGGAGGAGACTGATCAAGTAACGATACGAGGCAAGATGGAGCGAGATCAGATCAGTGGTTTATTGAGGAAAAAACATCATCATATATAGATCAGAAGGCAATGCAGGATAGAATCGTCATCTGACAGAAAATCACATCACCCATTTACTCGGGTTAATGGGGAATCTCTCTTGGGGAAGTTAATTAACTCGGGCAAACACTGACAGGGGAAAACCATTGTTCGAGGCTTACACCAGAGTAAATATGGCCTCTATTTGCACCAAGGATTAGGCTTAACTGCGAGTGAGTAATTGCCTAATACGTAGCGGAGGTTAGCGATCTGCTTCTCTCAGCAGTATCGCCGGTCAGGTCAGATGTGGGTGAATCAACCCTATGATTATTAATCTGCTCCCCAATTTCCATACTGGCAAGGGCCAGTGACCAGATTCCTTCTTCGCCTGTGTAACCTCTGCCGGGGGCTGAGTATGCCAATTGTGCCCGCGGAATCCATATCTCCCCTTATTTTGTTATTTTTGGACCTGACAGGCGACCCTGCGCAAGAGGGGCATCAGCTGGTGTACGGGAACGACGCTTCGGGGTTCCCCCCACGGGGGACATCTCGATAACAGTGAGGGAATACATTGCATGAAACAACATCCTGCTATGCCTAGTATTATCACCCCCACAATCACTTTGAGCGTCGTCTGGAGCCATCCCCACGGGAGCCATGACTACAAGGAATCCCACCACCCCCATGAAGAATCCTCCTTGATGTTCTTAACTAGGGTGTGGAGGTCCGTGAGCTGGCTCTGCACCTTGTGTGTGTTGTCTGTGAGATTAAAGCAACACATGCCATGAACAGATTCACAGCCCAAATGATGTAACAACAGAAGGTAGTCTATAGCTGCTCGATTGTCAAGGATGGCATGGCGAAGCTCTGCCTGCTCCTGGTTGAGCAGCGCTATCGCCGAGGAGGTATGGTTAATGGCTTTTGCTAATCCGCAAGCCAATTGACCAATTCTCTGAGCATTGCCGACGGCTAAGCCTGGCATGCCAAGTATGCTGACTGCCAACGAGACGTATTCAGCTGGACTCAGAACCCTAATGTTGCTATCACATGAGCTGTCTAACTGGGTGGCACGAGTGCGCCGTATGGGTGCGGTAACATTTGTGCTTGGGGTGACCATATCCTTAGTGGGGAGTAACAATGTCAAACGACTGATACAACATATAGCATCTGACACATTTGCGGGAATGTAGTTCCAAGTGTACTGATTGCATGTAAAGAACCATCCTGAGGTAGGGTAACATGAGCATACATTGAACCAAGTGTCTGTGGGTTATCACAAGTCTAGTTGCCGCCGCCAACTTCGAGGCAACGGCGCCGAGTTTGGCCGGCTGTAGAGCAGCCGGTCATTCAAGCACAAGTAGAGTTCGGGCTGACCGCCACTCGAGGAGTGTGGAGAGTGGCTGCATCAGCCGGCAAAGTCATAGTCAGCCGCATTTCCCAGTGGGCATATTCTGAGGAACTCGCTGGGAGGTACGGGCTGAAAATCCGTTTCACTAGCCAGTCGCCATCCCTGGGGTGCGCGCCTGGAGTGTGGCACACTGGGATGAGACAGGTGCTCAAAATTGAGGCAGAACCAATGTCCTGCTTTAGGCAAAAATCGGACTGGTTGACGAGACCCGCCAACCTTTCCCATATGTTGTAGTGCATCCGGGCAGAAAGGTCTCCGCCTGGCATCAAATCGTTGGCCTTTAGTGAGGCTGCCTGAACGCCTCCCCCTGCAAGTAGGGAGAGGGTCAGGATGATGGTGACTGCCACGGTGTTGGCATTAATCTGGGCAAAGACTGCAGCCACGAAGTTCTCCGGTGTCGGTTCCCTCTCCTCGCGTCGGACGACGTCCTCGGCCTCACGGCAAAGGATCTTGACCATCCCCCAAGTGACCTTCGGCTCCGTCCGCTGTCGCCGCTTCTTCAGTCGGGTCCCCTCGGTCAGGGTGAGGTCCTCCATCTCCGGGATCGGACTCGGGTTGGTCTGGGTCCACGCCATGTGGTTCCAAGTGAGGCTTAACACACCGAGCTGGAATCCAGATGACACCTGTAGGAGACATAACTGCAGTATATCCTCTTCCCCAGGTTACGAGTGGCGCCGGGCCCCTCCAGGAAGGGTCCGGTGGCACCCGGTAACGCACCATCGGTCGCGGGAGAGCTTCCGAATGGCGGAAGTATTTCTCCTGCGGCGTGCAATCCGAAAAAACATTAAGGTGATTGTAAGTGAACAACACCTTGTTCAGACAATGCTGTGCCTGACCCTGTGACTTGGGGAGGGCTGGTGGCTCCCCCCTTTCTGTTTGTTTGTCAATGTAGGACTTGAGCGTCCGATTGACTCGTTCCACAATCGCTTGCCCCTGCGGATTGTAAGGAACGCCAAAGGTATGCTTAATGTCCCAGGTGGCCATGAAGTTAGCCAACTGCCTAGAGCTGTAGGACGGGGCGTTATCGGTTTTCACGTGCCGTGGTTTGCCCATCGCCGCGAAGCAGGTGAGGAGGTGCTGCTCCACGTGGGAAGCTGTCTCCCCTTTCTGCGCCGTTGCCCAAACGAATTGTGAAAAAGTATCAATGCAAACGTGCATGTACTGCCATCTGCCAAACTGCGGAACATGCGTGACATCCATTTGCCACACCTGGTTAGCCTCTGTCCCTCGTGGGCTGACCCCCCACGAGGGCCCCCCCGGTGCCCCTGCACAATGCTGGCAAGAGCGAACTACGCCTTGGGCTTGAGAAAGTGGCAGATTGAACTGTCTGGCGAGCGCTTTGGCATTCTGATGAAAGAATGCATGACTCTGAATTGGAGTAGTGAAAACACCCAGAACTGACCGTTGCTGAATTTCCTTTACGGCCGCATCCGCTCTGCTATTGCCCGTGGAGATTGGACCCGGGAGGTCCTGGTGACTTCGGATGTGGGCAATATAGAGCGCTTCCGTGCGGTTTCGCAAGTGAAATTGAGCTGTGAGGAACAGACTCAGCAAATTTTTGTCTATCGCGGGAGTGATGTAAGCTCCCGGTAGACTGTGAAGCAAATTCCTAACATACTGACTGTCAGTAATGATGTTGAGGCACTCTTTGGCGAAGGTGCGCAAAGCAAGGTTCACCGCTGCCAACTCTGCCCGCTGCGTGGGCTTCTGTGGAAGAGTTAGAAGCGTGTGCCAAGCCTGGCCTTCCTGCCAAGTTAAGACACCATACGTGCGACCCCCATCAGTAAAACTGTTCTGGCCCCCTGAAGTGGAACCAGCGAGAGCAATTCATACAAGCTGACTGTCTGCGTTTGAAGCGAGACGAGTCTGGGGTCCTTTGGCAAGTGGTATGCCAAGCATCCGGTGAATCCCTCCAAGACAATTGGAAGCGAGTCACCGAGCTGCATCAACTGCTGAACCTGCTCTTTGGTGAACGGGACCACGATCTTTGCTAAGTCGTGCCCTGAAATGTCCCTAGCTCTCAGCCTTCCGTGGTAAACCACCGCGGAGATTAACTCTTGGGGAGGAACGATGTTTCGGGAAGAGGTGTTCGGCAAGTACACCCATTCCATGATACTCGCCCCTTTCTCGGAGTCCACTCCCAGGGCTCCGGTGAACATGGATCCAGCCCGAACTATGTACAAGTTCAGGATCAGGACATATGGCCCCTGAGCAATCCTGTCCACCCACCTTTGGCTGAGAATTTGGTTGACTTTCTCGAGAGCCAAGCGTGCCTCTCGAGGAATTTGTATCCGGTCTGCCGGCTGCTTACCTAGCGTTAGCAGCGAGAAGAGCAGTTTCAAAAGATCCGTATCCAATCTGAAATACGGTCTGGCCCAATTAATGTTACCTAAGACCTGCTGCAATTCTACCAAGGTGACTGGGTCTTTCAGGTTGATCTGAGGCAAAACTGGTGCTGCGAAAGAGCGGAGAAGCCGATGACCCAAGTATGAGAAGGGCTCGGTTCTCTGCACTTTCTCTGGGGCAATGAGTAACCCTTTCTCCCCCAGGCTGGCCTGGAGGTCTTTAAACATTTCGCTGCCGAGTTGCGGCACCGCGACCAAGATATCGTCCATGAAATGGCATACTAAGGCTGTGGGATGAAGGTTTCGAAACTTTGCCAGTGCGTTGCGAACATAAATTTGGCACAGGGTGGGCGAATTGAGCATCCCCTGTGGCAAAAATTTCCACGCGTATCGCTGCGTGGGCTCGCTGTGGTTCACAACCGGCACCGTAAAGGCGAACCTTTCCCGGTCCCTGGGGTCTAAGGGAATGGTGTAAAAGCAATCCTTGAGATCTACAACCAGGATCTCCCAACCCTCGGGAATCATATTTGGATTTGGGATGCCGCATTGAAGCGGACCCATTGGCTGTATACATTTATTGATCTCTCTAAGATCGTGGAGGAGTTGCCACTTCCCCGATTTCTTCTTGATGACAAAAATAGGCGAATTCCAAGGACTAGTGGACTGCTCTATGTGTCCTGCGTCTAGCTGTTCTTTAACCAGTTGCTTTAAGGCGACTAATTTCTCTCCCACTACCGGCCATTGTTCCACCCAGACCGGCGTGTTGGTGAGCCATTTAAGTGGCAACGCCATTACCCGAAGGTAAGAGTGGCACCGTATTGCTGTAAAATGTCTCGCCCCCAAAGGTTGACGTGCATGTCCAGAATGTGCAGCCGAATGACCGCTGTGCCGTCAGCCTTTGGGATCGTGACTTCGACCCACTCCTGGCTCCTAAACACTTCTTGGATGCCGCCTACCCCCCACACATCGGAAACCGGCTCAATGGCCCACTCCCGTGGCCACTGGCTTCGGCTGACCACGCTGACGTCAACTCCGGTATCTAGCAACCCTGAGAATGATTTTTTATTCAAAAATACCTCAATAACTGGTCGCTGTTTCCACTCTATGTTGGTCTCCACTGCTGCTAAGACCTGGTATCCTTGCACTGCCTCACTTGCGCTCGAACGGTCTTCTGACCCGGACTCTGAGCTGTCCCTGAGCCTTCCCTGGCTATCTGCTGGTGAGTGACAAGGAATCATAATCAGCTGCGCTAATGTGTCTCCTTTGTGAATGGGGTAGGTGCGTCCAAAGCTGAACTTGGAGAACGCCTGAAAAATTGGAGTCAACAACTCCCGGAATTACAAGAATTCCGCGTGCTCCTGCTACACTGCGAGGCAAAACTAAGCCTATGAAGCCCTTGGGCAGGGGTCCCATGTACTGGGAATCCACCAGATAGACTGTGCCTGGCAGGTCGCATGTAACGTCCGCCTGGCAAGTCAATTCTAGCCCTGTACTACTCTTGGGGCTGGCCTGTGCCTTCGCAATGCCTGGAATGTGAATGGAATCTAATCCAGCTCTGGCGCGCCCAGAGCAAGGGAAGCTTCTGTTTGGACTGGGGCCAGAGACGTGCCCGTGTTCCGGTTTCCCGAATTCGGATAGTATCTGGACCAATGGTAGCCTTTCTTACACCTCGGACACGGGGTGGTTGGAGCCTTGGAACGGCCGGAATTTTGTCCACCGCCCTTGGATCGGCACTCCCTAGCGAAGTGACCGACCTTGCCACAATTGTGACATGCCCCTTGGTTTCTATTCTTGGGTCTCCTACCCCCTTGCACCGCTGCTACCAGCAAACCCATTTTGTAAGAGTCTGTGCCAACGTCGGCGCAAGCTCGAATCATGTCCATGAGAGTCAAGTCGGGACGATTACCCAGTGACTGCAAGATCTTACGGCAGTCGAGATTGGCGTTGTCCTTGGCCAATTTCATCATGAGCTCTTGTTGGGCCTGCTCATTATCAATCTGCCTACTGATCGCTTCTTCTAAGCGATTGACAAAATCCATGTAGGACTCCTGGGCTCCCTGTTTGACTGCGGTGTAATTTTTGGCCGCTTTGCCAGTTGCTGCAACCTTGAGAAAAGCCCTGAAGGCCGCCTCAGCTGACATCTGAAGGGTGGCAAGTGGCAAGTTGGTCTGCGCATCGATGGATTCAAAGGCACCTGAACCATATAACTGGTCAGGAAGTACTGCCCCTCCCATCCTGGCAGCCCTTGCCTGAGCCTCGAGGCGATACTCGCTGTCCCATAGCAAATACTGGCTGGGGTTGAGCATCATCCGCATGACGGCTTTCCAGTCGTGCGGGATGAACATGGTATTCTCGCACACTTGCTGAAGCGTGCCCCTAGTGAACCGACTCTGGAGTCCTGTCTCTGTAATGGCCTTCCGTATAGCCATGAGGAGCTTATACGGGACTGGTGAATGAACTACCTGCTGCTGCCCTGTGAGGGCATCCATTTCTAAGCGAATTGGACAAATCTGACTAAGCTCAGCTAGCTCTTCTGCTGGCAAATCCCCCTTCTTGATCTCTTCCTCAACTGTGCGCTGAAGGGCACTCTTAGTTCGGGAACCTGTAGCTGTCAGAGAAGCGCCTGTGCTTCCCATTCCATGCATTCCATCGGTGACGTCTGCAGCTGTCACCGAGGGAAAGCTCCCTACACTACTCTGCTTAAACTGAAGTGACGGATAGAGCGCCGTGGGTGCCGATGGCTCTACTGACGCTGGGGGTTCTTTCGCCTCTACCCGGACTGGATCTACCTCTGCTAAAAGTTTCCTACATTTACTCCATGTGCGAATTATGCCCTCTGGAGCTTTCGGGGGTTGCTGAATGCAGTCTCCTATCTGATCCCAGAGCTGGAGGGATAACATACCTACTTCTGGGTAAAGCAGGCAGTGTTCCCTCAAGAACACCAAAAGTCGCGCTAGCTCTCCACTGTGAAAGCGTAACTGATATACCCTGGCCAGGATTTTGAATTCTTCCTCATGAATTCTTTGGCTAGCGGACGGACATTGCCACTGAGGACAAGTCCCCATATTACCTGCGGTGTCCTCTGAAGTCTCCTTCTTGGGACGAGTCGACGCGTCTGTAGTTCAGGCAATAGGTTTTGCGTGACGAATCTCTGGGTAGAGCTCGGAGCGTGGCCTGCCGCCATGGGCCCTCGGTGGCCTCTGCGCTGTCAGGGGTTCACAGCTGACCCTGAGCGGAACGCATTTTTCCATTGCTGCAAGCCGCCGCGAAAGTCGGAGCAAGCTGTAGGATGCCTCTCTGAAATGCCTCGTCGCTGGGCCGTCTTTCCGATCGGCTGGCTTACCGACCGGACTGCCACGCTGTCCTCCGGGCTGATCGGATGCGGTTCTGGCATAGAACCGGACCGTGTGATCGCTTACTCTCGGGTAAGATCATGTCGGGGTCACCAGATGTAGGATCGGGGCCGCTGGACGGCCATGAGGTCCCGGAGGAGACTGATCAAGTAACGATACGAGGCAAGATGGAGCGAGATCAGATCAGTGGTTTATTGAGGAAAAAGCATCATCATATATAGATCAGAAGGCAATGCAGGATAGAATCGTCATCTGACAGAAAATCACATCACCCATTTACTCGGGTTAATGGGGAATCTCTCTTGGGGAAGTTAATTAATTCGGGCAAACACTGACGGGGAAAACCATTGTTCGAGGCTTACACCAGAGTAAATATGGCCTCTATTTGCACTAAGGATTAGGCTTAACTGCGAGTGAGTAATTGCCTAATACGTAACGGAGGTTAGCGATCTGCTTCTCTCAGCAGAATCGCCGGTCAGGTCAGATGTGGGTGAATCAACCCTATGATTATTAATCCGCTCTCCAATTTCCATACTGGCAAGGGCCAGTGACCAGGAACCTTCTTCGCTGGTGTAACCTCTGCCAGGGGCTGAGTATGCCAATTGTGCCCGCGGAATCCATACCTATGCACTTATTTTAACCGAGCCTACAAGAATGCAGAAAGCAGTATGCAGGGGGAAATCAGAATATTTTGAATTCTCTTGATACTGGTGAAACAGCAAGCCATAATAACAGCAAGTAAAATATTTTAACATTGTTGCATACCTGTTGTACCACACTGATATCCATTTTGTTTTCAATTTATGCCACATGCCATCATCATGCCACATTGTGTCACTCATAAAAACAGAGAACAGATGAGGACCAACACTGCATGATTCATAATAATAGAAGCTAATACCATATCTTTCATTTGCTAATTGATGAATACTCATATAAACATAAATGTTGTTCTCCCAAGGAGACTGCTCTAATATTGCTATTTGAACTGAGCAAGTAACACATAACAAATATATTATGTGACAAACTTTCCTCTTTCACTCTTTGCTAATCACAGTTGTCCCTAATTTAATTGTTATGCAAGCTTACTTGGCAAATATTTTGTCTATTTTTTAAAAAATTCCCAGGTCTGATCACAAGAGCTCAGAATTCAAGCTGTATTCTTTTGTGCTGATTGGCTAGAGCAGTCATATGGTGTTGCCTCACATTAGAAGTAAATTTGCAGTAAGATATGTAAAGAATCAACGTCTCTGTGTAGGACTTTTTCTTGTAAACAATTGCTGAAAGCCGAACTGCTTCTAACAGTAAAGCACAGAATGCAGAAATGTGAGCAAACATGGGCCAAGACAATTATACGCACAAAGCTGAGTGTTAATGGCAGGTGATGCTTTCTTTTGCTACCTATTTGTAACATGATTGGTAACAATTCGAAATCCTAAACCTAGAAACAGCAGCCTTTCTTGTGGACTAAAGTAATGCATATATGCAACCAAATGGGTGCAAACTTTCTGATTTCTACCAAAGATCATATCTTTTTTCCAAAATAAAATGGGGTGTAAATCCACCTTCTTATAATTCTCAGCAGGTTCTTTCAGATTTGTCTGACATTTTGCTTTAGGTTTAATTCAGTGGTAACTATTTGTTGATACAAACTATCCTGGGGTAAAATCTTTGTTGCCATGATGTGGGAGGTGTTTTTAAAAATCTACAAAAGAGCTTTGCAAACATACCACTGTGTGCCACAAAAAAGGTTGAACTCTGTCTGGAAGGCAGGAGGCCAGCAGTTCGATTCCCAAATACTGCAGGACGGAATGAGCTCCCGTCTTTGTCCCAGCTCCTGCCAACCGAAAGCAATAAATTGCAATTAGATAAATAGGGACCACATTGGTGGGAAGGTAAACAGCATTCCGTGCGCTCCACTGTCTAGTCATGCCTACCACATGACTACGGAAACATCTGCAGAAGCAGAAAGTGATGGCTCTTCGGCTTTGAAACAGAGATGAGCACTGATCCCTAGAGTCGGATACGACTGGCTTTTGAGCAAGGGGAACCTTTACCTTTATCTCTGTTTACAGTTTCTGCCAGGATGTTACCTAGGCATATGTGGTACCTCCAAAGCCTTTGCGATGCTCTGGAAATTAATGGTAGTTGAACATTATAATGAAAATAAGGGCACAAACATTGCAGCTGGTCTATCCTTACCCATCACAGAACTGTAGTCAATGAAGTACAGCAGGGGAGGGAAACTTGAGACAAAAGGAAGTTGCATTTCATGCTGTATTTAACCTACATTGGTCAGGTGGTCTGCCCCAACTTTAGGTAGAGTCTTTATTTACTCATCAAATACAGGCAGGGAACAGTCTCTGCCTGTTTCCCTCAATTTTCCCAAGCTATTTATCTCTTAGATCCTGGGAAAGGGTTCTCTGTACTTCAAGTCCTGTCCTTCAACTGTAAATTATTGTGGTGGAATATACAGTATCATTGCCAATATCAATATACGATTCACCAAAGAATCCATGCATACTTCATAACTTATCCAAAGAACCGGCCAAACGGTGTGAAAACCACAAGAGAAACAAAATCGTTTGAGGCAAAGAAGTTATAAATTTATTATGGCTATCCAAAGATGCTCTTCCATTTGTAATAACAAAAATAAACAATGATTCTTCTCAATGGACAATGTTCTTTGTAGGCGCACCCCCCAAAGAAAGACTCAGACACCGGTATATGGATAAAGGCATCAGGCCACTTTTATTGAATAACGCCCTAGTCCGAATTATAACTTTCAATTGATGGAATCATCCAATTGTAATTCTTTAAGGCAAGCAGGCCGCAGTAACACTGGTAAGGTTCCTCCCAAAATGCCAATGGCAATTGGCTACATGTAACTATTTGTATCAATTTGTTTGTTGACACAAACAAATTGTTGACCGGAGACAATAACTATCTACTGACCCCACCCTATGACGTGTATCTGTTAAATATCAAGGTGATGCAAGTTGTGAAGCTCCTGCCATCACCCCTTGCCTGGTTCGTCCTTGACCGGCCAAACCTATTTCCCCTGTACCTGTCTAAGTGTTCGCCAGTCAATTGCGAACCTGCCAGATACCTATGGGTCGTGCGGCCGCTTGACTTAACACAGGGGAGCTGGAAGCTCCTGGTTCCGTGGAGCCCTGCCCTGCAATGGAAAGGGAGGACTCATTAGTGGCTCGGTGTGGCGTCTGCGGTAACCTTGCATTGGGGAACGGGAATGGAATGAACAGTTGGGAAGTGAATCCCTGCCTACCGTTCGAGGAGCTTGGGGACCCCCCCAGAACGAATCTCGGGACCGACGAAGAGGCCCTCGTGGCCTCGCCACCCACCGTTACCTGCCCGGGAGTTCTAGAGATTGTGGTGGGCGGACTCACTCCTGTTGCCTGTCCTGGGGGTGTCGGTCTCCGGGGAGCTGGATCTATGGTATATTCTAAATCAAAAGGGCTGGGGGGACTGGAAGTACCAGGGGCTGAACTGAAACCCCTCTTCTCGCTAGGATGGGTGGGGGACCACTCCGCTACACCCCCCTGGTACTGCAACTCATAATCATCATCAAACTGATCCCTCTCTTTCAAAGTATCCTCCATGTCTCCCCCTTGGGTAATGCGGGTGGGGGGTGACCCTAACGCTGATTCCCCCTCACTGGTGACTCGCCTTCTGAGTTGATCGGCGTGCCTTCTCCAGAGTAGACCTGAACTAGTCTCGGCCCTGTAGGATACCGGCCCCGTCTGCTCAACAATTGTCCCTGGTACCCACGCCGGCCCTGAGGCCGCGTAGTTCCTGCAGTGAACCGGGTCCCCTACCGAAAAACTTTTGGAGCTCTCTCCCCCTATGCTTATATTTCTCCCTTCATCCTCCACCCTGGACGGATCCATCCGGTCAAAAAGTGTTACCGGACGCCTCCTCATGAGGAGTTCGGCTGGGGAAAAACCTGAAGCTAGGGGGGTTGTCTTGTAGCAGATGAGGAACTGGCACAGATGCAGGTTCAACTCACCGGGACCCATGCGCCGCAGTGCGTCTTTCGTAGTGCGCACTTGGCGCTCTACCTGACCGTTTGTGGCAGGGTGAAACGGGGCAGCGGTTATGTGCCTGACGGCGTTCCTCTCCATAAACGTCTTGAACTCTGCCGACGTGAAGGTACTAGCGTTATCGCTAACAAGGACGTCTGGCAGGCCAAAGCAGGCAAAAAGCTTGCGCAACTGTTTAATGGTTGCGGCAGAGGAAGTGCTGTTCATGGGGATTACCTCCAACCACTTGGAGTAGGAATCGACTACCAGTAGAAACATGGACCCGCGGAAAGGGACAGCGAAGTTGACATGGATCCGGGACCATGGCCCGCGGGCCGTATCCCATTCCCTATGGGGCAACCGGGACTCCTCGGGCCGAGAGCTCTGGCAGCTCTCGCATGTGCCCACTAAGCGTTCTATGTCCCCGTCTATCTGGGGCCACCAAAAGAAACTCCTGGCCAGAGCCTTGGAGCGCACGATCCCGGGGTGGCTGGTATGCAGTAGCCTCAGCACTTTGGCCCTCAGCTTCTCTGGGATAACCACCCGCTGGCCCCAGAGTAAGCAGCCCCTTTCCAGAGAAAGCTCTACTCTGCGCCTGAAAAACGGATTGAAATGTTCCTCGGGGGGAGAAATGGGCCACCCTTTCCTAACCCAGGAACTAACTTGGGCCAGTATCTTGTCGGCCGCCGTGGCCTTGGCGAGGTCGGCCGGGACAATTGGGGGTGAGTCGTGAGACTCAATCAGCAGGACTTGGTGTTCCTGCTCCACCTCGCATGTAGGGTCCCCTAAACTAGGGAGAGGGGATCGGGACAGGGCGTCCGCATGTGAGATCTCCTTCCCTGGGCGATAGACCAGCTCATACTGGTAGGCGTTGAGGAAAATGGCCCAACGCAGCATCCTGGGGGATAAAATTTGCGGGGTGGGTTTGCCGGTAGTGAAGATCCCCAAAAGCGGCTTGTGATCCATCACCACCGTAAACTTGCGGCCGTATAGGAAATCGTGGAACTTCTTTGTTCCCGCAATTATGGCTAGGGCCTCCCTATCTGTTTGCGCGTAATTGCGCTCTGCCTTCGAGAGGGACCTTGAGTAGTACGCCACCGGGGCTTCCCTCCCGCTCTCCAACACGTGGCACAGGACCGCCCCCACCCCCACCGGGGACGCATCGCAGACTAGTACCACTGGCCTTTTCGGATCGAAGTGGGTCAGGACAGCATCCGAAGATAGGAGTGACTTGAGCTCTTTGAATGCTCTCTCCTGCTTGTCCCCCCACCGCCAAACCGCATCCTTCCGCAACCGATGCCTTCCGAGGCAGGAAGGAGTGATAGAAATTTAGGAGCCCTAGAAATGACTGTAGCTCTGGTTTCGCGGTGGGGCGAGGGGCGTCTCTCACGGCCGCAACCTTGGACTCGGAGGGTTTGATTCCGTCCGGGGTTACCTTAAACCCTAGAAACTCAACCTCCCTCGCAAAGAATACGCACTTGTCCCTCCTCAATCGCAGTCCTGCCCTCTCGAACACTGAGAGAACCCCATCTAGCCTCTTTGCTAACTCTAGTTCGCTCCCCGCTGTTATCAACACGTCGTCGAAGTATGGGAGGACGCCTGGAAGCCCCTTTAAAAGGCGTTCCACGAGGGACTAGAAAATTCCGGGGGCCGAATTCATGCCAAACTGAAGGCGCGTTACCTTAAACGCCCCCTTGTGCGTTACGATCGTTTGTGCGGCGGCAGCAGCCGGGGTTACAGAGAGCTGCTGGTACGCCTGGGCCAGATCTAGTTTGGCGAAACACCTCCCCCCATGTAACGTGGCCAGCAAATGGCTGACCACGGGCACCGGGTATGCATTTGGCCGAATGGCCTTATTTATCGTACATTTATAGTCCGCGCAAATCCTGACCTCCCCATTTGACTTGAGGGCTGTAACAATCGGCGTTTCCCACTCCACCGAGTCAACTGGAACCAAAATCCCCTGCCCCACCAATTTGTCCAGTTCCGCCTCGATCTTGTCCTTGAGGGCGAAGGGCACTCTCCTTGGCTTGAGGCGGATGGGCCGGATTTCTGGGTCCAGCTCAAAGGAAACCGGGGGCCCCTTGTATTTCCCGAGCCCCTTCTTGAAAACGTCCGGGTGTGCGTCGCACACGTCCCGCATTTGGTCAGTCTCGATGGCGTTAATGCCGGACAGTTCGATCCCCAGGGGAGCAAACCACTGCGTTCCCAAAAGGCAGCACCTCCCCCCTTTGAGGACCACTAGGGGCAGTTTCTTGGAGTAATTCTTGAACTTCACCTTGAAGTTCCCCACCCCCAACACCGGGATCCCATTTCCCTGCATGTCCCGTAGATTGGATCTCATGGCCCGCAGTTTGGGCCGCTTCTCTGGGGGAATGCGCATGAATTCTTTTTGGGACAGGATGGAGTAAGATGACCCCGAGTCTATCTCCATCCTCACTGGGACCCCTTGCAACAGTACCTGTATGAAAAAACGCCGGTGCTCCAGGCCCACGCGGTTCACGCCTTTCTCGCTGTAGCTGGCTGAGACCTTCCTGGTGCCGGCCGCCTTTCGTTGGTGCGTCTGGGAATGGCTGGAACTGCCCTTGTCCTCAACTCGCCCGCGCCTGCATACTCGGGCGATGTGTCCTTTTCGGCCGCAGTTGTGGCACTCGGCCTTTCGGAACGGGCACCTCGTGCGGTCGTGGGCCGCCCCACAACCGTCGCAGCGGCGGTCCTGCCATTTACGGGTCTGCCGCTTCTCACCTCGCTTCTTGATCCTCTGGACGTCGTCGTCCTCGCTGGAGTAGGGGTCCGCTGTCGTGGACGACTCCTCGGACGACGTTGGTGCGGCGGCGGGTGGCTTGGGGGCCCGCCAGGCCATCTTTGCTGGTGTCCGCCGGGCTGCCTGCACTGGTGACTTGGCCCTCTCGGATGTGGCCCCTCGGGACTTGAACAGCCGGACCCCACTCCTGGCTTCCTCGGCTGCTTGGGCCTCCCGCAGTACCTCGTTGAACGTGAGGCGATGGTCGCGGGTCATGAGCCTCCTCTGAAGCTCCTTGTCCCTCAAACCACACAGCATGCGGTCACGGAGGGCCTGGTCCAGGTCGTCCCACTGGCAATGCACCGCTGCAAGCCTGAGGGCCGCCGCGTAGGCGGACACGGATTCGCCCGGTCGCTGGTCTCGCCTGTGGAACGCGACCCGGGCTGGGAAGATCGAGACGGGCGGCTGGAAATGCTCACGCAGCCTCTCCAGGATACGGTCGATGGGCACCTCATCCACCTTCTGGGGG
Source organism: Bradypodion ventrale (assembly GCA_035047345.1). Classification (NCBI taxonomy): domain Eukaryota; kingdom Metazoa; phylum Chordata; class Lepidosauria; order Squamata; family Chamaeleonidae; genus Bradypodion; species Bradypodion ventrale. The sequence goes on along the minus strand of JAWDJE010000003.1, from coordinate 229,193,170 downwards.
GCCACCAGGGTCATCAGGATCCGCAGCGTGGCCGGCCCCACCTGAGCCAGGAAGTGGGAGCGCATCTTCGCGGCGTCGTCGACGCCTGCGGCTTCCATTGCGTGCCGAAATTGGCACTCGTAGAGCTCCCATTGTTCGGGCTCGCTGACATCGAACTGGTACGGCTTGACCTTGGGATTCGCCATCGATCCCATCCTCGTCGCCAATTTAGTGTCTTGCACGGAAGACAAAGAAGGAGTCGCAGGAAGGACTAACACAGGTTTATTCATTGATGGTCAGCATGAACATGTGGTAATGGTGGAGATACCTCACATTATATACGGTGGTACAATACATTTGAATCTTGCTGCACGGTAGCTCATTGGCTGCTACTGGCGTGACGTCGTCCTGGTCACGCCCATCTTCAGTGGTGGGTCAGTAGTAGTTTGCTATTGCGGGGAGTTCCCGCGGCTGCAGGTGATTTGAGGAATGGGAACCATGTGAGTTGAACACTCGCAGCTGCCCTCTATGGGCAGCTTACTCGCGTTCCTTTACAGCTGTGTTACATTGTAATGTGGTCAGGTTACATTCATACATTTCTTAAGCAGCATTGTACATACATTACCTTACCAGTGCTACCCGCCCAAAGTGACCAATGTCAACTTACCCCTTTTCTCAAACACTAGCAACAGTGTGGGACGGGCAAAAAAGCGAGAACCAGAAAGCCAAATGTAGGTTCAAGCCAAAAATTCCCACCCGGCCCCGGAGCGACCAAAAAATCACACTGTTCACTAGGGAGGGGGTGGAGGGAAAAACTTCTCCGCTCCGTTGTGTTCTTAAAATGGCAGCTCGGCTGCCTTGTGGCCATTCCTTTTATAGCAGCTCGACCCTGTTGGCAGCCCGCTGGAGAGTCACGGCCGATGAGTTGGCCGGGATCGACAAAGGGGCCGCAGTTGAAGCAGCGGCTATGCCCCTATCAGAAGGTGGCTGGGCAATGCCCAAAGATGCTTCCAGCACTGCTCTATGTGCAATGAGTGCATCAACTGCCTCCTAGCCCCCAGTGTAAGGTGGGCCGGGTGGGCCGTCCGGCCCACCCGGCAGTTGATGAAATGGAAACCCAAAAAGGGGATCCGGGGCCTGAATAGGGCCATGCCCAGCACTCTGGCCCATGGGGGGCTGGAGGAACAGTGGGGAGGAAACCCGCACTAGGCCCTCCTGGGCCACCTTGTCCTGAGCCCTGAAAAGGCCCTCCAAGGGCCGGGTTCCCCGAGGGGCCAGCCTGTGCCGGCCCAGCCTGGAAGCTGGTGCCCGGCTGCCAGGTAGAAGCCTGATTGGCCCCACTGGTAGCAGTGGGCAAGTCCCGCCCGCTGCCCTACTGCGGGGGCACAGCCTGAGTCCTCTGACCCGCAGGCTGCCCCCCATCCGATGGAGGGCTAGGAAAAGCCCTTCCCCTTGGACGCTTGGGAGCCATGTCTCCCGAATATACCTGAAGGATCCCTGGCCAGGGATCGGAGTCCAAGCCCGGAGTACCGTGGTAACGAAGAGCAAGCGAACCAGCTCGAAACCAGGTACAAAGGGCAAAGCTGGGAGAAGATGTGACGGAGAAAACTTCTCCGCTCCGTCGCATTCTTAAAATGGCAGCTCGGCTGCTTTGTGGCCACTCCTTTTATAGAGGAGTGGCCACGCCCCCTAACTCACCCGGATGTCTGAGTCCGGGTGGGGTGGGGGGCTGCCATTTTGGCGCCGTGCTTTCATTTTCTGTAAATATATAGTCCTTAAATAAAAATTGATCCTTCTCAATAATGGTGCTTCACAAAACTTGAAAAAGACCTGAAACTCGATCCGGTATTCGGTCTTTTGTAAATATCTTCTTCAGAAGTTATGTTCTTTACTATGACAAAACATAAAATTGTGAATATATGTATATACACACATGAAATACAAGTTCATAATACATTGTCTTAACCCATTACAAAATACATGTTGCATGGCTTACCATTCCGCATCGAGAATGGCCTCTACTGCTTGCTCTACAGTGCCTATCGACGTTAAAAATGGTTTGCATACTGTTCCTATTTATTCTCTCCAAAGAGCCCACTTTGGAAGTCATCTTTCTTCCAGACAGCTTGATTTTGACGAAAAAATACTTCTTAATCTTGGGCTGAATTTTGTTCCCACACCGACATATCGATCAATGGTAACAAGGGTAGATCTTTTCAAGTTAATTAGGATGTTGAAGTTGAGAGTATTTTTAAAGGATTTTCCATCTGAACCTAGTGATATGTTTACGCCAACTTCCACGTTTTGCCCTAATGTTAGCATACCCTCAATTGATGTTTTTGCTAAATTGGTGTTAAAGGACATAGAGTCATTAGAGTTAAAAAATCATAAGGATTAAACATAATATCAGCTGGAGGGACAGTGAAGTTTTGGATAGGCTTGGGAGAGATAATTCAATTGTTATTAAAAAGGCTGATAAGGGCGGAGGGATTGTTATTATGAATAGAGTAGACTAGCTGCAGGAAGCTCACCACCAATTAGGAGATGTGACATCTATAACTATAAAATGGTGCATTAACCGTTGGAATGTGACAAAGGATGTTTAGCCAGGCCCTACTAGCCCGTAATGGGCCTCCATTCACTCACCCGAACCCGGTTCGCAGGTAACTGTCGGGTTGAAATTTGCACCAGTGGGGCAGGAGCCCCCCGGATGCAAACAAAAAAAGGGAACTTCAATTCCCAATGTTCCTTGCACCGCACCGCACTGCACCAGAACCAATTAGGCTGAGTGGCACGAGCAAAAGGAACGTTCGGAAACGCACTACGGCCAATCAAAAATACGCTGCACTAACTAAAATCACGCACGCCAAACTATAAGCCCCAGTGTCCTGCGTGCCATGAGCACGCAGAACACTGAGGCAGCTGGCACATGAAAAATAAAAATAAAAAAGGCAGGACGTGAAACCCACACACCCCCACCACTGCATACAGCGGCGATGGGATTCCCATGGTCTGGCAACCCAGGCCGGCCCACGGAAATAACCCCCACCCCAACACCGCATCAAGTGGCGATGGTAATTCCTGTGGTCCGGCCACCCAGGCCGGCCCACGGAAATACCCCCCACCCCAACACTGCATCAAGTGGCAATGGGAATTCCTGTGGTCCAGCCACAAAGGCCGGCCCACGGAAATACCCCCAACCCCAATGCCGCATCAAGCGGTGATGGGAATTCCCGTGGTCTGGCCACCCAGGCCGGCCCATGGAAATACCCGCCCACCCCAACGCCGCATGTAAGCGGTGATACAATTTCTGTGGTCCGGCCACCCAGGCCGCATCAAGCGGCAATGGGATTCCCGTGGTCCTGCCACCAAAGAGAAAGGGCACAACCATTGCCGGAGAAAGGTTTTTTTTTATGATGGATGTTAATGCCTTATACTCTAACATCCCCCTTGAAGAGGCTAGGAGGGTGGTCAGTAGAGCACTATTGAAGTGGGATAGCTCCAGTCCGCCCACACATTTTTTGTTACAGCTTTTGGATGTATGTTTGGAAAATAACTATTTTAGGTTTGGTGATCAATTCTTTCTGCAAACACGAGGGATCGCTATGGGGAGTTCCTTAGCGCAGTCCATAGCAAACATTTTTATGATTGATTTTGAGTTAAGCACTATTTGCGAACCTTTTGTTAACCTTTTTTATCACATCATGGTGTATAGGCGCTTCATAGACAATTTGTTTTTCATTGTTGATGATTTTCAAGTAATACCAGATTTTGTTAAATGGATAGGAGAAGTAAACCTGCACCTTTCTTTTACATTTAATAAGGATCACAGAGAGTTGCCTTTTTTACATCTTATGGTTGGCTTAACTCATGACAGAAGGGTGAGCATGTACCTTTATAAAAAACCTACAGGTTTTAAAAAAAACCTACAGGTTTTATAAACCTGTAGGTTTATAAAAAACCTACAGATCGCAACTTGTATTTAAGTTTTTCCTCTTTCCACCCTCCTCATCTGAGAAAGAATATCCCCATTAGTTTATATGCTAGAGCTAAAAATAATTCCACCGCCGATAGTGATTTCTTGAAAGCAACAGGTGAGATAGATCAGAAATTATTAGCTAAGGGGTATCCTCAAGACGCCCTTAAGGGAGCATTTTCAAAGGTCGCATCCAGACCAAGAACATCCTTTTTTGAGAGACAAGAAAGAAATAATGACAATAACATTTGTTGCTCTTTTGAGTATTCACCTCTCATGCACCAGATTAAAAGATCATTTGGCATTTGGTAGCAGATTTGCCTTACTGTGATATGCGTTCACTCATTGGGTTCAGGCAGACTAAAACATTGGGCAACTATGTATCTAGGAGTGATTGTTTGATTAGGCAACGCGAGAGGCAATTAGCGAAAGGGCAGTTTAAATGTTCACAATGCAGCTGCTGCAAGCATGTTATAGAAACCAAGGTTGTTAATATTCCTAGAGTCCGATTTAACCATGAATTACAAGGTTTTCTATAACTGCAACACATTTGGATGCGTGTATTTAATATTCTGCCATGTGAACTTATCTATGTCGGGATGATGTCACGGGCTATCAAGCAGCAGATATCTGAACATAAATCCTGAATCCGGAACCGTGTTCTAACAGCTCCTCTTGTAGACCATTATGTGGAAAAGAATCACAAAGCAGACCAGTTGAGATTTCTTGTGTTAGAGACGGGACGTTCTGACAGGTTCAGCAGGATCAATGTAGAGAAGAGATTACAGCAGCAGGAAGCTTTTTATATACATAGGCTCCGGACCCTGGCACCTATGGGTCTTAACAGTGAAATGGATTTGGGTTGCTACTTATGAGTAGCTGACTTAGAGAAGACAGGCTGAGTTTTTGCTCTATCAGTAAGCTTGGGTTCATATATCTATTAGCATTTCAACATTAGAAACAGGTGTGGGCTCTTTGGAGAGAATAAATAGGGAGAGTATGCAAACCTTTTTTAACGTCGATAGGCACTGTAGAGCAAGCAGTAGAGGCCGTTCTTGACGCGGATGGTAAGCCATGCAACTTGTATTTTGTAATGTGTTAAGACAATGTATTATGAACTTGTATATCATATGTGTATATACATATATTCACAATTTTACGTTTTGTCATAGTAAAGAACATAATTTCTGAAGAAGATATTTACAAAAGACCGAATACCGGATCGAGTTTCAGGTCTCTTTCAAGTTTTGTGAAGCACCATTATTGAGAAGGATCAATTTTTATTTAAGGACTATATATTTACAGAAAAAGAACATTGTCCATTGAGAAGAATCATTGTTTATTTTTGTTATTACAAATGGAAGAGCATCTTTGGATAGCCATAATAAATTTATAACTTCTTTGCCTCAAACAGTTTTGTTTCTCTTGTACTTCATAACTTATAGCTTGGGCTAGAATAAGGTTGCATGTGGAAGTAACATGGAAATTTTTAAGGCAAAAAGAAGAAGAAGAAGAAGCCTAGATAAATTGTCCATCTAGTTCTCCTCTCAGCACAATGAATCCTTGAAATAGACTTGACTGCTCTCCATAACTGGAGAGCATAAATGAGTGCTGCTATCTAGAGCCAATTCTACTGCAGAAAACTATGATGAAAACTATACTGACATCTGGTGTCATGAGATAAAGAGACCTACTGTTCTACTGATGCTCATGGCTGGATTCCTCCAGTAGGCAAGACTAACAGGCAACAAGTGTGGACAGGGGTTCAGGGGGAAATTCTGCAATCATGTAAAAGATTGAGACTCTTAATCACCAGATATACCGCTCTCATTTATACATTTATTTGAAAAAATATATATTTGTCTTTCTTAAGATCAAGACAGCTAAAAATATACAATATAGAAGAAAAGAATAAGCTGAATAAAAGCAAAGTTTAAAAGCCTAAAAACCTTAAAATGAAACATACATTTTAATAAAGTGAGCACCAATTAGAGTTTGGTAATTTGCAAAAATAACTAATACAATCAGCTCTTTATTACCAACACTCTTTTTGAACATCGAGATTCACAATGTTATAAATAGAATGATGTCACAATCAAAAGTCAGATTGATTACATATTAACAAGAGTAAAAAGATTTGGAATACTTGATGCAAAAGCAATTCCCAATGGACTGTGTGACACCGATCATAAAATTGTAGAGTTAAGTGCAAGAAATGATAAAGCCACTATTAAAAGAAGAGAACCAAACAAAACCCAAGAATTAATTAAAATAGCAAAACTCAAACAAAGAGAAATAGCAGAATAGTTGCAACAAAAGGTGGAGACAGCATTTAACCAACTGCCCCAGAGGTGAAGAAAGTAGAGGATGAATGGTAATCTTACAAAACTAACCTGCTTAGCACTGCAGAAGAATAATGTGGGAAAAGAAAACTGGGTAAAGTTGTTATGGGTCCATACACACTGCATGGTGGTGGCAAAGAGGTTGAAGAAGCAGTAAAATTAAAAAAAAGAATTATATAAATGTCCGATAAAACTGAGGAGGGAAGAAGACTATATAAACTATTGATTGCAATGTAGAGATACCAACAGGATAATCAAAAAAGAAAAACAAGAATCCTGGGAGTGCTTTGGAAAATCAGTAGCAGATAACAGGAGAGGAGTCCCACAAACATGTTTCAAATTAGTTAAAAGTACGCGGAAAAGAGAGGAGAATTATAACCACACAGAAATAGTTAATGACGAGTATAGAAGACCACTAATAGACACACACACACACACACACACAAGTTCTAGAAAGGTGGAGAGAACACGTTAAAGAATTCCTCAACCCCATAGCAGAGTGCCACAGCGAAACAACTCAAAACTACAAAACAACAGCACTAGAAACCGACATATTAATTGAAGAAGTAGTAAGAGTCGTTAAACAATCACCTAAACACAAAGCACCAGGAATAGATGGATTACCAACAGAAATAATCCAAGCAGCAGGGGGAAAGCATGATCAGATGGATTGGCAAGGAGAACAAGGAGACTCACAGCTCGAAATGCTTGTACTCCACTTCTGCATTTTTCCAAATGGCACAATGGATACAAGGGCATAGACCCACAAGCTTTCCCTTTAGAGTTGCTTCACTTCCTTCCGGCTCTTTGGTGTATCAATGTTGCACAAGTACAATACAAATAAAAACACTTTTGTACTGAGAAACTGTGGCCTACGGCCAGGTGAGCATAAGTGAAGATGGGTGCCTATTCTTAAAATCCACCACACATACAGAAAATCAAGCTTTTTTTCCTTTTCAGTGTCAAATGCCCTCACACACACACATGCAGATGCAGATGCACACACACACACACACACACACACACACACACACACACACACACACACACACACACACACACACACACACACACGTGCACATGAACACGCATGCACACATGCACGCACGCATGCACGTACGCACGTACACACACACACACAGGTCTTTTCTGAATAATAGGAAACTGCACCCAGGTATAGCCTTCTGTGACCCAATTTGACATGTTTGCCCTGCACTTTGCAAAATACTCCTTTTGTTATGGTAAAAGGGAAATCAGATCTAAAAAAGTCTGGTTGGTCAGCAGTATGAATATCAATATACATATAAAACCTAAAGTGCCTCTCATCAAATATTCTTGCTGTGTGTCAGCCTCTGTCTCTGCTATGCAAATCCCATTGAACTGAATAAACACATGCTTGTGGAAATAGCACCTGATGCAGAGAAACACTTGGAAATGGTGGCTGATGCTCTTTAAACAAAACAGTTCCGGTCTCTCTCTCCTACATTTTCTCATTTATTTATTTTTTTTGTGTGTGTCTAAATATGTAAGTGTGTAATTTTCATGTTCAGGGAATGAAGAAGCAGACGAGTGAAGTAGTGAAATTCAGCTCCTCAACAGTGAGGCTTGAACACAGCTTGGATGGGGCAAAACCCGGACCCACACACACCACAAACAGCAACAGCAACAACAATACAACAAGCCCATTGGCCAACAGAATGTGCACATTTTCGATCCACCCATTTGCATAAGAATAGATACGTGAGAAAAGATACATTCCGCTCCTACAACAAGCCCATTGGCTAACAGAGTGTGCACATTTTCGATCCACTCATTTGCACAAGAATAGATACATGAGAAAAGACACATTCTGCTCCTGTCAGAAAACATAGTTAACATACATAACATTCTTCCCCCTAGGAAAAAACAAAATCCTTTAACCAGGATGGCTTTCTAGTTTCCCTTCTGGGTCGGACACTTGGCTGAGCCGGCTCAGGGGCTTGTAGGATGGGCGACCCGACTGGAGTGAGAGATTGACTAGAGGGGGAGGATTGTAAACCTGAATTAAAGCCCCGTTTGTCAGATGGAGGAGCAGGGGATCACTCAAAACCAAAATCAAATTCTGTGGATGTATCTATTCTCATGCAATTCAGGGTCCCTCCTATGTGTACTAAGAGTGGAGGGCGACTCTGAACAAAATTGGTCATCATCAATAAAAGAATCCAGAGTGCTAGGCTGGGACAGTGTAGGGGTACACATGGCCAGAATAGGGGAGTATTCCACAAATTCCCCTGGAAATCGGTTCCTAGAAGTCACTTCTGGGTCAATATTGGCTGGCTGCTGACTATTACCTCTGCCTCTTGTGTTTAAACGGGTGGGGGCCAACCCTAGCGTTGAGTGTCTGTATTCGTATTGTGGGCCCAGTACTCTGAGTTTCAATTGATCCACGTGCCTCCTCCAGATCAGACCAGTGGCTGTTTCGATTCTGTATGAAACAGGACCAGTCTGATCGATCACAAACCAGGGCACCCATGTAGGACCACCAGCTGCATAATTGCGGCAATGTACAGGGTCTCTGGATGAGAAACCCTTCTGGTGTTGGATTGCTATATTTGTGACTTTGTCCTCTACCCTAGAGGGATCCAATCTGTCCAGCAAGGATGACAGTTTTCTTTGCAGGAGCAATTCAGCAGGGGACAGCCCTGAGGCAAGGGGGGTGAGCCTATATGTGAAAAGAAACTGGCATAACTGGAGCTCCAAATCCCCTTCACCCATACGCCGAAGAGTGTCTTTAGTTGTGCACACCTGCTGCTCTACCTGGCCATTGGTGGCTGGGTGGAATGGGGTGGCAGTGATGTGCCTAATTGCATTCCTTTCCATGAAGGATTGGAATTCTGCAGATGTGAATGTGGATGCTTTGTTGGACACCAGCACATCTGGAAGTCCAAATGCTGCAAACAGCCTTCTTAGGTGCATTATCATGGTGGCTGAAGTGGTATTAGGCACCCTAATCACTTCCAGCCACTTAGAGAATGAATCCACAACCAACAAAAATAGGGCACCCCTAAATGGACCTGCAAAATCTATGTGCAACCTGGACCACGGGCCCCGAGCAGAATCCCATTCCCAAGAGGGAAGGCGGGATTGCTCTGGGCGAAAGGATTGACAACTGGCACAAGTGCTGACCATTTGTTCTATGTCTTGGTCCAGCTCAGGCCACCAAAAGTAGCTAAGAGCAAGGGCTTTAGAACGGACAATTCCTGGGTGACTTGTGTGAAGTAGATGTAAAACCTTTTTCCTGAGAGTGACAGGAATGACCACCCACTGGCCCCATAGAAGGCAACCTCATTCCAATGAAAGTTCCAAACGCTTGCGGTGGAATGTTCTGAATTCCTCGGCTAGAGGAGAGACAGGCCAGCCTTTTGTACCCAAGACATTACTTTAGTCAATGTTACATCATTGGCCGTAGCCTTGGCTATATCTGAGGGGACAACTGGGGTCGAGTCAAAAGCCTCAGTCATAAGGACCTGGTGGTCACTTTCGATCTCGCAATCGGCTTCCCCGACCCCTGGCAGTGGAGAACGTGACAGGGCATCAGCGAGGCTGATGTTATTGCTGGGCGTGTGAACCAAAGTAAAACCGTATGCATTTAGGAAAATTGCCCAACGCAACATCCTTGCGGACAGAATTTGAGGTGTGGGCTTCCCGTTCACAAAGATTCCAAGGAGGGGCTTGTGGTCAGTTATGATGGTAAAAGGTCTTCTGGAAAGGTAATCGTTGAATTTCTTAGTGCCAGCCATGATTGCCAACGCCTCCCTGTTTGTCTGAGTGTAATTTTTCTCAGGCTTAGAGAGTGAACGGGAATAGAATGCTACGGGGCCTGGGTGCATTTTGCACAGCCACCACCTTGGAGTCAGAGGGCATGATACCTTGGGGTGTAATTTGGTAACCCAGGAACTCCACTTCCTGTGCCAAAAACACACATTTGTCTCTTCTGAGATGTAGACCGGCCCTCTCGAAACATGAGAGGACTCAATCGAGCCTGGCCACTAGTTCAACAGTGTCCTTAGCGGTGATGAGGACATCGTCAAAATATGGCAGGACAACGGGCAAACCTTTTAAAATATGTTCTACAAGAGATTGAAATATTCTGGGGGCTGCATTCACCCCGAATTGTAGTTGAGTTACCTTAAATGCCCCCCTATGCGTTACTATGGCAGCAGCAGGAGATACAGTCAATTGTTGGTAAGCCTGGGCAAGGTCAAGTTTTGCGAAGAAATTTCCTCCATGCAAGGAGGCAAGAAGGTGGCTTACCACGGGCACAGGATATTCATTCGGGCAAATAGCTTTATTGATGGTACACTTCCCGTTACCTTTCAAAGCAGTCACTATTGGTGTCTCCCACTCTGTGGAGTCCACTGGCACTATGATGCTCTGCCCCTCCAGTTTATCCAGCTCGGCTTCTATCTTCTCCTTCAAAGCAAAGGGTACCCGGCGTGGCTTCATCCAGATGGGCCGGATGGTTGGGTCAAGCTCAAAGTCCACAGCGGGTCCTTTGTATAACCCTAAACCCTTTTTGAACACCTCAGGATGTGCAGCACAAACGTCCCTGATTGGGTCAGTGTCTATTGCGTGAATGCCAGAAAGCCGGATTCCCAGGGGCCTAAACCATTGGGTCCCAGTAAGACAGTTAGTGCCCTGCTTAACTACAGCCAATGGCAAGGAGGTGCAAATGTTTTTGAATTTGACCAAGAAATTTCCCACCCCCAGGACTGGAATCTAGCAACCTTGCACATCCTGGAGGGAAGTTTTAAAAGATTTGAACTTGGGCCGAAAGGCAGCGCGAATTCTCAAAAACCCCTGCTGTGGGATTATGGAAAAGGTAGTACCTGAATCCACCTCCATCTTGAAAGGGATGTCCTGCAGGCTCAGGTCTGCGAAGAAATGCTCGCTGACAATGCCCACTTGGCACGGCTCAGGCTCTGGTGACACTTTGGCAGTGGACGTTTTGTGGTGCTGACTCTACTTGGACTCAGGTGCTGGAGTTCTTTGCTTTCACTGTCGGCATACTTTAGCAATGTGCCCTTGTCGCCCGCAGTTGTGGCATTCCGCGGTGCGGAAGGGGCACTTCCTGCAGTCATGCCGGGCTCCGCAGCCACCACACTTGCAAAGGAATTTCTTCTCCCGATCGTCACGGTACTCTGAGTGCCTTCATTGGACTGCTCGGACTTCTCCCTCTGCGTCGCTGGACTCCGATGAAGAGGTGGAACCAGGCGAAGCTGAGGAGGATGAAGATGAATTTTGCTGAGCTTGCACAGCTGAGTCGGTGGCACTGGTGGTGGAGCGGTGATGCTGGAAAAGCTTGATGCTGGACCACACGGCCTCAGATGCTACCGCCTCTTCTAGGACAGCCTTGAAAGTTAGCGTCTTCCTGATCATGAGGCGACATTGAGCATATTCGTCCTTCATGCCGGCCAGCAGTCTGTCCCAGAGTGCTTCTTCGATGTTGTCCCACTTGCATGGGGCGGCAGCAATGCGCAGAGTGGTGGCATAGTATGCAATGGACTCCCCAGGTTGCTGCTCCCTTCTGTGAAAGGCCACCCTGGCCGGGAAAATCGAGACCTCTGGCTGCAGGTGTTTCCGCAGTGCAGACATGATTTCTGCGAGCAGCACCACATCCACGTCCCTTGGGAGAACGAGGTGGGTTGCCAACTCAAGCGTCTTAGAACCGTCCTGAGCGAGGAAACAGGAGCGCTTCTGGTCTTCATCGGTGATCTTCTGTGAGGCCATTGCATGGTGGAATTGGCGTTCATATGTTGCCCATTTCTCTGGAAGTGCTGGGTCACATGGGCGGATGTTGCTGCCATGTGGGGACGCCATCCCATCCTTGTCGCCAGTTTCATGTTCAGGGAATGAAGAAGCAGATGAGTGAAGTAGTGAAATTCAGCTCCTCAACAGTGGGGCTTAAACACAGTTTGGATGGGGCAAAACCCAGACCCACACCCACCACAAACAGCAACAGCAGCAACAATACAACAAGCCCATTGGCCAACAGAATGTGCACATTTTCGATCCACTCATTTGCACAAGAAAAGATAATGAGAAAAGACACATTCTGCTCCTGTTAGAAAATACAGTTAACATACATAACAGTAATTTATAGCAATGGGTCCACTCAGGTCTCTCCACCAAGTTCATGTCATACTTCATAAAATCAATACTTCAGGCATGGCACTTCAGGCTTTCTCACAGCGTTCAACAGTCTCCCTGCATACTTCCGCAGACACCTAGGGAAAAATAAAACAAATACTGACTGTTTGCACATGCTAATATAGAGAAATATTTAAAAATGAACAACTCTTAGCTGACCATTGCCAAAGACAAAGCGAAGGCAAAGGCCAGGGCAAGACATTTTGCTACTGAAGACAAAGCAGCAAATGGCACCCCAACCCAGTTACTGACTTTAGTCAATGTTTAGGGCAGCCCAGCCACATGAGTTATTTTGTCATTTGAACTGGAGTGCCCTGTCATTTACATCCGTCTTCTTCTTCTTCTTCTTCTTCGCTTCCACTTTTATCCCTTCAGGTGTTGATGGATTTACATCAGTAACAACTTTAAAAAATCAATAACAATGAAACTAATATTTTGCTAAACACAAATGCTGCTGCCTGAGAGGTAGCTGTCTATTTAATGGCAAGCCTGACTTTTAAAAGCCTCCTTTCCTATAGGAAGACTGTGGTGGTTTAGTGGTTAAGATGCTGAACTTGAAGGTCAGCAGTTCAAGACGCGAGTACTGCATGACAAAGTGAGCTCCTGTCTCTGTGCCAGCTTCTGCCAACCTAGATCAAAAGGAAGAAATTGCAAATAGATAAATAGGTACCATTTCAGTGCAAGATAAACAGCTTTCTGTGCACTCCAGTATCTAGTCATACCTGCCACATGTCCACGGAAACATCTGCAGATGCAGACAGTGATGGCTCTTTAGCTATAAACAGTGATGAGCACTGAACCCTAGAGTCTGATATGACTGGCTTTCAAACAAGGGCATCCTTTACCTTACTATAAGATTTGCATCCAACAAAATATTTACCTGATTTGCATGGTAGGTTTTCTAAAACTTGCAAAAAATAACACTCAAACATGGCTAGGTAAGAACTACTCTAGTTTACACAGGTAATTATTTTGCAATTGCTCAAGAAAACTAGTAGAGATAAACATTATTTTAAAAGCAAATAGGATGGAAATTGCTGACACAACAAAATGTCATACTGAGACGTGAACCTTGGCCTTGAATGTGCCATTGTGCTTGGTAGTATTTTAATATCTAGTCCCCTGGAATAGCTTTAAATTGTCCTTTATTGCAACCCACCTGAAATTTACACAAGAATAAACAGACTTGAAATCTTATGAAATTAGGGTTGCCATACGTCCTGGAAAACCAGGATTGTCCTGGCCAGTTTTGTAAAAATCATGTTAAAGTCCCGGATTTTTAAAAACTTACTGATTGTGTTTTATAAGACACCATGTCTGTGATTCACTTTAAGAACTTCTGCGCTAGCTTTATGTTACTCTGCAGGAGAATATGCTGGTCCGGTGTGGTACAGATCAAAGTATGCAAAGCAGGTGGATGTGGCCCTAAATGAAATAGTGAGCTTGGTCACAGGATGCCTAAAACCAACCCCAATACAAAAAGTCCATTACTTAGCTGGCATCCCTCCATCAAAATTCCATCAAGAAAGTGCTGCTCAGAAAGAGTGGATCAAAGCAAGTTCCTCAGAAACACACCTGCTATTTGATCACCAACCACCAAAGCAGAGACTGAAATCAAGGCATAGCTTCCTCATAACTTCTGCCCCTCTGAACAACCAGCCCCCACAGACCACATTAGAACTATGGAAGTTGAGTAAGGAGCTACCAGATAACTCAGCAGAACCACATGACTCTCTATCACCTGGCCAAGAACAACCATGGCCTGTGTGGAAAGCTTTAAATAGACTGTGTGCAGGGGTAAGAAGATCAAGAGCTAATCTGAGAAATTGGGGTTTCCCTGTAGACAACAGCCTATGTGAATGCAGAGAAGATCAAACTATCACCCATATGATGCAATGCACACAATGCCCCTCAACGTGCACTAAGGATGACCTTATGTTTGCAAGAGGAAATGCTGTCAATGTGGCCCAATATTGGGTGGATGGCATCTAATTCCTGTTTGTTTTAGATATGTTAATTTTAGCTTTGCAGGTTATTATATGCTTGTGGTGCCTCTGACACAAATAAATAAAGAACAAGCCAAATGTATTTTTGTTAAATTAAAGGAGTGTGTGTGAAATAATGTTAGTGTAAGAAAAAAGTGCTTTGAATGTCCTCCCAGATGGAAGACTTAAAGCAGTTCATTCAAAGCTCTAAGAGTGGCTGTTACACAGCAAAGACCAATAGCTGTAGAATTTATGGATGCCTAGTTTATTACATCATAAATATCTCCCTCTTTCTGTTTCTTTTCTTTATTATGTTTGCTTTCCATTATGCTCTCTTTCTGTTTACTTTTGCTCAAGGTGATGCTTCTGCTATGGGGAAAAACACATTTTGCTCTGCTAAAGCTGCAATATTTTGTCCCTAGAAATAAAGATGCTTGAAGAATCTATACAGCACAAAATTAAGACGCTGACTGGGAAGCGGAAGGTCAGCAGTTCAATTCCCGAGTACTGCAGGACGGAAATGAGCTCCCGTCTTCATCCCAGCTCCTGCCAACCTAGCAGTTCGAAAGCAAGAAATTGCAAGTAGATAAATAGGGACCACTTAGGTGGGAAGGTAACAGCGTTCCGTGCGCTCCGGTGTCTAGTCATGCCTGCCACATGACCACGGAAACGTCTGCAGAAGCAGACAGCGCTGGCTCTTCGGCTTAGAAACAGAGATGAGCACTGCACCCTAGAGTCGGATACGACTGGCTTTCGAGCAAGGGAAACCTTTACCTTTACCTAATCAATAGACAGGACTGTCTTCTGTAAGAGAGGAAAGATTTTTTTTTTGTCGGTCAGTCTCAATTAGGTTTTTTTTTAAAAAAATTATGAGAATTAGTTTTGTGCAAACACTGTAAATTACAAAAAACACACAAAATTACAATAGCTGCCAGCCTGCAGTTTTGTTTTGTGCACACTTAAGTATGAGAAGCAGCGGATTTTGAATCTATCTTTGGCCCTCATGTGCTTACTCTCTCTTTCTCTCTGTGTGTATATATGGACTGATGTTTCACAAAGCAAACACTTTTATCACTCTCTGTATGTCAATGAAATATTGTTTTTGTGCATCTTCACAAGAGTTTGCACTTTTGTGAGAACATTTGTACATATTCCAGGAAATGTGCACATTTTGTGGCTGACAGAAAATCCTAGAGTGCTGGAAGGAACACTTTTGCACACTTTTCAACCAAAAGACTACCACTGCTGAGGATTTTCTTTGAGAAGTGCTACAACATCCCCACCAGCCACATATGGCAACTCCACAAATGTACCAGGAGTTCTGTGAGGATATGAATAAGATGAAACCCAGAAAGACTCCCCAGCCAGATAACATCCCTCTGGAGTTAATTCAGAAGGGAGGGGTGTCTCTAAAGACAAGACTCTTCACATTCATTCTCTTGATTTGGGAAACTGGTAAAGTACCTGATGACCTTAAGAATGCCACCATTATCACCATCTTTAAGAAAAGTGATCATAATACTTGTGGCAACTATCATGGCATTTCATTTCTATCCATCGCTGGAAAGATTTTCACAAGAAACCTGCTCAGTTGCCTGAAAATTATCTCTGAAAGGGTCCTCCCAGAATCTCGGTGTGGTTTCCACATTTCCCGAGGCACAATGGACATGATTTTCTGTTCAAGACAACTTGAGGAAAAATGCAGAGAGCAACAGAATCTGCCCTTCTTGGTATTTTATGGCCTGGAAAAGGCTTTTGATTCTGTCCCGTGACCTGCTATGTGGGCTGTGCTGAGATGCTTTGGTTGCCCTGAGCATTTTATAGATCTGGTCCAAGCATTTCATGACAGCATGTCTGGGAGGGTTCTCCATCAAAACAGCATATCAGATGCCTTCCCAATCACCCATGGATTGAAGCAGGGCTGCGTGCTTGCTCCAACCCTTTTTGCCCTTTTCTTGGCTGCCATGCAATATGAAACACCTGACAACAACACAGGTATAGGGATTAAATACCGCTTCAATGGAGGACTCTTTAATTTGACTAGCTAACTGAAAGCTAACCAGTGCAAACAGGATAACGGAAATGCAATATGCTAACGATACCGCATTGCCTACTCTCATACCTGAGGAGCTGCAACAGTCAGTCAATTGCTTCAAGAATGCATGTGAACGTTTTGGCCTCAACATAAATGCTCAGAAAACTAAGGCACTTGCACAATCTGCCCCAAGGACAGCCCTTCCAGAGTTCTACATCACCATCTCAGATTCGACACTGGAACAGGTAGATCAGTTTTCTTACCTTAGTAGCATTCTATCTAAAAACTGCACCTGTGAACAGGATGTGGTAAAGAAAATCGGTGCTGCCCATTCCGCCTATGGATGTCTATCACACCGGGTCTTCATGAACAAAGATTTAACAATCCAGACTAAGCTCATGGTATACCAAGCTATTGTTATCTTGACATTACTGTATGGCTGTGAAACATTGCTGTATGGCTGTGAAACATTGCTGTATGGCTGTGAAACATGGGCACTCTAAAGCCAGCACAAGCGAAAAGCCTAACAGAGAATGAAAGTGCGGCGCCAAAATGGCCGCCGCGCTCTTTGCGCCCCCCCGGACTCAGACATCTGGGTAGTTAGGGGGCGTGGCCACCCCTCTATAAAAGGGGTGGCCACGAGGCAGCCGAGCTGCCATTTTGTAAAAGCGACGGAGAGGAGAAGTTTTTTCTCCATCGCTCTTCATCTTGCAGAGGGAAGCCTTCCGGGGCTGCAGCACCTTAGCGGTCTTGGCTGCTTGATTTTCAGCTTCCCAGCTAGCGGTTTTTGATCCCTGGATAGGGATCGCTCTTCATTTATGCCTCCTAAAAAGAAGGCTATGGCGAAGCAGGCTCGCCTGCGCAGGGGGCAGCAGTCGGGTAGGAGGACCGCGACTGCACCCCCTCATCAGGACCTCCAGCCAGAGGCTCCCACCGGGACTGGTGGGATGGGGCAGCTCAGGCCGTGGCCCGCGGCTCTTCGGCCTCAGACCTGCCATTCAGGGGCTTCGGCCCCCGGCCCGCAAGTGCCGGCCATGGGCTTTGAACAGGGGGGAGGTCCTGGTGCGCCACAGCAAGGCTTACCCCCGGCCCCTCAGGGGCCGGAGTTCTGGGCATGGCCCTATCTGGAGCCGGGCTCTCAAGTAGGGGGATCTGGGCTGTTGCCCAGTGGGCCGTCTGGCCCACCTGGCCCACTTTATGCAGGGGGATCTGCAACAGTGGATGCGTTATTGGCCTGCGTGGCGGCGCTGGAGGCATCCCTAGGGATCACCAATAACCCCATTGGGGGGGGGGGGCTCCATTGCCATCTGGGGCTCCCTTCTGCCAGCCTGCTACCATGACGGCTGCCACTCTCCAGCAGGCTGCCAGTCGGGTCGAGTTGCTTGAGGCGCACAGGCCTGTGCCCGCTGCGGCCTCGCAACTCCCCATGCAGCAGGCGCTACAGACAGGTAGTGGTTGGATGTGTCCTCAGAGCTCGATTTCAGTCGCGAGCTCCGATGCCCGCCGTGGGCCAGAACCCCCAGTGGGGGCGGCTCATGGGGGTGCACCCAGTGAGTATCAGGTTCAAACTAATGTGCCCACATCACACTCCACTTCTGGGGATGGGTTCCAGTGGCCGTGGCCTCGTAATGTCGGGGCAGGGGGGCATCAGTTCCCGGCCTACCCGGGTGCAGCTTGGTCGCATGCTGGCGCAACATTGGGTGGGGGGGTTTCTGCCCCCGGGGCTGCACCGGCTGTTGCAGGGACGGTACAGGCGCCTCCCCCGATACCCCATACCAACACTGTACCGGTGTCGGCACTCCCGACAGCCGGGTATTCCTTGCCCCTCGGGGATCATTTGCCCAGGCCACGAGGGAAAAGATTTGGCGGGGGGAGTACGTAGATATTTTCTCCCTATTGAACAGGGAACCCACCAAGGAAGAGAAAGAGGGGCAGGACGAGAAGGACAAGGAGCTGTCCCGCCGTCGCAAGCCACCACGCACATGGGCCAACTGGTTACCCGCATATCTCATTTATATGGCGGTGTACCTCAGGGCTCGGCCTGACCTGGCCATTCCTGTTGTCCAATATTTGGACAATATTTACAGGGCAATGGTGGATTTTCCTGGCCCGTCGTGGTTGGCTTACGACGAGGAATTTCGAATGAGAGTGCCCTTACACCCAGAGATGAGGTGGGATGAGCCCTGTCAGAAACTGTGGCTTTTATATATGACTCCCACGCGCCCAGCGCCTGGGGAGAGGTACCATTGTGGACATGCGGTCCAGTGATCTGCTCCAACACAGACCCCCCGCCAGCTGGCGGGGCAGGGGGTTCCAGCCCGCCTGCTGTGTTGGAGCTTCTCGGCCAATGGTGTATGCAATAGGAAACAGTGCAGATACAAACATGAGTGTCCCTCTTGCGCTGGCCCCCACGCCGCCGCTGCGTGTCCACGAGCAGGTGGGCCACGGGGCAGAGGTAGAGGTGGACAAGGAGCGGGCAGACTTGCCGCTGATGGAACTGGTCACTCAAAAGGCCCCCTCCCCGGTTAACGTAGCTATGTTGGAGCGATGGCTCTCAACTTACCCAAGGAGGGAGGATGCTAGGTACCTCCTCGAAGGTTTTCAGCGGGGCTTTTGCATCCCATTTAAAGGGGTGAGGTGCCCACAGGATGCCCCTAATCTACTTTCCCTGAAGGGTAGGGGGGAGGTTGCTGCCCTTAGTATTGCTAAGGAGGTTAAAGCAGGTAGGGTTGCTGGCCCCTTTCCCATGCCACCCTTTACCAATCTGAAGGTTTCCCCTTTAGGGTTGGTGCCCAAAAAGACCTCCGGGGAGTTTCGTTTAATTCACCACCTGTCATACCCGTCGGGCCATTCGGTCAATGATGCCATTCCTGATGACCTTTGTTCAGTCAGGTATACATCATTCGACCAGGCTCTGCGCATGGTGCGCTCTTGTGGCCCAGGTGCACTTCTGGCAAAATGTGACATCAAGTTGGCATTCCGCTTGTTGCCTGTGCACCCGTGTGACTTTGAGTTATTGGGTTTTAAATTCCAGGGGAAATTTTATGTCGATAAAGCCATGCCTTTTGGCTGCTCTATTTCCTGTTCAGCATTTGAACGTTTTAGCACTTTTCTCCAGTGGGCCTTTGTTCGCAGGTCTGGGTCCCGGTCTGTAGCCCACTACCTCGATGATTTTTTGTTCGGGGGTGAACGGGGCTGGGACACGTGTACGCGTCTCCTCAATACATTTCAGAAGCTAATGCAGGAACTCGGTGTCCCTTTAGCGCCCGAAAAGACCGAGGGCCCATCAACTAAGCTCACATTTCTGGGTATTGAAATTGACACTGTCTCGCAGGCATCCAGGTTACCCACGGATAAGGTTACCCGGATCACTGCATTGATTTTGGCCTTACTGGCCAAACGCAAGGTGTCACTTCGTGAGCTCCAGGTTTTACATGGTCACCTTAACTTCGTTTGCAGGGTGGTCGTGCCTGGCAGAGCTTTTGCTCGACACTTATGCGATGCCATGACTGGCCTATCCAGGTGCTATCACAGGGTCCGACTGAACAAGGGCATGAGGGCTGACATGTTGGTTTGGCTTAAATTCCTGAGGGACTTCAACGGGGTGTCATTTTGGAGATCTGACCTTTTGGTTTCCCCTAGGTTCCAGGTTCAGTCGGATGCCTCGGGGTCCCTCGGATATGGGATTTACTTTGAGGGGAGGTGGGCCTACGGCCGATGGCCTCCGGCCTGGTGGGGCACTGATCGTCTACGCGATCTGACATTCCTTGAGTTCTTCCCGATACTGGGAGCTTTGATGCTATGGGGCGAGGAGTGGGCCAATTCAGTGGTTCATTTCTGGTGTGACAATGCTGCGGTGGTGCACATTGTCAATTCCCAGACATCTAAATCACCCAGGGTTATGGAATTAGTTCGACAGTTTGTGTTGCGTTGCCTACGCCTCAATGTGCTCTTCAGGGCCAGACATGTACCAGGCATCAATAACGATATTGCTGATGCTTTGTCCCGCCTGCAGATCCCCCGGTTCCGCGCCTTGGCTCCAGACGCAGAGGAGTTACCCTCGCAGCTTCCGGACGAGATTTGGACGTTTGGCAAGGAGAGGTGAACCGGGCGATCGGCATGTCGCTGGCGCCCCGCACGCGTAAGGCGTATCACCATGCATTCAGTCAATTTAGAATATTTTGTGAGCAACTCTGATTGCCTGAGGTGTGGCCCATTCCAGTCGCGCACCTTCTCCAATTTATGGTCTACCTACATAGTCAGGGTCTAGCTCCCCGCACCATAGCATCCAGGCTGTCAGCACTGGCATTCATGGCCAAAGTGAGGGATTCTGCTGACAGCACGAACGATTTCCGTATACGACATGTTTTGGAGGGGTGGACGCGGGAACGTGGACGTTGCCCGGACACTCGCCACCCAATTTCCCCAGGGGTTCTTACCCACCTTGCACGAGGCTGGCATGACCTGTGTTTTGAAAGGTATGAGGCAGCTCTGTTTCATGCGGCTACCACAGTGGCCTTTTTTGGAGCGCTCCGCATCAGTGAGCTGGTGCTACTGTCTAAGGCAGATGCGGCTCGTAGGGCACTGGAACTCGAAGATGTCTATGTCTCTAATGAGTGGGCTCAGTTGAGGATACATTCCTCAAAGGTTGATCAGCACGGTGTAGGCAGTGGTGTTAGACTGCTACGATGTTCCATTGCAGACATCTGTCCGGTTGGTGCCCTACAAGAGTTCATTGCAATGCGTGGTACGCACCCTGGCCCGTTTTTCTGCCACCAAGATGGGTCTCCCCTGACTAAATTTCAATTTTGGAAGGTGACCGGTAAGGCGCTGTCCAGTGTTGGCCTCCCCGGGGCTCGTTACGGCACCCATTCCTTTAGAATAGGAGCTGCTTCTACTGCAGCCGCATTTGGGTACTCTGAGGCTGATATATGCAATATGGGGCGGTGGGGATCGAAGTGTTTTGAATTATACGTTCGCCCTCTTCATGTATGAGTACCAGATAAGTCACTGTCCTGTCTCTTTTTGTTTTACAGACCCTGTGTGTCGCCGCACACCGGTGGCAGTATGACTGGTGGGCCACAGCTATGTGCACTGGGCAGCGCAGTACGCTGCGGCGACAGAGTGGGGACCCCAGCTTGGACTACGTGCATCCGCATATATCAGGTGGTATGGTAAGCGCGGAATGTTATGGCGGGAACTGTTGCCATTCCTTTTCTCCATCAGGGATGCTGAACCGCCTGATGTCCTAGTGCTGCACCTCGGGGGCAATGACCTGGGCCAGGTCACTGGCCTTGCTTTAAAACATACGATTTGCAGTGACCTGGCTTATTTGCATTATGTGTGACCTGCCACAACCCTGCTATGGTCGGACATCATACCGCGTCACGCTTACAGAGGGGGTATCAACCTCCAGGCCCTTGACCGTGCTCGTCGCTCGGTGAACAGGGCAGTGGCCCGGTTCTTTGCTGACAAGGGTTTGGGGCGGGTCATCCGACACCCCAACATTAGTCTCCAAAATTATGATCTTTACACAGGGGATGAGGTCCATCTGTCGTCCAGAGGTATGGACCTCTTTTTGGAAGATGTGCAAGCAGGCCTGTTGACCGAGCTGACGGTCTGGGGGGGGGCGGTGAGTCTTTATTAAGCCTCCCCGTGTGGCGGGTAGCACTGGTAAGGTAAATATTTATGACCCACAGGTATCCGGCGGGTTCGCAATTGACTGGCCAACACTAGATAGGTACAAGTTGGTTAACGTTGACCGGTCAACGATGAACCAGGCAATGGGGTGATGGCAGAAGCTATTCAGCATGCATCACCCCGTGATTTTACGGATACACATCAGAGGGTGGGGTCAGTAGATAGTTGATTGACTACGGTCAACAATTTGTTTGTTGTCAACAAACAAATGGATACAAATGGATACATTGTAGCCAATTGCCGTTGGCAATTTGGGAGGAACCTTACCAGTGTTACTGCGGCCTGCTTGCCTTAGGAATTATAATTGGCTGAGTACCAATTGAAATTTATAATTCGGACTAGGGCATGAATCAATAAATGTGGCCCAATGCCGTTATCCACTTATACCGGTGTCTGAGTCCTTTTTTGGGGGGTGCGCCTGCAATGAAAGCGCGGTGCCAAAATGGCCACCGCGCTCTTTGCGCCCCCCCGGACTCAGACATCCGGGTAGTTAGGGGGCGTGGCCACCCCTCTATAAAAGGGGTGGCCACGAGGCAGCCGAGCTGCCATTTTGTAAAAGCGACGGAGAGGAGAAGTTTTTCCCTCCACCCCCTCCCTAGTGAACAGTGTGATATTTTGGTCGCTTCGGGGCCGGGTGGGAATTTTTGGCTGGAACCTACAATTGGCTTCCTCGTTCTGGCTTTTTTGCCCATCCCACACTGTTGCTATGGTTTGATATAGGGGCTTTGCTATTGACTTTGGTCACATGGGCAGGTAGCACTGGTAAGGTAAATATTTATGACCCACAGGTATCCGGCAGGTTCGTAATTGACTGGCCAACACTAGATAGGTACAAGTTGGTTAACGTTGACCGGTCAACGACAAACCAGGCAATGGGGTGATGGCACGAGCTATTCAGCATGCATCACCACGTGATTTTACGGATACACGTCAGAGGGTGGGGTCAGTAGATAGTTGATTGACTACGGTCAACAATTTGTTTGTTGTCAACAAACAAATTGATACAAATGGATACATTGTAGCCAATTGCCGTTGGCAATTTGGGAGGAACCTTACCAGTGTTACTGCGGCCTGCTTGCCTTAGGAATTATAATTGGCTGAGTACCAATTGAAATTTATAATTCGGACTAGGGCATGAATCAATAAATGTGGCCCAATGCCGTTATCCACTTATACCGGTGTCTGAGTCCTTTTTTGGGGGGTGCACCTGCAAAGCACTCTGAAGTTTTGGAGAAGCTTATGGGAAAACAATAAGGAGCATAATGAAAATGCAATATGGATCAAGCAGGTTGAAAATCTAGCAAAAGCATCCAAAATGGAAGATTTTCAGATAACGAAATTAGCCATACAAGAACAGGCAAAGAAGATCAAAAACTGGAGAGTTCCTGGTTTAGATGAACTCCATGGATTCTGGCTAAAAATGATAACAAAGTTACATGAAAGATTGGCAAACCAGATGAATAAGGCTTTGGAAACACCAACAGATGGAAAATAGTTAACAACTGGAAAGACACTCCTAATTCAGAAGGATAAAGAAAAGGGAAATGAGCCTGGAAACTACAGACCATTAACTTGTCTACCAACAACTTACAAATAACTCACAGGCATACTTGCAAACCAAAATATATGGACATTTGAAAAACAACAATTTGTTACGTGTAGAGCAGAAAGGATGCTGCAAAATCTCCAGAGTTTATGGCTTAGATTGAATATAAAAAGGCATTTGAATTGGTTCCACACAGCTAGATTGAAAAATGCCTTGGCATTTTTGGAATTAGCAACAACATTCAATGAAGCTATGGCAAGTAAAGTTAATGGCTTGTGGAGAAGAATTTGGTGAAGTTGAAATTAGTTGACAACTATTCTAAATAGAACAAACTGGATATGAATTGCCAAAGAAAGGACCGTAGGTTTTACATTTGCTCTATATGGATGATCTAAAATTGTTTGGAAAGACAAGGGCTGAATTAAATACACTGCTGGAAACTACAAAGAAATTTAGTAAAGACATCAGAATGCAATTTGGAATTGACAAGTGTACAACAATTACTGTTAAGGCAGGCAAAATTGTCAAAGGTGAAGGATTTGAGTTAGATAATGAAGAATGTATCAAAGCATAACATCAGAAGACGGATACAAGTACCTGGAAGTTCTGGAAGCTTCTGACCTGTTACACAACCAAGTCAAAAGAACTACTTCTACAAAATACATAAAATGGATCCAGAAAATCTTGAGGTCAAAACTGAGTGGAGGCAATATCATCAAGGTAATTAATACCTGGGCAGTGCCTGTTATATGCTATTCAGCTGGAATAATTGATTGGACCCAAATGGAATTAGACAACCTAGACCAAAAAACAAGGAAGCTAATGACCATTCATCATGCCCTGCACCCCAAAAGTGATGTTGATCATTTGTACAGTTAAACCCCAGGTTATGATGGAGGTCCATTCCAACAGCCTCTGTTGTAACCCCCCCCCAAAAAAAAGTTAACCAAAAGATCCATAGGGATGCATTGAAAAATAAAAAGGACCTGAATTGATCATTGTAAACCAGTTAAAAAAATACATTAAAAATTTGTAAACCAGGACAGCATTTCCATAGGATTTGCCATTGTAAACCACAGCAAACTTAAACCGAGGTGCATAGAAAAGCATAGCTTGAATGACTACATTAAGAAAAGTGAAGAGCCCATGCTTCAGGAAGTGAACAAAGGAGGACTTTTGAAAACAGTGAAGAAGAAAGATGAATACAGAAAGGAAAGGCTAGATAGTCGAGCTGCAAACTGGAAAAACAAGCCTATGCATGGTCAATACTTGATAAACATAGAAGTCAAGGCCTACCCAAAGTTGACATAGGGATGGTTAAGAGCAGAAATTTTGAAGAAGGAATCAGAAGGATTTATCTTGGCAGCTCAGGAAAATTTTTTGTCAACAAATTGCATGAAGTCAAAAATACAGCACATATCCAACAATAGCAAATGCCAGATTTGTAATGAAAAGATAGAAAGAATAGATCATCTGATCAGTGGATGCAGCGCAAAGTTTCACAGACAATGCTATGACACAATTGCAAAAATTATTCATTGGAAATTTTGGAAGAAGTTTTGATTTGAATGCAGTAAATATCATTGGGAATATCAGGTAGCGAAAGTTTTAGAAAATGAGAGAGTCAAGATCCTGTGTGACTTAAAATTTCAAACAGATAGACATGTTACTCAGAACACATCTGATATAACTGTTGTTGGAAAGAAAGTATGGTTTATTAATATTGCTACACCAGGAGATGCACGAATTGAAGACAAACAACTGGAGAAAATCACAAAATATCATGATTTGCAAATTGAATTTGAGCATCTATGGAGGAAGTAATTTGTTGTTGTTCCATAGTAACCGGAGCCCTTGGAGCAATACCTAAAGGACTCCCTAGATATTTGGAAATTTTGGATCTATTGGACTTGAACATCCTAACTCTTAAAAAAAAAAAAACCTCAACCAGGAACTGCTTATATACTTAGATTTTACCTTAACAGTTCTTAGGTCTTTGGTTAGGGCTTGAACTTTTAACTTTATACTGGTCCTCAACTGTGAATCAAATGGTAGATTTGAATCCAATAATAATAATAATAATAAATCACCTGACAAGGCAGTTCTGACTTGTGGTGAACTTTTCCAGGGTTTTCTAGGTAGAGAAATACACATTTAAATGGTGAAAAATAGCAAATCCGATTCTATGGATGCCTTCATTTGGTTTTATTTTATTCATGACCAGCATATTCCTCTATTATGCTAGAACCAGGCTTTCTATTTCTCTCTTTTTTCTGTTTGTGTGTGTCTCCTACTGTTGTTGTTATTGATGTTTAAACTGCTGGGGATTTGTTTACTCCTCAGATTTTCAGCATTAACATTTAAATCTGCCAAAACAATCTTTAAAAAAAAACACACCAATCTTTTAAAATATATATTACTCCTGGCAGGTGATGGAGGGACTTGGTTTTTGTTTCCTTCTGTCCAAATCTTTTCTGGGCTGTAAATTTCTTTTCCTTTTTGAAACTCACACAAATTCTTTTTAATGAAAAAGATATCCCTGGGTGTGACTTTGTTCTGATAGTCATACCAAGGGTAGATTTTCCACAGAAGCGTATGGTATAAATAACAGGATTTTCTGGTCACTTTTTGCCTGCTGATTTGAAATTTCCTTTTCTGCTTCCTTCTCAGGAACTATTAAATTTCCAAAGTGGCTTCTGCGCTAAGCTGTTTGGTTCTGCTTCTATAATGAAACAATGTAAATGCCTGCTGGTTAAATTCACTTCTTTGGCTATGGTGCAAAGCTTGTTTAATGTGTGTCTTTGGTCATTTTACAAGGTACAAAGATTATGTGGAGAGACTTTTCAAAAGTTAAAATAAAAGCATAACCCCCAGATGTGTTTACTCAGAGCTGGGTCCCACTGACTTCAGTGGGTTTTAGCTGCCAGGTAAGTAGGTTTGGAGTGGCAACAAATGGGGAAACAGCATTGAAATGTTGCTACTAATCATCTGGTTATAAATGTCATCTGGTTATACATGTATTGCTGTGGGATCAAATATGTCTTTTGAAAATAGGAAAAAAAGAAAAACTATATATATATACACAGAGAGAGAGATCAATAACAATAGCAATTATACTGCTCACAACATTTTTGCTGCAGTACAGCCACTTAACCACTGCACCACCAAGAAGCTAAAAAAATAATCTATCATTTCAGCAGTATGATTTTTCCTACACCATCATATTACTTAGAGGGAATAAGGATGTGAATAAGGGGATGTGTTGCCAGTCATGAGATTCAAAACCAGGCTGGACATCTTTGCATGGTAAAACATTCTTAAGAATTCACTACCCTCATTTGCAGAGCTTAGCTCAAATTCTCAGCAAAGTTGTCAAGTAGTTCTTTGCTGGGTCGACTGTTTCTGTAACTTATGCAAAACATCCCTTGTACAAATATCCTGATTCTGTACAATAGTAGTACAGTATTTTTATTTCTCTTTGAGAAGCTAAAAAAACACATGTGCCAAGAACAGGCAGCCATCTGATAGACTACAAAGATTCAAATAACCCACCCAATGCCATCACTTTTATTAGACCAGATAACAAATCAACACATAATGAATTGTTCTGTTTTCCACATTTTAGAGGAATATGCAAAAACCAGTCTCAGAGAAATGCACAAAGTTTATGAAACTGCAACAGCTTTTTTTAAAAATCACATCATTCTACAGATTGTTTTTCTTGTATTGTTTTGTTTGCCAATTTATGATGGAAGAAAATATGATTTAAACTTCTACTTAAAAGCCTTTGAAATTTTATATCCTCTGAAGTTTTGTAAACACCCCCCCCCAAACAAACAACAACTTGTACATGGATCTGGGTTTAGTTACACATGGACATCACCAGATGGCCAACACCGAAACCAGATTGACTACATACTCTGCAGCCAAAGATGGAGAACCTCCATACAGTCAGCAAAAACAAGACCTGGAGCAGACTGTGGCTCAGATCACAACCTACTGATCGCAAAATTCAGGCTTAGACTAAAGAAAATAGGGAAAACACGGAGACCAGAAAGATATCACCTAGACAGCATCCCTAAAGAATACACGGTGGAGGAGATAAACAGATTCAATGGCTTAGACTCAATAGATAGAGTGCCAGAAGAATTATGGACAGAGATGAGGGACATCATGCAGGAAGCAGCAAAGAAAACCATACCAAAAGAAAAGAAGAGTAAGAAAGCAAAGTGGTTGTCTGATGAGGCTCTTAAAATAGCAGAGGAAAGAAGGAAGGCAAAAGCCAAAGGAGAAAGGAAAAAATACAATCATTTGAACACAGAATTTCAAAGAAAAGCAAGGAGAGATAAGGAAAACTACCTAAAAGAACAGTGCAGAGAAATGGAGGAAAACAACAAAAGAGGCAGAACCAGAGATCTTTTCAAAAAAATCGGGGAAATTAAGGGAACATCTAAAGCAAAAATGACCATGATAAGGGACAAAGAAGGAAAGGAGCTAGCTGATGCAGAAGAGATTAAGAAAAGATGGAAAGAGTACACAGAGGAACTCTACAAAAAGGACCTCAACACTCCTGACAATCACAATGATGAAGAAGTAGAACTTGAGCCAGACATCCTGGAGAGCGAAGTCATAAAGGCCCTAAAGAGCACTGCAAACAACAAAGCTAGTGGAGATGATGGTATCCCAGTTGAATTTTTCAAAGCGCTAAAAGATGACGGCGTCAAATTACTGCATTCAATATGCCAGCAGATTTGGAAAACAAAACAATGGCCACAGGACTGGAAAAGATCAGTATACGTTCCAATCCCAAAAAAGGGCAATGCCAAAGAATGTTCAAATTATCGAACAATCGCGCTCATTCCACACGCTAGTAAGGTGATGCTCAAGATAATACAGGATAGAATTCAGCAGCATGTGGAAAGAGAATTACCAGAGGTGCAGGCAGGTTTCAGAAGAGGCAGGGGGACTAGAGACCACATTGCCAACATACGCTGGATCATGGAGAAAACAAAGGAATACCAGAAACAAGTTTACTTTTGTTTCATTGACTACACTAAGGCATTTGACTGTGTGTACCACAACAAGATGTGGCAAATAATTAAAGAGATGGGAATACCAGAGCACCTCATATGCCTCCTGAGAAATCTGTACATGAACCAAGAAGCAACAGTTAGGACAGAACATGGGATGACAGAGTGGTTTGGAATAGGAAAAGGAGTAAGACAAGGCTGCATTTTATCACCATGCCTATTCAACCTATACACAGAGCACATAATGCGCAGTGCAGGGATGGAGGAATCACAATATGGGATTAAAATCGCTGGGAGAAACATCAACAATCTGAGATATGCAGACGATACCACCCTAATGGCAGAAAGTGAGGAAGACCTAAAGAATCTCTTGATTGGGCTGAAGGAGGAGAGTGCAAAAGCTGGCTTGAGACTCAATATCAAGAAAACCAAGATAATGGCAACAGGCCCAATCAGTTCCTGGAAAATAGATGGGGAAGAAGTAGAAGCAGTGACAGATTTTACTTTCTTGGGATCAAAGATCACTGCAGATGGGGATTGTAGCCATGAAATAAAAAGGCGACTGATTCTTGGGAGACAAGCAATGAGAAACCTGGGGAACATAGTGAAAAGCAGAGACATCACATTGAAAACAAAAATTAGAATAGTCAAAGCAATGGTTTTCCCAGTAGTAATGTACAGATGTGAGAGCTGGACAATTAGGAAGGCTGAACGCAGAAGAATAGATGCCTTTGAAATGTGGTGTTGGAGGAGGGTTTTGAGAGTCCCCTGGACAGCGAGGAGAACAAATAGGTCAATCTTAGAAGAAATTAACCCTGACTGCTCATTGGAAGGTCAAATAGTAAAGATGAAGCTAAAATACTTTGGACATCAAATGAGAAGGGAGGATTCACTTGAGAAGGCATTGATGTTGGGAAAGGTGGAGGGCAAAAGAAGAAGGGGGAGGCCAAGGATGAGATGGCTAGATGGCATTGTAGACACAATGGGCACAGAGCTGGGAGGGCTGAGGGGGATGGTGGAGGACAGAGGCGCCTGGAGAACAATGGTCCATAGGGTCGCAAAGGGTCGGAACCGACTGTGCGACTGAACAACAACAAAACCAGGGAACTACAGATCAGTCAACCTGCAGCAGATTAAAGAGGTCACTTTACAAGCACCTTAAAAACAATGCAGTAATAACTAAAAGTCCACATGGATTTGTCAAGAACAAATTGTGCTATACTACTAATCTTATTGCATTATTTGATCTGGTAACTTTCTTGGTAGACAGTTGGAATGACTTCAGAAAAGCCTTTACAATGAGCCCCATGATATTATTATTACCAACTAATTAGGTGAGGCTTGGATAACACAAGTGTCTGGTGGATAGTCAATTGGTTACAGATTCATACTCAGGCAATTCTTATTAATGGCTCCTTCTCAAGCTAGGAGAGGATAACAAGTGAAGTACCATAAGGCCCACTGGGCCCAGTGCTCTTCACCATTTTCATTAATGACTTTAATGAGGAAAGTATTATTATTATTATTATTATTATTATTATTATTATTATTATTATTATTATTATTATTATTATTACTACTACTACTACTACTACTACTACTACTACTACTACTGTAGGAATGTATCTGGCTTCTGTCTGCCTGTCTTCCTACACATTTTGTAAACAAAGGCCTCTTTGTATACATGAGAGACAACGCTTGATTGTGGGCATGAGTAGAAAAGTGAGAAGCATTCTCCTTATTTGGTTCGGACATTTCTAATTGGTTGTATGTGCCTTAGTTTTGTTTCTGATATACTCTGTTTGAATAAAGAGACGCCATGATTATTCCTTTGTTCAGCCAAGACTGCAGTCGTGTGTGTGTGTGTATTCTCTCTATCTCTGTTTCTTCCTTACTCTGTCTAATGAAGCTGGACTCCGTTAGACATCTTAACTCTCCCTTTGTTTATCTGGGGCTATAAACTGCTCCTTATGAGGCTGAATAGATGTTTACATGAATCGGATTTCTACAAGTGGTGCCCCGTGTGAGGCGTTTGAATGAAATTCAAAGGAATGCTTTGAAGATATCTGCTTCAGCAATCAGCAATTAGCACCTCATTATCACCTCATTGCGACCAGGGACAAGGTCTCATTCACTCACGACCAGAGGAAAGGTCAGTCAAGCGCTTGCGAAATTCATCCAAATTGGATCCCACAGGGTGAGTGAAAAATTTATTATGGGGTGCGTGCTAGCTTCGCCTGAGCAGGAGTTTTGTAAAGATATCTCATATCTTCTGAATAAGAATGGGCGACGGGCTGATAAGAAGGAAGTACAACAGCTGGTCCAAGTTGTAGGAAAAACCTGTCCTTGGTTTAAATATGATTGTCTGGACTTAAAAGATTGGGGAAAGATTGGGAATGAATTGCAGAAGCATGAGGGGGTTTCTGTCTCAGTGCAATATACCTGGAATGAAGTCAGAAACTGTCTTCAAAGACTTACTCCAAGAAATATTTTGTTGTCCCAGCGGCTTGCTGGTCCCCTTCCACAGCTTTTGCCCCCAGCCAAGGGAGGGACTCTGGCAACGGCCCCTCCATCATATGAGAAACAACAGCATGAGCCCCCTGATGGAGATGGGGGTGGAAAAGGAGATGGGACATTATATCCTGCCTTGCAGCAATCAAGCACTTTTAGCCCTACAAAAACACAGTTCTCTGCTGCTTTAACTGCAGCTGTGCTGGATGTGGAATCTACTGAGATATACCCAGTGATCAGGGGGGCTCCGGCTGTTGGCAATGCACCAGATAGATATGAAACCCTCCATTACAAATATCTGAAGGAACTGAAAGTCAGCATACGTGACTATGGGGTTAATGCACCTTTTACAAAAGCTCTGTTGGAAGCCATTGCTTCTCAAAAATTGATACCAGCTGATTGGAAACAGATGATCAAAGCACTCCTGCCTCCTGCAGAAGCCATGCTCTGCTTGCAGGAGTGGAGGGATGTGGCTTGGGAGGTACATCACACACGCCCTGCACTCACGATGGATATGTTATGTGGGGAGGGAAATTTTGCCAACCCCACACAGCAGTTGGCACTCACTGATGCCCAGTTGGGAGATATTGCACAGATAGTCATGCGTGCCTGGAGTAAGATTCCTTCCAAAGGGGATAGCTCAGTTGCTGGGTTTGCAGCAATTAGGCAGGGCCCTAAGGAGGATTACACTGAGTTCATTAACAGACTCATGACTGCCCTCAGCCGCCAGGTGGAAAATGTCCCGGCACGGGAAATGCTCATGAAATAACTGGCTTTTGAAAATGCCAATGAGGATTGTAAGGGTGCTCTGACAGCTGTTTATGCTCGGCCAGGCACATCGATAGCAGACATGATGAAAGTTTGTCAAACTGTAGGGACTCACAGTTACAAGGCTCAACTTCTGGCAGCTGCAGTTCAGTTGCCCACAACTCAGGCTCAAAACAAACGTTGTTTTGGTTGTGGAAAAGAAGGGCATTTTAAAGCACAATGTCGCTCCTCTCAAAAGCCGGCAGCACACCCTTCAAGGAAATGTCCCATTTGTCAGAAGGGGTACCATTGGGCCAATCAGTGCCGCTCAAATCCTAATGCCAACCCCTCAGCTGCTCAGCACAAAGACTCTGACTCTTCTCCACAGCAGCAGGGAAATGGGAGTGCGGGCCATGCTCAGGCCCAGGCAAAATAATAGAGCTGCCAGAGGTCAGTGAGGAAGCAATAGAGGAGGTTTTGGAAGAGATGGAAGAAGATATGGAACTTGCCCAAGAAATGATTTCACGATATAGAAAAAACCATCCTCTAAAAGAAGGGCTATTATTGAGGTTATCTAAGGACTGTACCTTTACTGTGCCAGGGTGTGTGGAGGCTCTTCCCACACTGGTTGATGATGTTGTTCCCCAGGGCATGGTGGGCATTGTTCTTCCTTGCCCAGACGCCTTGCCCGCTTCTGTACACATTGCAGCAGGGTCAGTTACATTGGGTCACCAAGAAATTGTCATCCCTGCATCAGCCACGCAGCATCTCACCCTGCCTAAGGGACAACCTGTAGGACGCCTTCATCTGCTCCCACTAGGGACCACTGTAACTCCATCCCAGGAGGCGACTATAACAGCAGCTATGGCTGTGATACAAATCACCGAAGATAGACCGACCCGCTCGCTGATTATGGGTGGACGTTCAGTGTCTGGACTAATCGATACAGGAGCTGATATTTCATAAGAACAGCCTTGCTGGAACAGGCCACAGCCCATCCAGTCCAGCATTCTGTCTCACACAGTGGCTCACCATTTCCTTCAGGGTATTCCCAAGCAGATGCCTGCTTAGGATTCCCTGGAAATGATATTGAGAGATATCCTGCCTATCTCTCCAACCCGGAGGTTGTCCTTAAGTATCCATAATTATAGCCATTGATACTCTTGTCCTCCATGAACTTGTCTAATCCTTTCTTAAAGCTGTCAAGACTGACAGCTGTCACCACTTCTTCTGGCAGGGAGTTCCATAGACCAGTAATCCTCTGGGTGAAAAAGTACTTTCTCTTATTTGTTTGAGAACTAGTACTCAAAAGTTTCATGGAGTGTCCCCTAGTTCTAGTGTTATGCGATAGGGAAAACAGTTTTTCCTTATCTACTTTGTCCACACCGTGCATGATTTTATAAACTTCAATCAGGTCACCTCTTAGATGTCGTCGTTCAAGAGTGAAGAGGCCCAACCGTTGCAGCCTCAGATGGTAAGGAAGGTGTTCCAGTCCCCTAATCATTTTGGTTGCCCTCCTCTGCACTTTTTCCAGCTCCATAATATCCTTCTGGAGGTATGGCGACCAGAACTGTACACAGTATTCCAGGTGGGGCCTCACCATAGATTTATAAAGAGGCAAAATGACACTTGCTGACTTATTTTCTATACCCTTCCTAATGATCCCTAGCATTGAATTTGCTTTTTTCACTGCTGAGGCACACTGGGTTGACACCTTCATTGAGTTGTCCACCAGGACATCCCTTTCCTGGTTTGTCGCAGAGAGTTCCGACCCCATCAGTTTATAAATGTAATTGGGGTTCTTTCCCCCAACATGCATCACTCTGCACTTACTAATGTTGAAACTCATTTGCCACTGTTTTGCCCACTCCCCCAGTGTCGAGAGATCCCTCTGGAGCTCCTCACAATCTCTCACAGTTTTCACTACCCTGTATAATTTAGTGTCGTCAGCAAATTTGGCTACCTTGCTTTTTACTCCTACCTCTAGATCATTTATGAAGAGGTTGAAAAGCAGGGCTCCCAGTACTGAACCTTGGGGGACCCCACTCTTTACTTCCCTCCACTTGGAGAAGTGTCCATTTAGTGCTACCCTCTGTTTCCTGTCCCTTAGCCAGTTGCTGATCCAGGACAAGACCTGTCCCTTTATTCCATGACTGGTAAGTTTATTCAAGAGCCTTTGGTGTGGGACCTTGTCAAAAGCCTTCTGAAAGTCCAGATAAACAATGTCAACTGGATCCCCCTTATCCACATGCTTGTTGACACTCTCAAAAAATTCCAACAGATTAGTGAGGCATGATTTGCCCTTGCAAAAGCCATGTTGGCTCTCCTTTAGCAGCGCCTTCTCTTCTATGTAACTATTAATTCTATCTTTTAGGATGGTTTCCATCACTTTACCTGGGACACATGTCAAACTGACAGGTCGGTAATTCTCTGGATCACCCCTGGATCCTTTTTTGAAAATTGGTGTTACATTCACTACCTTCCAGTCATCAGGCACAAAGCCTGATTTGAGGGAAAGATTATATATTTTGGCTAGGAGATCAGCAATTTCATCTTTAAGTTCCCTGAGAACTCGTGGATGGATGCCATCTGGTCCTGGTGATTTGTTAGTGTTTAGTTTAACAAGACATGCAAGGACCTCCTCCCTGGTTATTTCTATCTGGCTTAATTCTTCGGTTTCCCTCCCTACGAAGATAGGCTCTGTTTTGGGCATGTGGCCTCTGTCTTCTTCAGTGAATACTGAAGCAAAGAATTCATTGAGTCTCTCTGCAATCTCTGTTTCCTCTTTAATAACCCCTTGCCTTCCATTGTCATCTAATGGTCCAATGGCCTTCCTAGTTGGGTTCTTACTTCTAATGTACTTAAAGAAGTCTTTGTTATTTCTCTGAGTATTTTTAGCTATACGCTCCTCAAAGCCTTGCTTTGCTTTCCTGATTGTTGCCTTGCATTTGTTCTGCCAGAATTTATGTTTTTGCCTGCTGTCCTCATTCAGACAAGCCTTCCATCTTCTAAATGAGCTTCTCTTGCTCTTGATCACTTCCCGAACAGCTCCTGTAAGCCACATTGGAGTCCTCTTGGAGCTGGCAGTGCCCTTTTTCCTTTTGGGTATGCATTCCAATTGAGCCTCTGTTATTGTTTTTGTAAACAGCCTCCATGCCTCTTGGAGTGTTTGGACTCTCTCAATTTTCCCTTTCAGCTTCTTTTTTACTAGTTTCCTCAACTTTGGGAAATTTCCTTTTTGAAAATTTAAGGTCTCTGTGTTAGATTTTATCAGTGACTTGCAGTCTATGATCAAGTTAAACATAATTGAGTTGTGGTCACTGTTCCCTATTGGATCAGTCACATTAACATCTTGCAACAGATCCTGAGTATTACTCAGGATCAAGTCAAGGATTCTTGTACCTCTAGTTGGGTCTTCAACCATCTGTCCCAGGGAACAATCATTTAGCATATCTAGGAACTTTATCTCTTTATCATGTGCTGAACAACAGTTCACCCAGTCTATGTGAGGGTAATTGAAGTCCCCCATTATAACCAGGCTCCCCTTCTTGGATGCCTCCTTTACAACATTCTCCAACTGCCAGTCTCCCTCAAGAGTTTGGGTCGGAGGCCGATAGTATATGCCTACTGTTAGACCATCCTTGTGGCCTGGTACTCTTACCCACAGAGCTTCTAATGGTGATTCCAAATCACCTCGATATTCCAATTCATACGATTTTATCACTTCTTTGACATACAAGGCCACACCACCTCCCATTTGCCCCTTCCTATCCTTCCTGTACAGTTTGTAGCCTGGGATAACTGTATCCCATTGGTTATCATCCGTCCACCAGGTTTCAGTGATACCAATAATATCAATATTCTTATCTATTGCTAAGTATTCCAGCTCCCCTATTTTGTTCCGGAGGCTTCTGGCATTTGTATACAAGCATTTATATATGCTTTCCTGATACAGTCTTTTGAGTCCAGTTGCATTGTTAGACTGCCTCTTGCATCCTTCTGCTAGAATGCTAGTGACTAGCTCCTCGCTCTGCTCAGTAATTTTTGCATCCTCCTCACTACTCAAGTACACACTTTCCCGAACTGGATGCTGCCCAGCTCCTGTCGGCTTTCCCCCAGTTATCAGTTTAAAAGCTGCTCTGCAGCCTTTTTAATGTTGAGTGCCAGCAATCTGGTCCCATCATGGTTCAAATGCAACCCATCCCTCCTGAACAGATTTGGCTTGTCCCAAAATGTTCTCCAGTTCCTGACAAATCTGAAACCCTCCTCTCGACACCACCGCCTCATCCACGCATTGAGGCTTCTGAGCTCTGCCTGCCTGGTAGGTCCTGCGCGAGGGACAGGCAGCACTTCTGAAAATGCTACCTTGGAAGTCCGGGACTTCAATCTTCTTCCTAACAACCTGAATTTGGCTTCCAGGACAGACCGCTTGGCCTTCCCAACATCATTGGTACCAACGTGTACCATGACAACTGGCTGGTTCCCAGTTCTCTCTAACAATCTATCTAGATTTCTTGTGATGTCTGCAACTTTTGCACCTGGCAGGCAAGTCACCATACGGTTATCATGTGCATCACAAATCCATTTCTCTGTATTTCTAACTATTGAATCGCCTAGTACAAGGAGCCTCTCTCCTGCAATCTGTTCATCTACATGCACCTCATCAACCATATTAAGGGAGAGAAACTCAGTTTGTTCCTGTAGTTTATCATCCTGGATTTCATCAAGTGTGATGAAGGAGAGATCATCAGGTGGAACCAGTTGTTCCTCTGTGTGTTCCTCATCAGGTGTGATGAGGGAAAGAGCCTCAAATTTATTCTGTAATTTCAGACTCTCAGAGTGATCCCCTACTCTTTTCCTCCTTTGAGTCACATTCCTCCAAACATCTCCCTCCTGAGTTAGTGAAGGGCCTTCTCCCTCAGAACTGTGCCCTGTCTCTACTTTGTCCAGCATAGTCTGTTCCGCTCTGTCCAAGAACAGCTCAAGCTCCTTAATTTGTTGATGGTTAGATATGCGGGCCTCTAGCTGCTGGACCTTCTCTTCTAGTAGTGCAACCAGCTTGCACTTGCTGCAAATGTAGTTCTCCATATGCTTTGGCAAGAACACAAACATGGCACAAGTATTGCAGGTAACTACAACTGTTCCCTCAGAATCCATTTTAACAAGTGCAGTATTCCGGGCCTCAAAAATGTACACGTTTACTACCTTTCTACCTAGTAAGACTATATTCTTCCTTTGTTACTAGATTGCAATCACTTCCTTTGTTTGGCTCTCCTCAGCAGCAGCTCTGCTTAAGAGCACATGCAGAGTCAAAAGGGCTGACCCTGAAAGAGCTTAGAGCTTTTAAAGGCTAGTGTGGCTCCGCCCCTATGAGTCACAGTTCAGGGAAGGGCCTGGTGTGGCTCTGCCCCCTGCTTCTGGAAGCTTCAAACTGCTTCCTCTGTTTGAACAGAGGTGGCTCTCAGCAGTTTAAATTATCAATTTAAATTGGTGGAGGCCTCTAAAGCAGCTCTACTCCAACTGCAAAACTTACCAGTGCTCACTTCCTTTGTTTGGCTCTCCTCAGCAGCAGCTCTGCTTAAGAGCACATGCAGAGTCAAAAGGGCTGACCCTGAAAGAGCTTAGAGCCTTTAAAGGCTAGTGTGGCTCCGCCCCTATGAGTCACAGTTCAGGGAAGGGCCTGGTGTGGCTCTGCCCCCCTGCTTCTGGAAGCTTCAAACTGCTTCCTCTGTTTGAACAGAGGTGGCTCTCAGCAGTTTAAATTATCAATTTAAATTAGTGGAGGCCTCTAAAGCAGCTCTACTCCAACTGCAAAACTTACCAGTGCTCACTTCCTTTGTTTGGCTCTCCTCAGCAGCAGCTCTGCTTAAGAGCACATGCAGAGTCAAAAGGGCTGACCCTGAAAGAGCTTAGAGCTTTTAAAGGCTAGTGTGGCTCCGCCCCTATGAGTCACAGTTCAGGGAAGGGCCTGGTGTGGCTCTGCCCCCCTGCTTCTGGAAGCTTCAAACTGCTTCCTCTGTTTGAACAGAGGTGCTCTCAGCAGTTTAAATTATCAATTTAAATTAGTGGAGGCCTCTAAAGCAGCTCTACTCCAACTGCAAAACTTACCAGTGCTCACTTCCTTTGTTTGGCTCTCCTCAGCAGCAGCTCTGCTTAAGAGTACATGCAGAGTCAAAAGGGCTGACCCTGAAAGAGCTTAGAGCTTTTAAAGGCTAGTGTGGCTCCGCCCCTATGAGTCACAGTTCAGGGAAGGGCCTGGTGTGGCTCTGCCCCCCTGCTTCTGGAAGCTTCAAACTGCTTCCTCTGTTTGAACAGAGGTGGCTCTCAGCAGTTTAAATTATCAATTTAAATTAGTGGAGGCCTCTAAAGCAGCTCTACTCCAACTGCAAAACTTACCAGTGCTCACTTCCTTTGTTTGGCTCTCCTCAGCAGCAGCTCTGCTTAAGAGCACATGCAGAGTCAAAAGGGCTGACCCTGAAAGAGCTTAGAGCTTTTAAAGGCTAGTGTGGCTCCACCCCTATGAGTCACAGTTCAGGGAAGGGCCTGGTGTGGCTCTGCCCCCCTGCTTCTGGAAGCTTCAAACTGCTTCCTCTGTTTGAACAGAGGTGGCTCTCAGCAGTTTAAATTATCAATTTAAATTAGTGGAGGCCTCTAAAGCAGCTCTACTCCAACTGCAAAACTTACCAGTGCTCACTTCCTTTGTTTGGCTCTCCTCAGCAGCAGCTCTGCTTAAGAGCACATGCAGAGTCAAAAGGCTGGTGGTGGCAAAAAAAGATTGGCCAACTGGATGGGCCGTCCGCCCCTGTAGGGAAGTTTTTGGGGTGGGCGGGTACGAGCCAGCACAGCAGAGTGTTCATCCAATCGTCTTTGAGACCTCAGGGGGAACAAAAGTTTCTCTTCACCCCCTGATTATGCATATTCCTATTACTCTGTGGGGTCGGGATCTCATGGCTAAAACAGGGTGTACCTTGCAGACAAATTTTTGATACGGGCCTCCCCTGCAGCGCCGTTGCATGCACTTCCACTACAATGGAAAAACACCCCGCCATTGTGGACGGATCAATGGCCGCTCTCAAGAGAAAAGCTCCAGGCGGCGGAGGCCCTTGTACAGGAGCAATTAAATCTGGGACATATTCAAACAACCACTAGTCCTTGGAACTCTCCAATTTTTGTGGTGAAAAAGAAGTCTGGAAAATGGAGATTGTTGGATGATTTGAGAAAAGTTAATGAGCACATCTTGCCAATGGGACCTCTACAATCTGGACTCCCTAATCCGAACATGGTTCCTGAAGATCACCAACTCATGGTTATAGATTTGAAGGACTGTTTTTATACAATCTTGCTAGCGCCACAAGACAGAGAAAAATTTGCATTTACATTGCCAGTATACAATAATGAACATCCTACTCAACGGTTTGAATGGTGTGTCTTGCCTATGGGTATGGCCAACTCGCCGACTCTATGCCAGGCAACGTCATCCAGAGGTTAAAGTCTATCATTACACTGATGACATTTTATTGCATGGTCCACAAGTCACGGAGAAACACCTGCAGGACCTAGCAGACATTTTGCAACAAGCGGGCTTGATCATAGCTCCTGAAAAAGTGCAGCGGATGTATCCATTCCAATATCTGGGACATAGGCTCTCAGCTACAGCTTCAACTCCGCTATTGCCAACAATAGCTATTCCAGAGCAGTTCACTCTTGTACAATTGCAACAATTGCTAGGGAACATAAATTGGGCTCGTCCCTTCTTGGCCCTGAGCACTGAGGAACTGTCACCACTCTTTGCTGCTCTTTCTGGACACACTTCTCCAGCGGACATCATTCCCTGCACAACGGAGATGCGTACAGCTCTTCAACGCCTCAACGAAAAGCTGCATACCACTGCTGTGGATCGGGTGCCCTCAGGCACCATTGCGCTGGCATGCGCTCTTCTTCCCACACCGAGGCTGCCCACTGCTGTTTTGTTCGCGCCTGTCAACGCTCAGAAGGTGGCCATCGTGGAATGGCTTCACTTGGCGCACACTCCCTCGAAAAACTGTTATCGCCTGCCTGATGCGATTGCTGATCTTTTCCTCAAATGCCGTACTAGGGCAAAGCATTTGACTGGCTATGACGTTGACTTTGTTTGTTTTCCTTTTTCGCAGGATCAGCTAACCGCCTTGCTACAGCATTCTGAGGCATTTCAGGTGGCCATGGCGGACTTTGTGGGACAAGTTAAATTTACCCCCCCCCCAAAGATAAGCGGTTTACCTTGCTGAATCTCACTTCTTACTCCCTGTCATCCCCGCTTTGCATGCAACCTATCTTGCATGCCGTTACTCTTTTCTCGGATGGCTCCCCCTCCCGTGGAGTCCTTACATGGCAGGGTCCTACTGGGGAATGGGAGGTTGTTTTTACAGGACCTCAAGCATCGGCCCAGCGGTCGGAACTGGCAGCGGTCATACTTGCTTTCTCTACGTTTTCTGATGTGCCTTTTAACCTGATTGTGGATACTCAATATGTTTACCGCCTTATTTTTACCTTAGCTCAAGCTTATTTGTCTCCATCGTTGGATAGGGATCTTTTTGCTTTATTCCAACAGCTTCAAGGTTTTCTTTCCAACCGTACGGTCCCATTCTTCATTGCCCACATACGCTCTCACACAAGGATCCCAGGTTATTTGACGGAGGGCAATGCACGAGCAGATTCTGCTCTCCGGGACTCTGCTGAGGTTTTTTCTCTCTTTGACAACCCCATTGACAGTCATGCAATGTTTCATCAATCTGCTAAGGTTTTGCATAAACAATTTTCCATTCCTATGTCACAGGCTAGAGACATTGTGTCATCCTGTGCTTCCTGTACGAAGTCTCCTATATTCCTGCCATTTGATGCTGTTAATCCTCGAGGAACAGAAGCCAATCAGCTATGGCAGATGGATGTCACGCAAGTACCTGCTTTGGCTCCGCTTTCTAAGTTACATGTGACTGTTGACACCTTCTCTGGATTTATATGGGCTACACCCTTACGGGGGGAAACATCCAGACATGTTATACAACATTGCATTCGTTCGTTTGTGGTAATGGGTAAACCTAAATGCCTTAAGACAGACAATGGGCCATCATATGTTTCTTCTGCCTTTCAGGACTTTTGCCGTCAGTGGGACATTAAGCTAACCCATGGAATACCCTATAACTCGACTGGGCAGGCGATTGTTGAAAGAGCCCACCTGACATTCAAAAATTTGTTACACAAGCAAGTGGGAGATAGAGGGGTTCCTGTGGCTGAAATACCTACAGCTGTTGCTAAAGTACTGTATACTCTTAATTTTCTTCTTGCTCCCCATAACAGGTCACACTCTCCAGTCGAATTGCATTTCAGGACCGAGGAGTGTCTTCCTAAGCCATTGGTCGTTTATCGGCAGCAACCGGATCCTGAGTGGAAAGGTCCTGTGCCTCTAATCACCTGGGGACGAGGATACGCAGCTGTTTCTACGACTTCAGGACCTGTGTGGATTCCTGCCCGAGCGATCCGCCCATGGAGAGGGAAGAAGGTTACTCAGCTCCAGGATGGTGGTTCACCAGTAGACTAAATTTGCTGACATTTGTTCTTTTCTTTCTTACTGTGCTTCCAGCTGTAAGAACAATGACTCATGGGGGCAACCCCAACTTTTGGCTTCGTCATGCTAACTATATGTTTGAGGTTCATGGTAAGAATGCAACGTTATACTATGAGCATCCACTGGCAGTGTCTCAAATGGCCTTTCTTCCGGCATTGTTCAACACGCCTGAGTTGGTTATTGGACACTTGCAACATACTGATAGGTCTACACTCTTCTCTAATCCCCCAGAACAATTTGACAA
Source organism: Bradypodion ventrale (assembly GCA_035047345.1). Taxonomy (NCBI): domain Eukaryota; kingdom Metazoa; phylum Chordata; class Lepidosauria; order Squamata; family Chamaeleonidae; genus Bradypodion; species Bradypodion ventrale. Next base: position 229,151,285 of record JAWDJE010000003.1, on the reverse strand, counting down.
CACCCGCTGGCGAAGCATGACATTCAAGAAATACACTAAAGGGCTTTGTTTCTGCTGTCATAGTTCTGGGGTCTGGAATAGTAAATGGAAGCACTGGAATCAAGCAAAACGGGTTTTGCGGAATGTAGGCAATTATACGAGTTGTGATGATTATTTTTGGTTATGGGGTAGTTATAACAGTTCTTATAAGCTTAATTTTACCTTGTTTAACACTACTATTGAAGATATATATGATGTGTTTCCTATGTTTACTCCTGATTATTCTGCTATAGATAGTGGTTCAATTTGCAATGGATGGCAAATCAAGGATCCCAACATGTGGTTCTTTTTTAATGGAGTTGCCACGAATTTCCATCCAGGACAATATCAATGTGCAGCATTGGGTTATTTTACCTTACCCGTACAAGTGCAAATGCCGCTTCAGGCAGATGCACGGAGCCGGAGAGCTGTTGCCGGCCCGATGGGTTCTGGTTGCAATGATGAAGTGATAATCGATGTTCAGCTTTCTGATGGTAGCTCCTGGGGGAGAGCTATAGGGAGTGTTATCACTGGAGCACTCACCTTGGGATCATACCCAGGTGTCATTTCCCAGGAGAATAGAAGGTCCATTTTGGGACTCACCTGTAGGCTGGAGAAATCAATCAATGCCACAGGGAGGGTCATACGGGATCTTCAAATGGAAATCACTGAGCTCCATCAAGACCAAATGCAGGACAGACTGGCCATAGATTACCTGTTAGCAAAATCCGGAGGATTTTGTAAACTGGTCGGGAACCAGGGTTGTCGGGTAAAATTCCAGGATCTGAATAATACTATTGAGAAAGAACTTCAGAATTTACAGGAGAGCATTACTAACAATGTACGCACTGATGTTAATCTCTTTGATTGGATGACTTCTTGGTTGCCTGATTTGTCTGTCCTTAGACAAGTTTTCTTTTATGGGTTCATTATTATTATCTGCCTTATATCGTTGTGTTTTTGCATTTATTGTTTTCTTAATCTTATTTCTATGTGTAACACATGTCCACTGCGTAGAAGGGAGACATCGGGTTTTGCACGACGGCAATTGTACTCAATGAGGTATCATCCTCCGGAACAAGGTACCAGGAGTCAGGAGGGGTACGATGTCCAGGAGGACAGTGATGATGTATATGGAGAAGTAGTTATGGAGTATGATGACATGCAGGGGTATGATTAGCCGTCCCTCTCTCAAATTTAAATGAAAAAGGAGGACATGTAGGAATGTATCTGGCTTCTGTCTGCCTGTCTTCCTACATATTTTGTAAACAAAGGCCTCTTTGTATACATGAGAGACAAAGCTTGATTGTGGGCATGCGTAGAAAAGTGAGAAGCATTCTCCTTATTTGGTTCGGACATTTCTAATTGGTTGTATGTGCCTTAGTTTTGTTTCTGATATACTCTGTTTGAATAAAGAGACGCCATGATTATTCCTTTGTTCAGCCAAGACTGCAGTCGTGTGTGTATTCTCTCTATCTCTGTTTCTTCCTTACTCTGTCTAATGAAGCTGGACTCCGTTAGACGTCTTAACTCTCCCTTTGTTTATCTGGGGCTATAAACTGCTCCTTATGAGGCTGAATAGATGTTTACATGAATCGGATTTCTACATACTACTACTACTACTTGTATGCTTAACAAATTTGTGGATGACACCAAATTGGATGGCATAGTTAATACCTTGGAAGACAGGAACAAAATATAAAAAGATCCTGATAGGCTTGAACAGTAAGCTGAAAAACACAGAATGTAATTGAACAGGGTAGGGTTGTCATATGTCCCGGAAAACTGGGATTGTCCTGGATTCAAGGTCTGAAAAATTGTCCTGGCCAGTTTAATAAAAATCATCTAAAAGTCCCAGACGCCCTTTGCAGAGGCAGAGAGCGAGCGAGCACTTTTCTCTGTATTTCTCTGACTTTCACAGCTCTATGGAAATCCTGACTCTCCGGCGAGTGTGATATCACCCTGGGTTGTTCCCCTCTTCCTTAGTCATGGAGGTTTTGAGCAAAGTGGCCTTGTGAGACCCACGGTGTCGGCTTCCAGCAGGTTTCTGGGTGGTCTGGCTGGAGAAGCCCTAAGTGGCGAATAAGAGGCTGTGCAGCGCCCACTTGAAGGACTCCTGTAGGGCTTCCCAGCTTTGGCTCCGGCAGCCAGGGGAGCCCTGGAGCACCCAATCAGTGGATGCCGGAGGCTGCCTGGGAAGCTTTTCGCTCCTCAGAGGACTGAGAGGGGCTCGGGCTGGAAGGCCCTGCGGAGGGTGAAGAAGAGCTGGCAGGGGAGATCAAAGGTAGCCCTGCCTCCAATGCCTGACAAAGAGCTGGTGCTCAAAGGTGATTGAGAATAATAGAATCACAGGGTTGGAAGGGGCCTTTTAGGTCATCGAGTCCAACCCCCCTGTTCAATGCAGGAGTCCGAATAATTTTTGTCAAGTATACTTCTGTCCCGGTTTTGTGGGAGAGAATTAGGGCAACTCTAGAACAGGGATATGTGCAAAGTTCTGCATCAGGGGAAAAACCCATATGTACAGTTCAATATGGGGGATACTAGGAGTGAGAAGGATCTTAGAATAGTTGTAGACCACAAGCTGAATATGAGTCAACAATGTGATGTGACTACAAAAAAAGACAAAGGCTGTTTTAGGCTGCATTAAGAGAGGTATAGCTTCCAAAACCCATGAGGTACTTGTTCTCCTCTATTTGGCAGTAGTAAGACCACATCTACTCTGTCCAGTGTGCAGTGTGCTCCCTTCAATATACTTTTGTATATTGCAATAGTGTTTTTGTTTGTTTTATTGGTTTATTGTAATATGTAATCATTGGTATTTATTTTATAAAAAATAGAGTACTCTGTCCAGTCCTGGACAACATATTTTAAGAAGGATGTGGGGAAAAGCTGGAACAAGTTTAGAGGAGAGCACTAAGGATGGTCAAGGGACTGGAAGCAAAACCCTATGAGGAAAGTCTGAAGGAAATAGGCATGTTTAGCCTTGAGAGAAGATGTATATGATGTGGGAGATAAAACATTTTTTCAAATACCTGTACTTGGAAAAGAGAAGAATCAGGATCTGTTATCGATCATCCCAGAGTTCATGACCTATATTGGGTTCACATTTCAGAAAGCAGATACAGGCTGATTATTAGGAAAACTGTTAGAGCTATACGATAGTGGAACCACTTTGGGAGGTTGTTTGTGCTTCATGAACAAAGATTTAACAGTTCATACAAAGCTCATGGTATACCAAGCTGTTGTTACTTCAACATTGAGTCACCAGAGACACATCCATCAACTGAAAATGACTTCCAGGAAAAATGTATACTTGGATATGAGTAGCAGCTGACGATGATGACGAGTGCCTCAACACTACAGGTATTCAAGAAAACATTGAACTACTATCTATCATATCTCCTTTGATTTGGATTCCCGTATTGAGCAGGTGGTTGGACTCGATGACCTCATAGGACCTTCCAACTCAATTATTCTATGATTCTACAAAATGTGAAACATATTAGAAAACACGTGACCTAACTGGAATATATTCTTGGTATAGAGTGAATTACATGCTGTCAAATCAGAACCAACTTATAGGAAACCTAACAGGGATTTCAAAAGTATATGAAATATTTAACGAGTGATTTTATGTGACTTTAAATTCCTCAGGAATACTATTTAAATTATATTTTGGAGCAGCACTTCTCTTATAGTTCTTGCTCAGTTTTACTTCTAATGTTGGGTATTAACAGTTTATGATCAGTACCACAATCGACTCTTGGTCTTGCTTTGGCAGAAAGAATAAAATAGACTCCTGTTTAGGAAGTCTATTTTATTTTGAACATTTGGTGATGTCCATGTGTACAGTCATCTATTTGGTTATTTGAAACATATATTTACAATAAACATATTGTTGGCCTCACAGAACTCTCTGAGTCTCCTGTTTCATTTCTATCCCCTAGGCAAAACTTTCCAACAACATTAGATTCTACTTGGTTGCCAGTCACTTAAGATTATAAGTATGTCTTGTTTTGGTTTGTGATTAATTTCCTCCTGGATGCTTGCATAAAAGTTTTCAATTTCCTCTTCTTCTTCATCAGTGGCTGGAGCATAGACTTGGATGATGGATTCCATGGTTTCTGATTAATATTTTTTAGTCAGAAATTTCATTATAGGCTCTAATTGCCTTTGCTACATCATAGCTCTGTAATAGCCCCACTCCCATTTCTTCTGAGTCTGTCTTTTGCTGGTACTCTTTTTATAACATCTTGGGAAATTATGCAGAGTGCTTCAGAGGAAAGGAATCAAAACTGTTGCCCTGTCCTCTTCTACTAATGCAAACTCCTGCAACAAATCTACATAAATTCCTTGCCTTCATACAGGTTTGCCTTGGGTTCCAACCCTATAGGTATATACTTTCATAGATACAAGCTTGATCAGACCAACAGCCAGAAATGGCCATGGAACTGGATGCTGGCCTCACCCTTTATATACATACAGTGGTACCACATACAATGATTTTAATCCATTCCACTGGGCTCATTGTTGTACGAAACAATTGCTGTATGATGCATCATATAGCAATTTTCCCTATGGGATGCATCATACAACAATTTTTTTGCTAATTAGTTTTTCCCATTGAAAAATTGTTGTACGATTTTTTTCCATAGAGAAAATTGTTATGCGGGAAGCCATCCCCCCAACCTAATTGTTATGCGATTTCATTGCTATATGGGGCGATTGTTGTATGAGGTTCCACTGTACTTGCATTCAAGCAAATATGAGTAGAACTCCTCTTTAAACCTTCATGCTCAATACAGCAAGGTCAGAATTGAGATGGAATGTGCATTGGGGCACACTGGCACATTCTAGATGCAGCAATAATAGCAGACATTTTCCATCCATCATAATCTAATAAGAAAGCTTGACACTTTCATTAGAAAAATAGAGATGAAAAGATCAAATGTAGGAATTATGACTGAGGACCAGCTAAGCTGATGTTAGGCCACCTGATACGAAAAGCTTTGGTATACACACAATTGTACAGGGCTACTCTCACCATTCTCCATCTTAGTGGCTGTATATCAGGGCAGGAGAGCCTTTGAGTTGAAGCAACTAGCTCTTCTCCAAACAGCAGATCTCAACCAGCAGCATAGTTCTGTCAGTAGATCCTTCTGCTTGCAGATCTTTGAGATTAGCAGGCAGAAGAGTTTCCATAGCACATAGGGATTTCTGTCAGCGGAAGAGGTTTTGCCAGATCTTAGCCACCTACCGCAGGTAGACCTTTGAGTTATTATTGTACTGGTTTCCTTCTTGTGTTGTATGCAGTTCTGAATATTGGCTATCCTCATGGCTCTCAGCCATGAAGACTGCCCTGTGAATATAATGCTGTGGCCTTTCATCTGCTATCTGTATTGCAGCATGATCCAGTTCCGTGAATCACTTTGTGATCCTGAGCCCTTTGGGCACGCAAAGTCCTCTTCAGCCCTAGGCCATTATTGATGAACCTGTTGCCCTCCATCAAGATGGTTTCAAGTGGGATTTAATCCATTTGGGACCATCACCCTTCCCTGTGGACTTTATCATACCTGTCAAGTATCCCGTATTAGCTGGGAAATCTCGCATTTCACCCCTATTTCCTGGTCCTTTCCATGGCCATCCCGTATTTGAACAGTCAAGAAAAGGTGTTACTGTGCATGCATGCCCATCAGAGGAAGTGGTGCGCATGTGCTAAGGGGTTACTGCAGCATTGTGCATGTGTAAAGTGGTTACTGCGCATGTGCAGTAACCCCTTCATGCATGGACAATGCTGCAGTAACCCATTCATGCATGTGTGCCCATGCATCCCATTTTTTCACCACCGCAACTTGACAAGTATGACTTTACCAAGGCTGCTAGTCCTCAAGGTTGTCAAATTAGTTAACTGACACCTGATGCTTGGCATTGAGTTGCTGACAGTATGGTTATTATCATAGCAGGATAACCTGTCCAGACTTGATTAGCTGGTAGAAGACTAGAATTGGATTGGCATTAGAACTGAGTTGCAAAGGAAAAAGCAACAGGATTATTGAGTATAAATACAAAATCTGGACAAGATTCTACTCATATTTGTTTAAAGGCACATCACTATAAAAATTTGTCAGACATCATATATATTTTTATACTATTATTACAAATTAATTCATTTCAAACTTTAGGTGCGTTTTCGCAGAAAACAAAAATATATGTACTTGTTTTTAAGTGTTTTCAATAAATTGCCTGCTCCTTCACTTCAGACGGATCTCTCCTGTGTTGCTACATTACCAGAGTAACCCAGTACTCTCTGATAGCACTTAAGAGAGCAAAGTTGTTATTTATAGGAGCCAATAAATAAATGTGCACATGCTTTGGAGATAAACAGCAGAATTTTAAAGAAGAAATCTATTTTTCCTTACTTGCAGTCCAGGAGCTTAATTTGTCTTTACTCCAACAAAATATGTGTCAACTTAAAACAGTAGCAGAAGCAACAAATATCCCATAGAAAGCAAAAATCAATCACAATAAGGTATTACCAACTACTCTAGATCCTGCATATTACTGGCAACAAAATAATCTATATTTGTGTGTGTCCATGCATTAACACATTTTGAAATGCTAAAAAAAGTTTTATTATGAGGGAAAAAAAAGAATTCAAATGGATGGATTTCAATACACAAAAAAATGGTGTACAGCACAAGATTTATGTATATGAAAATGTAACCAGCCCTCTCCCATGTGCTCAGTGTGAATAACAATATTTGGCTAAGTACAATGCTAACCCTAATTAGAATGGAACCACTGAAATGAATGGAACTTGTTAATCAACAAGTTTGTTTTGTTTTAATGAGTCTACTCTATTTGTAGGCATAAAAATGGATTTTGTCCTCATTCTTTATGCACAATTTTAGCTCAAATCTAACATCCGTAAGGCACAATCTATTAGGGCACAATCCATTTGCTCCTTCACCTTTCAAAGTGGAAGCTGCACTCCAGGAAGTGTGCTATCAAAATAACATCAGTTGCAACTATACTAAATGACATATACCTAGTTCCTATGTAAATCAGTGGAACTACGCCATGATAAACTATACTCATTTATTCCAAAAGCATCCAAAGTCAAAGTCAAATGCATCCATAGCCTTGGTCCAGTCCTTTCTGAAAAGGACCACTCTAGGCTGGTCTAATCTAAGATACTAAATCCCACCATGAATAAACTATATTGTATTGCCTATTGAGAATGTCACTGAACTTTGGTGACTTCTCAAGGGATGAGAATTCAACAGCTGTGGGCATAAAAATTTAGAGTGAATGAGACACACTTAGTTGAGAACACAGGAAATTGGATCAGACCCAAGTTCTGCCTGGTTTTAATATTCTGTACCAACAATGGACATCTAGATTCCTATAGATAAGCCTGCCAGGAGTACGACAGCCCAGATTCTCCAGTGACTGGTATTCAGAAATATGCATCCCCCAAGCTGTTAGTGATATAAGAAGTAATGATGCAACATCATCTCTAATAGCCATTGGAGACCTGATTATCCATGAATAGGCTTAATTTCCTGTTAAGGAGCAACCCAGGATCTCACTTTTCTCTTGAAGAAATTCATGTTGAATTTATCTGACTTTACTTCTGGATTTATCTGTATAGGGTTTAATCGTAGGTGGTGCATGTCCTCCTCTAGGGAGAAAGAATAGGCTTGCCAGATTGGCAGCTTCCCATACCTAGAGGTTTTAGGGCTAAAGCCAGAGTGCAGTAGCTTGGTCCTTGTGAAATCACAGAGTGTAGATGCTTACAGTGTCACATGGACAGGCCCTTATATGTACCATTTACCCAATGATACACAGGCCTGTGTGTGCACACATGAAAGTGAAATAGAGGGGTGAGATTTCTTACACTACTTTTGAAACAAATTGTATACATAGATGAGATGCGTACTGAACCCCCATTGCAATGAGCCTGTGAACTTTGATGCTGGCTGGCAGTGAGGATGAGATGGGTGTTCAGGCCCTAAAGACATGTCAAAAATCAAACTTCCATCCCCTCTGGTGCTGTTAATCATGAAGTTCTTCCTTCTTGAAGACCCAGAGAAATTTAGCAGTTCCTTCAGGCTTTAGCCAGTTCTCAGAGACCTGTAAAAACTGCTGGGAGAGGTTTTGACTCCCTCAGAGGAGGGAGCTTTGTGGGAGTGGCTGCAGAATTAAAAAAAAGAAAACGATTCAGGCATGAATAAAATAGAAAAACACTCATTTGACTGCAATCAAGATGCACCCTAATGCTTAAAGAGGTTATCAGAAGGAAGAATCCTTCTAGAGTAGGGGTGCCCAAACTTTGACCCACGGGCTGGATTGCTGCTGACATCAGAAGTGATCTGCCACTGCTGAAAATTACAAAATCACACTAAACCCACACCAAAATGCTGCAAAAATGCAGTGAAAAATTCCAAAAACATGGCGAAAATGTGCCAACTTCACTCCTACCACCATAAGAAGTGGCAGAGGGGGCAAAAATGCACAGTGAATTCACATGCCACCGCCACCACTGCTGCCGCTGCCACCGCCAGCGCTGGGAGGACCCACATGACTGGTCTGCTCAGCTGTCTGAGAGCGCATGGTCAGGCGCCTGGTGAGAAAAGTTTGCCAACCCTGTTTTAGAAGTTCAGAGACAACAAAAATACAAAATGCTTTCCCTCAAGAGGAATGAATAAACTGTATCTGTCAGCTTGACTTTTGACATTGAGAATTTTCATATTTTGGATGATTTCTCTCAAGATGGATGAAAAAGTTAGCAAATTTTGGGAAGTTCACTTTTTCGTCTTCTTCCTTGTCTAGGCCAGACATGAAATTGCCAAAATGAAGGCACCTTTTGGTGAGTTCATTCTGCAGTTCCTTTCGCCCAACTAGTGTGAGAAAGATTAGCTGGCAACACTAGGTTACCAGGGTACGCACAATTGTGGTGCAAAAATACAACAATCTTCAAGGAAGCTCTTTCTGAGTACCCCAGGAAGTTCACTTATTTAGCATTTAATGCTTGTATGTATACAGTGTGCCTTTCCTCCAGCAAACTGAAGGAAGCATATATTGCCCTCTGTCGCATTCCAATTTTTACTTTACAACACCCCCACTGTGATCACTCCAAAGACACTGAGTGGGTTCCATGGGTAAGGATGGATTTGATATATGATCTTCTGTTGAAATCCAACAATTTAGCTGGTGTAAGTTACAAATATATAAGATCCGCAACATGGGTCTATTTTGCTAGCAATGTGGGAGTGGCATGGCACTCAAAATGCAGACTACAATCCTTTTCTTCTTCTTCTTTACTGTGGCCTCAATCTACATCAGCCACTGAGGATACCACAGATGAGAAAATGTTTAGATACCATATGAGCAGCTGGCTTGAGCCAAAGAATACACCATTTGAGTGATTTGAGTGAAGCATCCGTACCTGTCCTGCCTCATGCATAATTTGGCTCTAAGATGATGCAGTGAAGTCAAAGTGTGTGGAACTCCTTCTGGATCTTACTGAAGCTTAGGTTACCTATGATCTTCTGAATTTCACCTAAATTATCAGAGCATACTCAGCATTGAAGTGAAGCTGCTGAGTGCCAAGAGCTGGTCTAAATAGAGTGGTCTGAAGGTCGAAGTCTTGCACAAGATACTCCATAATACAGTGAATTAAAAATCTATCGATATAAACCATTTTGCACACCTTGTGAAATGAATGGGATGAACATCCTTACTCTCTTTACATTTATTAGCTTCAAATTATATCCTTGAAAGTTACTTCTAAGAAAGCCATTTAAGATCATTGCTTCAATTCTGGCCTTTTGGTCTGTCTAGAGCCCTCCTGGTTTGCATTATTACATGCAGCAGCCCTCTAGAAAATCCTTTCATTTGCTTTATTCAGGAATTATAGCTTTAGACTGCCCTATGAGCCTTGCCTTACTGCTGTTAAACATGAGCCATGGTACACATGAGTCTTACCCTCTTGTTTAAACATGGGATCAGCTTGTGTGTGTTTTTTTATTTAAAGGAAAGGATTTATGGAACAACGGAGATATGCCTGCAAAGCTGTTCTTTTTTGGAATCCTGACATAATGCCTGAAGCATTTTCATTGTGTAAAATAGCATATCATTCCCTGTAGCCACATCCATATTTGAAACTGTGAGCCAGAGGGCAGATGGTCAATTTTAGATGACTTATATTGAAAGTGGGTTGATACCAGGTGATGACTAATATTTAGAGAAGGCAGTATTTACCAGCCTATTTCAACCTTACATCTACAGTGATGTTCCACAACAGATATGAGATGGATATACAGCAGTTCGTCTCCTTCCTTGGAACAAACCATATGTTTCAACCCCTCCCTTCATCTTTTAAGTGGAATAGGAGTGGGCATGTCAGCCCGAATAGCTCAAAAAGGACTACGGAAGCACAAGACCCTAAAAAGCTGCAGACCCATTCTGTGTGATAAACCTCCCCAAAAATCTCTGGAGCATTTCAATCTGTACTGATGTGATTTCTCATTACTTTAATATTGGTGTATTCGACATCTTTAAAGGGGGGGGCAGGGAAAGGGCATATGGATGGTGACAGGGAAAATACAAAGGCAAGCAGCGGCAGGACATTGGGTGTGCATGTGAGAGAGCAGCAACCTTAAACAGCCATGCAGCCATTAAACATATGCCAAAGTAAACAATAGTGAGAAGGTCTGTCACCGCTTTGCCCTGCAGGTAGATGACAGATAGCACAGAAGGAAAGCAAATGGAAAGAAAAACAGAAAGACACATACAGGATATGTGGATGAGATGCTGAGCCCTGGAAACACTGGAGCGGGCCTTGATTGTGATCCCCAAGTCACACCATCAGCCATGCAAAGCAGGGAAATGGGGGGGGGGGGGACGACATACCTTTCTAGCGTGCTTGTTCTGTCGGCTGAAACAAAGCAGTCTCATTCTCAGCGGGAGGGCAAATCAAAATGAAATTTTTATTTAGTCTGCACTGTCCTCAGATTGGATTTCAGAATGACTGCTTTAGGAGATAGCATGATCTGGCTGATGCATGCTTTGCATATGAAACTGCAGTAGAGGGGGGGGGATCTACATAATCAAAAAAATCTGTGCTGGGTGCATAGGACACACACACACACACACACACACACAGACACACACACACACACACACATACACATGCTCTGGACGTTTGATGAAATGACCTTTCTGAAGGATGCAAATTATTTTGGGTATTTAGCCAAAAAAGGTCTTACAAATCATTTCTACAATCATAATTTAGAGCATTACTAGATATACATGTTGTTCTTTTCTTCCCTCCCCACTTGTCTTCTTATTGGTGCTAAAAAGAATTCATCAAAATAACAGCCTGAAAACAATTGCTTAGAAAAGACAATACTTTTGTGTCTTTCCATGTCATCTATTGTTCTTCTGAGTGTTAGTAATGTGTTTTCTTTAACCCTCCTTTCCCTTCAGTAACAAAAAGGGTCCACTTATACAAAATAGCATCTGTTTTTTCAATCATTAATATAATGCAGGCGATGCTTGGCTTATAAAAAAGGAAAGTGTTTCTTTGATTGGAGAGTTTATTTTCCAGCTGTTTAAATATAATAGCAAGCCCTCTCCAGATATTTTCAAGAAAAAGTTGGAAATAACTTACAAAGGCTATGGGGTGCATCTAGAAAAGATGCAGGATAGACCTCATACAATATCTTTTTTACCAATTAGGCTGAAAATATGATTTTGAAATAGGATTTGTGGTGGCAGGGTTGTGATCACATAGCAGTATACAGAAAAAAAAGAAGTTCTGTGTAGCCTTAATTTGAAACCAAAGGAATAGAATGGGAGCCTACTGGATCATCCATATTCATACTCACAGCCGTTTCCTAAGAAGATTCATTTAAGGCTGCCTGGTTTTGCTATGCAATGGGCAAGCTATAGTACAATACTCACGGTAAACATCGTCTGAATGTGCAGGCATCGCTGTGAAGCAAGAAAAGTCCAGATGCATGGTTTTTGTTTTTGCCATAATTTGCAGTGCTAAAAACAAGCAGTGTGGAAACCTAGAGTGAATACAGTGTGGCAGAGCAGAGGGAAAGAACTCAATTTATATTTAAGCCAGGAGGATACAAAAGGGATAAGTATACCAAGCAAAGAGCAGAGCAACAAACTTGCAGCAATAATGAGATACAGAACAAATCAGGCACACAATGTGCTTCCACAGAGCAGTGACGGGAGCTGCTGACAACAATGCAGCCATGTGTATGCATCCCTTGGAGACATATTTTGTAATTCAATCTTCTGTCTCTTGCAGGATATAGGGTTGGGATCCTTAGCAAGAACTAAATCCTTTCGTAATTGGGCCTTGTAGGAAGTAACCTCATGTCCAGATTGTGTACCTCCATGGCTATTTAACACGTTCAGCAAACCATAAGGAATTAGATTTTTAAAAAAACATCATCATCATAAAATTCCTGGTTAAAAAGAAGTCCATCAAAAATATAGAGATCTGTCTTTTATATATATATTGTATGGAGCACAAGAAGATGGATTAGCTGACTGCAGGGTGCCTCAAAGAAGAGTACTGTTTAAATAGATTAAATCTTGTTTGTTTCCTTGCTTGATTATGGGAAGAAGATCCACCATTTCTCCTGGCCACATATACACATTTCTGCTTCTGGCAGCCATGTTTTCATTATGAAAAGAACATTTTATATTATAGCAAGAAGATGCCTCACTCAAAGGCAGCATTCCTCAAATCTAGTGCACCTGACATTTATGGTAACTCAAGTGAGCATCAGTGAATATGCAAATGTTTGATGTCTCCAGTAACCTCATTAATTTATTCCTTGAGCAATCAAAGAATAGTGAACAATCCTCTAACACAACCACTCGTACAAGAAAAAATATGGGAGATCAGCGCTGCTTTTCAGATAATCTGGAAAACATTCTGCAGATGAGGAAAACTTTGATCCCTACCTTTTCCTTTCAACTGGATTTCAGACAAATGCTTCTTACCACTGTCTATGCAGTTGGATGAGATGAAAAAGGCCGGGGGAAATGCCGCAAAGTCCTACAGATCCAAAATGCATATTCTAAAGCAGAAATAGCAAAACAAAACAGTGTAGCTAAATAGTTGAAAGTTAGTAAACTCAACCAAGTGTTTTGCTGGAACAGGATTTCTGAGCAGAGTCCATTCAAGGCGTGTATATGCGACTTTTCCAAAGGACTGTGCCTTGGTGTTTATGTTAGCATGTTTTTATTTGGGCCTGGGTCTCTGAAGCACATGGAAACAGTATGTCCTACCATCTCTGATTCAGAGCAGCTGAATAATTATGTGCTTTGCCCACATTAAAAGCCCTGAATAATGTTTATAAAATGTTAGGGAATCCCGGTAGGTTTCCTATTTAACAAGCCATGTATGACAAATCACAGGGTAATGTACTACGTTCTTAATCTTTAATTAGAATGTGAATATCTGCTAGAGAACGCAGTTAACTTTGACACATTAAATCTTCTGGTTAAAGTGCCTTATAAGAAAGTGCAAAGATGAAACACTGTAACAATCTACTGCCCCTCTCTCCCTCTCTCTCTCTCCATTCACCCAGACAGTTGGGGAAGGATGATAACATCTTGTAATACCTGCTCTGTAGTAATTAATCGCTGTGGTATTTAGGACCATTCAAGTAGACAAATATGACAGAGACAGGGACAATTAGGAACCTTGTTCAAGCTACATTAACTTTTCCAGCTATTACAACACAGCAGCTCAAGTTTGCTTGTAAAAGCTGCAGAGGGATTGTTATGTATTAACTGTGCGGTTATTAATGAAAAGAAAAGGAGAATTGTGTTTATTGTACTTTGAAAACTGCAAATAAATTTCAATTATCTGCTGTGTCATTTTGTTAAACATGCATTTTTGAAATGCCTTTGTGCTCTAAATCACAAGCTACTTATGGCAAAGTGGTACTAAGAAAACCTCAGGGAAGCATAACGTCAATTCCCTTTCTCTTTCTTTTTCTTTTACTAAACTGGTCTTCCTTTTCCCGAAATCGGAAAGTGAGTGGTTGAAACAGAAGGTATTGGGTAGTTCATGAACTTTGCAGACTCTAGTCACTGTCTGCCTTCATCTCCTATTCGGCATTTGAAGCAGACCCTTGTAGGCACTGTGGAGGTCCATCTGACTAAAAGTATAGATGACATTTCATCTAAAATGAAGGAGCTTCCAAAGCACTTAGATTTGCCTGCTGATGGATTCCCCCATCTCCTCTGACACTTGGGCGACTGGGTGTATCTAGGCTTTGCTCATGAATCTGTTGCATATCTGGCTAGAGAACTTGGACTCTCAACATCAGGTTCTCAGCTCAAAAAACCCACTAGCTAGTCCAAAACAAGTGACTACTCAAAATTGATGTTATTTCTATCCCTTTATTATTGTTGTTGCTCTTGTTTGCAGCAGCAGTAGTATTTTACATAAGTATTGTGGTCTATTAATTTTGGGAGGAAGAACCTGTACAAATGTCTCCCAAGCAAGGAGACATTTCTTCATTCATTCATAAACAATTATTTAATGTTTTCCAGGGAACATATTGGTACTGGATGGTTTCTAATATCTTTCCAGTCAGGAAAAAGAAGGAAGGCAACATTGACTCACCTACCGAAAGAGAAATGCACAACTTGTTAAATACTGAGCATCAGGCTCCCAAAAATATTCTTTACTCTGTCACAAGCTTGCATGTCAGTATTTTGAGTTCATTCAAAAAGCAAAGTTGAATGTAGGTAGACACTTAATCAATAAAAAGAAGGCATGTCAGTGCAGCCACTTATTTACTTAGCTTTAGTAAGGACTCAGGAGTATTCTTAATGTTCCTCCTGTTTCACAAACCCCTCCACATTCCTAAATAACATAAAAATATTTATATTCTTGCTCTAGCTCTTCCTTTTGCCTGCTCAGCTATGTATGTGTGCTTTCAAAAAAAATCTTTGACAAACAAGCACTTCAGAGTGCTTTCTGAATCTAAAGGAAACAACCCTGGTGTTTGCCCCGGGGGGGGGGGAAGAAAATACCCTACATGCTAAAGAGGCAGTTTTATATTTCTTGAAATTTGTTTATGGAGGGATGGAGGTGTTGAATCCTGTGCTTCTATAGTTTCTTTCCCTTTCCCCTTTTCTTTCTTTTCTCTCTCTTTCGCTGTCTTCCCCCACCCTCCCCTCCTGCCCGCTTCCCCTTGTGGTTTTCCCTGAGACTGACAGACTTACATCAATTGTACTCTGCAAATAAGAAAAGAAAGGGCAGCTTAGCAGTGGCACAAATCTCTATCCCCACCCCAGAATCTGTTGTCACCAAATGAGAGAAAGAAGGGAGTGGGGAGGAGGAGGAGGAGGAAGAGGGGGAGAGCCAGCTCAGTGCCCGGGAACAATCCCCCCTCTCAGCTGAGCTGCGATGATGTCAGCTTTCTGATTACAAACTGCTTATTTATGCTTCAACAGCTGCCAAGAGCAGCAAATAAGTGGCTAAAAGAGTGTCTAGACCAGGCATTCAGGCCTCTATTGTTTGCCGGTTGTTACCTGGTTGACAGCAATGGGTACAGCTGCCTGGTGTGAAAGAGAGCAGAGATGGGGAGGCAGTGACTGACAGGAAGGCCCTCGGGGTCAGGCCGAGCCAGCCCCCGATGGCCCCATGTCTTTATATTCCCAGCTCCAAAGGGGAAGGCAATGGCCCTGCCTGGAGGTTGGAGGTGAAAGGAAATGTTTCAGGGTAATGAAAAAAAAAATCCCTTGGCCAAATTTGTGGTCATGAACAGTCATCCCCTGGGGAATTTAAACCGACTAAGTCCTCAGCCCTCTGCTGCTGCTGCTTTTGTAGGTGATGCAAATACAGAACACAGTTTCGGCCCGGACAATCTGTAACCGCAGCTGCTGTAATGTATAGAAGACACAAGACAGGGAATTTATCTTTCTTCCATTCTTTATTTTATCTTCACAGCAATAAGGATGTCTGAACATGGTTGTTTATTTCCATGATATTCTACTATAGTCCTGATGACAAGGACGCTGTACGTTCGTCTGGATGGTTCAAAGTAAACTCTGGAGCCAAAACACTCTGATGCTCTTTTTTCTTTTCTCTCCCAAGTTAGGAAATGTCTGTGAATGGAGACTTTTTTTTTAAATTTAAAAAAAGCAACAATGCTTATGGCAATCTTTATGCCTCCCTTCTGGTATCCATTATCATCAGCTGATACGCTCATGCTTGATTTTGATCCCTTTCACTATGGCGTAGTTGAAGAGTACAATTACACTGGTGACACAGAAGTTTATTTTACACATTTAAAGCTGGAAAGGCATCCAAGCTTTCAAAGGTTTTAATGATTTTTCCTTTCCATCCATAAAACTTTTCATGCAAGTTTTGGATAAATTCCAAACAGACTGAACCAGAGTTTTAAATTTTGATGTCTTATTTTATACCTTGCTCTGAAACATGTTTCTTTGTGTGTGTGTGTGTGTGTGTGTGTGTGTGTGTGTGTGTGGTAAATCTTAAGGAATTTAAGGAACTTTACAAAGTCAGCTTGGCATGATGATTAGAGTGCGGGATGAAGACTCAGAACATGTGGGTTTGGATACCCATTTGGCTATACAACTCATCAGGTAACCTTGGGCTAATCGCATATGCTCTGCCTGGCCCGAACTGCAGGACTGTGGGGAGGATAAAAATAGGAAGATAAAAACAACTTATCCCATCTTGAGCTCATTGGTGAAAAGGTGGGGCAGAAATATAAGAAAAAACAAAATGAAAGAGTTGTAAGCTCTGGAATCTCACATTGACATGGAGCTCTGAGGGCTTTCAAAATCAGAGCTTAATGGTAACTCAATGGTTACTTCTCCTCCTAAAACCAGCAGCAAAGAATGGAGAACTGCTGCCTTCCATAGAATTGAATGGGACGAGAACTCCATGGCCCAGAAACAGATGTGAAACATATCCTGTAATTAGAGCTGAAACTGCAACAATGTTGCAGAGAAGTGACCGAAGCACTCATTCCATGCTTGTGTAATAAGGCTTCAAAAGAATCCTGCACTTAAGAGCAGAAAACCAATAAATAAAGAAAGCTAATTTACATAATCTTAGAGGTGAGATAATCTCATGCTGTGACACCCCAACAGCCATATGAATAGAGAATTTCTTTCTTCCAGCCATGGACTATCACTAATGTCTGCTTCTGGCCTGAGTCACCATGTTTTGTCTTTTTAAAAGTATTACAAACACAACAAAGAGTTCTGTGGTACGTTAAAGATTTCTAAGTTTTATTTGGCATCAGTTTTCATAATGCAGCTACTGAATTAGGATAAAATAGACCCATCCAGCTGCTGGTTGATAAAAGTTGATTATTAAAATACAGTATTACTGTCTGTTTCACATCTATACACACATATGCTGTCCTTCTCACAAGTTCCTTCAATACAATATGAGCAAGAGTATTAAACCAACTGTTTATTGTTACATCCTTCCCACCACAACCTTAAAAAAAACTCTAGGACAGTCTATAAATAAATGAATGGTTGGATGGATGAATTTAAACTATCTGTATGTATATGTTATCTTTTCTGTAAAATGCAAGAAGTTGCTGTTCCTTGGCTGATAGATGTTTGCCATCATTTTAACAATGGGACTTAAGCCACACAAATACAGCAAATGTTTTTCCTATGAAACTGATGAAGGAATAACAGGGGGAAAACAGAGTTGGGGATTCAAAATATACTAGATTACTCAGAAATGCAGCTGAGCATCTAAGGTGCTCTCATCTGATATGGATATACAATTGATTTCCTACATAATAACGAAAATGGATCATGTTAAATTAAATGTAAAAAACAAGTTGATTTAATTAAGCACAGAAAGATTTATTAGATATAATAAATGTGAAAAAGTCAAATGATGTACAGTTACATTTCAGTTAACACTGTTCGACAAATGCACTAAATTTATTCCTCTCAATAATGGTGTGTTTTGAGCATTTAATTAGACAAATAATATTTAATCACTTCAGCTAATCTGAACTAGAAGAATCCATTGTCATCAAAGGTGACTCATACCTATTGAAACTACCTTTAAGGGTGGGTGGGGGTGTGATGAAGCCAGAGCTCCCTTCTTCTGAAGTGGAAAACAGCAGAGGGAGGGAGAGGAAGGTTAGTTGGAGAAGTCTGTCTCCAAGCCTCATTAAAAATCAAGGTTTGCTAAACAAACTATTATTTACAGTGAGGAGTGTGCATATTTTACTTGGGAAGAGATTTCAGATGTTTGCCCCTTTCCAGTACCAGGCCCTGTAAGTACATTGTGAGAAAAAGCATTCAATAGATGTCCTATAATTCATCATAATACTGTTTCATTTAATAACTACTTTGCTGAAGTGATTGGCATGATTACGGAAAAATTACTTCAAATTATTCGTCTCTTATCTTGCATCTAAGATGTCCTAAACTTGCCTGATAGTTAGCATAATGGGACCCTATTAATTGTTAATGCTGCAAGTCCTTTGCTACTTAAATATGCCTTCTATGGTGATGAGCACATTACTCAGATAATGAAAGTGCAGTGAAAAAGACAACTGTCTCATACCCCACCCTTTCCTTAAGGTGGCACCGTGCACGTAAAAATGTCAACAATAATGCAGATGGATCTTGTAAAGGCAGTGGCTCACAACCAGGTAGACAGGCACACACTGTGGCCAGTACACAACCATCCTACAAATGGCATACAAGGTTTTTCCCCATTAAAATTACCAAAATAATAATATAATTATTGTCCTTGAGTGCCCATCACCACCACATGTCCTTCGGCAAACATAATGTGTTGTCTCTTGCTGATTCCACTTATCAAAGGTTATTTATCTAGTGCACTACAATATGTTAGTAATAACTTTAGATGCTTAAGCCTTATTCAGGCATTGCACCTGAAATATAATCAAGAGAGGGCTGAAGGCAGAGCCCTGCCCCACGTGTCTTCTCTCCACCTATAAGTCATTCAGATCTTTGCACAACAAATGCAAATATTTGAAATGTGTTTAAAGTTGCTTGTAAAAGTGCACTTGGGTGAATGTTAAGAGAATGCCATGTCTGGGTCACCTAATAAGACAGGGGTTCCCAATCTTTTTATGCTATGGGCCTGACCATGCCCCCAAGACAGCTGATTGGGCTGGACCACGCCCCCCCCCCCCCGGAAGCAGAAGTGGGCGTATTGACAGCAATCAACCCCCACATCATGTAGGCAGGGCAAATGGTCATTAAACCCTCAAAGCTGACTGAGAGAGTGTGACATGGCGCCGGGCTTGAAAAGCCGCAGGTGCATTCATGCATACGTAGGTGCATTTTGTGCCTGCTTCCACTTCTGGGTGTGGTGCAGCAGTGGCAGCAACAGAGTTGGGCTGGATGGAATGGTGCTGCAGGCTGGATCTGGCCCATGGGCCATAGGTTGGGAACCCCTGTAATAGGACAAGGCTCCTGACCATGGAAGCTCTGTTAGATGTGTTCAGTGGAACATGCTTTTACAAGCTCCATTTCAGGGCTTCACATTACCCCCATTCAAAGGCATGAGGGGTTTTAGGGTGATTTGGAGACATGAGAGTGATCTTTTGAGCCACCTCCACTGTTTCAGGTGTAGTCCCAGTACAGGGTTTCTGGGTTTCTCCCAGTTCCCTGTTTCCTTATCTGCTAACTGTTACTGATACTGTATATATAATTAGCCTATGCAATTATATCAGTCAAGAAGCAAAACAAAAAACAGAAATATGAGGGGGGAAAACTATGGCACCTTAAAGACTAACAGCTATATTTTAATGTCAGCTTTCATGGATCAAGCCCACTTTCTCAGACATGAGACTTCATGACAATATTTGATACATGGCCCTATGGCCACATGTGGATAGAGAAAGACAATGATTGCTTAGTATAGTAGACATAAGTTGCAAATTGTGTAAGTGTGGCATTTCACACTTGGTAATGACTGAAGAACAGATCTGTTCCTGTGAAGTTTTATTCTGTAAAAAGTTGCAAATGGTTAGTAGATAGATGAAACATACTCATTGTTGCATTAAACCAGGGATCCACAACCTTTTCAAGCCAGGCGCCGTGTCACACTCTCTCATTCAGCTTTGAGGTCCGGATGGCCATTTTGCCCTGCCTGCATGATGGGGTGGTCGGTTGGTGGCATTTTGTCCAAACAGCTTCAAAGGGGTAGCCCTTTTGTTTCTCAAATGCCCTTAGAGGGGTGGGTGGCCATATGAAATGGCAATGGGGGGGTGGTTCCAGCCCATAGGCCTTAAGTTAGGAACCCCTGCATTAAACATTTGGAAGTGAGTTTACATTTTAGACTCTACATTTTGCTATTCAAACCATTGAGATGAGTATCCAGCATGTGTATATATTTTATCTCAGGTGTCTTTCTCCGGAGTCTTGTAATTATATTGTTCCAGAATTGTATTTTGTGTGTTGTTTTTATTGTTATATTGTATTTCATTTGTTATACTGTATTTGATTTACCTGTTGTAAGCTGCCCTGAGTCGGCCCTGGTCGAGTAGGGCGGGGTATAAATCGAATAAATGAATGAATGAATGAATGGAACTTTTAAGTTCTATGCAGAGTATCTAAGTAGATTGAAATTATTTGAAACAGATTTCTGTGTACTGTTTTGCCATTTTTGATATTTGAGTTATGTCCATTGATTCTTTCATGCAGAGATTGTTCTTTTTGTCCTACTTAGAGTGGTGAAATGCATTGTTGGCAAAAGATGGCATAGATCACATTGGCATAGGAACAAGTAATGTTGTGTTTGAAATTACTTGGTCCTGTAATTCTACTGCCAGAGTAAATGTAAGGGTAGAACTGGTATCTGCATTTATAACAGGGTTACATCTCCAGCTCTCTATCAATACTGTGTAGTCCCTTGTGTATCAATGATTGCTTCAGATTGTGGATGCATAAGTATTCTTTACAGAAAAACAATCAGCTTTTGTAAAATAAATAAATCAAATTTAGATTTCGAGAGGTTATTTTTTTTACTAGAAGAGACATAAACTGGAAGATGGAGAATCACTATTATGAGGAACATTCAGGTGAACCTTTCTCCAAAATATGCATATACATTCTGGATCAAAAGCCCTGTACCCCCTTGGTGCAGCTTCTAATTACCTATGGTCCCACTTCAGCCTAGAGAAACTGTGATAGATTTTACCCACTGACCGTTTGTGCTTACAAATCAGCCAGATCAGGTAGGACATGCAGAACGAATTGGCTTAAAGTAGCAGGTCAAACAAAAACATACAATGACTACATTTTGCTACCTTTTACTCACAAGCGCCCCATCAAAGCAAGAGATCCAAAAGCATGGCGAGAATCTTCTCTCTCTTCTTCCCATGTTCCAATATCAAAACACATTTTTCTCACTTGCCCCTCCTCCTCCAGGGTTTCAACCAATTGCAGCACAGCATACAATTCCCATCAAATTAGTTCAGTTCCCAGTCTGTTATGACTACATTTACAGTACAGGCCTTGAAGGTCGAATTCCTTCTCTGCCCTGGGAATCAAGAACTCAAAGAACTACTTTATAAATGCAAAGCACACCCCCCCCCCCAATTTCCTTACAGTTACTATTGTGGAAAAGGGTAGAGCAGAGTTCTCTTCTCTTCCTGTGCCCCAAATCCATTTTCATTGCTATGCAAATGGTGTAACTTTTTGGAGACTTTTTGCCTTAAATTAAGAAATCACTGTAGATTATGTGTTGCATGCTGAGTCATGCAACACAGTATATATAAAATAATCTCTACATTGATTTCTTAATATGTTATACCAGTGTAACAAGACAAGAGTTTAGGTTCCTGTCTTATACATACAGCAAAGGTTCCCTGAATGACAGTGTCACTGTACAACAGACACATTCTGTATTTCCTGTGTAATAGTAATACTTTTACTTACGAACTGCTGGCCAGCTCAATTGACAGTTTGATTCTTCACTGGGCTCCTTGACTGGGCTGATGATTCATAGGGTCCCTTCCAGCTCTGCAGGAAGAAGAAGAAAAGGAGGAGGAGGAGGAGAAAGAGAAGGAGAAGGAGATCTTACCCTCAAGACAACAGCCTGCATCACTCACTCCATGACGATGCAGCTCCAGGTGCCATCCCTGTGACTAGGAAGAGGGCATTCTCGGTGGTGGCACTAATCCTGTGGAATTCCCTCCCAGTGCAGCTGCGCCTGGTACCATCTCTCCATATTTTTAAAAAGAATTGAAAACTTTCCTTTTTAAAGAGGCTTTTGGCAATATTTTACCAACAGCCAATTGTTAGGCATTTTATTCTGCCCCACGGCTTCCAAAATAGGTTTTCTTATTAGGGTGTTTGGGTTTTGAGGAGTTTATATGAAAATTTTAATATTTGTGTCAGTTTGTATTTTTGAATTTTGTATGCTGTAAGCTGCCCAGAGTAGGAAAATTTTTCTTAGAAGGGCGGGATATAATTTTAATAAATAAATAATAAAATAAATAAATAAGAAGATTTCCACCTATGGCTAATCATTATGCCTAGCTATATAAGGAATCCTTTTACTATGCCACATACATGTTCAGTGGTCATAACAGTTGCAAGAAACACATGTTACAGCTATGTGACATACAGCTCTTCTGTTTCTCCTGTTACACTGGCACAGTACTGGTTTCTGTTCTCTGTTGTACTGAGTTTCCTCGTTCTGTGAAACTCTATTCAATAGCCAAAGGGCTTCAAACTATGAAGCTTCAAGTTTACATCAGAGCAGAGATCCAGCTGAAGCTCATCTTTTCCAAATGTGATGGTGGGAAACAACTTTTGTTCTTTTACTGTGGCTCAGCTATCGGTGTAACTATTTCATACTTTAGTTTTTTTAAAGAATACTTTATTAGTAATTGTCACATAAAAACATATTAACATCAAATTTTAACCCAGTACAAAAACATTTCATATCTCCTTCCCCCCTAATGACTTCCAACAACTACTTCTCCTGCACTTGTTTTAATCATTGAGGTGTTTACTGGTTACTCCGCTGCCTTCATATCCTCTAAAGCCAATCGATTTTAACTACTGTAGTACATTTATATTGATGCTCCTCCGTATAGTACTTATTAACAAAGTCCACCAACTTCTGCCACACCTGAAAAAAGGAATCATCTTCTTGATCTCATAGCTTCTTTCTCATTTTATCCATCTCAGCCAAGCCCCACAGTTTCAAAAGCCAATCATGCACATCTGGTATAATATCCATTTCCCAATATTGTGCATAAAACAGACGAGGTGCTGTAACCATATGCCAAATAAGTCTTTGCTCAGTAATTGGTAATGTTTCTATTTCATACTTTAGTGAAGGGGAGAATGTGGGTTGCCCACGGGAATAATTGGCAATTAAACCTCTCCTCAGGTGTTCGCTCAGCTTTTGACAGATTCGGGGACCAACCAAGCTTGGCAGGAAAGGAAATTGGGGAGCAGGCTAGTTAGAGATGAATCATAAACCTTGGCTGATGGCAACAGTAGAGTAAGGCAAACAAGCCAAGGCAGACAGAGGACAAAGTTAGACCCCAAGATTAGGGCAGGAACAATGGGTTTCACCAACCCAATGTAATTAACTGCATGCTGTCCATTAACCACAGGGCAACATCCAAGAGTGGACATTGTAGCTGACCACCGGAAAATGCCATGTATGCAAGCCTTCTGTATAGGGGTGTCATGAGTGCCATAGACACGTGTCACGAACCCCAAGGCAGGGTAATAAATATGCATCCCTGACTCTGGTCAGGGCTGGACTTCACCGCACGATCGCCACCATGTGTCTTCCTTGCGGCCAGCCATTCCTACATCTGGTGACCCCGATGTGATTCTTATTGGAAGACCCGACATGATCCTGAGGCATACCTGTCAAGTTTCAGGAAATTTCTGTCAAATAAGGGAAATTTATGGGCCAAAACAGGAAACTGGACAGCTGAGCTTATCCTGTGCTGGCCTCCAGTCTAACTCCAGTCTAATTGTAGTCTAATACAGGATGATGGCGGGAAAGAGTGTAAAATACGGGGTTTTTTTTACAGAAATTTCCCAAAACTTGACAGGTATGTTCTGAGGCTAGGCCGATGTGATTCCTAGTGGAAGCCACGATGTGATCCTGAAGCAAGGAAGCCAACGCGATCGTAAGCCCGGCAGACCCCACACATTGGAATGGATGCGTTCCAAAGCCAGGAGAAAGCCGCGATCCTGAACTGCAGAGGCAGAGCAGCAGAAGCTCATGGGAGAGAGACATAGCTGCAATCCCAATCCACTGACCAGACCTGAGGGACATCATCCTATGTACCACCCATCCCAACTTACTACCTTCAAGGTGCACCGACTCGTCCTGCAGAAGCGAATCCGGGGACCCCCCTCAGGTAGTTATGGGGGCTTGCATGGGGGAGCAAAACTCGTCCATCAGGCACCGGGCTCATGTTAGAGAGCTCAAGGACCTGACCAGGCAGCAACAGATAGGGTTGAAGAAAAAGAGCCTGATGGACTTAGAGGTATATTTGGGAGAACACTGTCTGTTTTACCCAGAAGCAGGCACAATGGATCCAGAGGTATGGGATAGAGTAGGGAAATACCTCAGGGAAGAATCCTGAGCACACACCAAAATATTAGGGGCTTGGAGCAAATGTAGGCAGATAAATAAACCCCCACCATATGTAGAACCATCAGCCCCAGCGCATCTCTATCCGACCATCCAGTTTAGACATGGGGGCTTGGAGGACTCCCCTTCCGCAGCAGCTGCAGAAGCTGTGGGGGTGGGCAGGAACCTAGGAAGCGCAGGCGCTTCCCGGGTCACTAAGAGTCCCTTCCAATTAATGGTAGAGGAAGACTTGCATAAGGGGGAATTGCCGGCTGCAGAACTGGCTGAGCTCCAGATGCTGTGCCCAGTCCGGTTAGAGACGGATGCCATCATGGGCAATCAGCTGGTGGTATACATGCCCATTCCATACAAGCTGCTTGCGGAGATCCACAAAGCAATCACAGACACAGGGCTCCAAAGCAGATTCACAAGGGGCACACTGCAACAGCTGTGGGAATCCACCATGCTCATCCCTCATGACTGGGAAGTCATGATGAGGATGATGCTGAACCCCAGCCAGTACCTATTGTGGGACAGCGAGTACAGGCTAAAAGAGCAGGCTAGGGCTGCCAGGATGGGAGGAGCAGTAATTCCAGAGCAATTATACAGCTCAGGGCAGTTTGATACCATCCAAACGCAGTCCGTCCTGCCAGCAGCCACACTCCAGCTGGCTTTGGAGGTCACCTTCAAAGCATACCTCAAGGTACCTGCCACTGGCAAGGGCGCTAAGAATTACACGACCATAAAACAGGGAGCGCAGGAATCCTACATGGATTTCATTAACTGGCTAGAAGAAGCAATCAGCAGACAGATAGACAACCAGGAGGCCCAAGAGGAGCTTATGATGAAGCTGGCAAAAGACAATGCCAACCTCGACTGCCACAAAATACTGCAGGCAATGGGTCACAGTACCGATTCGACGCTCACATATATGATCAGGGCTTGCATGGACGTTGGAACAGACTCCTATAAAATGGGGCTGTTAGCAGCAGCTGTGCAAGGGGGGAACCAACCCAAGGGAGCTTGCTATCAGTGCAGCAAGATGGGTAATTTTGACAGAGATTGCAGGATGAAGCAGCACAGCAAGTGGGGAGGCGGCCCTCCCGTGGGCTGCCCAGCTAAACCGTCCACCCAGTGCCCAAGGTGCCATAATGGCTTTCATTGGGCTCACCAGTGCACAGCTTCGGGAAACTGGGCCATGGGCATGTTTCTGGCCCCGGTCCAAATAGAGACAACCGCCGCTCTGGAGGCTCTGGAGCGAACATCCCAATAATCACCCCAAGCATTTCCGAGGTGCAGGCAGAAACCAAGGGCAGTGCAGTGTTAGACCTAGAATGCCAGGAGGACATTATTTGCAACCTGCCAGGCACAGTCAACCTAGATAACACCCAGTACAAGGGTCCCCTGCCCCCAGGAACAGTAGGGTTAGTCTTGCCTTGTAGCAGTGCAGGGAAGAAAGGGATCTTTGTGATCCCAGGAGTCATAGACTCCAATTACACAGACATCATCAAAGTCCAGTTGTGGACACACCTACCCCAGACAATCAGCAAAGGGGACTCAGTAGCGCAATTGATCATGGTTCCATATCATCTGCCAGGTGGGGGCAAGGAAGTAATCAGAGGAGATTCAGGATTCGGGTCGACAGACTGCCAGAAAGAGGAAGGGGCAGTAGAAGGATACCAGATCATAGCGACAGTGGAACAGACCATAGAGTGGAAACAATAACCTGTCATTAAGGTATTTCTGAACAGCAGGCCTTTTGAAGGTCTATTGGACACAGGAGCTGATGTGACCATAATTAGCAAGAAATTATGGCCCAATGAGTGGGCAATCGAGGCAGTTTCAGACGTGTGGGGGGTATAGCTGTCAAGTATCCCTTATTGGCCAGGAAAACCCCTTATTTTACCCTCTTTCCCACTGTCATCCCTTATTAATTAGACTGCAATGGCCTATTGTCGCCATTGGAGGGCAGCACAGGATAAGCATAGCTATCGTATCCCTTATTTGCCAGGAAATTTCCCTTATTTCCAAATCCAAAACTTGATAAGAATTAAATAAAGAATTAAATAAAGAATTGCTGTTTCTTTGATATTACACCTTGAGGGTCTCTTCTACCTGAGCAACATCATCATCATCGTCATCATCGTCATCATCGTCATCATCATCATCATCGTCGTCGTCGTCATCATCATCATCATCATCGTCATCATCGTCATAAAAGATTATCACATAGACATCAAATACAATGAATACAATAAAGTCCATGAACCACGTAGAAAAGTTCATAAGAAACAGCCAGCAATGCAGCCAAAGAAGAGGAAGACGCCGAGTTCTGCATCTCCTCTCTACCACACCCCCAGCCATTCCATCGCTGGGGGGGGATAAAAGAACCCTGGGACTTTGGGCTGTTGGGCAACCGAAGAGGAGGAAGACACCGAGTGCTGCGTCTCCTCTCTACCCCACCCCCAGCCAATCCATCGCTGGGGGGGGGGGATAAAAGGACCCCGGGACTTTGGGCTGTTGGGCCGCCGAAGAGGAGGAAGACGCCGAGCACCACGCCTTGCCGAACACCGTGTCTCCTCTCTACCCTACCCCCAGACATTCCATGCTGCTATTGTTGCACTTTAACTGTATTTCTTTACTGATACTTTATATTGCTGATTATATTATGTTATGTTATTATTGTACTGATTTTTGTATTGATTTACCTTTGTATTGCTGTATTATTATGTTATTATATTGTATTGTATGGATTTTGATATGTTGTTGCCGCCTTGAGTCAGCCTTGGCCGAGAAAGGCGGGGTATAAATTAAAATTGTATTGTATTGTATTGTATAGGTATGGTGGGGGGTAGCTAGGAAGCCTATAGAAGCGAAGATTGGGTAGAGGTCACTATTCTGGGGGCAGACGGTACAGCGGTCTCTGGACTTCACCGCACAATCACCTCTGTGTGTCTTCCTTGCAGCCAGCCATTCCTACAGAAGTTTGTGGAAGACTAAATACTTTGCAGTAGTTACACCATTGTGCGTTTCACTTTAAATGTTCCTCTAATTGTGTTGAATCAAATGCAGAATGTACTAATGAAGGTTTGGGAGACTTTCTCCTCCTCTTGTGGTCAATTCATAAGGAGTTACATGCAGGCAGTGGGCAGGCGTTCAGCCAGGAGTTACTTTCCCTTCTGCTCCCCTGCCCCAACTTCACCCCATCTGTTTATTCTGAGGCAAGAATGAAACCTTTCAAAAGTTACCTCCCTAATGGGTGAGATTAAAAGAGAATTTTTTTGGGGGGGGCACACCAGATGCAAATGCTGCTGCTGGCAAAGCAAAGCAAAGCATTGCCAATATTCTTGCTTTTATGTAGGAGCAAAACAACAACACCCCTCACACCACTGGTCCATTTTTTTCCAACAGGATATCTTGACACATCAAGATGGATGTCTAAATAATGAGAGCAAGGAAATTTGCTAAGGAGGTCAAGAAGATTTGCTACTACTATACTATGTTTGCTAGTCTGACTGTTTTAATGTCCTCTTTTCCTGCACAGCATCTTTCTCTTTCTGACACTCTTTTCTCCTCTTTTCCCCCTTGCCTTGCCCTGCTCCCTAGCCCTCTCCTTTCCCTTCCTACTTTTTTTCTCCCTCCCCTTCCTTTCCCTCTTGCTCTCTTTCCAACAGGCTGCTAAGAGAGGGGCAGGCCTCTCTTTTTCAGAGGTCTGGACCAGCCATTTGCAGAACCATTTGAAATTAAACTTAACACCACTAGAGCTTCAGTTGCCCAACCCTTCATAGGGCTGCCAGGTTGGCAGTGACCCTCTCCCTTGAGAAACAAGTCTAACACTAGGAGGTGGGCAGGGAGGGACTGGAAGCAGTGGGCAGGGAGGGACTGCTTCTGGCCAGCTGATTATGGAAGTGGACATCTTGGCAGTTTTGTTAAATGGCACAGGATATTGGGAAAACCTGCTACTGCCAGAAGTAATAGGGCAACCTACTGCCACCAGAGCTTGCACAATGACAAGGTACAAGATTGTCTTGTTTCTGTGGGCCTAAGTGCACTGAGGTGGCAAAAGCACAGCACAGATATAGGCACCAACATCTTGAGCCAGATAGCCTCAGCACCATTGGAGAACAGGTGGAGCTGAATATCCAGGATTTACAACCCCCACCCTGCCTTCAAATCAAACCTTTTTCACCTCCAGAGTCACTGGTCTTGAGATCTCCATTTAGAGATCTAGAGAAGCATAGCAATTTCCTAAGTTTGTGGCCGGTACATGGGCAGCCACAATCTATCCCTCTGTCCGTGCTTCTGGAAGTCATACCATTTATGTAGGAAACAGTATTGGTTCTGAAGGCCATCTTGGAACTGGTGTTCTCAATTTAGACTTTTACCAAAGGTTGTAAAAACCAGCGTGTCTTGAGAGAGTGAAATGTAGCTTCTCTCTCCCACCCCTCAAACTTCCTTTATGTGCACATGTATGCCCTTACACAGCTGCTACAAGCTCACTCATTACACTTCAGTCTGCAGGAAGAGGAAGAAGAATGTAAAGCAAAGTGAGGAAAGGGAAAAGAATTAGAGAAAATAATAGGCATGGCTTCATAGCCTATTGCAGTAATGGCAAACCTTGGCACTCCGGCTCTTCTTGAATTTCAATGCACAGAAGCCCAAGTCAGCACTCCTGCTGATCAGGGCTTCTGGGAATTGAAGTTCAAGAACAGCTGGAGTGCCAAGGTTCACCATCACTGGCCTATTGTAGCTTTCTTGCTGAAAAAAACAAATTAATCAGCAAAAATCTAGGGATATATGTTTTAGTTTGAAACTCATTTTAAGATTTTTCTATACAAAGAAAATGTTGTTTCTTTTGCCTTTTGTTGGAAAGATAATCCCCCTACTTAGTTTACTTATCTTTGGAAAGATAATCCCCCTACTTGCATTACATCAAAATAAAATTGCTTCCCCTGGTGCAAATGTATGCATCTACAAACTGGCAAAACTAACCAACCATTTCTCACTACACTCCTATGGTGCTTAGCATTTTTTGTTTATCTGAATGATAATGAAAGCTGTTCCTTAAATTTTACAATCTTGACTGTTGGTCAAATGAATAACTAACTAACTAAATAAATAAAAATATATAGTGTGCTGCAATGCCACCATAAATATCCTTGATTTAATTTCATTTGGAAGCTGAGCATTGTTGACATTGGTTAATATTCAGAAGGTATTCCCACAGAGATGCTGTCCATCAGAGCTGACAATATTGGGTTACAGGGACCAAAATTTGACTCTGAATAAATCAGGTTCCTGTGATCTCAAGAAAAATCCTTTGTGTAGAAGAATATTATCATTCATTGTTGTACTTTGTCCCATTGCAGGCGCACCCCCCAAAGAAAGACTCAGACACCGGTATATGGATAAAGGCATTGGGCCACATTTATTGAATAATGCCCTAGTCCGAATTATAACTTTCAATTGGTACTCAGCCAATTATAATTCTTAAGGCAAGCAGGCCGAAGTAACACTGGTAAGGTTCCTCCCAAAATTGCCAATGGCAATTGGCTACAATGTATCCATTTGTATCAATTTGTTTGTTGAGACAAACAAATTGTTGACCATAGCCAATAAACTATCTACTGACCCCACCCTCTGACATGTATCCGTCAAATCATGGGGTGATGCATGCTGAAGAGCTCCTATTATCATTCATTGTTGTACTTTGTCCCATTGTTCATTTTCTTTCTTCTAGCTGTTCTTGCTTTGGAGCTATATTTAGGAGATTCACACAAACTCACCCACTTTCTACCCAATACATGAAAATGTTGTAAGATCGTGCCGCAAGGTCTTACTTCCCCAACTGCCAAGGTGCACCGTGGTCATCTGCTATTGGCCCAGCTTTTAGCAGATTCGTGAATAGTCCTGCACCATATAGAAAAGTTACACATGTAAAACTTTTTGAGTTTTTTTTTTAGGGGGAGGGGGATTGGCTAACCCATTCGTGCTTTTACATGAGAAGCCCTCCCAACATAAGTTCTTATGTGCAGTGGACCCTTTGATTTGCAGACAAATTAGTGGCATGGCAATAATAGGAAAGTAGCTGATCTCTTACTGAGATCTCCCCATTACCACATATGAGATGTGAATGTGTGAGGTATAAGTATGGTGTATGCCCCCTTCTATTTTCTAAGTACTGTTGTTTGGATCAGTAACATGGGCATATGTTGCCCATCAGATATCACTTAGTAAATGCTTATGCACTAATAAAATGGCATCACGCTTAGAAAATGAGATGACTCAGAGAATATAAAGTCAACTGGGAGAGGACATGAGCAGGCAATGCAAATGAACAGTGAAGATTTTTGCAAGCATTTGAGTGTGACATTAGTTTGTGGCAGAACCTGTTTCACCTGTGTGACTCTGTATGTTATATTGGTGACAGAGTATAAATGATAAATAATAAAATGGCTTTATAACATTTCAAACCATTTGGAAATATTTTTGTTTATATTGATGGAAAGGTTCCCTCAAAGTAATGAATATCTTTGGCTTTGCCATTAAAGTCATGTGCCATTCAGTCATTTCTGATTTATGGTGACCCTTTTCAGGTTTTCCCTCGGTAGAGAGTACTCAGAAGTTGTTTACTATTCCTTCCTTCTGGGCATGTTCCGATACGGGGCAGTTTGTCCAGGGTCACACAGAATGGCTCTTCTGGAATGCACACTGGGGAACTGAACTCCCAATTTCTAGCTCTGCAGCCTGATACCTAATTCAATGAGCTGTTCTTTAATATATAATAACAATTGAAGAATAGACACATTTGAAATGTGGTGGTGGAGGAGAATTTTGAGAGTACACTTGACAGCAAATGAGATCAAATAAGTCAATCCTGAAAGAAATCAACCCGAACTGCTCCTTGGATGGTCAAATATTGAAGATAAAGCTAAATTACTTTGGCCACCAAATGAAAAGAGAGGACTCACTCAAGAAGGCCTTGATGCTGGGAAAGATCGAAGGCAAAAGGAGAAGGGGTTAACAGAGGATGAGATGGCTAGATGGCATTGTTGATGCAATGGGTGTAGAGCTGAGTGGGCTGTGGAGGATAGTGGAGGATAGGGGTGCCCGGTGTGCAGTGGTCCATGGGTCACAAAGGGTCAGGCTCAACTGTGCAACTGAACAACAACAACAACAATTGCATGCCATGAAGTTCAATATGGTGAATTTTCTCAAGGTGTTTTAGATATACAATATTCCAAACTAGTTTATTATTATTATTATTATTATTATTATTATTATTATTA
The DNA here is from genome assembly GCA_035047345.1 of Bradypodion ventrale. Lineage (NCBI taxonomy): Eukaryota > Metazoa > Chordata > Lepidosauria > Squamata > Chamaeleonidae > Bradypodion > Bradypodion ventrale. The sequence continues at coordinate 229,119,326 of JAWDJE010000003.1, read as the reverse complement.
TTATTATTATTATTATTATTATTATTATTATTATTATTATTATTATTATTATTATTATTATTATTATTATTATTTAGATTTCTATACAGCTTTTCTTCCCCTAAGGGAATTCAAAGGGGTTTACATAATGCAAAATACAATATCTAGAATACAAAAGCAACATACAAAATATAAATTCTCCCAATAAAAAAATGACAATTATAAAATTATATATAAACATCAATAGCAGCACAAAACTATACAAAATATAAAATGTCCAAGTACAAATCATCACCGAAAATAACAATATAAAAATATACCCCAACACAGTCCCTTCCAAGTCCTTTCCAGACGGGTGGGGTGGGGTGAGAAAGCGAGCACAAGTCCTAATGCTCCTAGCCGGCCAGTCTCCTCTGGGAGCGGAAGGAAAAGAAAGAAAGAAAGAGCAGCCCCCCCTCCCACAGCTGGTGATGGTCCTGGGGCGGCGGCAGTCTTTGGCCTGGCCCAGCAGCCCACGGCCCTTTATCCCACCCCGCAAGGGACTGGAGAGGAGGGCGGGGGCCCCCACAGCTGCGGCGCCCCCCTACAGCTGCGGCGATGGCCCTGGGGCAGCGGCGGTCTTCAGCCTGGCCCGGCAGCCCATGGCCCTTTATTCCACCCCGCAAGGGATGGGAGAGGAGGGCGGAGGCCCCCCAGCTGTGGCGATGGTCCTGGGATGGCGGCAGTCTTTGGCCTTGCCCAGCAGCCCATGGCCCTTTATCCCACTAAGCTTCTTCTTCTGGGAGGGGTGCTCTGGGACCAATGGTCAGGGCTGCCACCAGAAATTTCTGGGCCCCATACTGAGCAATCCTATTGGGGGCCCTCACAGTAACGTCTCACAGTAATGTCACAGTTATGGCCGACGGCGGCAGGGCCTCATTCAACTCCGGGCCCTATACGGCAGTTCTGGTAGTACTGCCCTGATGGCGGCCTTGCCAATGGCCATTAAAGTTGCATTCAGAAAAAAGTATTCTCATGGATTATAGAGCTCAAGTTTAGGAGTCAACCACCTGCTGTGTTCCTGGGGAGAAGAGGCAGCATGGCAAACTGCACAATCTCAGAGTCTCCTTCTAATAGAAAAAGACTGGTAAACCAATTCAGGGTACTTTATATCTAGAAAACTGTGGTAGGCAATATGTTTATTTTAGTGCTAGATAAAATGCCCCAAGCTATACTATTCAAACTTCACAATGCTGTGAAACACTTCAAAACACAAAATCTGAACAAAATCATCTTCTGAAAATTTGTGTATGAAACTACATGATCAAGTATAACCTGGTACATACCTGCCAACTATCCCGTTTCCCCCGGGAAAACCCCTTATTTTTACCCCTCTTCCCGCCCCTCCCGTTTTATTAATTTCCCCGTATTTTCCCTTATTTTTTTTAAAAATATCCTGACCGGAGCCCTCACAGGCGAAGCTGCAGTATTTTTTTCCAGCCACCAGAGGTAGCTGTGTGGCAGGCTTTTTGCTTGTTGAAGGACAGAGAGAGAAGGTGGTGGTGGGGGGTGCATTTTGTAGTTTCTCTTTCCCTTTCCTGCCATAAGGCTGCTTCGTTTTTGCTGCTGGGAGCAGAAGTCTACTCTAGGTGAGCGATATATTTCATATATGCAGGGGCAAATCAGTATGGGGGGGGGGGGTTGCCTGATCACTATATGAGAGAGAGAGGGTGGGAATTAATCCCTTACTCCTCCACACTAATTGAGGGTGGAGTGGGTGTTGCCTGATCACTATATGAGAGAGAGGGGGGAATTAATCCCTTGCTCCTCCACACTAATTGGGGGGGGGGTGTTGCCTGATCACTATATGAGAGAGAGGGGGGGACTCATTATATGAACTGATCACTTTTGAACTGCTAGGATGGCAGGTGCTGGGACAAAGACAGGAGCTCATTCTGTCCTGCAGTACTCGGGAATCGAACTGCTGACCTTCTGCCTCCCAGTCAGCAGCTTAGTCACTTAAGCCACTGAGTAAACAAGAAAGAAAACAAAACAAAAGTCCCCCAAGAAGAAGATGGGGAAAGGGTTCTTTGGCCCACACAGCTTTGTGCCCATTGCAACTACAAAACCATCTACCCATCTTATTTTTGGCCACCCCCTTCTTTTGTCCTCCACCTTTCCCAGCATCAAGGCCTTCTCAAGTGAATCCTCTCTTCTCATTTGATGTCCAAAGTACTTTAGCATCATCTTTACTATTTGACCTTTAATGAGCAATCAGGGTCGATTTCTTCTAGGATCAACCTATTTCTAACACCACATTTCAAAGACATCTATTTTTCTGCGCTCAGCTTTCCTAATGGTCCAGCTCTCACACCCATACATTACCACTGGGAATACCATTGCTTTGACTATGCAATTTTTTGTTTGCAAGGTGATGCCTCTACTTTTAACTATGTTCCCCAGGTTTCTCATAGCTTGTTTCCCAAGCATCAGTCGCCTTTTTATTTCATGGCTGCAATCACCATCTGCAGCGATCTTTGATCCTAAGAAAGTAAAATCTGCCAGTCGCATCTAACTCTTGGGTGCAGTGCTCATCTCCATTTACAGCCAAAGAGCCAGTGCTGTCTGTGTTTGCAGACATTTTCGTGGCCATGTGGCAGGCATGACTAGAGCCCAGCAAGTCACATGGCTATATTTGGCCACACCCACAAATTTGGCCACACCCACAGAGGGATGTGACCAAAATTTCCCTTATTTTCAAATCCAAAACATGACAGGTATGACCTGGTAGTATGAGCCTACAGTTACCTCTGGCAATGTAGAGTGGCCACATGTTACATAGAAGCAGTGGTGGGCCCCAATTTTTTTTACTACCTACTCTGTGGGTGTGCTATAGTGGGCGTGGCCAGGGTGAAATCCCTGTGTTGCATCCAAATTAGGACTACTTTATTTCAAAACTTGGATGGGTGGGGCCAGCCAGAATTTCTGCTACTGGTTCTGGCAAACTGGTGCCAATCTGCTGATGCCCACCACTGCATAGAAGGGTCAGTTAGGGTGCATTTTGGGGAGAAAGGCTGGATACAAATGAAGCCAATAAATAAAAGATTTTAGGGTGGACTGTCCTCCATTTGAATAGGACAATCGTGCTTTTGAAGGGCTGATTCAATTGGAATTGGGTTTACAGGGGAAGAATGACCAGACAGGAGATGACAGACCTTGGGGTGGCCCATCCACAGCAAGCACCTGGATGGCAGACCTAAAGGACACAGAGGTGGCCTGATCACGTTCTTCATCACTTGAGTAAAATGTACTGAAATTTTGTTTATTTTTATTTTTTTAAAAAATTACCATATGCAGCTGTACCTCTTGACTTCTGTTTGTTGATTTGTTTGTGGGCATCTTACTACCATCTGTCTCATGAGCAGGAATCACAGTCAGACGTTCTTCCAGATGTATTATCATCAGAAGGTGCAGCTCCTCCCGTGGCTTAATGGTTAAGGCACTGAGCTGCAGACTGGAAGGTCAGGTTTTGATACCTGAGAGCTGCTCATGGGGACATGAAAGGAACCTCATTCAGGCGTCCCCTAAAAATCCTTTCAACCCAGAGTAATCTCTGACACAAAATTATTATTATCAGAAGGTATCTCAAGAAAAACTTCCAAAGACTGCATCTTAACCACTGTCGAAGACTGAAAGAGATCTCCCCCTATATCTTCCTTAGTATAGATAAATCTTTATTGTCATTGTCCTGCACAGAACAAGATTGTATCTCCACACAAGCCATGGAAAATGACAACCATTTTCATTACTGAGCACCAGTTCCTCCTCAGAAATGTGTTCAGCTTCCACACGTTAGAAAAAAATCCAGCTATAAATGAAAAGTGGAGGAAAAACACTTTAAATTAAATCCAGTCAATAGAATCAATAAGATATAATGATCCCTTATTCAACATAAAGAAATGGTACTCTTTTAAAAATACAATTGTAGTTTAGTGATAAAAATGTACATTTTAATGTCCATTTTGTGATGTGCAGCCCCTGCTACATCACAGTGGTTTTTTAAAAAAAATGTAAAGGAAAAAAGATGAATAAAATAGAAGTCATTTTTTGTGCATGAAAATTCATTCCAGGTTTGTTACATTTGTTAACTTTGATGTGGACTTCAGAGGCTGTCTTCATAATGTATTTTCTACATTGCAAAAAGACTGGGTTGCTTTTTTTTACTATTATTCCACACAATTTAAAGTCTACTTTCAACAACACAGCACCAACAACACAGCTTGTGTTTCCATTTATGCTCCTCCATAGAGAGTCCCATAATTAAAAGAAATTTAAAAATTCATTAAGAGAAAGAGATAAAACTTTGATGGAGGGGAGAGCTCACTTCTAATTCTTCTTTTTAGCACAATGGTACATTTTCCTCTGTTAAGAAGGAAAACTATGGCCCTAGTTCTGTCATGGCAGTGAGCAAGCAGTTGGATACGGTAATGCATGCCCGAAACCCTCACCGAAGATGAAAAGCCTTGATGAATTTTTTTGAGTTTCAGTTTCAAAGTTTGCCCTTGCCCAAGGGATTTAAGAATCAGGGGATGGGGGTGGGCAGAGAGAAGGCAGATGTATGAATAACTGGCATTGTAAATCCTCACCGTGGCAACCTACAGCTAGAAAAATCTGTGATGGGTTCATGACTTTTGAAGAAAGCGACACAACAAAATGTGAATGGATTTTCTTCAGCTACTTAATACAGAGCTTAGACCAGCTTAAGGGTATATCTGAGGATGTGTGTGGGTGTTACGTGTGTGCCTGACAGAGAAAGTAGTGTGCAAACATGGAGGGTGTGGTGATGCCTATTGAAATTAGTTAGAGCCATGATGGTGAACCTTGGCACTCCAGTTGTTCTTGGACTACAATTCCCAGAAGCCCAAGCCCCTGTGAATCCACACGAAGGGATTTACTGTGATTCATCCGGCTGACGCCGCCATCATCGCTCCCAGAAGTGGAAGTAAAACATGCCCGTAAGAGGGTGGCGTGGGGCGGATGAATCACAGTGTGAATTCACGGGGGCTTGGGCTTCTGGGAATTGAAGTCCAAGAACATCTGGTGTGCCAAGGTTTGCCATCATGGAGTTAGAGGGACTTTACATCACTTAGTGCAGTGATGGCAAACCTTGGCACTCCAGCTGTTCTTGAACTTCAATTCCCAGAAGCCCCTGAACAGCAGGAATGCTGACTTGGGCTTCTGGTAATTAAAGTCCAAGAACACCTGGAGTGACAAGGTTCGCCATCATGTACTTAATGGGTTTGAGGGGGGCGGATACCAGCTAGATAGCTATGAGTGGGTTTTGCCTTGGGGTGGGGCAGGGCAGGAGACTGTTAGGAGTGGGTGTCGAATTATTGAAGTCCAGAAATCAATGAAGCATGATTAGGCACTGGGCAACACAACACAAGGTCATAGTAGGATGGGTTGTAGATGACTGAGGGAAGAAAAACGTTCATGATAAATAGCTTTCCATTTTGCAAAAATCTGGTAGTTAATGAAAAGAAGACACATTTGAGCTGTCTATAAACACCTGATTTCAAACTCCCCCTCCCCCTCCCCTCCAACTCTCTCTCCCGCTTGTGTTCACTCACACTCAGGTCCTGCTGATGTATGAAAGCAAAGCACTGACTCTAATTGCACAATTATAAAACGGAAATGATGCAGATTTGGCAACAGAGAGAAAGGAGGCAGCTCAATAACGTTGTTTAATAACAAGCAAATAAAGCTCAGAGGGGAAAGAGGTGACTCTTCCTGCTTTAGACTCATTAAGGAACCTGAAACATATTGTAAGAGAACGATACTTAATTATGGAATGGATGGACTGATAATATGGAGCAAGGCCTCAGTGGAAGATGCAGACCCCTCTGCTCCTAGTAGCTCACAGCTCTGAACATCAATTACCATGATTATCAGCCCAGTGCTTTAAAAATGCACCCGCCTTAATATTCCATCGGTGACCCGTAAATAGGCACCAGTGTAGGCACTGGCTAAATTTATGGGCACAGTCAGCCAGGGTCAGGTGGGGAGGCTAGTCTCCCATTGGTGGCACATCAGCAAAGGGGTACAGAAGAGTGGGTTGGGGGAAGAAAATGTAAAGAAAGGGGGGGAAAATAAAGAATCTGTCTTCTGTGCTGCTGAAAGAGCAATTTATTACTAAGCATTTGCTGGAGACAGTATTTGTTGCCCTGCTGCCTCTCTTGCCTCTGTGGGCTGTCGGAATGAGAAATGGGAGCATATTAACCATCTTATGGGTTACACAAGATGGCTTGGCATGGTCCCATCAAACTTAGCGGTGCTCAGGCAGGTGAGAGGTCAAGAGAGAGCATTAGCAGCCAAGATTTAGAACCTGGTGCATTCTCTTTAACCTTAACTGCTGGGAACGGAGAGGATTGCTTTATTTCTCCAGTCGAGAAAATCATTTGCACTGAAAAGACATTATAGACTGGGGTGTTAGCATCTTTCTTTGGAGAAGATAGGGAACTATGTAAGGGTTGAAAGAAGTAAATGTACTTGAGGGGCCATACATGTGTGTCCCAAAATTAATTCAAGAAATTGTTTTGCTTTATCGTGCCTTTGCATGAGAAACCAGCTCATAATCCATGTATAACTATATTTAAAAATTAAAATGAATATGGAAGAGCATGGATTCAGCTGAACAGAGGTGAAATCTGTCAACCTTATGTAAGAACAGATGCACCTAACGAACACTGAAGGCAATCCTCCATCCATTATTTTCCCTCTTGTTTTCTGTTTGAGGCATTCCCATTTTGTTGCGATTACATGCCAAGGGCCAAACAACTATAAGGGTATAATACATTCTTGTGTTCTTCTGTCAACAGTGAACCTTAGCAATAGGTTTGTGCCCTTGGTATTCACCTGCCTGTTCATTAGATGTACTGAAATCCAGTGTTCTGTGGAGAGTTTGTGCAAGGGTAGATTCATTCCATGTGATGTGTGTATGGGTGAGTGGGTGTGGGTGCGCAAGTTGCAAGACTCATCACTTAACAGTAAAGCATTGATGAATGCAGGTATGTGCATACCTGGTTACATTAAACAGAACTTCAGCAAGGCAATAAGCTCCAAAGTTATGGCAGCTTCATGTTTGGCCTAGACATGGAAAAAGAAGAACTGAGTCAACAAGGCCTTGTTGGTTAGAAGATTGTGGGATTTTTAGTCCTGAAGTGTAGGTTATGCTTATGTGTTTGTGTGTCTCAAGCTGCAGTTCCTAAAGCCAGGTTCTGATACATTACCTTCTGGACCATCATTGTTGTCTTTCTGTTGCAAGTTGTACAGGTAGAACTACATACCTGTCAAGTATCCCATTTTGGATGGGATTTTCCATAATTCACCATTCTTTCCTGCAGCCATCCCGTAATTGGAACGGCCAGGAAAGGGGTTACTGCGCATGCATACATGCATGAAGGGATTTCTGCGCATGTGTGAAGGGGTTTCTGTGCATGCATGCATGTGCAAACAGGTTACTGCAATGCACGAATGGGTTACTGCACATGTGCGAATGGGTTACTGCACATGCATGCGCTGGCGCCCAGAAACCTCCCCTTATTTTCATCACCGCAACTTGACAGGTATGTAGAACTATCCTCTAGAGTTAACCTGGGGCTCTGTCAGCTTCTTCTTCTTACATGTCTAGACCAGACGTGGAACTGCCAAAATGATGGCACCTTTTGGTGAGCACATTCTGCAGTTCCCTTTGCCTGACCTAGCATGAGAAAGATTAGCCAGCAACACAAGGCTGTCATTGCCTGATTATGATTCAAAAATACCATAATTTTCGAGGAGGCTCGACACCAAAAGACAGCTTGCAAAGTGACTTTTAGGAATAATTACTATAATGATATACTGAAGGTACCCATCACCAAGAAGTAGTAAGGTCATGTTCTAGGTCCATCTAATCTTTCTTGAAAGCTGTTTTTCAAGGTTTTCTCTATGCACTGTTCTATCTCTCTACAAAGCCTTCTGGAATCCCAGCATTGTAACATGGGGACACAGGAAGTGGTTTAGGGGTTAGATTATTCAATAAATGAATGAACAGTTAGATTATTGGTCCATCCAGGCCAGCACAGCCTACTCCAACTGGCTGTGGCTCTTTAGGGCTAAGTGAAAATGCCAGGGAGGGAAACAGAATTTCTGAATGCAGAGCATGCATTTTATCAATAAGCATTTAATATTACTCTTAGGATTCTAGGAAGACAACTGGCTTTTCAAGCACAGTACTGTATTAAAGTACGTTGCAAAAGTCTTAGGCCACCACCAACTGGTTTGGGGAAAATCCCAACACAATGGCTAAATTGCTATATTCCAACCAAAACTACTAACATTGTGAATTCCACCCTGACAGGGCTCAAGGTTGCCTTAGCTTTCCATCCTTCCAAGGCTGGTGAAATGGGTACCGAGCATGTTGGGGGCAAAATGATAATTACCTTATGAACCACCCAGATAGTGCACAAGGTGCTCTAGGGTGGTATATAAGTGTAACTGCTATTGCTAAATTCAATGAGTGATGGGGAGGGCTTAACTCAGACATCCTAACTCTAAACTTCACCAAACATGGAGGAGTTTGACAGGAGGGTCAGCAAAAATCTCATGTCAATTTTGGTGCCTCTAGGTGTCTTGCCCTCCTGCCCTCACTCATTGAATTCCCTCCAAACCAGCTAGTGATGGCCTAAAACTGATGCACAGTACTGTGTATCTAAAGCAGGGATGATAATCATCTGAGCTATGGGCCCCATGGGCCATTCCCCATTTTATGACCCTGATACTCCAAATTCCCCATCCAGGGCCACCACCAGAAATTTCTAGGACCCATACTGAGCAATCCTATGCCCCCCCCCCCACACACATAGTTATCGTGGCGGCGGCAGGGCCCCTGTCAGCTCCGGGCCCTATATGGCAGTACTGGTAGCCCTGATGGCAGCCCTGTCCCCATCTGTGCAGGTCTGATGCTCCAAACCTGCCCAGACAGTTCCAACCTGAATATTTCCCACCCACCTATCATGTGGCTGGAGCAGCACTCCTCTTACTACAAAAAACATTCCTTAGGACACCAGACAAAACCAGTTACTCTTGGTTTTGTTTTTTAGAGCTGGATGCAATTTGTGACAGGTCCACAGGCAGCGAGACTTAGCCCTTGAATTACCACAGTCTTCACAAGCTGGAGGTTTCAGGGACTAATCCTGGACTGAATTTTTGCAGGCAATAGGTTATTCACCAACCACTTCTATTACTTCTCTTCACTTTTCACTTATTTTCAGCCTAGCAATGTAAACACAAGTTATCACTAGCACTGATTGCAAATGCCTCAAAAGTTGTGTGGGTATAAAAGAGTTATCACATGTCATCTCTGGATTATGTTATTTCTTGTAAATGTTCCTAGCAACACTGAAGTAAATAAAAACATTTTAAAACAAGATGCTAGCTTCCCCAAACCAGCAAGTAAGTGCTTATACATCCAATGATGTTAATCTACCTGTAGAATCCACATCACGAGTAGTAAAGGTAAAGGTTTCCCTTGCTCGGAAGCCAGTCGTATCAAACTCTAGGGTTCAGTGCTCATTTCTGTTTCAAAGCCGAAGAGCCAGCACTGTCTGCTTCTGCAGACATTTCCATGGTCATGTGGCAGGCATGGCTAGACACTGGAGTGCATGGAATGCTGTTTACCTTCCCACTGAAGTGGTCTCTATTTATCTACTTGCAATTTCTTGCTTTCGAACAGCAAGGTTGGCAGGAGCTGGGACAAAGACAGCAGCTTATTCCATCCTGCAGTAGTCAGGAATCGACCTGCTTTCCAGTCAGCATCTTAGCCACTTGAACCACTGCAGGTGAGAAAAAGGCTATCCATAATACAGATAAAGGATGTTGCTCACTATCTACCAGCCTTCTCCAACATGGCGCTAATTCTCATCAGCATGGTTAGTGGTCAGGGATGATGGCAAATGCCACCCAAAACATCTGGATGATACCAAGTTGGTCAATCCTGCTAGGTATCATTTTACTAGCCAGAAACCAAAAGACCATTTCTGTTTCTACTGTGACAAATTGTAAGACCCATGTGCTTGTGAGCATTTTGGTAAATTTTGTGCCTACTGTACCTGTTAATGTTTCAAATATCTAGTGTAATCAGGGAACAACAACTACTTATTTATGTCACATCTTGCTCCTTGATAGGTAACCACCACTGCTGGCCTGACCTCTGAAGCACACACATTAATTTTACCTCAGTATTTCTATAGCATCAATTAATAAAAACTGACTACATTTTCAACAAACACACATGTACTGATAAATGAGGGTCCTGACTTAATTGCTCTGTAAATTAAGAGCTCACAGTAGTGGCAACAGAGAATAGTTTTAATATTTAAAAACTCATTAAATTTGTGTACATTCTGCATAATTAAAGGCATATGACTACTTTTAAGAGCTAATTTGAAATTAATTTTGAAATGTATGTGACAAAAAAGATACTTGCTTTGAAATGATTTTTAAATGTTGTTATCTTTCTTGATCAATGCACACTTTACATTATATGTTCTAAGCATCCATACAACTTTCTAAATTGGTTCTTAAAAAGGGCCATTGCTGGTAATTAACTTTCATGCAAAATATTTTTTTATGATCTTGTTCCTGAGACCTAAAGGAAAATCCTGTCCTTATTTAGCTCAGGAAAAAATCATGGAAAATTCAGCATAAGTGCCAATATTCCTTTTCTCTCCCACTTTTTCTGCTTTGCAGAACAAAGTGACATATTACATTGTTTCGATCACTAACAGCTTATTTTATTAGATTAAAATGTCACATGTATTAGAACAAAATATCTACTTGTTCCTAATGAAAGCCTCAACTGTTTCAAGTCACAAAATGCTTTCCTATAAGTTGGTGTTGGAAAGGATAACGAAACCAAGAAGAATCTCTCTGCAACCAACAGATTGATTGTTTGCTGTTTAAAATTATATCACGGTGGATCCAGAGGACATTAAAAAGAAAAGGCAGGCACAAAATCTCGTTGCTATTTTGTTTTTCCTTGCTCTATCCAACTTTCGTGACATGGCCCCAAGTTTAGGACTTTGTTTGTGTCTAAACCAGGAATTCTCAACCTTTTAAAGCCAGGGGCCGAGTCACGCTCCCTCAGACAGTTTGGGGGGGGGGACATTTTGGCATTTTGCCCTTCCTCCACCACATGACACTTCCTGGTGTGGTGGAGGTGGCCCACATGAAATGGTGCCATGTGCCACATCTGGCCCACGTGCCACAGGTTGAGAATCCCTGTTCTAAACCCTGATGAGACGTGTAAGGCTGCAATCAGAGAGGGAAACAGATTGTAGTTTGGATGGCTTCTGCAATGATCTGGTGCAATATGTTTCCTGGTGAACCCATGAGGTACAGACAAATCCATTCCCCAGCAAATGGAAGGTTTACTCAAGGGGAAGCTGCTCTTCTTACTGAGACCTTTTCTGTCACAGTCAGGCACATGCCTTTGCAGCCACCTCAATGCACCTAGCTCACAGATTAGTACGCAGAGGGACTTCACTTCAGATTAGGTCGCGAGATCATTTCTTCTTCTTCTTCTTCCATATCTGAATCCAAATATAGGTGATCATCATGGCGATCAGCCATGAAGATTGTCCTGAGAATATAATGCAGTGGCCAGGGGTGTGCTGGGCACCATCGAAGGGTGCTGGACAAAGGGATGGGGGGGACAAGGCTGCTCCCAGGAACAGCTTGGTCACCACCCCTCACTTGCTCCACCCGGCACACAGCACTTTAGAATAAACTATTGTCCCAAGCTGAAGGAGGGAGCTTAGAGCAATGGCTTAATCTAAAGTGCAGCACGCCGGGCAGATAAAATAATAATAAAATTATTCTTTGTGCCCCAGGATGCCAGAGGTGAGGGTGCACTGGGATGAATCCCCCTGCCCCAGTGGCCCAGCCCATGCCTGGCAGTGGCCTTCCATCCTTCTGTATTGCACCATGACCCCTGTACCACTTATCCAATTCCACAAGTCACTTTCTGGTCCTGAGCCCTTTTGGCACTAAAAGTTCTCAGCCTCAGGCCAGTATTGATGAAGCTGCTGCCCTCCATCAAGATGGATTCAAGTGGGATTTAATCCACTTGGGGACCATCACCCTTCCCTGTGTACTTCGGCACCAAGGCTGTGAGTCCTCAGAGTGGTCAGGTTAGTTAACTGCCACCTGCCACTCGACGTTGAGTCACTGGCAGTATGGTCTACTCTATTACCATAGCAGGATAACCTGGCCAGACATTAAGATCATTTCTACAGGTGCTTTTTAAAAAAAGGAAACTTGTTGATTAAAAAATGTGCCAACTTCCATCAAGGTATTCTCAACTGATCAGAAAAACAGTTTTGGCACATCTGCAAAGCTAGTCTCCAATTACCTTCTCAATTTCTTCCTATCAATAGCAATAGGAATTACACTTCTATACCACCCCATAGCACTTAGTGCACTCTCTGGCATTTTCAAGTTAATTAGCATTTTTGCCCCCAACATGCTGGGTACTCAGGATGGAAGGTTGTATTGAACTCACAATGTTTTGGCTGCAGTACAGCTGTTTAACCACTGCACCACCAGGGATCTTCATCCTATAAAATCAGTTCTCCAAATGTGGATAAAATGCACCCCAAATGTCAGCTTTCATATACAGTGCAAACTGAGGAAGGGGATGGGTGGAAAGCTTAAGGTTGGATGTTGTACTGGTCCTAGATATCCCCAAAGTGACTTTTTAAATACTTTTTGGAAGAATTCCTTTTACTCTGCTTCTAGTGAATGTAGAAATAGCTGTAGCATTTCCTCTATTGTGATAGTTCGCCAATATCATGAAATGCCTGATGTGAATACTTCCCCTGAATGCCTCTGGATGGTCAGGGGAAGTGCAAATATTTTATTAATTTTTTTATAAGCAGTGCAGGATTGATCATATAAAAACATAAACAAATTTTGCACTTTCCCTGACTTTCTGAGGATATTCAGGGGAGGTACTCAATCCTATTCAGAGTGGAGATGCATGCCTAATGGGACATTGCTCCCTTGCCCCAACCATTCCCAATGTTTTTCAGGACAGTCCAGCCTGCACTTTAGTCTGGACAGACCCTAAGAGGCCCATGGATGGGCTTCAGAATGTCTACAAAATGGATACAAAAAAAATATGATTTCCACCATCTTGCATAAAATGAATGGTGAAACCTTTTTTTAAAAAACCTGTTAATGTGTATTTTTTGAAGGAGAAGGTAGATCAGATTCTCAAAAGTGTCTGTGAGCTAGAAAAGGTTATGAACCACTATGCTACATCCTCTGATGTGTTTTTTTTTGTATCAATTGGTTTTCTACTGTTTTATCCTTCCAGCATAGTGGAACCAGGATGGACAGAGGCAAACCCCCAGGACTCTCTGAGAACAAGACTGCCCCCTCCTTCAACCTTCTTTGTTGACTCTCCATTTAGGTGTAAGCCTCAGAGCAAATAGGAGAGAACTGAATTTTATCAAGAACAGAATATTGTTGTAAACCTGTCCTGTTGTACTGCAAAACATTAGGAAGTGCTTTGCCTTTGGATGAACAATGAAATGCCATTAGCATTACATAAGACCCACAAACTGGATACCATGATGGGACTGTGTTGGCTTAGTGCAGGGGTGCCCAAACTATGGCCTGTGGGCTGGATCTGGCCCATGGTGCCTAATAATCCAGCCTACACCACCCTTGCTGCTCCTGGAAGCGGAAGTAAAATGCACTCACGCATATGCAAAACACTGCCATAAAGCACCTGTGGCTGTCAAAAATGTGTTTACGACAGCCACGGGTGCATTTACAGCAGTGTTTTGTGCATGTGTGGGTGTATTTTACTTCCAATTCCGGTGGGAGGAACCAAGTGACCGGCCCACTCAACTATGTGACCAACCCGCAACCTGAAACATTTGGGCACCCTGGCTTATTGGTTTAGACACTTAACCTGATGACTAGAAAGTTGGTAGATCAGCAGTTTGAGACCTGAGTCCTGCATGACAGAGTGAGCTTCTGTCTTTGTCCCAGCTCCTGTCAACTTAGCAGTTTGAAAGCAAGAAATTGCAAGTAGATACAGTAAATAGGTACTGCTTCAGTGGGAATGGTAGCAGCATTCTGTGCACTCTTGTGTCTAGTCATGCCTGCCACATGACCACAGAAATATCTGCAGATGCAGACAGTGCTGGCTCTTTGATTGTAAATGGAGATGAGCAGCAGCCTCTAGTGTTGGATATGACTGGTTTTTGAACAATGATGAAGATCTGCACTTCCAAATTCACCCAAATACTATTGCTTCTTCACCTCTTCCCTTTCTTTACTAGCTCTCTTTAGCTTTCATTGCTCTGAAAGTCAAATCTTCATCCGACTCTTCTTTCATTCCAAATACAGTACATGCGTTTCTCCTGAAATATAAACGGCTCTGTGCACCTGGGTCTGAACACAAAGTTGCTTAAAGGGCTTTCCTGATAAAAATTGATGATTTCAAAGAAGGAACAATTTTCATGAAACTAACTGACCAATTCATCGGGTTCACTTCTTTTCACCCCATGTAACATGTCTCAAGAACGTGACAGCAACAGCATTTGAGAACCCTGCTGTCTGGCTGAAACAGAGCTAGTTCCTGTAGTGTCCCTCCCTCCTTCCCCTCCAGATGTTTTTAAAACAGGGGTGGGGAATGCACAACCAGTCCAGATGTTGCTTGGTTCCTGTTCCTCTCACCCTAAAAACAGCATCTTGAAGAATGATGGGAGATGTAGTCAAAATAACATCTGGAGGGCCACCCTTCCTTGCTGTAAAGTGCAAGCAGTAAGCTGACAGTAAGTTGACCGCAGATTCCTCAGGGGGAAAATCAGAATGAAATGAATGTTTTGACAGGTATATGGTACAGCAGTCGGCTGGACAGACCAATGTATTTTTAATGGGATATTTGTCTTTTTATACAATTTGATTTGAATTATTCTATTTTATTGTTGGTGTTCTGAATTAAATCCTGCAAACTGAAAGGCCATGGAATGGTGTTGTTACAGGACATAATTTCCTCAACAAATAAATGATGCATGATTCCAGTTCTTCACATAGGAAATCAGTGGCCCACAGTTCTCCATCAGCAAACACTGGCAAACATAATATACAATCTCTACAGCATAGGTGACATGAGTTAGATTTTAGCAGACAGTGGAGCCAAACAGTCTGAAGACATCTGGGTCAATGGTTACAAATATCTCCTTCCTTTTAGTTGAAACTTTACCTTATTCATTTCCACTTCCTACTATCCCATTATGAGAAAGGGGAGGCATGCTGGGTGTGTGTGCATGTGTCTTGCAGTCTGTACAGGCCCTACTCCCAGGAAGGCAAATCTTTGTGAGGATGAGGGCCCCATGGAACAAGCCTTCCAGGATGTGTTGACACATCTGTAGCCAGTTAATGGGAGGCATCTGGATAGAGCCCTAGCGACAGGGACAAAAGAACAACCAAAGGCTGGCAGAAGGAAGGTTGTTGACACCAGCTGATGAAGAGCTATAGATGTGGTAAGATGTTGCCCAGAAACTGAGGCATTTAACCTCTTCATTCCCATGAAGTAGCTCCTGGTTCACTCCAAGCATGGCCCAGGAAAGGCAAATGCGAAGAGGCATGGCAGGGGAGTGACAGGGCTAAGAGAAGTGGCAGAGCCTGACTCCTCCTAACCATTTGTACAAGACCTCTCCACTCCTGCACCCCAGAACATGAACTAGGGTGGAACCCCAGTGTTGTTAACCGAGTCCTTCAATGGGGGAAAAATGTGCCTAGAGTTGCCATAATTCCCTCCCACAAAACCAGGACATAAGTAAAGGTTGCCCTTGCTCAAAAGCCAGTCGTATCCGACTCTAGGGTTCAGTGCTCATCTCTGTTTCAAAGCCAAAGAGCCAGTGCTGTCTGCTTCTGCAGACCTTTCCATGGTCATGTGGCAGGCAAGTGGTCCCTATTTATCTACTTGCAATTTCTTGCTTTCAAACTGCTAGGTTTGCAGGAGCTGGGACAAAGATGGGAGCTCATAAAGTCCTGCAGTATTCAGGTATTGAACTGCTGACCAGCCGCCTTCCAGTCAGTGTCTTAGCCACTTGAGCAGGCATAACTAATGTGCAAATATCATTTTTCAGCAATTGGTTAAATCTTTTGGATTAATCACATCTTTTCCTCCATGTTATAAATTCCAGCTCCCTCCAGTTTTAAAAACAAAACTGCAGTATCAAAACATTAAAGAATATGAAGCAAGATCCACCTACCCATATTAATTTCAGAAACTGGAGTAATTCAGTTTACCCAATCTCTTTCTTTGGCCACCGTCCAAGCTGCTGTTGCTGCAACTGTGCGGCTGCTGCTACAGATGCCACCTGTTGGTGCCTCAATAGAGGCACCGCTCTAAGGCAGCAAGAAAAAGGCATGATTTTTTTCTTCTAACCAACCACACCCCTTAGTTTCAAAACTGGGAGTTTTCAATGATTTTTTTAACCGGGCTGGGACAGTTACAACCCGGGAAATTCCTGGTTTTGTGTGTCGTACAGCAACCCTAGATGTGCCCAAGGGGCTAGTGAGTTTAACTCAGCTCTCTGAGGCTGTGGGAAAAGGAGTTGTGGACACCAAGGTGAACCCTTAATAAAAATTGTTGTGTACAAGCAAAGTGACCTTAATTCCATGGATGACATTTTTGGAAGTGGTAGCCATGTTAGTCCTTTCAAACATATCAGAGAGCAAACAAAGCAAAACAAAGTCTACTAACCATTTACAACTCAACAGAACAAAAACTTCACAGCAAGAAATCTGAACCCCAACCAGGGATTTTCTGCTATTACTGATTTTAAATAGCCACACTGATTTGTTATCTTATCTGTTATGCTAACCAACCATCCAGTACCTGATATGTATAAATAAATGCCACGAAATCTCACTCTTATGTCTAACAAAGTGGACTTGAGCCACGAAAGCTAACATTAAAATACATGAATTAGCATTAAAGTGCCACAATGTTTTTTGTATTTTTTGTTTTGTTTTGTTTTCTCTCTGATATAATTCCATGGAGATTGTCTTAGACCAGGGGCTTCCAACCTAAGGCCTGTGGGCTGAATCCAGCCTGTGGCACCATTTCATGTGGCCCCTCACCCCGCCAAGTGTATTCGAGAAACAAAATGGCCATCCTTTGGAGCTGTTGGGACAAAATGGCCACCCCCATCATGCAGGCAGGGCAAAATGGCTGTCCAGCCCTTGAAGCTGACTGAGAGAGCATGACCTGGCCCCTGGCTTGAAAAGGTTGGGAACCCCTGTCTTAGACTGTTGTGTGCACCCATTGTAAAAAAAAAAAGTCATTTTTGCACCGTGCTTTAAGCTGTTTGGTTTGTGCGTGTAAAACAATGTTAAATCTACTCAGACAGACATCTAAGTGGATGGAAGTTCTATCAATTGACCTCCCCTGGCTGTGATGTAAACATAACGAAAGGGTCTGTGGCTCTGTCTGAATTGTAGCCAATGCTAGTGTCATGTTGTATATGTGAAAGGTATCACTGCCACATATTTCAGAAGCCTTATCGAACTGGCTCACACTGTCCCTTTAGTTAAAAAAATGCTTCATCTAATTCCTAGACATCTGTAATGGTTTACTTGATGCAAATGATTCCAAAATTTGGGGGATGCTAATTGTCAGAAGAAAAGTGAACAAGAAGTAATGCAGAAATAGAGTCAAAAAATGCTTGCTTTGTCCAAGTGATGTCACAAAGCCAAGAAGTCACTGCCGTGTCGGGTAAATTAGCATGGCCTAACCAAGCAGCAGCAGCATTAAAAAAAAAGTCCTTAAGCTGCAATAAAGACTAAATGATTGCAGACTCCCATGATCCTTTGTAGTCATCTTAAAGCACTGCCTTACTGAGCTAAACCTGTAAAGTTTTCTTTTGAGCGGCTGTGAGTTGATTAGATCTATTTCAGACTAGTAGTGGTAATAGGCTCCTCTCTGTGAGACTGCTTAGCCTCTGCTCCCCTGGCAGCTGGAGAAACTGGAATTAATCAGGTCTGCTGGGGACTTCTTCAGCATCTCCGCAGGCCAGCGACTCTGGAATCATTTACTACAGAATCTTACTGTCAACTCTTTGTCATTTAGGCTTTTGATTATGCTTTCCTTCCAATAGGAAAGAGAAAAAAATGGAAATGGGTGACAGATTGCCCTAATGCAAAATTTCACTAGTTAGTTCTATAGGCATCTATTATCTTGCTATGTACTATCCATAAAAGAAAAGAAAAACCAGTACAGGTGTGCACAAAAGATTCAAGAGAAATGGCAGGGGGGTGATGAGAGAGAGAAACAGCCAGCTCTTAACGTATTGCTAATAATTAAAGCTTGTAATATGTAAATAAAACAAATGATTTGCTTTTTTCAAAATGCTCTTTTGTATAATGGTTGTTTTGTCAAGATTTTGTGGGGGAAGGGGGTTGGTCATTTGTTTTAATAGTAGGGGAAGGTCCATTAGTATGTGGACGTGTATTTCCTTTCAGATTGTGACAAGTGAAATAAGGTGGAAAGAGGAGACGAAGTTCTTTTTGGGAGGGGGGTTATTCCTAAGAAATTGCTGGAGGGAAGGAAATATGGCAAACCAACCAATGACACTCTGGTAGTTCCTCAATCTTTTCAAATGTTATATGAGAAATGAAGGATTAGCAATGTGTTGTGGTTTCAAACCCGTCTCTCTTTTTTTTAAAAAAAGAAAATCTTACCATGGCCAAAATGATTGCATTACAAAATGACTGAATGAAGTTTTTATAGAACACAATTTGCTCAACAAATTCTTTGCTAACTTTGGGTCCAGATTCTTTGGTGTGGATGGCTAATAATTTCAAAAGGACTTACCTGTATACAAGCTCAGTTGGGATAATAACAATCTTGCATGCATCAACACTGGGTATCAGCAAGAAGGGGTTTTGCAGCATAATGTGATTGTTCTTTGCCACCAACTAGATTGGTAAAGTTCCTTTCCCATCTCTGGAATTTGGAGCAAGCCTTTCTCTGCTATTCCTGTAAAATAGTCTGTTCTGTCCTAGAGTTCAGTATGTGCATTTATGTTTTGGTACATAGGCATAAACCAGACTCAAGAGGTATGTGGCTTTGGTGGGCAACAATTTGAAAGAAAATCCATAACATTTCAGATGGATCCGTTGGATAATAGGGGAGACTACCTTTCACACCACACAGACATTTTCCTGGGAGAACAAGGCATATTGCACATTCAACACTGGTTGCAAAAAGGATTCCTGCAGAAATATGGAGAGGTCTTAGATGAAACATTTGCTCCTGTTCTCAAGCGCAGCACTATACAAATGCCCCTGAGTATCGCAGCCTCCAAACAGATGCAAGTCAAGAACTTACACGTCAAGACTGCATTTCTATATGGAGATATTGCAGAGGAGCTTACATGGAACAGCCACCTGGCTTCATTGATTGAAAACAATCTGATTTAATGTACAAACTAAAGAAAGGCCTGTATCAGTTGAAGCATGCTGTAAGTAAGGGCTTAAAAGTATTCAGGCATTCAAATTTAAAGGAAGGCAGATGGCATGCATTTGCTGAATCAGAATCAAAAGATTATTGAATTTGAGGAGGCACTAGGCCTCCACGATGCTCACACTTTTGCAACACAAATGACAACAGACCTTCTGAAAGGCAGAGAGAAGAGTAAATCTCTTTGAAAAAATAGCAGGTACAGAACAGCTATATAGCAATAGCAATTTCACTTATATACTGCCCCATATTATTTAGTGCATTCTCTGGGTGGTTCACATGTTAATTAGCATTTTGCCCCCAACATGCTGGGTACTCATATAGGAAAGCTTTTATATGGAACAAGCACTACTAGGTCAGACATAGCTACCATCATAGGAACACTGAGCAGAAAGGTTACTTCACCAACACAGGCTGAATGAATTGGTTGTCAAAAAAGGTAGCTAGATATATAAAATGAATTATAGACATTAAGCTACTACTGTCAGCCAACAGAATCCCAAAGCTTGTTGTATACATGGATGCAGACTTGGCAGAAGACAACACAAAGAGTAAATCAATCAGTGGTTTCCTGTTTTTGTATGGTGATGGGATATTTCATTGACTAGTCATAAACAAGATGCTGTAGCTTTATCTTCCACATCTTGCAGAGTTCTGGGCAAAGCAGCCTTTAAAGCCTTTACAAATAATAATTGTACCAAGACTTTGATAAGATTTGTGGCAAGGAGGAGTTGCAAAAAGGGATACTGTCTGGATAAGGAATATTGTCTGAACCTCATTTTAATATGGGTTTTATTAATTCCCTACATCTATATCATACTTGTTCTATAATGTAGTTTAATTAGCTAAAAGTGGTAGAAACTGCTTTCCTTCTTACCCACCGTTGTCCTCACAACCATCTTGTGACTCTGAGGAAAGTAATAGGCTTCCAGGTCACCTATTGACAGAGATGTAAACCAGTTGTGGCTGGTGCCCAGTGTCATTTGTGGGACAAAGACAGGGCGACAGGCAGAGACAGAGGCAAGATGTGAGAATTGAAGCATATGTAGACACTCTGCCTTTCTTCCCCACAAATGTGCTCCCCACAAATGTGCAGGTAACAAGGAGACAAACACATATCCACTGCTCTGGTGAGGAGCCATGTAGGAATGGGGTCGCTAAGGATAATTGGAGCTTAAAGTGGGGCAGCACCCTGTTTGCCTTAGAAGAAAATCTATGCCTAATGCAAATACCTGCTTACCTCATTTTCCCTTTTGCCTGTGAAAACAAGTGACATTTTTCTTCACCTGAGGTTATTTCCTGTCATTCTCTGCTGACATTTTTATACATAGGAGAATTATGTTATTGTAAAAAACTCAAACTGCAAAGCAATTATGACAGCTACTAACTTGTTGCATGACTTGTTAACAGGCAGAACCATTGGATGAGTTGTTTGCATCATTTTGACCAATCAGTTACACTGCCTGTCCCTCTCCCCCCTCCCCCTCCCTCTCTCACTGTGAGTGTGTGTGCTCAACTTCATATAAGAGAATTCACATTCATTTTGGACAAAGATCTTTTGCTTTGAATATTCAAGGGGGGAAAGGGTTGTTGCCTTGTTCCCACACTGGATGTGAGAAACCTTACTGGGCTTGATGAACTCTACTGATGTATGAAGGCTTTCTCAGTGAGAAGAAGCGAAATGGCAAGTCACATTTTTGGCAAGTCCCCCCCCCCCCTTGATATTAATGACTGAGTGGGGACCTGGACCTGGATCTGTCCAATCCCTGTCCAGAATTGTAACACCTGCCCCACACTAGCAATTGCTTCTCAGGTGATTTCACAATACAAACAAGCAGTGTCCTACAATTCATGTTACTACCCCACTTTTCCCCAACTCAAAAAATTAACAGTCAAAACCCTAATAAGAAGTCTGCTGTCAACATTGTAAGAATGGAGACATCCTGATGCCGGTAGAGCAGTGTTTCCAAACTGCAGGGGGAAATTCTTCACAATCCAGTGCAACAGCTTCTCTCCATTATCTAACTCAACATAAAAATATGGCATCCCTGACTGAATTATTTGTTTGACGGCCGAGTGTTTAGGTATCTCCAGCAGTTCCATTTGATGTTCTTCCACTTGGGTGATGAAAGCCTCCTTCCCACAGGGGGAACAACTGCAATAGAGACCTGTGAAATGCTACTTAGTGGTTAGTGGGTCTCGAGTGCTGCACGACGAGACCTGAGTGCTTCACGACGGAGTGAGCTCCCATCTCTGCTTCATCTCCTGCCAACCTGGTGGTTTGAAAGCAACAAATTGCAAGTACAGTAGATAGATAGGTACCACTTCTGTGGGAAGGTTAACAGCATTCCGTGCACTCCAGTGTCTAATCATGCCTGCCACATGTCCACAGAAACGTCTGCAAAACACAGACAGAGCTGGCTCTTTGGCTATAAACAGAGTGGAGCACTGAACCCTAGAGTCAGATACGACTGGCTTTTGAGCAAAGGCGACCTTTATCTTTTCCTTTACTAAAGGACAATAGAAATGTAGATGTAAAAAAAGTATCAATTTAAATCAGAATATATATATATATTGTGATTCTATTTAAAGAGTTCCATTGTGGATTGCTTAAATATTTTATACTTGCAAGAATGCAAGCGCGGCGCCAAAATGGCCGCCGCGCCCTTTGCGCCCCCCCCATAGGACGAAGGCATCCGGGTAGTTAGGGGCGTGGCCAGCTCCCTTATAAAAGGGGTGGCCATGAGGCAGCCGAGCTGCCATTTTCCGAAGCGACGGAGCGGAGAAGTTTTTCCCCTGTGTCTCCGTCGCTCCTTACCTTGCGGGAAGCCTTTTGGCGGCAAATCTTCTTTTCGGCTTCCCTTTCCTCCGATTGAGATGCCTTCGAAGAAGAAGGCAGCTTCGAGTGCGGCTCGAGCTGCGAGTAGGCGCAGCCCGGGTCGGAGGACCACGGAGGCGCCTCCCCAGCAGCCGCCTGTCCAGGCCCCCGCCGGGGCCGGCAGAATGGGGTCCATTGCCCCGTGGCCGGACGCAGGGGATCGGAATGCAGGCACGGCAGGGGCTCCGGCCCACGGCCCGCGAGCGGTGGACACCGCTACTCTCTCTGCCCATCCTGTTGGGCCTGCCTCTCTTCCTCCTGGGCCTTCTAGCCTGGGCGGGTGGTGTGGTCCCCTACCTTGGCAGGTTCCTGCACCGACCCTACCGGGCTTCGGTGTTGGGCAATGGCCCTATTCGGGTCCTGGGGTACAGGGACCTGTACCCGCGCCTGGACTTGGCGGGCCGGCCGGCCCTTGGCCCCAGATCGACGTGCAGGCCTTACTGGCCCGCCTTGCGGCCCTTGAAGCGTCTTTAGCTCCGGCCAGCCAGGCTGGGGCTCCCTTTGGCGTCCCTTTTGCGGCGCCGTCGGCGGGAGGACAACAGGCGGCGGGCAGGGTTGAGCTGCCTCAGGCGGGTGGCGTGGCTTCAGCCACTGCCCCGCAGCTCCCCAGCCAGCAGACGAGTGCAGGTCAGGCCCCGATGATGAGCTCTACGTCGGTCGTGAGCTCCGACGCCCCCAGTGGGCCGGAACCCCCGGTGGGGGCGGCCCACGGGGGTGCAGCATGTGAGTATACGGTCCAAGCCAGTACACCTGCACACATTGCTTCTATGGGGGGAGCTTTTTACCACTCAGGGCCCCGTGGTGGGGGGTGTTCCCTACACTGAGGGGAATGTTTTGGGTGGCCGGGTTGGTCCAAGCCCCTATTCCTTACCGCTGAGTGACCACTTGGCTCAGGCCACCAGAGAGTAAATTTGGCGGGGGAAGTATGTGGATATCTTCTCACTCCTAAACAGAGTGCCCACCAAGGAGGAGAGGGAGGGGCAGAATGAGAAGGATAGTGGCAGGCACGTTGTTGCAAGCCGCCAAGTATGTGGGCCAAATGGTTGCCGGCCTGCATCGTATGCATGGCGGTGTACCTTAGGGCCCGGCCGGATTTGGCAATTCCATGGTCTAGTATTTGGACAACACCTACCGGGTGATGGTTTACTTTCAGGGCCCATTGTGGTTGGCTTGTGATGAGGAATGCCGTAGGCGGATTTCCCCGCACCCCGAGATTAGGTGGGATGAGCCAGGCCAGAGGCTGCGGCTTTTGTACGTGACGCCCACGCGCCCTGCGCCCGGGGAGATATACCATTGTGGGCATGCGGTCCAGCAGGCGGCCCCAGCATAGGTCACCTGCCAGGGGGCGGGGCGGGGGGTTCCAGCCCGCCTGCTGTGCTGGACTTTCTTCCAATGGCTCCTACAATGGGAAGAATTGCAAATACAGACAGGAGTGTCCCACCTGTGTTGGCCCCCATGCGGCCTCTGCCTGTCCCAGGCCTAGAAGGATGCGGGGCAGAGGGTGGGGCAGACAGGGGGCTGGCAAGACTGCCGCAGATGGATCTAGTCCACCGATGGTCTCCCTCCCCATTTAAGGTGGACATGTTGGAGCGTTGGCTCACATTGTACCCGAAGGGAGAGGATGCGGGTTATCTCCTTCAGGGTTCTAGGCAGGGGTTCCGGATCCCTTCAGGGGTAATAGGTCCCCTCAGGATGCCCCCAATCTTTTATCCCTTAAGGGGAGGGAGGAGGTGGCTGCTGCCAGCTTTGACAAGAGGGTCTATGCGGGTGGGGTCGTTGGCCCTGTCCCTGCACCCCCGTCCCGGGGAGCATATTATTTCAATGATGCCATGCCTTTTGGCTATTCCATTGGGGCTCGGTATTCGAGCGTTTCACCACTTTCCTAGAGTGGGCTTTTGTCCGCAGGTCAGGGTCCCGGTCTGTAGCCCATTCCCTGGATGGTTTTATTCGGGGCTGAACGGGGCTGGGACACGTACACACGTCTCCTCAACACATTTCAGACGCTAATGGAGGAACTTGGTGTCCCTTTAGCGCCCGAAAAGACCGAGTGCCCATCTCCACAGCTAGTATTCCTGGGGTGGAGAGTAACATGGTAGCGCAGGATTCTAGGTTGCAGTGGGATAAGGTGTCAAGGCTAGTGGCCCTTATCTCGGATTTGCTGGCCGAGCGCATGGCATCACTGAGGGAACTTCTGGTGCTACATGGTCACCCTAATTTCGCTGGCAGGGTCGTCGCACCGGGCAGGGCATTTGCTCTGCGCTGGTGCGACGCCATGGCGGGATTATCCAGGCCCCACCATAGGCTTAGATTTACCCGGGGTATCGGGGCAGACGTGCTTGTCTGGCCATAGATCCAGAGGTAGTTCAACGGGGTGTCATTTTGGGGTCTGATCTCCTGGCTCCCCCTTGCTTTCAGATGCAGTCCGATGCCTCAGGATTCCTGGGTTTATGGGATGTACTTCAATTGGAAGTGGGCCTATGGTGGGTGGCCACCATCCTGGGCAGGCAAGGGTCGCCTGCATGGTCTCACGTATCTGGAATGTTTCCCTATCCTGGGTGCTTTGATGCTATGGGGCAAGGAGTGGGCCAACTCGGTTGTGCAATTTTGGCGTGACAACGCGGCTGTTGTCCGCATCGTCAAGGCACAGATTTCCAAATTGCCCGGGGTTATGGAGCTAGTGCGCTGGTTTGTGTTATGCAACCTGTGCCTCAACGTTCCCTTCAGGGCCGGGCATGTCCCAAGGGTTGATCATGATATTGCTGCTGCTTTGTCCCGCCTGCAGATCTCCCGGTTCCGTGCCTCGGCCCCGGATGCGGAGGAATTTCCCTCGCCACTCCCGGACGAGAGATGGAACGTTGGCAAGGAGAGGTGAACCGGGCGATTGGCCTGTCACTAGCGCCATGCATGAGTAAGGCGTATCACCACGCATTTAGTTCCTTCAGAGCATTATGTACCCAATTTCGACTGCCAGGAACCTGGCCGATCCCAGTAGCCCATGTTCTGCGGTTCATGGTTTACCTGTATGCCCAGGGCCTTGCACCACGCACCATAGCATCTCAGCTGTCGGGTTGGCTTTTATGGCCAAAGTGGGAGGTCGTGTGGACAGCACCAATGACTTCCGTGTGAGACATGTTTGGGAGGGGTGGGTGTGCGTGCGCGGGCGTTTCCCGGGCGACCGCCACCCGATTTACCCAGGGGTCTTTTTTACCCAATTGGCCCGGGGCTGGCCTGGCCTCTGTTTTGATAGATGAGGCAGCCCATTTCATGTGGCTACTACGGTGGCCTTTTTGGAGGCGCTCCGCATCAGCGAGCTTGAGATGCTGAATAAGGCGGATGCAAGATTTTCCCAGGGTTTTTACCCAATTGGCCCGGGGCTGGCCTGGCCTCAGTTTTGATAAATGAGGCAGCCCACTTCATGCGGCTACAATGGTGGCCTTTTTGGAGCGCTCCGCATCGGCGAGCTTGAGATGCTGAGTAAGGCGGTTGCAAGATTTTCCCAGGGTTTTTACCCAATTGGCCCGGGGCTGGTCTGGCCTCTGTTTTGATAGATGCGGCAGCCCATTTCATGCGGCTACTACGGTGGCCTTTTTGGAGGCGCTCCGCGTCAGCGAGCTTGAGATGCTGAATAAGGCGGATGCAAGAATTTCCCAGGGTTTTTACCCAATTGGCCCGGGGCTGGCCTGGCCTCTGTTTGGATAAATGAGGCAGCCCACTTCATGCGGCTACAACGGTGGCCTTTTTTGGAGCGCTCCGCATCAGCGAGCTTGAGATGCTGTCTAAGGCGGATGCAAGTCGTAGGGCACTGGAACTCGAAGATGTCTGTGTGGACAATATTGGACTCAGTTGGGGATACGCTCCTCTAAAACGAATCAGCACGGCGTAGGCAGTGGAGTAGACTGCTACGATGTTCCTCGACAGACATCTGTCCGGTTGGTGCCCTACAGGATTTCTGTGCACTGTGTGGCACGCACCATGGCACGTTTTTTCTGTCACCAAGGTGGGTCTTCTATTCCTAAATCCCAATTTGGAGGGTGGTGGGAAGGCACTAGACAGTGTTGGCCTCTCAGGGGCTCGTTGCGGCGCCCGTTCGCCCTGCATAGGGGCGGCTTCTGCTGCAGTTGTTTTTTGGGTACTACAGGGCTGAAATACGCCGCATGGGAGGGTGGGGATCACATAAGAACATAAGAACATAAGAACATAAGAACATAAGAACAGCCTTGCTGGAACAGGCCACAGCCCATCCAGTCCAGCATTCTGTCTCACACAGTGGCTCACCATTTCCTTCAGGGTATTCCCAAGCAGATGCCTTCACCTGCTTAGGATTCCCTGGAAATGGCATTGAGAGATATCCTGCCTATCTCTCCAACCCGGAGGTTGTCCTTAAGTATCCATAATTATAGCCATTGATACTCTTGTCCTCCATGAACTTGTCTAATCCTTTCTTAAAGCTGTCAAGACTGACAGCTGTCACCACTTCTTCTGGCAGGGAGTTCCATAGACCAGTAATCCTCTGGGTGAAAAAGTACTTTCTCTTATTTGTTTGAGAACTAGTACCCAAAATTTTCATGGAGTGTCCCCTAGTTCTAGTGTTATGCGATAGGGAAAACAGTTTTTCCTTATCTACTTTGTCCACACCGTGCATGATTTTATAAACTTCAATCAGGTCACCTCTTAGACGTCGTCGTTCAAGAGTGAAGAGGTCCAACCGTTGCAGCCTCAGATGGTAAGGAAGGTGTTCCAGTCCCCTAATCATTCTGGTTGCCCTCCTCTGCACTTTTTCCAGCTCCATAATATCCTTCTGGAGGTATGGCGACCAGAACTGTACACAGTATTCCAGATGGGGCCTCACCATAGATTTATAAAGAGGCAAAATGACACTTGCTGACTTGTTTTCTATACCCTTCCTAATGATCCCTAGCATTGAGTTTGCTTTTTTCACTGCTGAGGCACACTGGGTTGACACCTTCATTGAGTTGTCCACCAGGACACCAAGGTCCCTTTCCTGGTTTGTCGCAGAGAGTTCAGACCCCATCAGTTTATAAATGTAATTGGGGTTCTTTGCCCCAACATGCATCACTCTGCTCTTACTAATGTTGAAACTCATTTGCCACTGTTTTGCCCACTCCCCCAGTGTCGAGAGATCCCTCTGGAGCTCCTCACAATCTCTCACAGTTTTCACTACCCTGTATAATTTAGTGTCGTCAGCAAATTTGGCTACCTTGCTTTTTACTCCTACCTCTAGATCATTTATGAAGAGGTTGAAAAGCAGGGGTCCCAGCACTGAACCTTGGGGGACCCCACTCTTTACTTCCCTCCACTTGGAGAAGTGTCCATTTAGTGCTACCCTCTGTTTCCTGTCCCTTAGCCAGTTGCTGATCCAGGACAAGACCTGTCCCTTTATTCCATGACTGGTAAGTTTATTCAAGAGCCTTTGGTGTGGGACCTTGTCAAAAGCCTTCTGAAAGTCCAGATAAACAATGTCAACTGGATCCCCCTTATCCACATGCTTGTTGACACTCTCAAAAAATTCCAACAGATTAGTGAGGCATGATTTGCCCTTGCAAAAGCCATGTTGGCTCTCCTTTAGCAGCGCCTTCTCTTCTATGTGCCTATTAATTCTATCTTTTAGGATGGTTTCCATCACTTTACCTGGGACACATGTCAAACTGACAGGTCGGTAATTCCCTGGATCACCCCTGGATCCTTTTTTGAAAATTGGTGTTACATTCGCTACCTTCCAGTCATCAGGCACAAAGCCTGATTTGAGGGAAAGATTATATATTTTGGCTAGGAGATCAGCAATTTCATCTTTAAGTTCCCTGAGAACTCGTGGATGGATGCCATCTGGTCCTGGTGATTTGTTAGTGTTTAGTTTAACAAGACATGCAAGGACCTCCTCCCTGGTTATTTCTATCTGGCTTAATTCTTCGGTTTCCCTCCCTACGAAGATAGGCTCTGTTTTGGGCATGTAGCCTCTGTCTTCTTCAGTGAATACTGAAGCAAAGAATTCATTGAGTCTCTCTGCAATCTCTGTTTCCTCTTTAATAACCCCTTGCCTTCCATTGTCATCTAATGGTCCAATGGCCTTCCTAGTTGGGTTCTTACTTCTAATGTACTTAAAGAAGTCTTTGTTATTTCTCTGAGTATTTTTAGCTATACGCTCCTCAAAGTCTTGCTTTGCTTTCCTGATTGTTGCCTTGCATTTGTTCTGCCAGAATTTATGTTTTTGCCTGCTGTCCTCATTCGGACAAGCCTTCCATCTTCTAAATGAGCTTTTCTTGCTCTTGATCACTTCCCGAACAGCTCCTGTAAGCCACATCGGAGTCCTCTTGGACCTGGCAGTGCCCTTTTTCGTTTTGGGTATGCATTCCAATTGAGCCACTGTTATTGTTTTTGTAAACAGCCTCCATGCCTCTTGGAGTGTTTGGACTCTCTCAATTTTCCCTTTCAGCTTCTTTTTTACTAGTTTCCTCAACTTTGGGAAATTTCCTTTTTGAAAATTTAAGGTCTCTGTGTTAGATTTTATCAGTGACTTGCCGTCTATGATCAAGTTAAACATAATTGAGTTGTGGTCACTGTTCCCTATTGGATCAGTCACATTAACATCTTGCACCAGATCCTGAGTATTACTCAGGATCAAGTCAAGGATTCTTGTACCTCTAGTTGGGTCTTCAACCATCTGTCCCAGGGAACAATCATTTAGCATATCTAGGAACTTTATCTCTTTATCATGTGCTGAACAACAGTTCACCCAGTCTATGTGAGGGTAATTGAAGTCCCCCATTATAACCAGGCTTCCCTTCTTGGATGCCTCCTTTACAATATTCTCCAACTGCCAGTCTCCCTCAAGAGTTTGGGTCGGAGGCCGATAGTATATGCCTACTGTTAGACCATCCTTGTGGCCTGGTACTCTTACCCACAGAGCTTCTAATGGTGACTCCAAATCACCTAGATATTCCAATTCATACGATTTTATCACTTCTTTGACATACAAGGCCACACCACCTCCCATTTGCCCCTTCCTATCCTTCCTGTACAGTTTGTAGCCTGGGATAACTGTATCCCATTGGTTATCATCCGTCCACCAGGTTTCAGTGATACCAATAATATCAATATTCTTATCTATTGCTAAGTATTCCAGCTCCCCTATTTTGTTCCGGAGGCTTCTGGCATTTGTATACAAGCATTTATATATGCTTTTCTGACACAGTCTTTTGTGTCCAGTTGCATTGTTAGACTGCCTCTTGCATCCTTCTGCTAGAATGCTAGTCACTAGCTCCTCGCTCTGCTCAGTAAATTTTGCATCCTCCTCACTACTCAAGTACACACTTTTCCGAACCGGATGCTGCCCAGCTCCTGTCGGCTTTCCCCCAGTTATCAGTTTAAAAGCTGCTCTGCAGCCTTTTTGATGTTGAGTGCCAGCAATCTGGTCCCATCATGGTTCAAATGCAACCCATCCCTCCTGAACAGATTTGGCTTGTCCCAAAATGTTCTCCAGTTCCTGACAAATCTGAAACCCTCCTCTCGACACCACCGCCTCATCCACGCATTGAGGCTTCTGAGCTCTGCCTGCCTGGTAGGTCCTGCGCGAGGGACAGGCAGCACTTCGGAAAATGCTACCTTGGAAGTCCGGGACTTCAATCTTCTTCCTAACAACCTGAATTTGGCTTCCAGGACAGACCGCTTGGCCTTCCCAACATCATTGGTACCAACGTGTACCATGACAACTGGCTCGTTCCCAGTTCTCTCTAACAATCTATCTAGATTTCTTGTGATGTCTGCAACTTTTGCACCTGGCAGGCAAGTCACCATACGGTTATCATGTGCATCACAAATCCATTTCTCTGTATTTCTAATTATTGAATCGCCTAGTACAAGGAGCCTCTCTCCTGCAATCTGTTCATCTACATGCACCTCATCAACCATATTAAGGGAGAGAAACTCAGTTTGTTCCTGTTGTTTATCTTCCTGGATCTCATCAAGTGTGATGAAGGAGAGATCATCAGGTGGAACCAGTTGTTCCTCTGTGTGTTCCTCATCAGGTGTGATGAGGGAAAGAGCCTCAAATTTATTCTGTAATTTCAGACTCTCAGAGTGATCCCCTACTCTTTTCCTCCTTTGAGTCACATTCCTCCAAACATCTCCCTCCTGAGTTAGTGAAGGGCCTTCTCCCTCAGAACTGTGCCCTGTCTCTACTTTGTCCAGCATAGTCTGTTCCGCTCTGTCCAAGAACAGCTCAAGCTCCTTAATTTGTTGATTGTTAGATATGCGGGCCTCTAGCTGCTGGACCTTCTCTTCTAGTAGTGCAACCAGCTTGCACTTGTTGCAAGTGTAGTTCTCCATATGCTTTGGCAAGAACACAAACATGGCACAAGTATTGCAGGTAACTACAACTGTTCCCTCAGAATCCATTTTAACAAGTGCAGTATTCCGGGCCTCAAAAAATGTACACGTTTACTACCTTTCTACCTAGTAAGACTATATTCTTCCTTTGTTACTAGTTTGCAATCTCGCGCGCCAATCTCGCACGCCTCTAAAGCAGCTCTACTCCAACTGCAAAATTTACCAGTGCTCACTTCCTTTGTTTGGCTCTCCTCAGCAGCAGCTCTGCTTAAGAGCACATGCAGAGTCAAAAGGGCTGAGCCTGAAAGAGCTTAGAGCTTTTAAAGGCTAGTGTGGCTCCGCCCCTATGAGTCACAGTTTAGGGAAGGACCTGGTGTGGCTCTGCCCCCCTGCTTCTGGAAGCTTCAAACTGCTTCCTCTGTTTGAACAGAGGTGGCTCTCAGCAGTTTAAATTATCAATTTAAATTAGTGGAGGCCTCTAAAGCAGCTCTACTCCAACTGCAAAACTTACCAGTGCTCACTTCCTTTGTTTGGCTCTCCTCAGCAGCAGCTCTGCTTAAGAGCACATGCAGAGTCAAAAGGGCTGAGCCTGAAAGAGCTTAGAGCTTTTAAAGGCTAGTGTGGCTCCGCCCCTATGAGTCACAGTTCAGGGAAGGGCCTGGTGTGGCTCTGCCCCCCTGCTTCTGGAAGCTTCAAACTGCTTCCTCTGTTTGAACAGAGGTGGCTCTCAGCAGTTTAAATTATCAATTTCAATTAGTGGAGGCCTCTAAAGCAGCTCTACTCCAACTGCAAAACTTACCAGTGCTCACTTCCTTTGTTTGGCTCTCCTCAGCAGCAGCTCTGCTTAAGAGCACATGCAGAGTCAAAAGGGCTGAGCCTGAAAGAGCTTAGAGCTTTTAAAGGCTAGTGTGGCTCCGCCCCTATGAGTCACAGTTCAGGGAAGGGCCTGGTGTGGCTCTGCCCCCTGCTTCTGGAAGCTTCAAACTGCTTCCTCTGTTTGAACAGAGGTGGCTCTCAGCAGTTTAAATTATCAATTTAAATTAGTGGAGGCCTCTAAAGCAGCTCTACTCCAACTGCAAAACTTACCAGTGCTCACTTCCTTTGTTTGGCTCTCCTCAGCAGCAGCTCTCCTTAAGCGCACATGCAGAGTCAAAATGTTTTCAGTTTTGTCTTCGCTCTCCTCAACTGTGAGGACCAGTTTTAGTCACTGCACTGTTTCTCCCCCCCCTTCCCTTTTTTACTTGACAGACCCTGGGTGTCGTTTTACACCGGTGACAGTATGCCTGGTGGGCCGTAGCCAGGTGCACAGGGCAGCGCGTTACGCTGCATGGGGCAGCGCGTTACGCTGCGGCGACAGAGTGGGTACCCGACTGGGACAGGGTGCATCCGCATGTCGGACACGATACCGTGGTACGCTTACAGGGGGGCGTTCGGCCTCGGGGCTCTTGACTGAGCCGACGCTCCGTGAACGGGGCTATTGCCCGGTTCCCTTGACAAGGGCGGGGGATGCGTCATTAGCCTCCCCGCCATCAGTCTGCAAATTTACGAGCTTTACTCAGGGGATGGGGCCCATCTGTCGCAGGGAGGTATGGACCTCTGGATTACTGGACTGGCGAGCAGGCCTGTCGACCAAGCTGACGGTCTTGGAGGGGGCGGTGAGCCTTTGCAAGCCTCCCCGTGTGGCGGGTATCACTGGTAAGGTAAACATTATGACCCACAGGTATCCGGCAGGTTCGCAATTGACTGGACAACAATAGACAGGCATAAGTTGGTTAAACGTTGTCCGGTCAACGACGAACTAGGCGACGGGGTGATGGCGATAGCTAGCCAGCATGCATCACCCCGTGATTCCACGGATACGCGTCAGAGGGTGGGGTCATTAGTTAGATATTGACTACGGTCAACAATTTGTTTGTTTTAAACAAACAAATTGATACACATTGATACATTGTAACCAATTGCCGTTGGCAATTTTGGGGTGGTACCTTACCAGTGTTACTTCGGCCTGCTTGCCTTAAGAATTATGATTGGTCGTTTTACCAATAGAAATTTATAATTCGGACTAGGGCATGAATCAATAAATGTGGCCCGATGCTGTTATCCACTTTTACCGGTGTCTGAGTCCGTTATTGGGGGGTGCGCCTGCAATGCAAGCGCGGCGCCAAAATGGCCGCCGTGCCCTTTGCGGGCCCCCCCCCCATAGGACGAAGGCATCCGGGTAGCTAGGGGCGTGGCCAGCTCCCTTATAAAAGGGGTGGCCATGAGGCAGCCGAGCTGCCATTTTCCGAAGCGACGGAGCGGAGAAGTTTTTCCCCTCCACCCCCTCCCTAGTTAACAGTGTGATATTTTGGTCGCTTCGGGGCCGGGTGGGAATTTTTGGCTGGGACCCACAATTGGCTCTCGGGTCCTGGTTTTTTCGCCCATCCCACACTGTTGCTATGGTTTGATATAGGGGTTTCTGTGATGCTGTTGACTTGGTCACATGGGCGGGTATCACTGGTAAGGTAAACATTATGACCCACAGGTATCCGGCAGGTTCGCAATTGACTGGACAACAATAGACAGGCATAAGTTGGTTAAACGTTGTCCGGTCAACGACGAACTAGACGACGGGGTGATGGCGATAGCTAGCCAGCATGCATCACCCCGTGATTCCACGGATACGCGTCAGAGGGTGGGGTCATTAGTTAGATATTGACTACGGTCAACAATTTGTTTGTTGTAAACAAACAAATTGATACAAATCGATACATTGTAACCAATTGCCGTTGGCAATTTTGGGGTGGTACCTTACCAGTGTTACTTCGGCCTGCTTGCCTTAAGAATTATGATTGGTCGTTTTACCAATAGAAATTTATAATTCGGACTAGGGCATGAATCAATAAATGTGGCCCGATGCTGTTATCCACTTTTACCGGTGTCTGAGTCCGTTATTGGGGGGTGCGCCTGCAAAAATGTTGCACTGAAATAGAGTCCCCTTGAATAGATAAATGACACGTGAGACACACTCAGAAGTGATACTATTAAGAGGAGGTGAATGAATCCACTGCCTCTTCCAGTAAATGTTGGGAATGCATTTGAAAGAGCCACCTTGCTATATTCTGAGTTCACCACTATAGGAGGTGACACCCCCCCCCCCAGCCCAGTCTAGTGAACAAATGAATCATTGGCTAGGACAGATCTTTCTAATGATGAAAAGTTTGTCTCTCACAGACCACAAGGACGCCTCCCCACACTGTCTCTTGCCTTCTGCAATTTTTATTCAGGCTGTATTCTCCGACTGTGACTTTGCAGGCAATTGTATCAACTCATATAAGTCTTGATTGTTTTTTATTGATTATTTTACATAACCAGATACATTTGGGAAATAAAAGACAAGCATCACTGCTTACATGTAGAAAGAGTGCAGTTAAAAAGGATACGTCTTTCAAACTAGGTGCATACTGGGTGGGTGGTGTGATTTGGGGAGGGCGAGAGCAATCAATCATGGGAGGAAAAGAAATAATTTAAGGCCTTGGGTTAAATTCTATGACCTGGTTAATGTCATAATTGGCTGCTGCCAAAATCGTCAAACTGAATGAAGCTCTTAACTAAAATGTCATAAACTCCTCAATGCAAGGGTTTATATAACACAGGTATCTACCCAGTCACTATGCCAAGCCTTTCACAGGATGTATTTGTTATGTTCTATTTGACTTTTGCTGAGAAGAATTTTAAAAAATGGGAGGGGGGGACTCTTTAAATTTCCCTGTTCTGGAATATTTCAAACTGTAAAGAACCAATCCTGATATGTGCATTATATATTCAACGTATATATTTGACACAAGATAAACAGCCATTTTTTATATAATAAAAATCAGATTTAAATCATTTTGGGTGGAAAAGCAATGTGTTTATGATGAATGACTGTGGCTAATGTTAAATTTTAACAGGATACCCTTAACAAAAATGTCAGTGGAACATTTCACAGTCAAGGCAAACTCCCGGATGACGTGCTCCCAAGTCAGGGATTAGCAGCATTCTCCCACCCTTACTGCAATGCTGGAAAAGCACACCTGGAGGATCGCTCCCTAAGGAGGAATGATGACCAAGCTGCTCAGATGCCTTTGAGAATATAACAGCTTCTTCTTGATGTGTCGCAATTTTGGATACTGGGCAGTTTAATAAAAATGCAATAAATAAACTGAAGAAACTGAGGAACATAATTCCAAGTTGCGGCGTCCAGTCCTGTGATCTGGCTTCCCACAAAAGTCTCTCCTATTCCACCAAACTCTGGCAAAATTTGGCTCTTGTGAACACTGGGGAATATTTTGTGACAATGTGAGAACAAAGGCACTGGTTGCAGGTCTCTTTAGGATGTCCCCTGGATTTATCAGTCCAGTGTTTGCTCCGACTTCAACAGCTCATCCCCTCTTCCAAAGCTGCTGGGTAGGTTTTCTGATGTGCCAAGTAGAAAAATTTCTCTAGCAGTGACATTTGTTCCATTGGCTTCTTCACCTTTTGTTGCTAGGGGAGGGGGCAGGAAAGGAAAGGAAGACATTATGATTAGGGTTGCCATATGTCCTGGAAAACCGGGATTGTCCCGGATTCAAGGTCAGAAAAATTGTACCGGCCAGTTCAATAAAACTCATGTTAAAGTCCCAGATTTAAAAACTTACTGATTGTGTATTATAACACACCATTAAAATAAATTGAAACTCTCGCCAGCAAACAAACGATTTCCTGCCACATTGGAGTTGGGAGTATACCTGGAGACAAATCTTAACGTCCTCGTCTCACACCAGAAGAATATAGGGTATACCATGCTTCAAACTTGACAGGTGCTCCTCCCCTTTAGGTTCAGTCTTTTGTGCCCCTCCCCCTCCCCTCCCCTTCTCCCTCCCCCTCTTTTTGGGGTTCAGTCCTTAGACTATTTTGCCCCTGTTTTGGGGTGCAGTCTGGGAACCCCAATTTAGGGATGCACCCCAAAATCTGTTTGTTTGTAGGGCACGTAGCAGCAGTTAAGGGTTTTATATATTTTATTTATTAATCTGAAAGAGAAATACAATAAAAAGAATTAGGCATAGGGCTCCGTGTGTGAGCATCGGCCCTTGTGCTTGGAGTTCTGCGGCTGACTGATGCTCTCATCTGTGAGAAGCTCTCTTAAAGGGCTTTATAAGGCCCCGCCCACAACTACATGGCCAACGCTGATTGGTTAGGCCTGCCCACCACTACGTGGCGAACACTGATTAGTTAGGACTTCTCTGTTCTTTCTCCAGCCAATGAGCATAGGCCATGAGCCGCCCACAGTGTACTGCCCACATATGTGTGTGTGTGTGTGTGTGTATGTGTGTGTTGGTTGTTGGTTGTTTAAAGATATAGGATCAACATTTTACCACCTGAAATTGCACAGCTGTAGAGGGGGGGGGGGGCTCCATTCTACCCTCCCTTTGTTTGAGGCACTTCACAGCATTATACAACACATGTAATGCATTGAAGTTCAAGCTCTACCTGAAGTATGCAAAGGACTGGAGAACTTGAAGTCTAAAAAGCATACAAAGTATTGGAGGCTAAACTGTATATTGGCCATCAGGCCCATTTAGTGTTGGTAAAGGTGGGGAAAAGATCAAGAGGTTAGATCAAAAAGTTAGAAAGAACAGTTGCCAAGGCAGAAATTTAGAAACAAAATATTTTATCTCTTTGTTGTTGTTGTTGCTGTTGTTGGGTAAGTAGTGCAAAGCTGTGCAAGTTTGAGAATAGTCTACAGAATTTCCAATTGTCTCCTATTAAAAATTGATTAAGTTAAAATGAAAAAGTTTCTCTCACATCTAATTTGAGCTGACCACTTAAATCACGGTACTTCCCGCAATAGCTTATCTCAAGAGAATGCCACTTGACCTCAGGGACAGAATGCCTTGACCTTAAAGCCAAAATAGAGGATTCCACAAGAGTTTTTCCATGCCATATCTCTGGTTGACTAAAAGTAGTTGAATGCTAACTTTGTACACTTTGATAACTTCCACAAATCCTTCAGTGCTGATTTTGGAGCATTCACTGATCCAGCACTTCCACCTGTAACAAGATAAGTTAAACATGATAGATACTTCCATATTTAATTATTGTCTCTGCAACTGCTACTGGTGATCATGTATGTTTAAAGATGATGTACATTAAGAAGGTCTTCCCATAGCCTTAATTTGTTAAAATGAATACCGCAACAGAACACTACAAGAAAAGCTATTTTAACAAAAGTAACTTCAATTATTCACAAAAATGACATATTCATTTTAAGCTATCTCCTTCTGCAATTTTAAACAGGAATTAAACAAGAATTTACTTTATAAACAAATTTCTGACCACTTCTGATAGTGAAATATCTTAGAACAAAAACATAAAGCTAGGGAAATGGAAATTATGTTTCCTTAAGATTTTTGAGTGACAGTCAAAGCGTTGGAATCGCCTGTGCAACTGAACAACAACAAAACTCCTTTATGAGCAAGGATGCTGAGTGCATCCCGAACTTTGGATAACAAAGAGCACCAGAAATGACTACATCACACATTATAGTTAATTTGTTTGTTTGCTTGCTTAAATTTATATAGCCCCACTCCCCCATCGCCAGAGCGCCTCCGGGCGGCTTACATCCCCTAAAATTCCAAATAAAACACTAAAAACCATTATAATCCATTAAAACTCATAAAACACTCACCCACCCTCCTCAACTGAAGAGAGGGACATTATTTCATGAACCACCGGTCCGGGGCCACCTCCCCATCCATGCCCCACACCCACCCTGCCAGCATTTGCACTCACAGAGACATTGCCATGTGGAACCCCGATAGGCAGGTAGGAGGTGTGGGGTGTATACACCACCACCCGGGGAGAAAAATGAGCACTTGGTGGCTTCACGAAGTCGATTCATTTTGATATACTGTATTGAGATATGTATATGTGTGTAGATTGAGCCTTCTTGTGCATACCAGTGGGTATGTCGAAGGGTTGCTACTTAGTACTGAATTCTTTCCTCACATTTTGTTTTCACAGTGAGATTTTATTTATTATGGAGAAATAATCCTACTGCAAAGTTTTGCAAATAAAGAAACCATAGATAAATTATAGACACACTTAAGCATTTGATTCACCATTTACATGCTGACATGGGATGTTCTACCGTCCACATATATATTATAGGTGACTATCAGTGATGTACTTCAGCTTATGTGCTTTGGTACTTGTTTGCTTCTTCCCTCGGAGCTACTTCTTTAAAGAAATATAGAAGGAGTTTGAGTAGCCAAATTGAGGTATCAGCCAAGAAGTCTCTAGTTTTCTAATTTTCCTTGTGACCGGAGTTTAGTTATGTGTGGATGTAAGCATAAATGCATGTAGCATCCAGCCACATCTAACTTACGACAACCCTAATAGTATTTTCAAGGTATGTGATATACTAAAGGAATAATTATGACATCATCACATGGTGAGTTCCTCAAACTGAGCAAAGATTAGAACGCAGATCTTCTGAATCTTAGTCTGACGTTCTATAAATTGCAGTGTACTGGTTCCCACTGTACAGTATTTATTAGTTGCATTTATTTCTTGCCATTCCTTCAAAGAGTGCCGAGCAGCTCACATAGTTTTTCTTCTCTCATCTTTTCTATTACAACAACCCCATGAAGTAGACCAAGCCGAGAGAGTTACTGGCTCAAGGTCATTTAGTGCATTTCCTGGTTGGGGAGGGGGGAGACAGGGATGCCCTTTATTGTCGTTGCAACATTATTACAACGAATACTGTACTCAGTGGTGTGGGAAGGATAGATTTCCTAGTCAATCGTTCTACAGTACATCCTTCACTTCTCTTATTTTGTATTAATAAGGATCAGATCTCTCTGTAAATACAGTATTCAGTAATTATGGACAGAAACCTACTAGATGTGTAATGGGGTACACAGCTAAAACACTTCCTGAGACATGACCTAGCATCCAGTCAATTAACTGCAGTAAGATTCTGGCCTGTTTTTTAAATGGGTGCAGTTTGCAGTGCTTTATGCATTGCTTTATGTTTATTCATTTGTGCACTTGATGCTTGTGATATATTTTACACACACTCAGTAATATGCATGATATATTTCATGGATGTTTTCATCCTCCCCCTCCCCCCGGTTTGCCCATTAATATTGGTGTACTCCAAAAAGTGTGAGGTATCAGGTAAAAGAAATGTCACCATGCCTGCGGATCTTGATATAATAAACAGTATCTAGTTGTCTAAAGTGATCTCGCCTGCTTCAGACCCGCAAAATCCCAACTTTCCTTCAGAAACAATACAGTTTATAAAAACAAAAGCAGCTGCATGCTATGTATTTAAAAACCTATGCTGTAGGATATTCAGCATTAACATAAACATACAGTAATTTATTGTGCCTCCCATAGTCTTTAAGCCAACATATATGGTAGGCTTAAAAAGTAACATTTTAAAGTTCCACAATCTCCACTCCATTTTGCATTTTCACATCTGTGAGCTGTAAAATAACAGAGAGTGCATGCTAGCTTGATTTTTGCATTTTAAAAGTGTAAAGGATACCACAGAGGGCCCTGCATTCTCATCACAAGCCTTGCCCCTGTCTATATAGAGTTCTTTCCTTGCCTCTGTATATTTGGTGAGTTTTGTCTATATCGGCAGGTCTCAGGTTGATGTTTCTCACAGCACTCTTAATTCCTGCTTGTGCTTCATCCAGCCCTGTATTACTCATGATGTTTGTGCAGTGTGACATACACCCTTGCATACTCCTTTGCCGGTTCTAAACCTGTCAGTGCTACATGCCAACAGGCCGGCCCCATGTACACCTGTACTTTAAAAAAAAAATTGGGACTATAGTTCTTAAAATTACCCACATCCACCAAAGTTTCTAACCAAATACCCTCTTTCCAAAGCTCCGACAGCTTGCTGTTTATTACTTGTTAATTAATTGGAAGAAAGAGTATTCCAGGAACATGGAGAGTTTTGAATGCTGAGAAGTGCATGGTTTGGAGAAGGCTGGAGATGGGAGTGTGCAAACCAATGTCTTCTGTTTTGTTCAGGCTAGACAAATCTTCAACTAAAAATCAGCATTCTTTTCTCCTCCCCCCCAAAAAAAAAACCCAACACACACACAAAATTACAAACATCACTTCAAAGACAAGCCCTCTGTTACAAAATGATCAGTTCTGCTCTGAAAGGGGTTGCTTATTTAGCTCAAAAGCGATGCTTTGTACATATTTACATAGAAATCTAGTCACAACCTACAATACTTGATTATATGTCATATCCTTGTAACATTAGACCAGTTTTAAAATGTTTTTCTACCATATTCCTCCCTACACCTATACCTGTAGACAGTGCAGGGAAAGAGATCATTCAGGGTTGTGCAGTCTACTTTGCTGAAGTTAGTGCATCCAGCCTTCATTTTTGAACTGGGATCTCTTACCTAGAGCTATCTATCCCACAACCTCCTGCGCGTTCTGTATTTCAGAGGGAAAGAGCAATTTTGCCCTTTCAAGACTAGAGTAGGTGACCCTACAGCTTTGCAATTGGAGGTGGAAAAATGTTGATCCTATATCTTTAAAAACCCCTTTTTGCAAAACTCAGCCTGTACCCTAATTGGTTTTCCCCAGTAACCAATTGCATAAGCCTGAACCTTTTGCAGATTATAATACTGGAAGCTGTAAACTTTCATCCTTATGTCCTTCAAGTTGTAAAAGTCTCCTATTTGTCTGTTTTGTCTGTCAGTTAACTTCCAAGCAAAAGAAGATGCTGTAC
The DNA here is from genome assembly GCA_035047345.1 of Bradypodion ventrale. Lineage (NCBI taxonomy): Eukaryota > Metazoa > Chordata > Lepidosauria > Squamata > Chamaeleonidae > Bradypodion > Bradypodion ventrale. The sequence continues at coordinate 229,078,790 of JAWDJE010000003.1, read as the reverse complement.
TAACTTGGGGTGGGGGAGTAACATGATGCGGTGATATACCTTAGTAATAACAGAGACTCTAAAGCAGTACGGGCATTTCTTATCACAGGGACTGTGTTACTGCTGTCTGTTCTTTGTGTGTGTGTGTCCCCACATTCACACAATGTGTTGTCTGTTTGCAAACCCCCCAAAAGCATCTCTAGAATCCTGATGCCATGTGGGTCATATAATTCTTAGTATTCAAAAAGTATTCCATTCATGTAAAAGGCCATACTCTTGGTCTAACTCCTTCACAAATTGACCCCAACACCCCTAGAAGTCCCCCCTATACTTACCAGCAGCAGAAGCAGCAGAAGCAGAGGCTAACACCAGAATTCAATAGCCCCAGAAGGTTTCAGCACCAGCCGTGTACAACAACTTCTACCATCAGAGGTTCCAGAGAATGAAGAGAGATGGTGGAAGCTGTGGTTCCAATGGGTGGCTGCTCTTCAATTTATAGAGCGGAGACCCCTACCCACTTTGATTGCTACCACCCCCTGAGTCCTAGAAATAGCCCCTTATCATCGGTGCCTCCTGTGGAAAACTCTATTTTTGCTTTGAGGGCAGAAGGTTATCTTAAAAAATATATTTAGTCAAATGCCATAATTGTGCCCTTGAAACATCCCAGTATATTCCTATCTTTTAAGAGTTTAAGAACATCCAGATAGATACCCCTTATCGTTGGTACGCTTGTGGAAGACTATTTTTGCTTTGAGGGCCGGTGGGTAAGGGGCCTGAAGACCTTTCCATGACAAACTTTTTCCATGCCCAACATTCCCATCAAATTCCTCAAGACGTAAGCTTTTCCATGCAGAAGATCATTGGCATTTTGAGTTTGTACTCTATTTATTATCAAAATCAACCAGTTAGTTAAATATACTGCAATACTATTTAAAATATGTTGGAGAGGCTTACTAATATCCAGACATTAAAAAGATTCCATCTTTCTCTGACACTTTGCACTATCCTGACTTATTTTGCTCGGGGAAGGGGTGTGTGGGTGTACATTCCGGAATTAACCCGAGCATCATATTCTTTCATTCTAATATATCTCTGTCTTTGAGGACCTGCTTTTGGGAGCAATAAATATACTAGATAATGTAGATAGTCATCAAAGGCTATGGCTTTGAGGTTAGAAAGTAAGGATATTAAACTAACTTTAGGGGGGAGGGCTCTTGTGCCTGTTAGGACATTGCTAGAAAGGCTTGATGTGGAAAGGGCCGGGGTGTGTGTGTGTAAGGTGGGATGAAGGGGGGGGGGGTGATGGCCAACCAGCTGGGCCACTCCAAAATTGCTTACAGTCCCCAACTTTTTGTGAGTCTCTTCACAAATATGTTATTGTATGACTAGAGCCCCACAAGCACATCTGAAATCTTCCTACTGGACATGTCATATAATTCTTAATATTCAAAAGTAAACTCCCCACAGAAGTAAACTTCCTATTAGTGTAGGAAGACTAAAAAGCCATTTGTCTAACTCCCTGCTTCTATTTTTTGCTTTGAGGCCAAGTCTCACTCTGCCTTTAGGACAAGTGGCATTTTGTATCTGTCTTTCTGATTGAAACCATGACACTAGAAGGCTACCTATATTAAACTACCTTTAGTCAACCAGAGATATGGCATGGAAAAACTCTTGTGGAATCCTCTATTTTTGCTTTAAGGTCAAGGCATTCTGTCCCTGAGGTCAATTGGCATTCTCTTGAGTTAAGCTATTGTGGGAAGTACCGTGATTTAAGTGGTCAGCTCAAATTAGATGTGAGAGAAACTTTTTCATTTTAATTTAATCAATTTTTAATAGGAGACAATTGGAAATTCTGTAGACTATTCTCAAACTTGCACAGCTTTGCACTACTTACCCAACAACAGCAACAACAACAACAAAGAGATAAAATATTTTGTTTCTAAATTTCTGCCTTGGCAACTGTTCTTTCTAACTTTTTGATCTAACCTCTTGATCTTTTCCCCACCTTTACCAACACTAAATGGGCCTGATGGCCAATATACAGTTTAGCCTCCAATACTTTGTATGCTTTTTAGACTTCAAGTTCTCCAGTCCTTTGCATACTTCAGGTAGAGCTTGAACTTCAATGCATTACATGTGTTGTATAATGCTGTGAAGTGCCTCAAACAAAGGGAGGGTAGAATGGAGCCCCCCCCTCTACAGCTGTGCAATTGCAGGTGGTAAAATGTTGATCCTATATCTTTAAACCTCTCTGTTTGTAAAACAAAATCAGCTTGTATAGTTGTATCTACCTGTAACCATCTGAAAACATAAGCATGGACCAGTTGTCCTTCTAATGCTGGAAGCTGTGACCTATCATCCTTATGTCCTTCAAGTTGTAGAAACTTCCTATTTGTCTGATCAAGCTAATAATATCAGGCTAGTTTGATCAAGAACAAGTAATAGGGGAGTCATTCAGCACAGCCACTGGGGACAAGTGCCCTATATTATGCAAGCGCGGCGCCAAAATGGCCGCCGCGCTCTTTGCGGGCCCCCCCCCACAGGACAGAGAATCCGGGTAGTTAGGGGCATGGCCAGCTCCCTTATAAAAGGGGTGGCCACGAGGCAGCCGAGCTGCCATTTTACCTCAGCGATGGAGCGGAGAAGTCTTTTCCCCTGTGTCTCCGTCGCTCTTTAGCGTACCGGGAAGCCTTTTGGTAGCGATTCTTCCTTTTCGGCTTCCCTTTGCTTCAGTAGAGATGCCTTCGAAGAAGAAGGCAGCTTCGAGTGCGGCTCGCGCTGTTAGGAGGCGCAACCCAGGTCGGAGGACCGCGGTGCCGCCTCCTCAGCAGCCGCCTTCGCAGGCCCCGGCCGGGGCTGGCGGAATGGGGTCTATTGCCCCTTGGCCCGGAGTGGGCGAACAGAATACGGGCGCGGAAGGGGTTCCGGCCCGCGGCCCGCGAGCGGTGGACACCGCTCCTGCACCTGCCCACCCTGTTGGGCCTGCTGCTCTTGGGTCGCAGCCTCCCCCTGGGCCCTCTAGCCTTGGGGGGTGGTGCGGCCCCCTGCCTTGGCAGGTTTCTCCACCGACCCTGCCGGGCTTCGGTGCTGGCCAATGGCCATATTCGGGTCCTGGGGTACAGGGACCTGTACCCACGCCTGGACCGGGCGGGCCGGCCGGCCCTTGGCCCCAGGTCGACGTGGCAGCCTTACTGGCCCGTATTGCGGCCCTGGAAGCGTCGTTGGCTCGGGCCAGTCAGGCGGGGGCCCCCTTTGGGGTCCCTTTTGCGGCGTTGCCGGCAGGAGGACAACAGCCGACAGGAAGGGTCGAGCTGCTGCAGGCGCGTGGCGCGGTTTCGGCTACTGCCTCGCAGCTCCCCAGTCAGCAGTCAGGTGCGGGTCAGGCCCCGGTGATGAGCTCTACATCGGTCGTGAGCTCCGACGCCCCCAGTGGGCCGGAACCCCCGGTGGGGGCGGCCCGCGGGGGTGCAGCATGTGAGTATACGGTGCAAGCAAATACATCCACACACATTCCCAATATGGGGGGGGGGCTTTTCAATGGCCTTGGCCTCGCGCGGGTGGTGCGGGGGCCACGCTGTCGGCACCCCACCCGGCGACGACGACTGCCACCCTGGGCACTGGGGTGGGTACTTGTTCTTACACTGCGGGGAATGTTCTGGGGGTGGCTGGGCTAGCTCAGGCCCCTTTTCCTATGGCTGCGGTGCCTTTTTCGGCTTTGCCGACGGCGGGGTATTCCTTGCCACTGGGTGATCACTTGGCACAGACTACCAGAGAAAAGATATGGCGGGGGGAGTATGTAGATATCTTCTCATTCCTGAACAGAGAGCCCACCAAGGAGGAAAGGGAGGGACAGGATGAGAAGGACAAGGAGCAGGCACGTCGCCGTAAGCCGCCACGTACCTGGGCCAACTGGCTCCCTGCTTATTTAATATACATGGCGGTGTACTTGAGGGCGCGGCCGGATTTGGCTATTCCCATGGTCCAATATTTGGACAACATATACAGGGCGATGGTTGATTTCCCAGGCCCCTCGTGGTTAGCCTATGACGAGGAATTCCGTATGAGGATTCCCCTTCACCCCGAGATGAGATGGGACGAGCCGTGCCAGAGGCTTTGGCTTTTGTACATGACGCCCACACGCCCCGCCCCGGGGGACAGATACCATTGTGGACATGCGGTCCAGCGAGCAGCTCCGGCGCAGGTTACCCGCCAAGCGGCGGGGCAAGGGGTTCCAGCCCGCCTGCTGTGCTGGACTTTCTCGTCCAATGGTTCCTGTAATAGGAAGAATTGCAGGTATAAGCATGAGTGTCCCACATGTTCGGGCCCCCACGCAGCCTCTGCCTGTCCCAGGCCTGGAGGGACACGGGGCAGAGGGAGGGGCGGACAGTGGGCTGGCAAGACTGCCACGGATGGAGCTGGTTCTCCAAAAGGCCCCCTCCCCAATTAATGTGGACATGCTGGAGCGTTGGCTCGCATCGTACCCGAAGGGGGAGGATGGGGAGTATCTCCTTCAGGGTTTTAGGCAGGGATTCCGTATCCCTTTCATGGGTGATAGGTCCCCTCAGGATGCCCCTAACCTTTTATCCCTCAGAGGGAGGGAGGACGTGGCCGCGGCCAGCATCAAAAAGGAGTTAGATGCGGGCAGGGTCGCTGGACCTTTCCCTGCACCCCCGTTTTCCAATCTTAAGGTGTTGCCACTGGGCTTGGTTCCCAAAAAGTCCCTAGGCGAGTTTCGCCTTATTCATCATTTGTCCTACCCAGCCGGCCGATCGGTCAATGATGCTATCCCTGATGACCTTTGTTCAGTCAGGTATACATCGTTTGACCAGGCGCTGCGCATGGTGCGCTCTTGTGGCCCGGGTGCCCTGCTGGCCAAGTGCGACATTAAGTCGGCTTTTCGCCTTTTGCCAGTGCATCCGTGCGACTTTGAGTTGCTGGGTTTCAAATTTAAGGGTGAATATTATTTTGATAAGGCCATGCCTTTTGGCTGTTCCATATCATGTTCGGCCTTCGAGCGTTTTAGTACCTTCCTAGAGTGGGCTTTCGTCCGCAGGTCAGGGTCTCGGTCTGTAGCCCATTACCTGGATGACTTTTTATTCGGGGGTGAACGGGGCTGGGACACGTGCACACGTCTCCTCAACACATTTCAGACGCTAATGGAGGAACTCGGTGTCCCTTTAGCGCCCGAAAAGACCGAGGGCCCATCTACCAAGCTAGTATTCCTGGGGGTGGAGATTGACACAGTAGCGCAGGCTTCTAGGTTGCCGGGCGATAAGGTGTCCAGGATAGTGGCCCTTATCTCGGATTTGCTAGCCAAGCGCAAGGCATCACTGAGGGAACTGCAGGTGCTACATGGTCACCTCAATTTCGCTTGCAGGGTGGTCGCACCGGGCAGAGCTTTTGCCCGGCGCTTATGCGACGCCATGGCAGGGTTATCCAGGCCCCACCATAGAGTTAGGCTTACCCGGGGTATCAGGGCAGACATGTTTGTCTGGTTGCAATTCCTGAGGGAGTTCAATGGGGTCTCATTTTGGAGGTCTGACCTCCTGGCATCCCCCAATTTTCAGATCCAGTCTGATGCCTCAGGATCCCTGGGTTATGGGATGTACTTCAATGGGAAGTGGGCCTATGGTGGGTGGCCACCGGCCTGGGCAGGCACGGGTCGCCTGCGGGATCTCACATTCCTGGAATTTTTCCCTATTCTGGGGGCTTTGATGCTATGGGGCGAGCAGTGGGCTAATTCGGTTGTGCATTTCTGGTGTGACAATGCTGCTGTTGTCCACATTGTCAATGCACAGACTTCCAAATCGCCCAGGGTCATGGAACTAGTGCGCCATTTTGTGTTGCGCTGCCTGCGCCTCAATGTCTTGTTCAGGGCCAGGCATGTTCCAGGGATTAATAATGATATTGCTGACGCTTTGTCCCGCCTGCAGATCTCCCGGTTCCGCGCCTTGGCCCCGGATGCGGAGGAATTTCCCTCGCCACTCCCGGACGAGATGTGGACCATTGGCAAGGAGAGGTGAACCGGGCGATTGGCCTGTCACTAGCGCCACGCACGCGTAAGGCGTATCAACAAGCATTCAATTCTTACAGAGCATTTTCTGCTCAATTTCACCTGCCAGAGACCTGGCCTATCCCGGTGGACCATGTTCTGCGGTTCATGGTTCACCTGCATGCACAGGGCCTTGCACCTCGCACCATAGCATCCAAGCTCTCGGCGTTGGCTTTTATGGCCAAAGTGGGAGGTCATGTGGACAGCACCTCTGACTTCCGTGTGAGACATGTTTTGGAGGGGTGGGTGCGTGAGCGCGGGCGTTGCCCGGACGACCGGCACCCTATTTCCCCAGGGGTTCTTACCCAGTTGGCCCGGGGCTGGCCAGGCCTCTGTTTTGATCATTATGAGGCAGCCCTTTTCCATGCAGCCACAACGGTGGCATTTTTTGGAGCGCTCCGCATCAGCGAACTTGTGATGCTGTCTAAGGCGGATGCAAGTTGTAGGGCACTGGAACTCGAAGATGTCTATGTCGCCAAAGACTGGGCTCAGTTGAGGATACGCTCCTCTAAAACAGATCAGCATGGCGTAGGCAGTGGTGTAAGACTGCTACGGTGTTCTTTGGCAGACATCTGTCCGGTTGGTGCCCTACAGGAGTACCTGGCACTGCGTGGCATGCACCACGGCCCGTTTTTCTGTCACCAAGATGGGTCTCCCCTTACTAAATTTCAGTTTTGGAAGGTGACAGGCAGAGCCCTCACCAGGGTGGGCCTACCAGGTGCCCGTTATGGCACACATTCATTCCGTATTGGTGCAGCCTCTACAGCAGCTGCTTTTGGGTACTCTGGGGCTGACATACGTAGCATGGGGAGGTGGGGCTCACAATGTTTTCAGTTTTATGTGCGCCCACTCCCGCCATGAGTACCAATCCAGTCACCTTACCGCCTTTTTTCTCGATTTTCTTACAGACCCTGGGTGTCGTATTACACCGGTGACAGTATGGCTGGTGGGCCACAGCTATGTGCACAGGGCAGCGCGTTACGCTGCGGCGACAGAGTGGGGACCCCGACTGGGACTGGGTGAACACGCCAGTCTCACATGGCATGGTAAGCCTGGGATGTTATGGCGGGAGCTGCGGCCTTTCCTTTTTTCTGGCCTGGGTGCTGACCCGCCTGACATTCTCATCATCCACATGGGGGGCAATGATTTGGGCCAGGTCACCGGCTTATCGCTCAAGCATGCGATTTGCGAGGACCTCGCCTACTTGCATTATGTCTGGCCTGCCACAACCCTGGTCTGGTCGGACATTGTCCCGCGACATTCTTATAGAGGGGGCGTTAACCTCCTGGCCCTTGACCGTGCTAGGCGCACGGTCAATAGGGCGGTGGCGCGGTTTCTTGCCGACAGGGCTTGGGGACGGGTCAGTCATCACCCCACTATTAGCCTACAAAATTATGACTTGTACGCAGGGGATGGGGTCCATCTGTCGCGAGGAGGTATGGACCTCCTGTTGGGTGATTGGCGAGCAGGCCTGTTGACCGAGCTGACGGTCTGGGGGGGGGGCGTCAGGCCTTCTTTGAAGCCCCTCCGTGTGGCGGGTAGCACTGGTAAGGTAAACAGTATGACCCACAGGTATCCGGCAGGTTCGCAATTGACTGGACAACACTAGACAGGAATAAATTAGTTAAACGTTGTCCGGTCAACGACGAACCAGGCGACGGGGTGATGACGATAGCTAACCAGCATGCATCACCCCGTGATTTCACGGATACGCGTCAGAGGGTGGGGTCATGAGTTACATATTGACTACGGTCAACAATTTGTTTGTTGTCAACAAACAAATTGATACAAATTGATACATTGTAACCAACTGTCGTTGGCAATTTTGGGTGGTACCTTACCAGTGTTACTTCGGCCTGCTTGCCTTAAGAATTATGATTGGTCGTTTTACCAATACAAATTTATAATTCGGACTAGGGCATTGAATCAATAAATGTGGCCCGATGCTGTTATCCACTTTCAATGTTGTCTGTGTCCGTTATTGGGGGGTGCGCCTGCAATGGACAGTATGCTGTGGGCTCTTGCTACATCCCCTACCCCAACAACCAACAACCAACACACACATACACACACACACACACATATGTGGGCAGTACACTGTGGGCGGCTCATGGCCTATGCTCATTGGCTGGAGAAAGAACAGAGAAGTCCTAACTAATCAGTGTTCGCCACGTAGTGGTGGGCAGGCCTAACCAATCAGCGTTGGCCACGTAGTTGTGGGCGGGGCCTTATAAAGCCCTTTAAGAGAGCTTCTCACAGATGAGAGCATCAGTCAGCCGCAGAACTCCAAGCACAAGGGCCGATGCTCACACACGGAGCCCTATGCCTAATTCTTTTTATTGTATTTCTCTTTCAGATTAATAAATAAAATATATAAAACCCTTAACTGCTGCTACGTGCCCTGCAAACAAACAGATTTTGGGGTGCACCCCTAAATTGGGGTTCCCAGACTGCACCCCAAAACAGGGGCAAAATAGTCTAAGGACTGAACCCCAAAAAGAGGGGGGAGGGAGAAGGGGAGGGGAGGGGGAAGGAGGGGAGGGGGAGGGGCACAAAAGACTGAACCTAAAGGGGAGGAGCACCTGTCAAGTTTGAAGCATGGTATACCCTATATTCTTCTCACACCACCACCCGATAAGTATGAACAGTGTGTTTCCTGGAACTGAGGATGTTAAGAGTTGACTGTGACTGTGACATGACTTCTCAGAAGTACAACAGATCATCTTACAGTAAGAATTGTACATTTTGCTTCTATTCATGTTTGCAGCAGGCTAAATCTTGAGTGAGCAAAGAAGCCATTTCTGGAGTGGTCCTACACACATACTGCACGAAAATCAGAATGGGAGCTTTGTTCATTTCTCATTACAAATTTCTAGGTAGGATATAATGAAAAGCAAGCAAGCAAGCAAGCAAAGAAAGAAAGAAGGATGGAAGGACGGACAGACAGACGGACGGACAAGACAAGACAAGACAAGATAAGAAATGTTAATATTGTCAGTTCCAAAAATGGACAAAGCCAAGAAACCTTCCTGGCTGCATGATTCTGGCGCTGTAGGCCAGAGACAGAAGTTATTAATTGCCCTACTAACACCACATATGGAAAATATCTTGCAAAAAAGCTGGTGGTGGATAGACTTGCATTTTAGTAATTAACAAAAATGAAACTACCAAGTGTCTCACTGTGCTCTCATTAACAAGCACTGTTTTCTGTTTTTTAATAGTATCATTGAATCTAATCTGGTTTGTTGTTCTTGGAAGGAAAACCTCTACTCCCCCAGGAATATTGAAGTCTTACAGCAGTAGCCCAAGGCATGGAGCAGAGGTTCTCAATGTTTTTGCGCCATGGGCCATACCATGACCCCTCAGACAACTGAGCAGGCCAGACATGTGGTTCCCCCACCATAAACACTGCCCTAAAATACATCCGCAGCTGTGCAAAAACATTTACAACAGCTGCAGGTGCATTTACGGCACATTTTCGGCTGTTTTCCCTGGTTCTTCCGCTTCTGCCGTTGGCAGGAGCAAGGGTGGCACATTTTTGGCTGTTTTCACATCTTCCGCCACTTCTGGTGGCAGAGGGAGCGAAGGTGGTGTACCACATGAAATGGTGTTGCAGGCCAGGCCTGGCATGTGGGCCGTAGGTTGCAAACCCCTGGCGAACCCCTGGTTGAAACTGAATTCATATTAAAAGTTGAAAAGTGAGAGGGAGAGGAAAGCAAGGACAATTCTTTCTGGTCAAAATTGATGGAGAAACAACCCATTAAGCAAAATGTTTACTGTTCAAATATGTTTTATTTGTTTATATTGCTGCATGTGCGATGATTGTTGTGGGCCGCCCTGAGTCAGTGTAAGCTGAGTGGGCGGCATACAAATTGAATAAATTAAATTAAATTAAAATTACAGGATATCCTTTTCCTTGCTCTCTTGCTAAGTTGTAAAGTTTAAGAGTTCAGAAGGCCTTACACTTGTGCCATAAAACCTATTGGTCTGTTGCTAATACAGATCCTATTGCCCTCTGAGGTTTGAGGCCCACATGCTGAATTCTTCAATGGAATTCCATGTGTTATCTAAAAGGTCTCTCACTGCTGTTGCAACAATAGAAACCAGACTGCACATAGGCAAACAAAAGGAATTTTACTTTCATAAGTTAGTTTTTAAAAGCATTAACTTTGACTGTATCAAGCAAAACTAAAAAGAGAGAAAAAGATGAAAAGCATCTTTAGCATGCCAGAAACATCTGGTTTCATATTCTCAGACTGAAAGGAAATTGCACGAAAGTCTAAAATCTTATGTTTTGATTTATGTTATTATTGGCGGGCTGAGAAGATGCCCATCATAAAATAAATTTTTTATTATAATAAATAAATAAGGAAAACAATCTGACAAAACATGTTGTGGAACAAAGATGCATTTCAAGTTTAATTAACTGATAACAATGTTTATGAGAGCAAAACTGTGCCACCAATTATGCTGCCAGTAAATGCATGCCAGCCATGCAAAGCTGGCCTGTAAAAAGTATCAATCTCTTGCCCGCTCACGCTGTCTTTCCCTCACTCCCTCTTGCAGCAAAATATCATCCAAACACATAAGGGATGATATTCTGTGCATTGTAAATCAGGCAGCAATTAGGTCTTTTATAGATTGCATGACAGTAGCTTTGCTTCTTGTGTGTATCATAAACTGCATAATCATTGGCACTCTTGCTTCCTAACATGCCTACTGATAGGGCCCACAGCAACTGCCAGGTTTTGGATTTTTAATGGGTAGATATCACTAAAAGGCCCGACCCACAGCTGTGCACAAGTGAGTGCACTGCCCCATCTGCTTAGGTTTTTCATCTTTCTTTCTTCCAAAGTGCTAGAGCTGGATGTAAAAAGGGCTTTCTTTTTGGCTAGAAGATTCTAGGAGCAGTAGTCCAAAGTTTTTAATTTTCCAAGTTCTCACTAGAGGAGTATCAGCCGAGTGTAGGAGGAAGTGACTCTTAATTATCCATTGCCCAAGTCAGGAAATACAGCCTGGATCTTTCTAGGTCTTGAAATGTAGTAGGAGAAGAACATGCACAAAAGTTCTACCCCAGCATCCTCAAACCTCCCAAAAGATGGACAGACCCTTGCAATATCACAACAAAGGGCTTCAGCAATGCTGACACTGTGTCTGTGACTGGGAAGTCAGATAAGGCAAGGCGATGATCCATGGAAATGCTTTAGGCATGTTATCAGCACACAGTTATAAGCGCTGATGCAGATCTTCACTGTAAACACACAAAAGTGGGCTAGGGATAAGGCAAGACTAACCCATATTAACACCTCACTAGTACACTTCAAACCATCCCAGTAGGAAGGCTGTCACTCTAGATGAGGATTTATAATAGGCCAAATTCGACCCAGAAGGCTGAAACCAATTTACAAAAATAGGGTTGAATCAAGGAATTTTGCTGCCTGAAGCCAAGTAAAAGAAGCATTCTCCTGCCCCTATTAAAATACATAGCATCCAGAGCTAGCTACAAAAGGCAGAATATTGCCCAACAATTCTCCATTTTGAGCAACAGAAATATAATTATACTGTAATTCCTATTGACTCTTTGGTTCAGCACAATATCAAAGCCTAAAAGGCAGCTGAAATGAGAGAAACAGGAAAAAGACATTCAAGTGTTGCTGAGGTAGGGAGTGGAATTAGGTAAATGCCCATCAAGAAATGTTATTGGTGGTCAGAATGTAAGTCATGAGAAGTATCCTTGAACTACTTGTTTATATCTGCAGAACATAGAGGTGTTATGAGTGGGTGAAGGTGGATGGAAAGAAGCCTTTCATCTCCCAGGAAAAGTCCCATGAGAAATAAATACAAATCAGAGTGACCAGCTGCAAAACAAAAAAGTCTGTGTGACTGGAAGATGACTGTAAAGTTTGTTTCGTAGAGCTTATGTCAATATTTTAATATAGAAAAACAAATAACATCTGTGAATGAGATAATTTGATATGAGATTGTGATCTGAAGAAAGGTTGTGGTTGAAAGGGTGGAACTAGTGCACCCTCTTTATCACATCTGGGCTCCATGTACCAAGGTGAATGACCAACTACAGTAAAAACCCTACTTATGTAAAAAGTCTGTTCCATAGGCTTTTATGTAAATCGGTTTTTTACTTAACTTGAAGCAAACCTATAGGAAAAATTATTTTTTTACCTAACTTGAACCAAACCCATAGGAAATTGTGTTATGTAAATTGGGACATTTATGTAAACCAGGACATGGTTTTAGTGGAAAAATCATTATGTAAGTTGAATTTTATGTAACTCGAGGCATATGTCAGCCGGGGTTTTATTGTATATAGTTTTTCCTCAGGCACAGCACTCATTCTCTGTTCTGTCACAAAGCTCCTGTCCCCAGGACTAAACTTAAGTTTTGGATCTAAATCTTGAGGAACAGGCAGCTGCCGATATGGCAACTCTCACTTTTCAATCTACTTCTTTCAGGATCTTTGATAAGTTTATGTGATAAAATAGGTCAAATTGATCTGCTCAGGACATCTTCTAGTCATACTATCAATCAACATTGTAGAGAATATTTTGTCAAGATGTTTCGACTCATTTGTTCTAAACTATCATCTGATGACAGAACTATTTTTTCTATCATATGATTAAGATTCATGATATTGAATCAAAACACGCCAGGAGTAATTCCCAGCAGCATAGAAGACAGGATGTAACTTCTGTAAACACATGCATGGATAGAGAGACTTGAAATGAAACTAAACCTTCCAACATATGGATGGGTTCGTTTTATTAATGAAAAACATGACACTTTTGGTATATCTTGAAAGAGGAGGAGGGTGTGAATTCTCACCCATAGAAACTACTGAAACCATTTCCTATTATGCTACTATAGAATTTTTAAAAATGCATTATTCATGCTAATGTCTTTGAATTTTACTAGAATTGATAAGTGTTATTCACTTGGTTGTGGTAAAAATAATATAAGAAATAACTTTATGGCACTGTCCTTTGAAATGCTGAGCTCAAGTAGCATCTGAGATCTTGGAGGGGGGATTCTTTCTTCCTTCCTTCCAGATGTTTTGGACAGAAACCTCTATCACAGGGATCTGCAAACCTGGCTCTCTGGGTGTTCTTGGACTTCAATTCCCAGAAGCCCAAGTCAACACACCTGCTGACCAGGGCTTCTGGGAATTGAAGTCCAAGAACATCTGGAGAGCCAAGGTTGCAGACCCCTGCTCTGTCATCTCTTTGGACAGACTAATGCAGCATATGGCCAATGGGCAAACACGTTTTCTAATTATTTGAGAAGTAAACAAGTTGAGGACTTTCACTCCCTTGCAGTTGTTTCTAGACATTAAATTTGGAAGTATTATTATTTTTTCATGGCCAAAATTTTGTATACAGTAGTCAGAACCATTAATGCAGATTTGGAAAATGCAGCAGTGGCCACAGAACTGGAAAAGGTCAGTCTACCTCCCAATTCCAAAGAAGGGCAATGCCAAAGAACATTCAAACTATCCTACAATTCCACTTATCTCACATGTTAGCAAGGTCATGCTCAAGATCTTACAAGCTAGGCTTCGGGAGTATGTGGATCGAGAACTCCCAGAAGTACAAGCTTGGTTCTGAAGAGGCAGGGGAACTAGAGACCAAATTGCCAACATTCGCTGGATCATGGAGAAAGCAAAGGATTAGTAGAAAAGCATCAACTTCTGTTTCATTGACAAATGTTTTGTTTTTGTTTTCTGATATGCCTGAAACACAGACTAACACGGCTACTATGTCCAAAAACTCAAATGTTTCATTGACTACATCGAAGCCTTTGATTGTGTGGACCACAATAAACTGTGGCAAGTCCTTAAAGAGATGGGAGTACCAGACCACCTCATCTGACTTCTGAAAAATCTGAGTGAGAAGCAACAGTTAGGACAGGATTCGGAACAACTGATTGGTTTAGAACAGAAAAAGCTGTACGACAAGGTTGTATATTGTCACCCTGTTTATTTAACTTATAGGTAGAGTACATCATGCTTAATGTGGGGCTGGATGAAGCACACACTGGAATTAAGATTGCTGGGAGAAATATCAACAACCTGAGATATGTAGATGACACTACCCTAATGACAGAAAGTGAAGAAGACCTAAAGAGCCTCTTGATGAGGGTGAAAGAGGAGAGTGCAAAAGCCGGCCTGAAACTCAACATAAAAAAACCAAGATCATGATATCCGGCCTCATCACCCCCTGGCAAATAGAAGGGGAAGAAATAGAAGTAGTGACAGACTTTACCTTCTTAAGATTTAAGATCACTGCAGATGGTGACTACAGCCATGAAATAAAAAGACACTTTCTTCTTGGGAGGCAAGCTATGACAAACCTACACAACAAAATAAAAAGTAGAGACATGTCCCTGCCAACTCAGGTCCACATAGTTAAAGCAATGGTCTTCCCAGTAGTAATGTATGGCTGTGAGAGCTGGACCATAAGGAAGGCTGAGTGCAGAATAATAGATGCCTTTGAACTGTGGTGCTGGAGGAGACTCTTGAGAGTCCCCCGGACTGCAAGGAGATAAAATCAGTCAATCTTGAAGGAAATCAACCGCTCATTGGAAGGACAAATACTGAAGCTGAAGCTCAAATACTTTGGCCACCAAATGAGAAGAGAGGACTCACTGGAAAAAGCCCTGATGCTGGAAAAGATCAAAGGCAACAGGAGACGGAGGCGGCAGAGGATGAGATTGCTAGATGGCAGCGTTGACACAGTGGACATAGATCTGGGCGGGCTACAGAGGATGGCAGATAACAGAGGAGCTTGGCACGCAGTGGTCCATGGGATTGCAAAGGGTCAGACTTGACTGTGCATCTGAACAAGAACCACAACAGTCAGATCCTGTAGCAAAGGTCATAAAAATGGTACATACAATTGTCCATGTGAAGTGTTTTTTTTAAATCCCTCAGGCAACAGAAGGCATGGTTTGCAGAATATAATACCAATGATTGCTTAATTAGATTATGTGTCATTATTTAAAAAGTAATAAGTATTATTCTGACCCATTTCACCCACGACAGGGATAAGGGATGTAATTCCAAATTATGCTGTTAATAGGAGAGGAGACTACCAGATCGCTAGATTTATCACTCTCAGAGTTAAAGGCTTCTGATTTATATTAAAGAATCCTTGAAAATAATATTAAAATGCACACCAAATTTGAAATTGTCCTTAAAAATTTTGGGACATTCCTACATTATCTATACCTATAAGAAGGGGGTTGTGTGGTACGTGTCTGGCATATGTGGCCACACCCGGCCCAACCATCCTGTACTTAGCCAGACACACTTACCGTAAGACCTTGTGAGTATCGCCGCAAGGGTCCAGATGCCGAGAGTGGGGCACCCACCCCACGAACATGAACAACAACAACAACAAAAGAACTACATGTCTCAGCATCCTCCATGCCACACAACCCCTCTGCCAATCAGGCTGAAGGATGTGAGAGCAGAGGAGCGCGCGGGAAAAAACCCACCAACATGAGCAAACCACTTCCCTCAGGAAGACACTTCATCTCCCGGAGGGAAGCCATCCCTGCGGTCGCAGAAAGCGAGGCTGGCACCGGCCTCGCCACAGCTTCGGCGGGGTTGTGGGAAAGAGGGGGAGCCCTGCATCTCCTTGTGGCCCCGTTGACGAAGGCTGTCACCACCCTTGCCATGGCTTCGGCGGGATTGCGGGAAGGAGGGGGAGCCCCTCATCTCCCCACAGTCCCGGCGAGTAAGGCTGGTGCCGGCCTTGAGAGAGGAGCCCTCCAATCACCTTCCCCGCCATGCAAGAGCATGATACGGAGCTCCGGTCGATCCTTGCCTGATGAGGAAAGCAAACACCTTCCCGACCAGGCGAGGGCATGATCCGGCACTCTGGTCGACCCTAGCCTGATGGGGAAAGCAAACACCTTCCCCACCTGGCGAGGGCACAATCCGGCACTCCGGTCGACCCTTGCATGATGGGGAAAGCAAACACCTTCCCCACCAGGTGAGGGCACGATCCCGTGCTCCGATCGACCCTTGCATGATGGGGAAAGTGCACACTTTCCCCCACCAGGCGATGGCCAAAGCCGGTGCCCCATTCGGGCCTTGCCTGACAGAGGAAGGAAGCCCCCTTCCCCTCCAGGCGAGGACCGCATGTGTGTGTGTGTGTGTGTTGTGTGTGGTTGTGTATTGTGTGTGTGATTGTGTTGTGTGCGGTTGTGTATTGTGTTGTGTGTGTGGTTGTGTGTGTGTATTTTGTGTGTGTGTGTGTGGTTGTGTTGTGTGTGTGGTTGTGTTGTGTGTGTATGTAGCCCCCAAAACCACCCCAACCACCAACACACAAAAAAACCCTGCCCGGTAGTGCCGGGCCAAAACTGCTACTTTTCCATATGGGTGTTCTATGTATTGACAGAGCATTTGGTACTTTTTGAAATGTTGCGCTAAAATTTAATTGGCTTTTCACCAGTGGATTATTATTTCAGAAGCCTAATAATTTCAGATCAAAATTAAGGCCCTGTGGTAGCTAAGTCAGACTGATGGACAGTCACCAGCACAAACATATCCAATATGTATGTGTGAAGACCTGAACCTGGATTGTCACTGCTACACCACATTGGCTTTTACTTGTTCAGTTCTGTGTTGATTTTACCTTTGTTGTTTTGTTGATAAAACTCTGAAAAGAATTATGGCCAAGTGCAGGAGAAAAATCAGGCATAGGACGCTGTTAATTCCCTTCCCTCCTCAAAGCCTATTCTCTTTTCTCCATGTACCTCAATACAGCATGCATTTTGTTGGACTATTTATTGCAGAGGTGGCCATGCTAAGTATTGTTACTCTCTTACACTAATCAAATTAGGAATTTTTGCACTCCCTCATCACTTCTAATCTAAGGATCTCTAGGCATTTGGCACTGAACAATGGCACACATGCCTCCCCTTGCCACTCTGAAAATGAGCAGAGAATAATTTAGGGCTGCTAGCCCCCTTGATACCTTTATTCTGTCTGTGTGGTGACCGTCATTACAGTGGGGATTGCTAAAGGGATAATGTGCTCTCCGGCGAGGGAGTGTGACAATATTAGTAGTCAAAGGAGGAGAGGAAATGTCTCTTGAAAAGAAGCTCTTTCCCTCACAGAGGCAGCTAATACGCTTCTCAGAGATTGTGGCAGGGGTGGGAGAAAGCACTGGCAAACAAAAGGTAAATAATTGCCCCTTTGGGTCTTTATATAATAACTCCCTCAAAAATAGTACCACAATGCCTGAAGCTAATCTTCCCTTATTTGTATTATAGGTTCAGGTGAAACAATAATTGGCCATTGCTAGTGCTACTGGCTAGGCTGCTGCTACCAATGCAGGGTCTAACATGGGTGTTACCACAGAAAGGTTTAGATGTGGGTGCCATGGTGGAAGAAACCACTCACACAAATGATGCCATGGTATCACCGCAAGAGGTTTGCTGTTAATGATTAGAAATGGCCTAGAACAGGAGCCTTATATCCTTGTTCTAGCTGAACATTTCTGATGCCTTTTCCTTACTCTGAATGTCCTCCCCATAATAGTTCAACACACAAACTGTGTCAACAGGGTTAATCCAAAACATTTTGGAGCCTAAGGTTAAAAAATGAAATGTCACCCCTTCTAATTTGGTGTGTAACAGCTGAATAGATTGACAGACATATTTTCCTTCAGTACTGATTGTGGAACACAGTCTTTCATTACATTTGAAGTGAGTGGGCTAGCTTGGGGAATGCAAGATAAACCAAGTGGTACGCACTCTGTTCCCAATGGCATGCTGCTGCCTCACAGCACCTGTCACTTGGGGCAACTGCCTCACTCGGTCCAATAGTAGAGCTGGTGTCTTTCAAGCGAATAAAGAATGTGGAAATTGGAAATCTTTAAAAATATTAAGGACAATTGGATACAATTGGGTTTTCTTGTTGCAAAATGTGGATTTAGGAGATGGGATTTTACTAACAATAAAAATTGCATTACTGTAGTTTCTCCAGTACTTATACTGGGCTTTTACACATAGCTAGAACCCCCACAGTGTATTTGTCATATCCAACTGAACTGGCCTAATAGTATTTTGGGTTCTAGCCAGTCAATTGTAAGTTATGATAAAGCCAATGTAGAATCAAAGCAGATATTGGAAATATTTCGTTACTATTTTGTAGCTTGCAGAAATTGTTCTGAGCAGTTATAATGAAAATAGACTATCAGATTGCCTGAAATAAGAAAGGATATATTAAAGTAACCCCATTTTAAAACATTGAAAATTATTTTGATTTATGGATATCCCTTTCTTCAGCTATACCTTCATACGGGCCAATTCGTTTCTGCGTTGGGTAGAAAATGGAGTGGAGGTTAGATTGTGCTAACACTCTGCAATGGCTTTCATTCACTTAATGTATGAGTCAATTCAGACTGCAAAAGGAGTCTCCAAGCTATATATCTAATTCTAAGTGATCAATTAGTTAAATTGTACCCTGCTTTTGAAAAATATTCAAAAGAAAATTCATAAAACAAACAAATGTCCATAGTGAAGATAATAAGGAAATATATAATATAGTCTGCATCTAATATAGTGCAACTCCAAAATAAAACCAATATTAAATTATTTCAGATTACACAAAGCTAAAAGAGTCCCTTCTCAGTACTAGTGTTTCTACTGCTCCATACAAAACTGCTAGTGGTTGGCCTACTGCATTTTAAAGTAGACATAAGTTGAGCTCTTTCTTATAAGGTCACAACCTTTGAGCAAACTCAAGGTGTGTTTTTTTTTTACTGAGATAGATCCCATTGAAACAACACTTACATAGTGGTTGATTTAAGAAGTCTTGCCCATTCAAAGGTTCTACTGTAATTGGATTTTAACATTTGAATTTAACCCTTGGAGTGAAAGCAAATATGACACTGGAAGATGGATAATCAGAGCTTCCATTGCTTTTAAAAAAGTATCCTAGAAGCCATGTCAACAAACTCTCTTCCAGTCCAGCTACAACCCTGCCATAGATTCAACTGCTTTTCCTGTGCCACTTTTATATGGAACCCTCTCTCCCTTCACAAAAGAGGTCTGCAGTCAGAATTGGCCCCAAGAATTGGCCCCAAGAACAAAATGGCAGCTCAATTATTCTATGAATTTGATTAGCAGCTGCATCACGCTTTAAGAAGTCAACCCATCCTCAGCCCACTTCAACAAACAGTATTCTAGTTCAGCCCCTGCCTCACCCGCGTTGACATCAACGGCGTAGTCCTCCACCTACATTCAGTCTATATAGTGGTGGTTGTCCACCAGCCAACTTTGCATGCAGGTATGCATATGGGGACCGAAGTACCAAGTCTACATGGCTGTGTAAACTCACAGTGCGTGTGTGTTTGACCTTCCTTCTAAGCCAGCAGACATTTGCTTTAGGCACTTACAATGCATATTTCTCCTCAGACCTCATTTACAGTCTGCTGTTGGGCCCTCTTGCTTCCCACAAATCTATAAACATTTATCAAATAGTACCATGCTTCTAAGTTTGAGATGGAGCATGTTATCATACAAAGTATCCAGCTGATATTCCCTCCCTTCTTCCCTTCCTCCCTTGAAACTCAAAATAGCACACAGTGCCCAAACTACAGGCAGCGGCGCTTCATCATGGCAGTGATGTATGTGCAGTTCTCTCATCAGGCTTTACATTTCTTAAATAATGTATGTGGAAGTGAGGGAAAGGTAAATACTCCTAAGCATGCAGATTCAAATATCCTCTATTGGTTTTTTTAAATGCTGAATGGCTGAATGCAAAAGGATTAGAAGGAACAATGCAGTCCAATGATGCTTCCTAAAAATCATATGTTGAGGAAAGATCACACATTGAAGGGAAAGGATGTTTCTTCCTTTTCAATGTTTATCCCTCTGGACATGTGAATCTTTCTGTGCTATGTGCCTGAAACATGCAAATAAAGCTGTGCTATCTACTGAAGGGAGTCAACCAATTATAAAACACAATGAAGTGAGTTTGCCAAATTCGGATTCAGGCAAACTGGTAGTAGGATTAAAGAGTAAATCTTTTCATTCCAGTGGTCCACTGCTTCTAGCTATCAGATCAGCATTTCCTCCAGTGAGGCTGGAGATGGAGAGACCCACCATAGTAAGAGGAAGGGAGATGCTAAGAGAGCATTCAATTCACTGAAGTCCCCTTGTCATGAATCAAGTATTCTACTACTGTTTTGAATCATGCTTGTAGTGTGTTCATAACAGAGCTGATGGCCGTACCATTACCCAGAGCAGCAAAGACAGGGAAGGTCAGCAGTGGCAGCTTCTAGGAGCTCATCACAAACTCTTCAGCAATTCTCTGTCATCAGAGCAACTGCTGTAGCATTTTGTGTATACTGTGCAATCAATCCTCGAGTCCTCTAAATATGCCAGCTGCCTCAGGTGTGGTAATACCAACTGTGAGGTCCATCCAGTCAGCTTCCATACATAGATTGGGAAAGTGTGTGTGTGTGTGTGTGTGTGTGTGTGTGTGTGTGTGTGTGTGTGTGTGTGTGTGTGTGTGATGTTTTGTCCTTCACTACAATAAAATATATATTGGCTCATTCTGGGTTAATAAACAGATATTTGAGAAATAGAGCATTAAAAATACATCCAGTAGACAACACTTCATCTTACCAAAAGATTTCCTCCACCTGTCCTTTGTTCTCTGGTCTCCATTGGTTGCTGAGAGAGAGAGCTGTACTATATCTTTCATACAGTGATACTGGAACTGCTTCCCAATTTTGTGACACACAAGTGGTTATTAGCTGAGACTACCTAAACAACCAGATGGACGGGACAACTTGCATGGATCTTCCACACATTAAATCAGCAGTCTCCTCCTAGCTGGAACGACATGTGTGATTGGTGTCCATCCGTACTGTTCAATGCATACATGCTGAGGTCATTTGGGATAATGTTGTGAGGAAGTGACTCTCTTGTTATTTCACCAGGGCTGGAAGACGGATGCAGAAGGCGCTCCTTGGAATGCAATGTTCACCCTCAAAATATTCCCCTCACCTGTATTGCTTGTCTATTCATATCAGAACAATACAACAAAAATTGATACAACTGATGTGGGGGAAGCATTTTGCTGGGATTTCAACTATACTGAATATTTTTCACATTGCTGTTCTTACAATGGTATTCTTGATTGTTTTTTAATGAAGAATTATGCACATGCCTCCTCCGCTACTGAGAGGAAATTTGTGTGAGGTCCACAGTAGGGATGTGAAAATCTGGAATGCCCTTTTGCAGACGTCCTCTGATGTTTCTGTTTTGTCCCAGTTCTGTATTGGGTTGTACGTCTCAACCTCACCCTTACTACTCTTTGTGCTTCCCATCTCCAAATGTAGACAGTTTTAAAAAATAAATCTTTCCCATAGTCTGAGACATTTTCCAAATGTACACATAGTTTTATGTAGGTTCTTTTTCCTCCACTGAAATGCATTGCAGGAAACAAAAAGACAGGTGGAAATCCTACTGGTGTTTGTGTAAGGTTTTGTAACTTGCCATGGTTAATTGCATCTAATTAATAAGTTGGCAGAACATATCCCAATAATGTGTTTGGTCATGTGCTTGACTGTGCAACCAAGATGCACCTTGCCACTACATCAATTGGCTGAAATTAGCTGTGGCAAACTGGGTGAGCCTTAGAAGAGCACCAAGAGGATTCCCAACCAATTTTTGGAAGTGTAAAATGGAAACAAAAACTCAATACATTCTTCTCTAAGCATAGTCTGCAACTATTTCCATGCTTCCTTTTTCATAGGCTATTTATTTTTTGGTATCTTCCATCAAGGTATAACCACTCCCTTTTCCACATCTGTACTCCATATATGAATATAAGAATAAGTGATCCATAACCAATCTGATACTGTTCAGGGAAATGGTTATCCCAAATCAAGAAGATTCACTCTTGCTTCAGGAGTTGCAAATACTATTAAATTGCAAAAGTGGCCTTTTCCCATTTTTAATAGAGTGGATATCTTCAGATAGGAATTGAGCAGGATGCAAGTCATGAAAGAAATATCATATCCAAAATTCCACTGGAACATCAGGCACAACTGTACTTTTCATTTTTAAGAGACAGATTAAGTGCTGAAAGCAGCTGTCAAAATAAGAGGTTATTTACAAGAATTTTGATCTTTCTCCTACCATATCTTTCTAGAAACTAGGTACAGTTATGAAGGTTATTATTCAAGCCTTGCCACAAAGAGTAAAAATAAAACAAAAAACACACCCCAAAAACAAAACCTCAGCCTGAATTAATTTGGAACTACAAATAGGGTAGATCCATTGGATCAGTGGGGTTTATATGAAGTTTATAAAATCATGCACGATGTGGACAAAGTAGATAAGGAAAAACTGTTTTCCATGTAGATTTACCATTCAATGGCTAAAGTCCTATTGCTTAGAGTGGTAAATTACACTAGAGTAGGCCCATCGAATCAACTTGTCCATGACTTCCATTAATTCAAATGGGCCTGTTCCATTATTTCTCTCAAGCCTTGCCGTGACTCTCCCAGGCCTGGGATGGGAGTCAGCTGCGGCCACCGGCCCCACCTACCTCCGGCCTTGCTTTGACCAGAGGGATAAGAGGATGCCGGAGCTGCCGCTGACAAGCCTTGTCGTGACTCTCCTGGGCCCCCACCATCGGCCTGGGATGGGAGTCACTGCAGCCTCCAGCCGTGCCTTAATTGTAGGGCTCAAAAGGACACTGCCACTGCGCCACCCGAGGACTCGCCTGCCTCTCCCTGGAATTTGCTTCACCTGGTCCCGGGGATGGGAGGCCAGGGGCCACCGCTGCATCTCCGCCTTCCAAGCCCTGGAGGGCTCAAAGAGACGCTATTGCCGCACCACCCGGGGACTCAGCCCTCTTCCCCGGCCCGACATTGGCCATGTGGAGGAGTGAACACCTGGGCTCATTCCGGCACTGCAGAGACTTTAAAAAGCTGAGCGCAGTTGTCGCCTCGCCTTGGCCCTCTTCCCCGGCCCAGCTTTGGCCACGGGAGTCTTTTTTCTTTTCTTACTGCATTTGTTATGTTGTATTTTTTGTTTTGTATATTGTTCACTGTATTTTTGGAATATTATATGTATATCAATATTGTATTTCTTTTCTGCTGCTGTCTGATGTGCAGGCAGCATGCCCCATTGTGAACCACTTTGAGTTGCCTTTGGGCTGAGATAAAGTGGTATATAATGTGGTATATTATTATTATTATTATTATTATTATTATTATTATTATTATTATTATTATTATTATTATTATTATTATTTACTATGCTAAGCATTTAGGATTGTCAACTAAATTCCTAAATTCCCCCAGCAAAGCTGGGATATGAAACAAGGGCCTGTTACCTGTGCTCAGATCCATTTACACAAGGAAAGTATGTAGTAGCTCTTTTGAATATTATTCTGGTTTATTTCAGACAAGCATCTTAAGCATCTTGTTGGCCTGCCATGCATTTGCCATGAATTATGATGTCCCACAGCTGAGTGGTAACACTTGTTGAAAATGATTCTTTGCCATCAGTGGCCTGGAGAAACATGCCTTCAAAAATAAGATATAGCTGAATGGTTTAGGTATTTGACTGCAGAGGTGGAGAGTTCAATTCTCCACTGTGCCTTATAAGAGAAGAGCCAACCTGACTATTCCAATTGAATTCAGGCAGCACAGTACCAGGATGCCGTCCCCACCCCACCCCAGCCCAAGATGGGAATAGTAAAACCTTTTCTGTGTGTTCCCTATCTAGATAACCCTGGAAAAGATTGCTGTAAGTCAGAGTCGCCTTGATGGCATTGTGGTTAATTGATACAGTCTAGGCTGTATTAGAGATTTCATTTTGCAAATATGGTCTACTTTATTTGCAACAATGGCTGGACAGCTCAGTGATTTAGATATCTGCCTGCAAAACCAGAAATTGGGAATTCAATTCTGCATTGTGTCCCCTGCGAGGACCCAGCCTGTGTAGTCACAAACTAGCTGCATAGGCCCAGTCTACAACCCTCCCCGCCCCCAACCTCTTCAGAAGAAGAGAATGGTAAACCACTTCTGTGCATTCTCTACCTAGAAAACCCTGGAAAGGATCACCATAAGTCTGAATTGACTTAGTGGCAAGCAAGTATTATTTATTAGTTGCAACATGATAGTTATTGGAGTCTAACCCATTTCATATGTAGGAACTATACTTCTAAAAAATGACTATGCTTTGCTGAGAAAGTGGCCAATAACTAGCCATGGGGTTTAGTTATCGTGGGCCCTAAAACATTTTGGTGGACATTTCCCTGGACAAAACAGCTGCTGCTGATTAAGAAACACAGCAATAGGGCTGTGGCCAACTTTCAGAAACAGAGAGAGGACATCAATAAAGCACCACAGTTCATAAAGCCCATGTGACTTACAAAGTAAGCCACCCTCTCCTGTTTTTCTTTTATCTCCTGATAAAATTTTAATTTCATGAAAATTTGGCACTTCTGACAGCCAAATCACCTCAGCACTGGTGTTTTCTCACTTTTCCCTACCATTGGTTCTTTCCCTCTCCTCCCCAGGCCCCGGGAAAAGGAAGAATGAAAGAAACAGGCAGGTCTCTCAAGCTTTGGGTCCAAGTAAATGTTCAGAAAAAGTGGCCATGCTTTCATTTGAGACAGTATTTGTATATTGCCTTATTTGCTCACTACGTAACATGTCTCATTAACTAGATATCAATTTACATATTTGGTGAAAACGTAGCTTTTGCAAATGTGGCTTCCAATCAAATCAAAATCCAGAGGGAGGAGGCTAACTGAGCTGTGCATTTTATCACAAAAGGAAATAAGCCACAATTGTCTGCAGATTTCAGTTTTTGTCTTCAAAATGCACACAGCTGGTATAAACCACTTCCTGCCTGATAGCACATTTTTTTTTTACCAATCTGTTCATGTGCTTACCTTGCTTACAGCTATGCTTACCATTTTCACCCAATGTCTCCTAAAATTGATTCAGAAGGACTTTTTCACTAAGATTAGCATTCACCATTGAATTTTCACATGTGACTTTCTGGACATGTTGAGATCCCAAGAATTTTTGTTTTTTTTTAATTAATAAAAATAATGTGATATATTGTAGATTCATTTTCAGAGTTTAATTTTTCAGTAGCCCTTTTTGGATCTTGCCACCTAGTGGCTATCAAAGAGCCAGTGTAGTTCAGGGAGGTTGGTTTTTTCTTTCTTTTGCTGTTTCCCTCAATTTATTTCTCCATCTCATTTGCATAGTTTCATTTTCTCGCCCAGGCAATTACTTTGGAAGCTTTGGGTGTCAGCCTTTGGAAGTGGTCCCCTGCTCTTTAAACATTCTGACTGTTTTAGCATGAATGTGCTTGTGACTATAAGGAAAAAAAACCAAGTAGAAAAGATCATTGTCACCAAATGTTTGCATTAGCAAATCTGAGAGTAAGAGGAGATCATTTTATCATCTGTTAAGTTAAATGAACAGGGCTGTTCCTTCTCCAGGGAGAACAAACAAAATTCAGAATTACAAGTCCACAGAATTCCATGGAGAACTTTCCATTATGGTGCATACCACATTTAACTGCCACCTATAGGAGAGGAGATGCATCGGTTTTCCTGGAGGAGTAGACTACATCTGCTGTGGTCTTGTTAGCTCTACTAGTTTTGCTGGATTGGTGTGTTGGCCTCCAATAGTACCAAAGGGATTTAGCCCCACAGACATTAGAACTTTCCTCCTACCCTTGGACGTTGCATTAGTTCTATTCAGTGCCTACATGCCTACACAGTTGCTATCAATACACTTAGCAAGACGCAACTAGTTATTCCCCTTCAATTGATGTATTTGAACAGGAGAAACTCCTAGTTGTATCTTGTTTGATTGACCCTAAGGTTGTGTATGGCAAAAAAACAACCTTTCATTTTTGTTTTTTTGTTTTTTGTCTGGAGTTGTCTGTTTTGTTTTCATGTCTTTCATGCACTGGTCCTTTTGGGGAAAAATGAGAGCGACATCCTCTTTTGGGTCATTAAGTTTTGCCCCCATAAGTATTTCTGGCATTAGTCCCAAAAAGTCCTAAGGAACCATAAAGGTTTCTCTCCAAAAGCAGCCAACAGTACAACCACCACCAGCAGCAACCAAAAAAAAAAAGTTCTTCCTAAAACAAATATACTGCTTTAACAAAAAACAAAAACAAAAAACAAAAAAACACAGGAATTAAATAATATATTTTTAAAAAATCAACCAAACAGGGAAAGCACCCCTTACAGAAACAAAGGAGTTCTCCAAACCTCACAATAATAGGCATTTTACTGGATTAAATAATATACAATAGCTATTAAAAAGCAATCCAACAATCATGGGATAAAGGAAGGCTCTTAAAGGAATGGCCAAGTTGATAGGTAACACAAGATGGTTGGAGCCAAGAGAATAGAATGGAATAAATCTTTATTGTCATTGTCCCCTTGTGGGAAACAATGGGGGGAATTTCTCGGTTGCTGTATCAATTAAAAAAAGGCACATCCCATAATTTAAAAAGAAACAATTGCAAAGACACTAATTAAAACAGTACAATACAGTACAATATAACAATTTAACAATTTAAAATAGGATAAGATGACTTCAGAGACCAGAGTGTCCATTTAGGGCTAAAATTGCTCTAGAGAAGAAACTGTTCTTGAGATGGCTCGTTTTTTGCCTTCATTGTTCTATATTTCCGTCCCGATGGCAGAAGCTCGAAGAAGCGGTGACCAGGATGTGATGGGTCTCACAAACCCACAAGGAATGAGTGAAAGGGAAGAACACTTCCCCACCACACTGGCTCATATGAGGACTGCCTGGGGTTTTAAATGGGGTTTGTTGGGGGTGATATCTTAAGGCATTTTAATGGTTTTAATGGTTTTCTAATGGTTTTAAAATAAGGTTTTTATGATTGTACAGTAACATGACATTTTTATACTTGTGAGCCGCCCAGAGTTACTTTGGCAAGAGAGCGGCAACACAAATGTAATTAAATAAATAAATAAACACTTTCTGTTGGTTCTAACCTATCCAGGCCCTTGTACAGCTTCAGAATTCTTCCTCTCCTCTTTGGGTGTTCTGACTGGCTGCTTACACTATTATATGAAGATTTTCCAGGTAATCTGACAGCACTGGATGAACCAAATATTGAATGAAAAGGGAAACCTAAATGAACACAAAACATTTATATTCCACTTTTTCATTAACACAAACCATTCATATTTAAGAGGCTCTCTTTTTGAAAGGGATGAAAGAACATGACAATAAAAATAAGAATATCTCTCATGTTTTTCTTCATTCATATTAACTTGAAAGTCCTGCATTTAATTGATCCCTAAATGATAAGAGTTTCAGACATATGAAATGTATTTTGAAGCCATGTGTGATCTTTCTGGGGTTGTATGTATCCAACTATGGCTTTCTCTTGGTGGAAAACATTTTTGCTCATGCAGGAAACATCAGAAATAGAAACATACTCTGCTGTGTCATATCTGATTAATTGTCAAGTGGCCTCCAGAAGCTCCTTGGGTGGGATGGAAAACTGGGTGGCCTGATTTCTGGAGGCCAAAGTGCTTTCTCCTAAGGCAAAGCATTATCACAGGTGTTCCAGAGTTCCCTGCTACAGATGTAAATGACTAAAGTGCACAATATTTTCCCCTTTATTCTGTGGGATAGGGAGTGGAGAGAAAGAATAACTTGTTTAGAAATCTAGTTACCATTAATTACCTTTTCAAGGTTCCAGTTGGTTTGGAGAGGAGATAATTTCTTCTACCCACTATGAAAAAGAGACTCACCCCTTGTAGTGTGCCTTCTGATAACCCCTGACATCTAGATCTACTCCTGGGGTTATTCAACATACTGATTCTTTTCCTGAAATTTTATATATTTTATTGATGACAAATATAAACATTATGGTCAGTATTGAAAATACAAAGAACGGAAATCATGTAAGTGTTCCCTGAGCATTGACAGACTTCCTGTCACATGTCCAATCTTTTACTGGTTTGCAAGATAGTCACATAACTGGGCATACAATGAGGAGCCTGCTGGTGGCTGGGGGTGGGCATGTCCTTCCACTCACGGAGTAAAATACTGGTCCAACTGTTCTAATGCTTTTGTATATATGTGAAAAAACCAGTGAAACTGTAAAGCAAAGGTGGCCAAACTATGGCCCTTGGGCCAGATCCGGCCCCTGATTCCAATTCATCCACCCTGCACCACCCTCACCACTTCCAGAAGCGGAAGTAAAACATACCCCCACAGGCACAGAACGCTGCCCTAAATGCACCCATGGTTGTTGTAAATGTGTTTTGTATATTGGTGGGCATTTTGTGCATGCATGAACACATTTTACTTCCACTTCTGGTGGGAGGAACCACATGACCAGCTTGCTGAATCATGTGACTGGCCCATGGCCAGAAATGTTTGGGCACCCCTGTTGTAAAGGTAATTTTGCACTTTCATTTTCTGTTAGTGTATATGAAGGTATGGGTGGAAGAACAAGTCAACTTTTCTAGAAGCAGAACAATACCAAAGGTACAGTTATATATGAAACTGGTACACAATCCTCTTCAGGACTTCTCAGCACTTCTCCCCAAAGGAAAGTGATGCCTAATGTGTTACCAAGTATTAGCAGAATAAAGAAAAGATTGAATTGGCTGCTGCCCAGGATAGGTAAGAAGGCAGTATGGAAACATAGAGTTTCTTTAAATGAATTTCCAGAGCCAGATAGGTTGTATCCAAGTGTACTGAAGCATCTCGCAGATGTGTTCTTTAAAATTCTCTATGGATAAGAAGCTGAGCTTGATGACTGGAAGGTCAGCAACTCAGCAGTTGAAGATCTACCAACTTAGTCGTTTGAAAGCAAAAACTTGCAAGTAAACAAATAGGTACCACTTTGGCAAGCAAGATAACAGTGTTGGATGCCTGCCACATGACCATGGAAATATCTGCAGATACAGCCTCTTTGGCTGTAATGGAGATGAGCACTTCACCCTAGAGTGGCTTTCGGGCATGGGAGACCTTTGCCTTTACCTTTTAGAAGTTTGTTCAGAGTCCCACAAAAGAGAACAGCTACCAGTCTTCCATAATCCACCTCTTTCTCATTAACTGGCATTCATAATCTCAATAACTTACTCAGAGTTGTTTGTAGAAGAAAAATATGTGTTTTACTTGCAGTTACTTGCACATGTTGCTCTCTATACTGCGCACACACTAGTGACAAACTGAACAGCCCAAAAGCAACAAAACAACTGACACCAACCAACAAAGCGAGGAAAAGAACACAGAGCAGAGAAAAGCAGTGCTTTATTTGAATTCAGAGATAGGTAGGTAGGTTGGTTAATGTTGGATAGATAGATAGACACCCCAGGCAGTAAAGTCCATCTCATTTACTCTCCCTATAGGCAGCATGTGAGGTTGTAATAAAACTCCAACATAATACACTACCTAGTGCAAGGAGAATAAAGGAAGCAATGAGCAGACTGCTACCAGGATAGGTTAAAAGACAGTATGGAAACATACAGCTACTTTAAATGAAGTCAATTTTCCAGAGGTAGATGAGTTGCATCCAAGGGTACTGCTGGATCTTGCAGTTGTGTTCTCAGAGTCCCTGGCTATTACCTTTGAAAATTTCTGAAGAACATGTGAACTCTCTGAAATCTGAAGGCAGCAAATGCTGTTATCATTTTAAAAAGGGCAAGAAGGGGATCTGGAAAACCACTGACTGATTGTATTGATAGGTTCTATAAAATATGATTAAATAGTTGGTGAGCACTTCTGGGGGAAAAACAGGGTAATCACTAAGAGTCAGCACCACAACAAAGACTAGGGGTTCGGTGGTAGTGCTTATGGACTCTATTGCTGACAAAAGGCCTTGCAAACCTGCCTCCAGTTCTGTCAATAGGCTCTATTACTTTTTAGCCATTTTCTCTTTAGTAGGTCATTTCTACTTTCCTCAGAAAACTTTTGGGTGTCTTTCACTCAGAAAGTATTTGGCTAGCAAGTTGAAAAATTGTTTATTAATGATGTGTACAAATGGTCTGCCAAGATCTGCCTTCTCATCTGAACTTTCACTTCTATTCTTGAACCAAAAACTTAATTACTTATAGTATGGGTATGCAACTTCCCACCCATTAACTTCATTGGATCTGTGAAACTGCCCCCCTCCCTGTGATGAATGACCATTTTGTATCTTCTAAAGGATATTGGGGTGTGGATGTTACCATGTTTTCAACCATTCCAACTTATTTTAGTTTCAGAGTGAATGGAAAGGTGCCTGCCCTCCGGCCAGCCAGGCCAGGGGAATGAGAAACACCTGGGGCGAGGCACGGTGAGCTCAAAGGACTCTTGCCACCGGCCCCACTGATGCCTTTGCTGCCCACCTTCTGGCCAGCCGAGCCAGGGGGGAAGAAGAAACACCTGGGGTGAGGCACGGTGGGCTCAAAAGGACTCTTGCTGTTGGCCCCACTGATGCCTTTGCTTCCCACCCTCCGGCCAGCCAGGCCGGGGGAAATTCGAAACACCTGGGGCGAGGCACGGCGGGCTCAAAGGGACTCTCACCTCTGGTTCTGCTGATGCCTTCACCGCCCGCCCTCTGGCCAGCCAGGCTGGGGGGAATGAGAAACACCTGGGCTCAAAAGGACTTTCTTCCCCATTGCCCGCCCTTCGTTATAGACACTGCTGGACCCGGTGGGACCTACCCGGGGCAGAGGGACCCTTGCGGAGCCAGATGCCGGGAGTTCCATCACCGGTGGCATCCTGAGCCCTGCCTTCCCCCTTGCTCAGGGCTCAAATGGTCACAGCGGTGGCAGGACTTGCACCGCCACCCCCATTGGACTTTTTTTTTCTGGGGCCGGTATGGAGAGGTTATTGTATTTTGATATTGCTGTAGTGTTCTATATTGTAATATGAGTTTTGTATAACTGTGCTTTATTGTATTGTTCTATACTGTGATATGACTTTTGGTATTATTGTGTTTATTGCTTATTATTATTATGTGAGATGTTGTACTCTATAATATTTTGTATTGCATCTTTATTGTCATATGGTGTTGTAATTGTAATTGTATTTTTGATATTTTGTAACTGTATCACATTTTTTGTTGGAAACCGCCTTGAGTCACGCTTGTGCTGAGTAAGGTGGTATACAAATTTAATAAATAATACAATAAATAAATAAATAAAGCAGAATAAACCAGAAAGAACCTCCAGTATTGAAAATGTATTTCCCTGGGCCAAGGAAAAGATAAAGCAATGAGATGAAATTACACTCCATTCCCACTACTGGATGTGATGGGCTTTTTCCTCATCAAAAATACGTTAAGAGTCTTTGAGGCACAGCGGGGTTTGGGATCTAGTACCGCAGAGGAATTGTGTAAGCCTGAGAGAACAATATATCACCCAGGCATACCTGTCAAGTATCCCGGATTGGCCAGGAAATCCTGTATTTTGGCACGTGTTCCTCCCCTTTCCTGGCACCGTCCTGTATTTAGAATGGGAAAGGGGTTACTGTGCATGCACAAAGGAGTTTTTGCTGTGCATGCGCACTCATGCCAGGACAGTTCCTGTATTTTCCAGAGTGGCGCTTGACGGGTAAGCACCTGGGGTTCCCTTAGTTTATAGAAACTAATCACAGAGTGATAAGACTGGGGAGATAGGAGGGATGCTCCTCCTTTCCTGTGCACCCCATTTCATTCCCCCCTAATGAACACATAATAATAAGCCCCAACATGCCACAAAGTTTGCCTTCCGATATCTATCTAGTCTCCCCCAATACATGCCGAGTCTTTCATAAACGCTGCTAGGAATATTCTGTACATATTCTCATGATACAAGCAGTTCTGTATGGCAGAAAAGAAAAATGTCTGCCTTTGTTTATCTATCCCTTTCCCTCCCATACTCAGAACACTTCTCTCCACCCAACAATTTTTTTCCTTTCTTATTAGCCTAGGTAATAGATTCATTCCACCTGGTCTCATTGTGTGGGGTTTGGGGTCAAGTGCAGCCTGTTCTCTTTCTGCAATTAGAGCTGTGAGACAGAAGAATATACACTATTTATGGTCACTGTGGCCTTTACAGCTCACTTTTCTGAATGCGGTTAGAAAACATCTTTCTGAAAGCAAAAGTGTTTGCTCCCACCTACCTGAGTAATTCACATTATTGCTTTTTCTAGGTTTCGCTTGTGAGCTACAGTAGTTAAACCTCCTTATTCATACTCCTTTTTAATGGATGCACTATGATTATCAACAGCATATACATTTTTTTTAAAGGCAGTGTCCAACTTCTCCCTTTTATGTGGAAGGCCCACAGAATTAAGAATTGTTTTGTTCAAAGGATGACTGACACTGTCTTAAGCTTCTTTAGAGTAAAAGCATTCTCATTCATACTCGGGAGTCACACCATCCTGGATAGATTTCTAAGTACCCATATAACTATTACTATATTTTAAAACAAAATGAAAATTGCAATGTGTTTCCTTTCCATGGAAGTATTTGCGTATTCTCACTCGGTTCTCTCGAGGATAATGCAACCAGCAAACCAATAACTTATCAGGGGGAGAAAAATCCCTCACAGAACTGCTTGAATTTCCTTGGAGACACTCAATTTTTTTGTTTGCCACCATTTGTCATCCTCTGCTCAGAGAGATCAACAGTTTTAAACACAGAGATCAATATTCTCTTAACCCAGACCTAATCTAAGGAGAGTTTCCCTATGTTTCACCTTGGCCTACTCTTGAGTCTCGCTGTTGCCCTTTCCCCCCCTGAAATAATTTTGTCTATGTAAGACAGCAATTTTTCATCCTTTGGTCAAAACTGGTGACAAAAGAGGGAATAATGGTTCCTGACATATCAAATGATAGATTTGACACATAGAATGCTGAGCTGGGAGCTTTCACAAGCGCCAAGGTAGAAAGACAGATAAGCTCTCTAATGGCCCTCCTGACATAGCTACCTCTTTCCCCCTTTCCTTGTTAGACCAAAACAGTCTCTGCTGTATTCTCCACACACACACACACATCTCACATATGCACACTTCCTTTCCCTTAGCTTCCCTCCCTCTCTCCAAGAAGTTTTTCCGTGTCTCTGAGCAGGAAGCAATGAAATGCCCCATACACTCACTCCAGCTCCAAATAAACGTTTCCCTGTCCTATTAAATGATCAGCCTACCCCATCCCAACAGCACACTCAGAGCTGTATGGCATGCTACTTGAGGAAACACTAACAAATACAGTCAGTGAGAGGGAAACAGATGGGACTAAGAAATTAAACCAGCAGAGATCTGGAAATAATTCAAAAAAAAAAAGAAAGAAAGAAAAAGAAAAGAAGGGAAAGTAGAGTTTGCAGTTCTGGAAACAGAACTATCCTTCTCCACCTTCCCTTTCCTTTTCTAAAGAAAATGAGTTAGTTTTTCCAAATCTTAACTCTGTTAGTATCCTTAGTATTCAAGGTCTGCAACACTTACTAGGGAGTAAGTTCCATTGGAATCCCCCCTGTTTACCTGTGGTTAAATATATTGAGTCAAACTTGTAATTTTTCCTCTAAATTTACAATAGTTATAATATAGTAATAATTACAGGAGTATGAATATCACCTGGGTCAGTTTGTATCAGAGCGTTTGCTTACAGATGAGGAACAACTTGCCCAGACTGCTTTGGAAGTAGCATGAACTGATTTGCTCCTGGGTTTCTGTAGTTATTTCATGATCAGGAGGGGAATTGTGACCTGTGATTGGGATGGTGTGTTACACCATACCATCAGCTGCAGGGATGTGATGGACCTTCAGTTTCTAGACAAAGCTTCTACCTCCCTTCTTCCCCAAATTCAGGACTTGTGCTCAGATAAATACAGGTTTGGGATGTAGATTCCCTTTAGTGTCCTTTGAAGCCTGGTTTTCCCAAATGTATCTACTCACTGCTAACCCAAGTCAGAGTATTAAGTGTCATGCATCCACTGGCGTTGAATTATACACAGCAACTAAAATATAGGTTTTAATTTAATTTAATTCTCATGCTTATATGCCACCCACTCAGGGGGACCTGACTCAGGATGGCTCACAAAGCAAGCATATACAAAATGTCCAATGATACAATATACAAAATTCAAAATATAGAGTAATACAATTTACTCAAATAGTAAAGATGAGGCTAAAGTACTTTGGGCATCAAATGAGAAGGGAGGATTCACTTGATAAGGCCGTGATGTTGGGAAAGGTGGAGGGCAAAAGAAGAAGGGGGAGGCCAAGGATGAGATGGATAGATGGTATTGTAGACACAATGGGCACAGAACTGGGAGGACTGAGGGGGATGGTGGAGGACAGAGGCGCCTGGAGAACAATGGTCCATAGGGTCGCAAAGGGTCGGAATCGACTGTGCGACTGAACAAGCAAGCACAATTTACAAATTCAAGTCACCGAATAACAAACAGAACAGCAAGATCCTTCTCCGTGTGGGTGGAGCCTGGAGCTAGGCAGGCGGGAGCATCCTCCACCGCCCAATTGCTGCAGCTAGCCCAATCCTCCTCCTCCGGCGGTGATGGGGCACAGAGGTGAGTGACGAGAGCATCCCTTGGTCCCGAGCCGATGGCCTTTCCTCCTTCTCCGAACGGGTGGATCCTGGAGCTATGCAGGCGGAAGCACCCAAGTGGCCACAGCTGGCTCAGACCATCTCCTCCTCCTCCTCCTCTTCCTCCTCCTCCTCCGGCGGTGACAGAGCGCAGAGGCAAGCAGGCGGTTCTGTTGTCTTGGTCCTTCTTTTTGCTGTTGTTGATTGGATGGCTGTCTGTGTTAATTTTGTGTGTGTTACACTTAAGAGCAATTTTGGAAAGGCCAAAAATTAAATAATTTAAGTGGACCACCACCACCACCACCAAAAACAATAACAACAGCCAGTTTTTCTAGAGATACAAAGCCACACAGTTCTCCTCCAGCCTTAGTGCAAAAAATATTTTCCAAAATATGGAATTGCATTTCACCTTGCCACACAAAAGCTCCTTTTGGAATCCTGACAAAACAGGCACTATTCTGGTGTTCATTTTTATAAACCCTGATCTTGTAATTTCATTTTTTGCTAGTTTTTACAATGCTTCATATTGTTTTGGTCCTGGAAAATGGACAGTTCCCAGCTGCTTCTAAATGGCTGATTATGACTAGCAAAACAACATCAACATCAACATCAACATCATCAACTATGACTACTACTACTACTACTACTACTACTACTACTACTACTACTACTACTACTACTACTACTCTCCAATGCCTTTAAAATATATTACCTTTCCCCGTATATTACATGAAGGCAGACCTCTCTTTTTTGGGTACTAGATTATATTTATACATTTTAACGATTCCACAGACATTTTACATTTGATCCAATATTCCAAAGAGATTGTTTCACTTACAAAGTCATCAAAGATCTGAGCTCAAGATTGTGTTGCTGTGCATTTAAAAATATCAGAGAATTCAAAGACTTGTGGCTTGTTTTTCTACCTTTTTATAAACATTTATACATGCATGTTATACATAAGGGAAGCATTATATGTATAGATCAAATATATTTTGGTTCCCTCTGATTTAAGGAATTTTTAAAAGTCTTAATGAAAAACATTTTTAATACAAATGCTGTGCATACTTTTGCACATTCTTCATTAGTTTTCACAGTTTGGACATTTCAACCAATCCTGGTAGTAGTAGGAAGTCCATTTTTAAAAATAATAATAATGAGGATAGAGAATTTATATCCCCACTCCAAAATATATGTTAAAAGTACTCTACAAAATTTAAAGGTCTAATTTTAGTTATCAATCCTATCTATAACAGAGGCATTGAATCAAATGCCAAGTGGTAAGTCAATATTTCACACACACACCCACACACCTTGATTCTATGAGTCTATTCTTGTTGAGACAGCCAGTGTCCAAAGGCTGCACTGCTATACCCACTTACCTAGGAGGTCACTTCCCCTTAACTCGGTGGAGTTTGCTGTCAAATAAGATGATGGTATTCCAGTTGAGCTATTTAATGCCCTAAAAGATGATGCTGTTAAAGTGTTGCACTCAATGTGCCAGCAAATTTGAAAACACAGCAGTAGCCACAGGATTAGAAAAGGTCAATTTACGTTATAATTCCAAAGAAGGGCAATGCCAAAAAATGTTCAAACTATCCTACAATTGCACTCATCCCAAATGCTAGCAAGGCCATGCTTAAGATCTTACAAGCTAGGCTTTAGCAGTACATGGATCGAGAACTTCCAGAAGTACAAGCTGCATTCCAAAGAGGCAGGAGAACTAGAGACTAAATTGACAACATTTGTTCGATCATGGAGAAAGCAAAGAAGTTCCAGAAAAATGCCTACTGGACTACAATGAGTTGCCCTAGGGCAAGAGGGTGGGATATAAATCCAAATAAATTAATAAATACACCAAAGCCTTTGACTGTGTGGATCACAATAAACTGTGGCAAGTCCTCAAAGAGATGTGAGCACTAGACCACCTCACCTGTCTTCTGAAAAACCTGTATGTGGGTCAAGAAGCAACTGGATACAGAGCAACTCATTTGGTTAGAATAAGAAAAGGAGTGCAACAAGGCTGTATATTGTCACCCTAATTTAACTTCTATGCAGAGTACATCTTGCATACTGCAGGGCTGGATGAAGCGCAAACCAGAATTAAGATTGCTGGGATAAATATCAACAACCTATGATATGCAGATGACATTATCCTAATGACAGAAAGTGAAGAAGACCTAAAGAGCCTCGATGAGAGTGAAAGGGGAGAGTTCAAAAGCTTGTTTGAAAATAATCATCAATGAACCAAGATCATGGCATCCAGACCAGGGCCATAGCCAGGGGGCCAGGAGGGGCGAAAACCCTCCTGAGCCAACCCATGCTGAGATGCCAATGTTATATATGTGAGTGTGACTTTGTTGCCCCTCCTGAATATTGTTTGCTTCTCCTGAAAAATTCCCCCAATAACAACAACAACAACAACAACAACAACAACAACAACAACAACAACAACAACAACAACAACAACAACAACAACAACAACAACAACAACAACAAAAGTTAATGCAATGGTCTTCCCAATTGTAATATATGTCTGTGAGAGCTGGATCATAAGGAAGGCTGAGTGCGGATGAATAGACGCTTTCAAACTGTGGTGCTGGAAAAGAGGTTTGAGAGTCCCCTGGACTGCAAAGAGATCAGTTCATTCTATCCTGAAGGAAATCAACCCTGACTGCTCCTTGGAAGGACAAATACTGAAGATGAAGCTTAAGTACTTAGGCCAGCAAATGAGAAGATAGGACTCACTGGAAAAAGCCCTGATGCTAGGAAAGATCGAAGGCAAATGGAGAAGGAGCAGCAGAGGATGAGATGGTTAGACAGCGTAGTTAACACAATGGTTCAGTAAGCAAAAATAAGCCGTGTGACCCATAAGTAAAATCAAACAAATGCTGGAGGAAGGTGATACCTTTTATACGATCACTTAAGTGATCCTATAAAAGGTATCACCTTCCTCCTGCATTTGTTTGGTTTAACACAGTGGGTGTAGATCTGGGCAGACTATAGAGGATGGTGGCTGACAGAGGAGACTGGAATGCAGTGATGCACTCCCAAAAATTTTACTACCACCTCTGTGGGCAGGGCCAAATCTGTGGGCATGGCCAACAAAATGGAGTACGGAGGTGGGCGGGCCAGCCAGGTGGGCGTGGCCTGGGGGAATTTCCGCCACCGGTTCTCCCAAACAGGACAGAACCTGCTTCAGTGCATCACTGCTGGAATGCTGTGGTCAAGGGTGTGCAGGGCACCATGGGAAAGCACTGGACAGGGAGTGGTGGGGTGCCTATTTGGGGGTTGGGGTTGGGGGGAATCCCATATATTGCTATTGGTGCCCCAGGGCTCCAGAGGTGAGAGTGGGGTGGGACAAAGCCTGATTGCCCAATATACCAGCATGCACCTGGCTGTGGTCCATGGGGTCGCAAACAGTTGGACTCAACTGTTGGACTGAACAAAAACAACGAAGTATGTATAGGACTGCAGTGGGAGTAATCCAACTAGGGATGACTTGGCAAAGCCTTTTCTGCTTCTTCTCAGCACAAATGCATTTCTTTCCTGCCACTGAGGGACCATTCTTGTTATCAGGTGTCATGTGAGAAGAGGGCTGGCTGTCCAGAATTAATTCCAGTGATAGAACCCATTAGAAAAGACCCATTGAAATTAATGAGTCACAAGTGGGTCTGTTTAGTTAGAGATTAATGTCATTTCTAGCAAGAGAACGTTCAGATAAACTGTGCTTTTGGCCCAAGGGCCAGCAATTCTAAAAGAATGCAAAGAGTTAAGACAGAGTTTTTTGTTGTGAAATTAATCAGATTCATAGTAGCAGCAGTAAATGTCATGTTGCCATCTCTTCTTTCTGATGCATTAGGGTTTCAAGTCTTTTCTATGAAGAAATAATGAAGTAAAGATATGCAGTGCCATATACTATGCAGCATTTGTTGCTGGTCTGCACTCACAAAAAAGGAGTTGCATCTGCTAGTGAGGGGGTCACAAGGTAGCAGGTCAGGGGGAAAAACCCACTTACAGGAAGGATGTAACCAAAAATAAACAAAGAAATCTTGGTGTATGTCTTCACACACCAGCATCACAGATTTGGAAATGAAATTTTCAAAATAAATTATTTTGTACTCTGTCCCAGTAATGCTTATTGTTTTTACTGGTAGCAAATTTAACCCGGTGGGGAAGAGGGTGGCGGGATATTAAAATGGCCAACAGAAATGGATGAAGGCCAAGAGGTATGATGTAAGTCTCTAAGCCAGGGGTTCTCAACCTTTTAAAGCAGGGGGCCAGATCATGCCACCTCAGACTGTTGGCAGGCTGGACTGGTGTCCCCCCCCTGCTGCTGCTGCCACCACCAACACCCCCACAGCGCCGCTGCTGCTGCCACCGCTGCCGCCACTGCCAACACTCCCCCCATGCCACCAGTCCAGCCCACAAACACTCCCCCCCATGCTGTCACCACTGCTTCCCTGCTTACCTGTCTGCCATGGATGAAGGCCCATACTCAGGTAGTGCAGCACCCAGGAAAGGCATGCTGGCCAGATGCATCTTCCGCTTCCTCTGCCACCAGCTTACAACATCTGCCCAGCTATGGAGTGGCATTAGGAACACACCAAGCCAGGTGGAGGGGAAAAGGACAGAGGCGATGGTAGCAATGGTGGGAGAGAGGGAGCAGGCTGGATGGAATGGCACTGCACACTGGATCTGGCCCCCAGGCCATCGGTTGAGAACCCTGCTCTGAGCCCTTGCGTTTCCTATCAAACAGAAGCATGTGTTTTGTGTATACAAGCACTGGTGCTCAAAAAAGCCAGATGTAAGGGTGAGGGACTCAATGAGGGAGGACTAGGTGAGGCAGTTGGTGGGCGCACACTCTTGTAGTCATCATGCAGTTTGGAACAAGTGGGGAGTGGAGTGTTTTCTACTCTTTTCAGTAGTTAAGTGAACTAGAAGCAGTTCTATACCCAGTCCTTGCCTTTCAATGACAAAAGCCTACCTACAGTATCTGAGTTATTACCCTAAAATCTCAGTGAATGGGATATTGTTGACCCAGTAACCCCAGCTTAGTGGCAAGTACAGTATCACCTGGAAGTCTTTGTTTTTTGCATACCTTAACTACAAACTAATTCACTCTGTAAATTACAAATTTCTCTGCTAATTCAGCAGTACAGTACAGTACGGATACCAAGCTGGAATTTTCCTCCTGTTGCTTATTTTGCTGAGCTATCTTGAAGCATCATACCAGTGAACAGAAATGCCTCATCTCTGTCAACTGTCCATGCAATTGGAAGGGCTTGTTGAGAAGACCTGTCATGGAGTCTATTCAGTATGTCTCAGTCTAGATCAAGGAGCCCATGACCGGGATTCACATGAAGACCCAATGGTATTAATTTCTAAAGGATCTCTTTAGATTGTGTGGAGGGAACAAGGCACAAGAAGTTGGTTTCAAAAACAGTATTTAGCTAACAATGGCAAAATCGGTGAATAGTCAATATATAATGAAAATACAATTTCTTCAGAAAATGTCACAATATCCAATTGTTTAATATGCAAATGTAAAGTCTATTAAACAGTTTTAACACCAAAAGGTTTCTCTTTCCATGAGTTCTTCAAAAATAGAATAAACCAAGAAAGTGAGATAGAGTCTCTCAAATCCTTTCAAAATGTAAAAGTATCATTGCATACAAAGCTATATCGTATAGGTGAAATTTCCAAACTATATCCATAAAGTAACTGAAGATTGATGAAATTAGTTTCTCTGAGTATATCAATATTTCCAATATTTCGAAGCTGTTTCCTAGATATACAGTTTTTCAATTAGAATTTCGTCTTCAGGAAAATTTCTGAAGAAATAAACCATCATCATAATACTAGTATTCTACATGGATTAGTTACATTCAAAGTTATTATACATTATACAAACAATAAAACATACCTTATTGTGCGTCAAAAAGCCTCAAGATGTTACATTAAGATTGAGTAAGAGGGAAAGACTTATATATGTTAAGTAATAACATGTGAAAATATTACATA
Organism: Bradypodion ventrale; assembly: GCA_035047345.1. Taxonomy (NCBI): domain Eukaryota; kingdom Metazoa; phylum Chordata; class Lepidosauria; order Squamata; family Chamaeleonidae; genus Bradypodion; species Bradypodion ventrale. The sequence continues at coordinate 229,038,149 of JAWDJE010000003.1, read as the reverse complement.
ATCAGTCTCACTGGCAACAAATTTAAAGAGATCACAGATAACATGAGAGATCAAGTTCGCTATTAAGACCGTCTGGTTCTAGGGATCGAAGTTTGAAAATGAAAAAAGCTTCTCTCTGTAACAACAGCTTGTATATTTTGGTCAATTCAAAACTTTTGGGCTTGATGACTTCAAGAACTAAAAAATGAATTTGATCTTCAGTATGGTGAGCTTTCAGAAAATGTGATACTAGGGGTGCACCCATCACCTGTCCCCCGCACCCGTGAACGGTGCTCAGATATCCGGGTGCAGATCGGCCTGGTGGTGACCCTGACATAACGTTTGTTACAAGGACATGTGATTAAATACACTACATTACAAGTTCCACAGGTGAAAAAGTACCTCAAGGTGTGTGTCTATTTTAAATCAATAAATGCAATAGTTTTTGTGTCATGAGTAAACCTGCAAACAGAACATCTTTGACATGTCCTGTAGTGACAACAGGTGGAATGTCCTGTGTGGTAAGATCTGTCCTGGTGAGCAAATTGTTCAAAGAAGAGGTGTGTCTAAATTCTACAATAGGCTTAATCTCACATCCTGGTACATTAGACAAAATTTCTCAGTACCTAAAAATGATTTTTTTAATGTCCAGAGCCAGATGGGTAAACTCGAAGGAACAGGATAACTGTTGCTTCCTAGTATGATCTTTTCTGACAAAAAATGCCTCTCGGAGTTCTGTCAACTTTGTCTAAAGAATGCTTAATCACATGACGGGGATAGCCCCTATTAATTAGTTGGTTAGATATAACAGAAGAAGATGCCTTGAACTCCAGATATGAAGTGGAATTTCTCTTAATCCTTGACAATAGGCTGAAAGGAATATTATTTTTAAATAAATGGGATGATGAGAATCATAATGTAAATATGTGTTCCTGTCAGATGGTTTCTTATATGATTTCATGCAAATGTGGTGATCTTTAATGAAAATAAGTAAATCAAGAAAAGGAATGCTATGTGTGTTTAAATTATGAGAAAATTTGAGATGCGGATTCAGGCTATTGATCCAAGAAATGAAAGCTGAAATGCAATCAGAAGAGTCAAATAAAAATAACAAATCATCAATATACCTTTTATAGAAAAGAAAATGTTCATGAAAAGGATTATTACTACTGTTTAAAATATGTGTTAACTCAAAATCGATCATGTATATATTCGCCAAAGATGGCGCTAAGGGTGAACCCATCGTGACTCCTTTAGTTTGAAGGAAAATCTGATTGTCGAATCTAAAAAAAATATTTTCCAAAGTAAGATCAATAAGGTCTAACAGAAAATGTGTGGGAGGCATTTTATCTGATCTGGAATGTAAAAGATCTGAAATGAAAAGGCGTATGTCATCTAGGGGAACATTGGTATAAAGCGACTCAACATCCATAGTCACAAGGCAACAATTCACGGGGTTGTGAGTACCTTCCAAAAGGGTAATAAGATGTGACGAGTCGTAAACAAAGGATGGAGTCTCTTGCAAGAACTTGTTCAAAAAAGAGTCTAAGTATTGTGCAATTGACTCAAGCAAACCATTGATCCTGGAGACGATTGGACGCCCCTTGAGGGGGTCATCTGGATGTAACACTTTATGCACTTTTGGTAGCATATGAAAAATCGGGATCTGAGAAAACTAGAATACTAGTATTATGATGATGGTTTATTTAGAAGAAATTCTAATTGAAAAGCTGTATATCCAGGAAACAGTTTCGAAATATTGGAAATATTGATATACTCAGAGAAACTAATTTCATCAATCTTCAGTTACTTTATGGATATAGTTTGGACATTTCAACTATACGATATAGCTTTGTATGCAATGATACTTTTACATTTTGAAAGGATTTGAGAGACTCTATCTCACTTTTTTGATTTATTCTATTTTTGAAGAACTCATGGAAAGAGAAAACTTTTGGTGTTAAAAACTGTTTAATAGACTTTACATTTGCATATTAAACAATTGGATATTGTGACATTTTCTGAAAAAAATTGTATTTTCATTAAATTGACTATTCACCGATTTTATCTCAGACGGCTTTCCCCCTTTTACTTGTTTTAAGGTTCATATGTTTTTCAAGTGTGAGTTCATTCTTTCCCATGTCTCCACTGAATTTTATTGAAGGTCTGAACAAAATTTCTCTTCAAACCTTTCTTTATGTGCACAAAACACATTATTTGCAAACATATTTATTTATTTATTTATTTTACATATGGAATTTTATACCTATTTCCCTCTAATATATATTTGTATACATTTTTGATTACGGAACTATGAAAAAAATGAGAAATGCAAAAACTGAAGAACAATTGTAAAAATCCAGCAACTGCAAACTCTGCTGGTTGAAATGAAAATGAGAATTAAATGCATTTCTCTCCTATCCTAGTAAACAGACAAATTTTCAGAAGAATGCATGAGAACACACAATCTAAAGCTTCATCTAGATAAAGATGGATAATAAGGTGCATTGCAAAATCTGCTAGGTCAGGGGTTCTCAAACTATGGCCCATGGGCCAGATATGGCCATTGGTGCCATTTCATGTGGCACGCCGTCACCACCGGTGCCGCCACCAGTGCCGGAAGCTGTGCCATGTTTGGTTCCTTTTGAATATGAACAGCACTTCAAAGCTGTTCTCACATTAAAAAAGGAACCACACATGACACTGCTTCTGATGGTGGTAATTAGGGGAGCGAGGGCAGTGAGCCACATGAAGTTTTTTTGGTTGAATTGTTTTGATAGTTATACTAGCATTGATTGGTGCATTTTTATCCTGTGATTTGTGCTAACTCACCTTGAGAAATCACTGACTGGAAGCTCTGAGATATTAAAGCCAATAATGCAAACTAAAGAAGCAAACATTCCTTGGCTTAGCAACATAGACCCTAGGCCTACCACGTTCATCTACAACAGAGGTTCTCAACATTTTCACACTGCAGGCCAGACCACACCCCTTTAGACTGCTGAGTGGGCCAGACTGGTGGTTCCCCCGCCATAAACGTGTTGTAAACACATTTACGACAGCTGCGGGTGCATTTATGGCATGTTTACAACAGCCGTGTGTAGCGATGTATGGCCGCTAGGGCGGCGTTACGTCCCGGAGGAGACTGATCAATGACAATGCGAGGCAAGGAAGCAGGATCAGATCAGTGTTTATTGGGAAAATGCATACACCTTTTATAGATCAGAAGGCAGGTAGAAAAAACCGTCACCAGTGATTCAATCAAGTCACCTGTTTACTCAGGTTAATTGGGGAAACTCTTCAGGGGAAGTCAATTATGACGGGCAAACATTTGACAGGGGAAGCCTTATTGTTTCGGGCTTACCGGCTGGACAAACATGGTCCCTGTTTGCGCCCGAGGTTAGCGCCAAGCCAGGGGGAAGAATGTTTGCCTAATTATACACAGGAGATGCAGGAGATAGCGTTCTGCCGGTCTGGCAGAGTCGCTGGTCAGGTCACGTTAATTGGGTGAATCAAACCCTATAGCCCTATAATTTATTCACCCCCCCTTGATATGGCTGCCCACAGAGGCCACCGCTAGGAGCCTTCTCACTCAAGAGGCCTCTACCCAGCCATCCCATGCCCAACCGGGCACGGGGAAACCATATCTCCCCTTACTTATTTATATTAAGAGCCTGACAAGCGACCCTGCGCAGAAGTGGCACCAGCTGTTGGTCTGGGATGACGTCACGGGGTTTCCTTCTCCGGCGGCATCTTGAGATTAGTGAGGGAATACATTGAGCAAGACAGCAGACTGTAATGCCTAGTATGACTACCCCCACCACTACCTTGATCACCGTCTGGAGCCACCCCCATGGGATCCACGACCACATCCATTTCCATAGTGAGCTCCACCATGCCCCCCATGCAGAGCCTTCTGTGATGCCAGCCACTATGGAGTGAAGATCTTCGATCTGGCTTTGAATCTTACGAGAGTTGTCCGTAAGATTAAAGCAGCACATACCATGAAAAGACTCGCAGCCTAAGTGGTGAAGCAGTAGGAGGTAGTCGATAGCCGCTCGATTATCGAGAATGGCATGGCGAAGTTCCGCCTGCTCCTGATTGAGGAGCGCTATCGCTGAGGAGGTATGGTTGATGGCCTTTGCTAAACCGCAAGCCAAGCGACCAATCCTCTTTGCGTTGCCGACGGCTAAGCCTGGCACGCCAAAGATGCTGACTGCCAAGGAGAGATACTCGGCAGGTCTCATTACCCTGAAGCTGCTTTCACATGAGCTGTCTAACGTGGTGGTGCGAGTGTGCCGTATGAGTGAAGGGATATTGGATACATTGGAAACATAAGGAACATTGGGACTTGGGGCAATCATATCCTTAGTGGGGAGCAAGAGTGTCAACCGGCTTATGCAACAAATAGAGTCTGTGATATTAGCAGGAATGTAGTTAAACGTATACTGGTTACAAGTGAAAAACCATCCCGATGGTAGGGTGATGTGTGCATATGGTGTGCCGCGTGGCACTGGGTCACTGCAAGTCCAATTGCCGCTGCCCACATCGAGGCATCGGCGTCGGGTTCGGCCGGTTCCGGAGCAACCGTAAATTCGGCCACAGGTAGAGTTCGGGCTGACCGCCACTAGGGGAGTGTGGAGAGTGGCCGCATCAGCCGGTAAAGTCATGGTTAGCCGCATCTCCCAACGGGCATATTCCGAGGAAGCTGTTGGGATGTACGGGCTGAAGAATCACTTCACCAGCCAGTCCCCATCCCGGGGGTGCGCGCCTGGAGAATGACACACCGGGATGAGGCAGGTGCTGAGGATTGAAGCAGAACCAACGTCCTGTCTGAGGCAAAAATCGGACTGGTTGACGAGGCTCGCCAACCTTTCCCAAATGTTGTACTGCATGCGGGCAGAAAGGTCTCCGCCCGGCATTAGATCGCTGGCCTCCAGTGAGGCGGCCTGAACGCCTCCCCCCAAAAGCAGGGTGAGGGTCAGGGTGATGATGACTGCCATGGAGTTGGCATGGATCTGGGCGAAAACTGCAACCACGAAGCTCTCTGGTGTCAGCTCCTTTTCCTCGCGCTGGATGGCATGTTGGGCATCATGGCAGAGGGTCTTGACCATCCCCCAGGTTATCTTCGGTGGTGTCGTCCGCGACCGCGGTCTCTCCCGGCGGGTCCCCTTGGTCAGAGTGAGGTCCTCCATCTCCGGGATCGGGCTCTGGTCGGTCTGTGTCCACGCCATGTGGTTCCAAGTAGGGCTTGACGCACCGAGCTGGAATCCAAACGACACCTGTAGGGGACATAACTGCAGCATACCCTCTCCCCCATGTTATGAGCGGCACCGGGCCCCTCCAAGAAGGATCCGGTGGCACTCGGTACCGGACCATAGGTCGCGGGAGAGCTTCCGAACGGCGGAAATGCTTCTCCTGCGGCGTACAGTCCGAGAAAACATTAAGGTGATTGTAAGTGAACAACACCTTGTTTAAGCAAAACTGTGCTTGTCCCTGTGATTTGGGGAGGGCTGGTGGCTCCCCCCTTTCTGTTTGTTTGTCAATGTAGGACTTTAGTGTCCGATTGACCCGTTCTACAATCGCCTGCCCTTGCGGATTGTAGGGAATCCCAAATGTATGCTTGATGTCCCATGTGGCCATGAAGGTGGCCAACTGCCTGGAGCAGTAGGACGGGGCGTTATCTGTTTTCACGTGCCGCGGCTTGCCCATCGCCGCGATGCAGGAAAGGAGGTGCTGCTCCACGTGGGAGGCAGTCTCCCCTTTCTGCGCCGTGGCCCAAACGAACTGGGAAAAAGTATCTATACAGACATGCATGTATTGCCATCTACCAAACTGCGGCACATGCGTGACGTCCATCTGCCACACCTGATTGGCCTCTGTCCCTCGTGGGTTAACCCCCCACGAGGGCCCCCCCGGCGCCCCTGCGCAATGCTGACAAGAGCGGACTATACCTTGGGCTTGAGAAAGTGGCAGATTGAACTGTCGGGCGAGTGCCTTGGCATTTTGGTGGAAAAAGGCATGACTTTGGATTGGAGTAGTAAAAACTCCCAAAACCGAGCGTTGCTGAACTTCCTTTGCGGCCGCGTCCGCTCTGCTATTGCCCGCGGAAATCGGACCCGGTAGGTCCTGGTGACTTCGAATATGGGCAATATAGAGCGGCTCCGTGCGGTTTCGTAAGTGAAATTGAGCGGTGAGGAACAGGCTAAGCAAATTCTTGTCTATCGCGGGAGTGATGTAAGCTCCCGGTAGACTGTGGAGTAAATTCCTAACATACAGACTGTCAGTTATGATATTTAAACGTTCCTGAGCGAAGGTGCGCAAGGCAAGGTTCACGGCTGCCAGCTCTGCCCGCTGAGCGGACTTCTGTGGAAGAGTTAGCAGCGTGCGCCAAGCTTCGCCCTCCTGCCAGGTCAGGACACCATATGTGCGTCCCCCATCGGTAAAGACTGTCTTGGCCCCCTGAAGTGGGACCAGCGAAAGCAATTCGAACAAGCTGACTGTTCCTGTCTGGAGTGAAACGAGTCTGGGGTCCTTGGGCAAATGGTATGCTAAACTTCCAGTGAAACCTTCCAAAGCTATCGGAAGCGAATCACCTAGCTGCATTAACTGATGAATTTGTTCCTTGGTGAAAGGAACCACAATTTTGGCCAAATCATTTCCTGAAATGTCCCTAGCTCTCAGCCTGCCGCGGTAAATCACCGCGGAAACCAACTCTTGGGGCGGAACAATGTTCCGTGATGATGTGTTAGGCAAGTAAACCCACTCCACAATTTTCGCTCCCTTCTCTGAGTCTACGCCTAGCGCCCCGGTGAACATGGATCCTGACCGTACGATGTACAAATTCAGGATCGGGGCATATGGCCCCTGGGCGATCCTATCCACCCACCTCTGGCTGAGAGCTTGGTTCACTCTCTCGAGCGCCAAGCGCGCGTCTCGAGAGATTTTTATCCGGTCTGCCGGCTGCTTACCTAAAGTTAGCAGCGAGAAGAGCGGTTTTAGAAGATCCGTATCCAATCGGAAATACGGCCTGGCCCAATTGATGTTTCCTAAAACTTGCTGTAACTCTACCAGGGTGACTGAGTCCTGTAAGTTTATCTGGGGTAAAACTGGTGCGGCAAAGGAACGGAGAAGCCGATGACCCAAGTATGAAAAGGGTTCGGTCTTCTGCACCTTTTCCGGGGCAATGAGTAAACCTTTGTCCCCCAGGCTGGCCTGGAGGTCAGAAAACACTGCGCTACCGAGTTGCGGCAACGCTACTAAAATATCATCCATGAAGTGACACACAATAGCTTTAGGGTAAAGGCTTCGGAACTTTGCCAGTGCGTCGTGAACATATATTTGGCACAGGGTGGGCGAATTGAGCATGCCCTGTGGCAAATATTTCCACGCGTAACGCTGCGTGGGCTCGCTGTGGTTCACAACTGGCACCGTAAAGGCGAACCTTTCCCGGTCCCTGGGGTCTAAGGGGATTGTATAAAAGCAATCCTTGAGATCTACAACTAGAATCTCCCACCCCTCGGGAATCATATTAGGATTTGGGATGCCGCATTGAAGCGGGCCCATCGGCTGAATGCACTTGTTGATCTCTCTGAGATCGTGGAGGAGTCGCCACTTCCCCGACTTCTTCTTAATCACAAAAATTGGCGAATTCCAGGGACTCGTGGACTGTTCTATATGTCCTGCATCTAGCTGTTCTTTCACTAGCTGCTTGAGGGCAACTAATTTCTCTCCCACTACCGGCCATTGTTCTACCCAGACCGGAGTATCGGTGAGCCATTTAAGTGGCAACGCCATTACCCGAAGGTAAGGGTGGCACCGTACTGCTGGAGAATGTCTCGCCCCCAAAGATTGACGTGCACGTCAAGAATGTGCGGCCGAATCACCGCTGTGCCGTCAGCCCTTGGGATTGTGACTTCTACCCACTCTCGGCTCCTAAACGCTTCCTGAATGCCACCTACCCCCCACACATCGGAGACCGGCTCAATGGCCCACTCCTTCGGCCACTGGCTTCTGCTTATCACGGTCACATCCGCTCCGGTATCGAGTAACCCTGAGAACACTCTTTTGTTCAAAAATACCTCGATAACGGGGCGCTGCTTCCACTCAATGTTGGTCTCCACTGTCGCTAAGACCTGGTATCCTTGCACTGCCTCACTCGCGCTCGAGCGGTCTGCTGAACCGGGCTCTGAGCTGTCACCGAGCCTCCTCGGGCTGCCTGCCGGCGAGTGACAAGGAACCATGATCAGTTGCGCTAAGGTGGATAACTTGGGGCAGGTGTGTCCAAAGTTGGACCTGGAGAACGCCTGAAAAATTCGAGTCAATGACTCCTGGAATTATGAACATTCCGCGTGCTCCAGCTACACTACGGGGCAAAACTAAGCCTATGAAGCCTCTAGGTAGGGGTCCCATGTACTGAGAATCGACTAGATAGACTGTGCCTGGCAGATCGCATGTAATGTCCGCCTGGCAAGTCAATTCTAGCCCTGTGCTACCTTTGGGGCTGGCCTGTGCCCTAGTAATGTCTGGAATGTGCCTAGCACCTAGTCTAGTTCTGGGGAGTTCTGGATCTGGTTGAAGGAATCCTCTTTTTGGACTGGGGCCAGAGACGTGCCCGGATTCCGGTTTCCCGAACTCGGACAAAACCTGGCCCAATGATAGCCTTTCTTGCACTTCAGGCAGGGGGTGTTCGGAGCCTTGGGACGGCCGGACTTTTGTCCTCCTCCCTTGGATCGGCACTCCCTAGCGAAGTGTCCGACCTTGCCACAGGAGTGGCATGCCCCTCTGGTCTTGCTGTTGCCCTGAGGTCTTTTCCCCCCCTGCACCGCTGCCGCTAGCAGACCCATCTTGTAAGAGTCTGTGCCAACGTCGGAACATGCTCGAATCATGTCCGTTAAGGTGATGTCAGGGCGATTGCCCATGGACTGCAAGATTTTACGGCAGTCCAGGTTGGCGTTGTCCTTTGCTAGCTTGATCATGAGCTCTTCCTGGGCTTGCTCATTCTCAATCTGCCTGCTAATTGCCTCCTCCAGGCGATTGATGAAGTCCATGTAGGGCTCCTGGGCTCCCTGCTTAATGGCGGTGTAATTCTTTGCCGTTTTGCCAGATGCTGGGACCTTGAAGTATGCCCTATAGGCAGCCTCAGCTGACATTTCTAGGGTGGCGAGAGGCAAGTTAATTTGAGCGTTGATGGGCTCATAGTTACCAGAGCCATACAATTGCTCAGGAAGCACCGCGCCTCCCATCCTAGCAGCCCGAGTTTGAGCCTCTAGGCAAAACTCGCTGTCCCAGATCATGTACTGGCTAGGGGTTAGCATCATCCTCATGACGGCTTTCCAATCATGAGGAATCCACATAGTGGTCTCGCACACTTGCCGAAGCGTGCCCCTCGTAAAACGACTTTGGAGCCCTGTCTCTGAAATTGCTTTCCGTAAAGCCATGAGAAGCTTGTACGGGACTGGGGAGTGTACTACTTGCTGTGCGCCCGTGAGCGCGTCCATCTCCATGCGGATTGGACAAATCTGTCTAAGCTCAGCTAGCTCTTCTGCTGACAATTCCCCCTTTTTTAGCTCTATCTCAGCTGTGCGCTGAAGGGCACTCTTCGCGGCTAGGGAACCTGGAGCTGTCAGAGAAGCGCCTGCGCTTCTCATTCCTTGCATTCCTTCGGTGACGTCTGCAGCTGCCACCGCGGGAAGGCTCCCTACGCTACTCTGCTGATAGCTAATTGACGGATAGAGCGCCGTGGGCGCAGTCGGTCTGACTGGCTTGCTTGATGGCTCAACTAACGGGGGTTCTTTGGCCTCTATCCGGACTGGTTCGATCTGCTCTAAGAGTCTCCTACACTTCCTCCATGTACTAACTATCCCTCCTGGGGCTTTCGGGGGTTGCTGAATGCAGTCTCCTATCTGATCCCAGAGCTTCAGGGTTAACGTACCTACTTCTGGGTAAAGCAGGCAGTGTTCCCCGAGGTACGCCAAAAGTCTCACTAATTCCTTGCTGTGAAATCGTAATTTAAATACCCTGGCCAGGATCTTAAACTCCTCCTCTCGAGTTTTTTGGCTAGCGGACGGACTTGGTCTGTGAGAACAAGTCCCCATATTACCTGCAGTTGGGTCTCCGGAAGTTTCCTCCTCGGGACGAGTCGACGCGTCTTGTCAGGCAATAGGTTCGGGCGTCTAGTGTCTGGGGTAGACCTCGGAGCGTGGACCTTCCGCCACGGGCCCTTCTAACGGCCTCTGCGCTGTCAGGGGCTCACAGCCTGCCCTGAGCGGAACGCGTTTCCCTCTGTGGCAACCTTCCTCGAAAGCGGGAGCAAGCTGTAGGAATGCCTCTCTGGAATGCCTCGCCGCAGGCCACTTCTCCGATCGGCTGGCTGCCGGTCGGAGTGCCGCGCTGTCCTCCGGGGTGACGGGTCGCGGTTCGAGCGCAGAACCGGACCGCGTGGTTCGTTACTCACGAGTAGACCTCTCCGGGGTCCCTTACTCACGAGTAGAATCACGTCGGGGTCACCAGATGTAGCGATGTATGGCCGCTAGGGCGGCGTTACGTCCCGGAGGAGACTGATCAATGACAATGCGAGGCAAGGAAGCAGGATCAGATCAGTGTTTATTGGGAAAATGCATACACCTTTTATAGATCAGAAGGCAGGTAGAAAAAACCGTCACCAGTGATTCAATCAAGTCACCTGTTTACTCAGGTTAATTGGGGAAACTCTTCAGGGGAAGTCAATTATGACGGGCAAACATTTGACAGGGGAAGCCTTATTGTTTCGGGCTTACCGGCTGGACAAATATGGTCCCTGTTTGCGGCCGAGATTAGCGCCAAGCCAGGGGGAAGAATGTTTGCCTAATTATACACAGGAGATGCAGGAGATAGCGTTCTGCCGGTCTGGCAGAGTCGCTGGTCAGGTCACGTTAATTGGGTGAATCAAACCCTATAGCCCTATAATTTATTCACCCCCCTTGATATGGCTGCCCACAGAGGCCACCGCTAGGAGCCTTCTCACTCAAGAGGCCTCTACCCAGCCATCCCATGCCCAACCGGGCACGGGGAAACCATAGCCGTGGGCACATTTAGGGTGTGTTTACGACAGCTGCAGGCACATTTATGGTCGTGGTAAACATGTCCATTTCTGCTTCTGTTGCTGGTGGATGCAGGCCACTTGAAATGGTGCCACAGGCCTGGGCCGGTCTGTGGGCCATAGGTTGTGAACCCTTGATCTGCAGTCTTGTTTCATTTCTCTCAAATGAGGGAGGCAAATTGCTCCTTCTATACAGGCAGCAAGTAGGTACACACCTTCTTTACCATCTTCTTGCCAACTAGTCTGTTTTTAGTGTATGTGTTTGAAATCTCTGAGAATCTGTGGGAAACAGTTTGGCAAGTGAGTGCTAACTTTGTGCATAACAATGAATGAGAGATCAATACTTCTGCAGTGTTATGTGATAATATGCTGTAGCTCATGACAAATCTTTTTAGGCCTAATAAAATAGGATTTTCCCCCTTTCAGTTTAATTTAAAGTAACTTTGGTTTGTCTATTGTTTTCATGTAAACTTTTAATCTGCAATGTTAACTTGCCTCCAGCAAACTATGTCTATAGGATGTTTTCCAAACTGAGGAATTCTAAGGGGATTCTAAACTGCCTTTATCAAATAATACATGAAGAAAAAAATTGTTACTTGAGAGAGATGCAGGCAGAGACATAAAAGCAATACAAAACTGTTACTTCTTTCTCTCTTCTAAAAAAAAAAGCCCAATGGAAACATTATCTAAATAGCAGCTGTTGTAATAAATTTTGCACATAGTATAAAAGGTTATTGAGGATGAAACAAGGGTGGGGAAAATGGAAATAAGATTGTCAAATTAGCAGAATCTGAAAGTTAAGAAGACCCCCTACGGCTATAGTTCCCAACAAATCTTGCAATGTTAGAAACATTGTATTGGCTCAGCCTATGACAGGGTATGTAATATAATCTGTCTCAGGCTGCAAATTGGGGGAATTGGGAACAGCAAATGCATAGTCAATAGAGTGACTTTGCCATTTCTTGTTTTGTATTTTATTTTTATTATTTATTTATTTTTCACGCTTATATACCGCCCACTCAGGTACAACCCAACTCAGGGCGGTTTACATAGCGGACAGTAAATACATAAAAGACACATGATAAAAAAGTTAAAAGTTAAAAAAGTTTTAAAAAAAACCACCCCTAAAAGGTGCGCAAGAACCGAAGGGTCCTTGGGGGAAAGCACACTTCTCTATACCAACCACCCAACGGTACCCCCATCCCCACCCGCACCCCAAACTTGGCCCGCCAGCCAGGTCTTTAGTTCCTTCCTAAAGGGCAACAACTCCGTCTGGAGACACAGTTCCACAGGCAGGAGGTTCCAAAGGGCTGGTGCGGACACGGAGAAGGCCCTCCTCCTTGTGCCAGAGAGGCGAGCCCCCCTGGCTGATGGCACAATTAGAGCGCCCCTCCGGTCCGCTCTGGTTGGACGGACAGACGTCCTTAGGGCGATGCGGTCTCTAAGATACCCTGGCCCACTACCATGTAGGGCTTTAAAGGTCAAAACCAGCACCTTGAATTGCACCCGGAGACAAACTGGTAACCAGTGCAGCCCCCGAAGCAGTGGTGAGGCATGGGCATAACGTCCACACCCCATCACCACCCGGGCCGCGGCATTCTGGACCAGCTGCAGCCTCCGAATGGTCATCAAGGGCAGCCCCATGTAGAGCGCATTACAGTAGTCTAGTCTGGAGGTCACCAGAGCGTGAGTGACCATGAGCAAAGAGTCCCGGTCCAGGAGTGGGCGCAACTGGTGAATCACCCGAAGTTGGGTGAAGGCCCTCCTGGCCACAGCCGCCACCTGTTCTTCTAGCAGCAGCCGCGAATCCAGGAGGACCCCCAAGTTGCGCACCGGGTTGGTCTGGGGCAAAACAGCCCCATCCAAAACCAAAGATGGTAGCTCCCGGGATAACACAGGACCCCCCATCCATAGCCACTCAGTCTTGCTAGGATTCAGCTGTAGCCCATTTGCCCCCATCCAGACCCCAACAGCCTCCAGACAGCTGGAAAGGACTTTGACTGCATCACTGGGGTTCCCATGGGCCGAGATGTACAACTGTGTGTCATCCGCGTACTGGTGGTACCGCACTGGTGGTACCGCACCCCGTGGGAACGGATGATCTCACCCAGCGGCTTCATGTAGATGTTAAATAGGAGAGGAGAGAGTACCGAGCCCTGAGGCACCCCATATTTTAGGGGCCTAGGACTCGACCTCTCACTCTCCAACCACACCGACTGGGTCCGGCCCCTCAGAAATGAGGAAAAGCAGGACCACACCGTGCCCTGGATCCCCAATCCTCGGAGCCGTTCCAGAAGGATACCGTGGTCAACGGTATCGAAGGCCGCTGAGAGGTCAAGAAGAGCAAGGACAGATGGATGACCGCCATCCCGCTCTCGCCAGAGATCATCCATCAGCGCGACCAATGCAGTCTCAGTACCATATCCAGGCCTGAATCCTGACTGGAATGGGTCCAGATATTCCGCTTCATCCAGCACCCCCTGCAGCTGAGGTGCCACTGCCTTCTCCAGAACCTTCCCCAAAAAAGGAAGGTTGGATACAGGTCTGTAGTTGGTTAGGATTGCTGGATCAAGGGATGGCTTCTTCAGGAGGGGGCACACAAGAGCATGTTTCAGCAGTGCAGGAAATATCCCCTCTCGAAAAGACGCGTTAATTATAGCCCCGACCCAGCCACCTGTCACTGTCTTAGAGGCTTTTACCAGCCAGGCGGGACAGGGATCCAATGGACAATTAGTGGCACGGACCGCTGTAAGGAGCCTGTCCACTTCATCCGGGGCAACAGGATCAAACCGATCCCAGGTAACACCGCAAGACTGCGCACTGGCTCCCCCCGGACCCTCCCCGTCCACGCCAAGTTTGAACCCCAAGCGGATCCGATCGATTTTCTCCACCAGATGGTCAGCAAAGTCCTCAGCCGATCCCTGCCAACCAGGCACAGGCCCCGCCCTACCCAGGAGGGACCTGGTCACCCGAAACAGGGTGGCTGGGTGATTATCAGTGGAGGCAATAAGGGAGGTGAAGTACTGCCTCCTCACCACCCCCATCGCCACTAGGTAGGCCCTAATAGCGGCTCTAGCTAGTGTCCAATCGGAATCGCTCTGGGTCTTCACCCAGCGGCACTCAAGGCGTCTCTTTGCCCGTTTGAGCTCCCGTAGTTCTTCAGTGAACCACGGGGATGACCTAGCTCCGCGGGCTCTGAGAGGCTGTAGTGGAGCGATTACATCCAAGGCAGATGTCGTCGACCTGTACCACAGGTCAACAATTGCCTCAGGTGAATCGTGTCACCGATCCAGAGGAAATTCCCCCAGTTCCCTCTGGAATCCATCCGGATCCATCAGTTGCCGGGGGCGGGCCACTTTAATCGACCCTGCCTCCTTACGATGAAGTGTCACCCCCAGAAAGTCTAGAGCCACCAGATAGTGATCTGACCATGGCACAGGTGTTATGTCTAGCTTCTGTAAACTCAGATCACTCTGCCACCGCCCCGACAAAAAGACTAAATCTGGCGTGTGGCCACTGCCCCTGGTCGGGCCCTGAATTACCTGAGCCAGGTCCATAGCTGCCATGGAAGCTATGAACTCCTGTGTCACCTCGGAACCAGACCCCAGCGAAGGCAAATTGAAGTCCCCCAAAACCATAAGTCTAGGGAACTCCAAAGCCAATGCCGAGATGGCTTCAAGGAGCCCAGGCAGGGAGTCCCTTACCCTGCAAGGAGGCAGGTACAGGAGTAGGACCCCCAACTGACCGTTAGGGCCCAACTGCAGGAGCAGAGCCTCACAACCCAAAATTTGTGGAGCGGTGGCCCTGGCGACTCCCAATGACTCCCTGGCTATAATGGCAACACCACCGCCCTTACCCACATCCCTAGGCTGGTGCCAAACACCGAACCCGGCCGGACACATCTCTGATAGAGGCACCCCATCCTCAGGTCTCAGCCAGGTCTCAGTGATGCATGCCAGGTCAGCCCGCTCCCCCAAAATAGAGTCTTGTATTAGGGGAGACTTATTACAGACTGACCTGGCATTCATCAGCAGCAGCCTAAGGGCGGGGTCACCCTGGATCAGCTGCTCAGGACCTAGAGGTGAAACCGGGGGGCCAGAACGCGGGACAGATACTAAGCATCGGTCCCGCATTCCCCGAGTGCGGCCCGCCCCACGGTTCCCGCTATAACGCCCTATGCCCATCACAACCTCTAAATGAGCCCCTGGAACCTCCACCATTAACCCAGACGGAGTGTCGCACTCTCTTCCTGGCTGGCAAGACCATCTCCCCCTCCCTCCCTCCCTAACCCACTTAAAACATACCCTCTCACTCCCTCCACCACCCCCAACAGAACTCCAATGACGGGAGTCTCCTCCTCCCGGCCCTGGTCCAAGCGCTGTAAGGCCACGGGGGTGATGGGGAGGGTGGGCGCCGCCCCTAAGGCCGCCAAGAAACCCCAGGTGGGGCCATAGTTCTCCTCCCCACCCTGGTCCACGCGGCATGAGGCGCGATGCTGCAGGGATGGCGAGGGGTGCCACTTTTGAGGCCGCAAGCAACCCCAGGTACGGCCAATGTTCTCCTCCTCGCCCCAGTTCTGGCAGCGCAAGGCTCGTGGCTGCCGGGATGGTGGAGGGGGCTGCTTTTGTGGCCGCAAGCGACCCCAGGTACAATCAATGCTCTCCTCCCCACCCCAGTCCCGGCAGCGCAAGGCTCGTGGCTGCATAAATGGCGGGGGGTGCCATCTTTGGGGCCACAAGCGACCCCAGGTGCAGCCGATGTTCTCCTCCCCGCCCCCGGTCTTGGTGGCACAAGGTCCTCCCTGTAGTTGCTGCGACGGACCTGCACAGCCGGGAAAAATATCCCCTTTCCGAAACCAGCCATGGGACGGAAGACAAACATCCAATGTTCTCAATGGCCTCCACTCCCGAAGATGAAACTGGCTAAGCGGTGGTGGAGGCGGTGGAGGCGGTTGTTGTTGTTCAGTCACACAGTTGATTCTGAACCTTTGTGACCTTATGGACCATTGTCTTCTAGGCACCTCTGTCCTCCACCATCTTCCTCAGCCCATCCAGCTCTGTGCCCATTACATCTACTACAATACCATCTAGCCATCTCATTTTTGGCCACCCCCTTCTTCTTTTGCCCTCCACCTTTCCCAGCATCAAGGCTTTTTCAAGTGAATCCTCTCTTCTCATTTGATGTCCAAAGTACTTTAGCTTCATCTTTATTATTTTACCTTCTAAGGAGCAGTCAAGGTTGATTTCTTTTAGGATCGACTTATTTGTTCTCCTCGCAGTCCAGGGTACTCTCAAAACTCTCCTCCAACACCACATTTCAGAGGCATCTATTCTTCTGCACTCAGCTTTCCTTATGGTCCAGCTCTCACAACTATACATTACCACCAAGAATACCATTGTTTTGACTATGCGGACTTTTGTTTGCAAGGATGTTTCTACTTTTAACTATGTTTCCCAGGTTTCTCATTGCTTGTCTCCCAAGCACCAGTCGCCTTTTTATTTCATGGCTGCAATCACCATCTGCAGTGATCTTTGATCCTAAGAAAGTAAAATCTGTCACTGCTTCTACTTCTTCTCCATCTATTATCCAGGGACTGATAGGCCATGTTGCCATTACCTTGGCTTTCTTCATGTTGAGTCTCAAGCCAGCTTTTGCACTCTCTTCTTTCAACCTAAGCAGCAGTTTCTTTAGGTCTTCCTCAATTTCTGCCATTAGGGTAGTATCATCTGCGTATCTCAAGTTGTTGATGTTTCTCCCAGCAATTTTGATCCCAACATGTGATTCGTCCAACCCTGCATTACACATTATGTGCTCTGAGTATAAGTTGAATAAGCAGGATGATAAAATCCAGTCTTGTCTTACCCTTTTCCTATTCCAAACCACTTTGTCATTCCGTATTCTGTCCTAACTGTTGCTTCTTGACTCTTGTACAGATTTCTCATGAGGCATATAAGGTGTTCTGGTATTCCCATCTCTTTAATTACTTGCCACATTTTGTTGTGGTCCACACAGTCAAAGGTCTTGGTATAGTCAATGAAACAGAAGTAGACTTGTTTCTGATATTCCTTTGTTTTCTCCATGATCCAACATATGTTGGCAATGTGGTCTCTAGTCCCCCTGCCTCTTCAGAATCCAGTCTGCACTTCTGGTAATTCTCTCTCCATGTGCTGCTGAAGTCTATCCTGTATTATCTTGAGCATAATCTTGCTAGTGTGAGGGATGAGTGCAATTGTTCGATAACATGAACATTCTTTGGTATTACCCTTTTTGGGGATTGGAACATATACTGTTCTTTTCTAATCCTGTGGTCATTGTTGTGTTTTCCATATCTGCTTGCATATAGAATGCAATAATTTGATTCCACCATCTTTTAGGGCTTTGAAAAATTCAGCTGGGATACCATCATCTTCACTGGCTTTGTTGTTTGCAGTGCCTTTTTAAGGGCCTTTCTGACTTCACTCTCTAGGATGTCTAGCTCAAGTTCACTGTTCTCATCATTGTGATTATCATAGGTGTTGAGGTCCTTTTTGTAAAGTTCCTCTGTGTATTTTTTCCATCTTTTCTTAATCTCTTCTGCATCAGCTAACTCCTTGCCATCTTTGTCCCTTATCATGGTCATTTTTGCTTTAAATGTTCCCTTGATTCCCCCAATTTTTTTTGAAAAGATCTCTAGTCCTACCCCTTGTGTTGTTTTCCTCTATTTCTTTGCATTGTTCATTTAGGTAGGTTTCCTTATCTTTCCTTGCTTTTCTTTGAAATTCTGTATTCAATTGGTTGATTTTTTTCCTTTCTCCTTTGCCTTTTGCATTCCTTCTTTCCTCAGCTATTTTAAGAGCCTCATCAGACAACCACTTTGCTTTCTTACACTTCTTTTCTTTTGGTATGGTTTTCCTTGCTGCCTCCTGTATGTTGTCCTGCTCCTCTGTCCATAATTCTTCTGGTACTCTGTCTATCAAGTCTAAGCCATTAAATCTGTTCCACACCTCCACTGTGTATTCCTTAAGGATGTTGTCTAGGTCATACATGTCTGGCCTAATTGTTTCCCCTATTTTCTTTAGTCTAAGCCTGAATTTTGCAATCAGTAGATTATGATCTGAACCACAGTCTGCTCCTAGTCTCGTTTTTGCTGATTGTATGGAGGTTCTCCATCTTTGGCTGCAGAGTATGTAATCAATCTGGTTTCGATGTTGGCCATCTGGTGATGTCCATGTGTAAAGTCTACTCTTTTGTTGCTGGAAGAGGGTGTTTGCTATGACCAGTGCATTCTCTTGGCAGAAGTCTATTAACCTTTGCCCTGCTTCATTCTGTGTTCCAAGACCCAAACTTGCCTTTTATTCCATTTACTTTTGATTTCCTACTTTGGCATCCCAATCTCCTATGATAATGTGGACATCATTTCTTGGTGGCTGTTCTATGAGTTGTTGTAGGTCCTCATAGAATTGGTCAACTATGGCTTCATCTGCACCAGTGGTTGGTGCGTATATTTGGATTACAGTGATATTGAAAGGTTTGCCTTGGATTCTGACTGAAATCATTCTGTCATTTTAAAGATTATATCCCATTACTGTTTTTCTCACTCTTTTATTCACAATTATGGCTACTCCATTTCTTTTTTTTCTTGTCCACAGTAGTAGATATTTATTTATTTATTCATTCATTCTTTAAACTTCTATGCCACCCACTCAGGCAAGCCCAACTCAGGGCTGGTAACATCATAATTAAAAAACAATTACAAACAATCAGAGGTATACACAAGTATAAAACAGAATAAAACCAGATTAAAAGCTACCCACATTAAAAGGGTAGCTTTATTTTATAAGCCAACAGGCAGGGGCCACCTTTCCATCTGGACCCAAGACCTGCCACGCCAGCCAGGTTTTTAGACCTTTTCTGAAAAGCAGCAGCTCCGTCTGCACCCTCAGCTCAACTGGTAGGAGGTTCCACAGGGCCGGTGCAGACACGGAAAAGGCCCTACTTCGTGTGCCAGAGCTTAATTCGCCCATCCCTGTCCATTTTAACTCACCGATTCCCAAGATGTCAATGCTTATTCTTTCCATTTCCTTTTTTACCACTTCCAGCTTTCCTTGATTCATAGATCTCAAATTCCATGTTTCTATATAGTATTGTTTCTTACAACACCATATTTCTCCTCCCACTGTCCTATCCACCCCCCTCTTCTGACCTGGTTGTTTAAACATCATTTTTATCTATTTTGCCCCTTTGATTTGCCTTTTGTTCTAGTCCATAGAGTTCTCTTGGCAAACTTTCTGACATGGTTTGCCAGTTTCTACGCCAGTATTTTACTGTCATACATATTATCACAATTTAACACAAAGTAGCAGACTAAAATTAAGTTGATTAATGCTGGATATATGAAACAAGAAATTATATATGTAGTTAAAAGTATCTTGTTAGTCATCAACCTTGGTATGAAAAGGAAAACCTTGGTATGAAAACGAAAGTTTGCTATATCAAGTCAACTACGGTAATTTAATTACTTATCAAATGCATGCAGCTATGAGTCTTTGGTGAGAACATCCATTGCGGTGACTCCTTCCAGCTTCCTGGCTCTGGGCGCTGGTTAGGTCTGGAGGCCTTCGTTGGTGTCCTCTGTCACCCATCCACCTGCAGAGACTCTGCCTGGGCATCTGCAATGACGACTGGGCAGTTGAGGCCTTGGTCATTGCCTTATTTCCTCTCTAGTCCCAGGTTTTTGGATGGGGGAGGGGTCAAGATGGGCAACTCACCTCCCCCTGGGCCTCTTATGGCAACTGGCCAGTTGAGGATTTGGTTGCTGCCTTCTTTCCTCTCTAGCCCCAGGTTTTTGGATGAGAGGAGGGAGCAAGATGGTCCACTCACCTCCCCCCTGGGTGGATATGAAAGGTCCCACTAGCACAGGAGTTCTCAACCTTTTAAAGTTGGGGGCTGAGTCATGCTCCCTCAGACAGCTTCAAGGGCCAGACACTATCATGCCCTTACTCCACCACATGGCACTTCCTGGTGTGATGGAGGTGTTGGTGGGTCACATGAAATGGTGCTGTGGGCCGCATCCAGCCCATGGTTGAAAATCCCTGTTCTAGCAGCTCCTGGAAAGGCTGCAAGTTCATAGGTGACGAGAACTACTAAATGGTAGGTAGGAAGGATCTGTTGAAGGAAAATAGTTGGTTCAAACAGTGATGTGCTTTGGATAGAAGGAAACTAATAATCACATCTGTGTTGTTTTATACATTAGGCTTCTACTCATCTTCTAAGATGAGGGATTCCTTTCCATAAGTATTGTTGTTTTAAGGGTCTGGAATAAACATATTTTGCAACAAGCCAGTACATGTCTACCCTGTTGCTGGTGTTTTTGCAGGTGTGATTTTACTGGTGTGGAGTAAGCATGTCACAAAGAGATGCCAACCTCTCCAGTTCTCCATTAGTTTAGAGTTGGGAATGAGTTTGGTTTGCATCCCTTTAAGCCACAAAGGATATTCTGTTCATGCAGGAAGTCCAAAGTTCTTTCCCATGTGTCTTCACACTCTTGGGAAAGCCTTTTGTCAGAGGCCTTGAAGAGTGTCTGTCAGCCAGTGCTATCAACATTGGTTAGGCTATTGGATAAGAGAGAGAACTGTATTTGGACTGTAGTTTTCACAAGCTTGAAGGGATTTTTTTTAAAAAATCTCACATTTTTTTTAAAAAAAAGAGAGGTGGGAACCTGAATGTCAGGCTTGGAAGGCCTGTTAATAGGACCTGTAGACAATTGTGTCACCTTCTCCCTGTCTCTCCAGTCATGCTCTGGAGCTGCATGGAGTAACCTGGTGGACACACCTGGGATAGAGCAACACCTCCCTCCACATCCATCCATGTTTCAGTTACTCTTGCCAAGTTGACCCTTCCATCCATAATTAAATAATGAATCAGATGACCTTTATTCTGGATCAACTTGATGTTAAGCGCAGCAGCAGCAGGGACAGTTCAGAGAGATTGTGGCTGAGCTGATTACCTCGTATGTCTCCATTCCAACTATCAAATTGTCAGCTAGTTTATGTTGGAAGCATGATATATTAATGCAGAGAATGAACCTTGGGATTGTAAATGTAAAGTTCTAAAGCAGGAGTTCTCAACCTTTTAAAGCTGGGGGCCGGGCCATGCTCCCTCAGACAGCTTCGGGGCCTATATGGCCATTTTACCTTTCCTCCACAACATGGCACTTCCTAGTGTGGTGGAGGAGGAGGGGGCACATGAAATGGTGCCTCAGGCCACATCTGGCCCATGGGCTGCAGGTGGAGAATCCCTGTTCTAAAGTATAGAAAGTAAATGAAAGCAAGGGTTGCTGGCAAGAGGAGAGACTGGATCACAATTTTCACAGCTATTCTATGTAATAATAAGCAATTGAGAGAGGATCAGGTTCTCACTTTGTCTTTTTTTCAAATGCAATTAATTCTGCTACTTTTAAAATGGAAAACTAAAGCTAGTATGGTTCATTAGTTGAATGGTGTTTTAATACTTTCAGTAGGAAATTAAAATATTACGTTTAAAATATCAGTAAACCATCCCCTGGTAATATAACAGAAATATGATCTTCTATTTTCATGCCTGTAGTATGAACTAATGTCTTTGGGTGTTGGAACTTAACTGTTTTATTACCTTTTTGTCTTTATATTATCCTATTATCAGAGGAACAGAATGCTCTGCATCATATATATGAGTCCTGCCTTAAAGAGAGAGAGGAATGTGTGTAGGAACAAGCTGTTAGCTTTTTGTTCCTCATGTTATATATCATAGGACAAACTGGAAGTAATTTATATGTCCTGTAATGTATGGCTGTGAGAGCTGGACCATAAGGAAGGCTGAGCACAGAAGAAGATATCCTGTGGTGCTGGAGGAGACTCTTGAGAGTCTCCTGGATTGCGAAGAGATCCAATCAGTCAATCCTGAAGGAAATCAACCCTGACTGCTAATTGGAAGGACAAATATTGAAGCTGAAGCTCAAGTACTTTGGCCACCAAATGAGAAGAGAGGACTCACTTGAGAAGGCCTTGATGCTGGGAAAGATCAAAGGCAAAAGGAAAAGGAGGCGGCAAAGGATGAGATGGCTGGATGGCATTGTTTCTGCGGTGGGTGTAGATCTGGCCAGGCTGCAGAGGATGGCAGATGACTGAGGAGCCTGGCATGTGGTGGTCCATGAGGTCACAAAGGGTTGGACTTGACTGTGTAACTGAACAACAAAAATAGCTTTATGACAACAAGAAGTATTGCACTGAGAGGAAATAGTTTCCCAGCTCAGGAAAACCATGAGAAATATGAAACCCATGGATTCAGAATCTCTCTCTCTCTCTCTCTAATAGTTGGAATTAGTACGAATGGTGCTGTGAAAGGTATGGAAGTGTTTTGTCTCAGAAACACTTCATATGAATTTAACTATAAATAGAGCCTTCTCAGTGGTGGCACCAATGCTTTGGAATGCACTACCGGTAGAGCTTCAGCTGGCCCCATTTCTGGATATCATTTTAAAAATAACTTAAAACTTTCCTATTCAACGAAGCCTTTAAGAATATTACACCTTTAACAATAAATTAGCTGGTCAGTTGACCCTGTGTGCCCACAGACACCAGGGCATTTTATTTTATTTTTGATGTACTTATTCTGTTATTTTATTTTATTGTTTGTTTTATTATTTTATTTTGTTATTTGTATGTTCACCTCCTAGAGTGAGGTTAAAAAAATAAATAAACTATCATGATTTCCAAAATGTCTGTTGTTTATGTGGGCAAATACATTTGGTATGTTCAAGTCTTCTATAAGCCTCAACTTTTATTAATATGAATAATACATGGTGAAGCATAACGTACTGTGAGGACCAAACTAGTTATTAGGATAAATTCATACTTCCCTTTGATTGACAAGCTCACCTTTCACAAATAAGAATTCTGTTGACATGCTGGACTTGCAATAGACTTGGAAAGAAGGCTCATGTTTCATTTTCCAGTGATCAGTCTTAAAACATAAGAACATAAGAACATAAGAACATAAGAACAGCCTTGCTGGAACAGGCCACAGCCCATCCAGTCCAGCATTCTGTCTCACACAGTGGCTCACCATTTCCTTCAGGGTATTCCCAAGCAGATGCCTTCACCTTCTTAGGATTCCCTGGAAATGGCATTGAGAGATATCCTGCCTATCTCTCCAACCCCGAGGTTGTCCTTAAGTATCCATAATTATAGCCATTGATACCCTTGTCCTCCATGAACTTGTCTAATCCTTTCTTAAAGCTGTCAAGACTGACAGCTGTCACCACTTCTTCTGGCAGGGAGTTCCATAGACCAGTAATCCTCTGGGTAAAAAAGTACTTTCTCTTATTTGTTTGAGAACTAGTACCTAAAAGTTTCATGGAGTGTCCCCTAGTTCTAGTGTTATACGATAGAGAAAACAGTTTTTCCTTATCTACTTTGTCCACACCATGCATGATTTTATAAACTTCAATCAGGTCACCTCTTAGACGTCATCGTTCAAGAGTGAAGAGGCCCAACCGTTGCAGTCTCAGATGGTAAGGAAGGTGTTCCAGTCCCCTAATCATTCTGGTTGCCCTCCTCTGCACTTTTTCCAGCTCCATAATATCCTTCTGGAAGTATGGCGACCAGAACTGTACACAGTATTCCAGATGGGGCCTCACCATAAATTTATAAAGAGGCAAAATGACACTAGATGACCTATTTTCTATACGCTTCCTAATGATCCCTAGCATTGAGTTTGCTTTTCTCACTGCTGAGGCGCACTGGGTTGACACCTTCATTGAGTTGTCCACCAGGACACCAAGGTCCCTTTCCTGGTTTGTCGCAGAGAGTTCAGACCCCATCAGTTTATAAATGTAATTGGGGTTCTTTGCCCCAACATGCATCACTCTGCACTTACTAATGTTGAAGCTCATTTGCCACTGTTTTTCCCACTCCCCCAGTGTCAAGAGATCCCTCTGGAGCTCCTCACAATCTCTCACAGTTTTCACTACCCTGTATAATTTAGTGTCGTCAGCAAATTTGGCTACCTTGCTTTTTACTCCTACCTCTAGATCATTTATGAAGAGGTTGAAAAGCAGGGGTCCCAGTACTGAACCTTGGGGGACCCCACTCTTTACTTCCCTCCACTTGGAGAAGTGTCCATTTAGTGCTACCCTCTGTTTCCTGTCCCTTAGCCAGTTGCTGATCCAGGACAAGACCTGTCCCTTTATTCCATGACTGGTAAGTTTATTCAAGAGCCTTTGGTGTGGGACCTTGTCAAAAGCCTTCTGAAAGTCCAGATAAACAATGTCAACTGGATCCCCCTTATCCACATGCTTGTTGACACTCTCAAAAAATTCCAACAGATTAGTGAGGCATGATTTGCCCTTGTAAAAGCCATGTTGGCTCTTCTTTAGCAGCGCCTTCTCTTCTATGTGCCTATTAATTCTATCTTTTTGGATGGTTTCCATCACTTTACCTGGGACACATGTCAAACTGACAGGTCGGTAATTTCCTGGATCACCCCTGGATCCTTTTTTGAAAATTGGTGTTACATTCGCTACCTTCCAGTCATCAGGCACAAAGCCTGATTTGAGGGAAAGATTATATATTTTGGCTAGGAGATCAGCAATTTCATCTTTAAGTTCCCTGAGAACTCGTGGATGGATGCCATCTGGTCCTGGTGATTTGTTAGTGTTTCGTTTAACAAGACATGCAAGGACCTCCTCCCTGGTTATTTCTATCTGGCTTAGTTCTTTGGTTTCCCTCCCTACGAAGATAGGCTCTGTTTTGGGCATGTGGTCTCTGTCTTCTTCAGTGAATACTGAAGCAAAGAATTCATTGAGTCTCTCTGCAATCTCTGTTTCCTCTTTAATAACCCCTTGCCTTCCATTGTCATCTAATGGTCCAATGGCCTTCCTAGTTGGGTTCTTACCTCTAATGTACTTAAAGAAGCAAGGCTTAATTCAAATGGCAGAGGTCCATATGGTTGATAAAAAAATTTTTAAACACTTGAGAGAGCACTGTACCAGAATTTCATCCTACGATCAAAACTGCTAGGTCACATAAGAGTAAGGCTAGTTTTTTCACATTTGCTCAACCAAATATTTCCTATAGTTCTTTTGAAGGAACTGTGCACCATTGTCTCTTCAAGTATTTATATATATTCCACCTTTATTCCCTGGTGGGAACCCAAAGTGGCATATAAAAATTTTAAAATGAGCAATTAATGAAAACTTCTTGAATGAGATTTAAAACTATAATGTATACACATTTAAAACAGTTCTAAACAAGCCTTAAAATTTAACATTTCCAAAAAAAATTTAAAGACTCCCTCGATCTCAATTGCCTTCTCGATATTTAAAAACCTCTCTAATGAGGTATATTTTCAGATGGTGGCAGAAGGAAAAGAGTGAAGGGCACAACTGCACTTCGTAAGAGAAGAAATTGCATGATATAGGAGCAGTAACAGAAAACAAATTGTGAACTTCATTTTGTTTAGAGTTGATAGTTATTCATATACTAGCTGAGTGCCCGACTTTGGCTGGGGGAGTATTTATGGTGCTTGGAAGGCCCCCCAACACATACCAACCCAGACTTCTCCCTGTGAGACACACACACACACATGTGGACGTACCATGGTTGTTTGGAGGTATTGTGTGTCTGTCTGTCTATGTGTGAGTATTCCTCCTCCTGAGTTGGTTTTCCTTCTCCCCGCCCCTCGTGTGTGTGTGTATGTGTGTGTGTATCTGTCTCTCTCTCTCTCTGTGTGTATCTGTCTGTCTCTCTGTGTGTGTATCTGTCTGTGTGTGTGTGTGTGTGTGAGAGAGAGAGAGAGAGAGAGGTGGACTGTCCTGAAGGAAAGGGGTGGATGGTTGCAAGTTTCAACTGCCACTCAGGCCCCACCCCCTTCCTTCTTGTGCCTTTTGGCGCACAAGGCACTATGGGGGTTGTAGTTTTTCTGTTTTTCCCATTTTGTGGGGCCCACACACCCCTCTGGTCTCAACACCCTGATGTTGACCATCTCTCCCATGCCAGGTAAGTGTGTGCACAGTTTGGACGGGGACATTTAAGGGGTGTGGATTTGTATTCTGGACTCACACGGGGACATTTCTCTTTTATAGGTATAGATATATGTACAGTTAAACTGAGTGCATCAGTTTAAGTTTGCTGCAGTTTACAATGGCAAATCCTATGGAAATGCCATCCCGGTTTACAAATTTTAATGTATTTTTTTTGTTTACAATAATCAATTGAGGACCTTTTTAAAAATGTTCAATGCATCCCTAAGGATGTTTCATTCTACAGTTTTTTTGGGTTACAACAGAGGGTATTGGAACAGACCTCCATTGTAACCCGGGGTTTTACTGTATCTTTGTTTATCAACAACCTGGAAGCACAAGGCAGGAAAAGGGTACTGTTTCCATTCTAAAATCATTAATATCTTGCATATGAGACTCTGAAGGTTTTACCTTCAGCAAAATGGGTTATTCTAGTGTGCAATGCAAATCAAAACACTATTTCGTGTAATTTTAAAACAGTTATCATAAAAGTCTAACAAGGACATGTTGCTCAAAATGCCAGAACAAGAGAGACAAGTGATATAAGTGTAGAAGATGTTGTTAATTTCTGTTTCCACAAGTAAGAGACAGTTCACACAAACATTTCAGTGCAGCATCCATCTTGAACTGCTTGTGTGATTACTTCATTTATTTTAACATGGCATATTTGATCATGGCTATTGCTCTAAATATAGATGAAACATTGGCATGGTAAGGTGTTCGCTGCACAAGGAAGCAATGGGACAATCACTTTTGCAGGTATTGAAGACCAGCTTTGCCAAGAATGTTGTACTCACCACTCGTTTGAGCATTCTGTCATGCTTTTCTGGCTTTGCTAATCACTTTCAGGCAAGACTGTGTATATAAAAAAGAAGCACCACTAGCCTTAGGAAGTCATAATGCTGTAATAATGCAGTTCCTTGGATGGAGCACTTCACTTTTCATTGAATGTTTGTGAAAGCTGAACAATTCAATATCCATAGGAAGCAATGTTGTGAACTGATGGAAATAATCCAAGCTTAATAGAGTTCTGTCAAGATAACACTCTGGTAATAGCAAACACCCTCTTCCAGCAACACAAGAGGCGACTTTACACATGGACATCACCAGATGGCCAACATCGAAACCAGATTGATTACATACTCTGCAGCCAAAGATGGAGAACCTCCATACAGTCAGCAAAAACAAAACCTGGAGCAGACTGTAGCTCAGATCACAACCTACTAACAGCAAAATTCAGACTTAGGCTAAAGAAAATAGGGAAAACAATCAGGCCAGACAGATATGGCCCAGACAACATCCCTAAGGAATACACAGTGGAGGTGAGGAACAGATTTAATGGTTTGGAATTGATAGACAGAGTACCAGAAGAATTATGGACAGATGTGTGGGACATCATGCAGGAGGCAGCAAGGAAAACCATACCAAAAGAAAAGAAGTGTAAGAAAGCAAAGTGGTTGTCTGATGAGACTCTTAAAATAGCAGAGGAAAGAAGGAATGCAAAAGGCAAAGGAGAAAAGAAAAAAATACAATCACTTGAATACAGAATTTCAAAGAAAAGCAAGGAGAGACAAGGAAATCTATTTAAATGAACAGTGCAAAGAAATAGAGGAAAACAACACAAGAGGCCAGACTAGAGATCTTTTCCAAAAAAATTGGGGAAATCAAGGGAACATGCAAAGCAAAAATGACCATGATAAGGGACAAAGATGGCAAGGAGTTAGCTGATGCAGAAGAGATTAAGAAAAGATGGAAAAAATACACAGAGGAACTTTACAAAAAGGACCTCAACACCTATGATAATCACAATGATGAGAACAGTGAACTTGAGCTAGACATCCTAGAGAGTGAAGTCAGAAAGGCTCTAAAAAGCACTGCAAACAATGAAGCTAGTGGAGATGATGGTATCCCAGTTGAATTTTTCAAAGCTCTAAAAGATGGTGGAATCAAATTACTGCATTTGATATGCCAGCAGATTTGGAAATCAAAACAGTGGCCACAGGATTGGAAAAGATCAGTATACGTTCCAATCCCAAAGAAGGGTAGTGCCAAAGAGTGTTCAAATTATAGAACAATTGTGCTCATCCCACACGCTAGCAAGGTGATGCTCAAGATAATACAGGATAGACTTCAGCAGCTCGTGGAGAGAGAATTGCCAGAGGTGCAGGTGGGGTTCAGAAGAGGCAGGCGGACTAGAGACCACATTGCCAATATACGGTGGATATGGAGAAAACAAAAGAATATCAGAAACAAGTATACCTCTGCTTTATTGACTACACCAAGGCCTTTGACTGTGTGGACTACAATAAAATGTGGCAAGTACTTAAAGAAATGGGAATACTAGAATACCTCATATGCCTAATGAGAAATCTGTACAAGAGTCAAGAAGCAACAGTTATGACAGAACACGGAATGACAGAGTGGTTTGGAATAGGAAAAGGAGTAAGACAAGGCTGCATTTTATCACCCTACCTTTTCAACCTATTCACAGAACACATAATGCGCAATGCAGGGATGGAGGAATCACAATATGGGATAAAAATTGCTGGGAGAAACATCAATAATTTGAGATATGCAGACGATACAACCCTAATGGCAGAAAGCAAGGAAGATTTAAAGAAGCTCCTGATTAGGTTGAAAGAAGAGAGTGCAAAAGCTGGCCTGAGACAACATCAAGAAAACCAAGATAATGGCAACAGGCCATATCAGCACCTGGAAAGTAGATGGGGAAGAAGTAGAAGCAGTGACGGATTTTACTTTCTTGGGATCTAGGATCACTGCAGATGGTGACTGCAGCCATGAAATAAAGAGGCGACTGATTATAGGGAGACAAGCCATGAGAAACCTGGGGAACATAGTGAAAAGTAGAGACATCAACTTGCAAACAAAAATCCGTATAGTCAAAGCAATGGTATTCCCGATGGTAATGTATGGTTGCGAGAACTGGACCATTAGGAAGGCTGAGCGCAGAAGAGTAGATGCCTTTGAGATGTGGTGTTGGAGGAGAGTTTTGAGAGTACCCTGGACAGTGAGGAAAACAAATAAGTCAATCTTGAAAGAAATCAGTCCTGACTGCTCCTTAGAAGGTCAAATAGTAAAGATGAAGCTGAAGTACTTTGGACACCAAATGAGAAGAGAGGATTCACTTGAGAAAGCCTTGATGCTGGGAAAGGTGGAGGGCAAAAGAAAAAGGGGACAGCCAAGGATGAGATGGCTAGATGGCATTGTGGACGCAGCAGGCACCGAGCTTAGCGGGCTGAGGAGGATTGTGGAGGACAGGGCTGCCTGGAGATCAATGGTCCATAGGGTCGGAATCAACTGTGCGACTGAACAACAAAAAAATCCAAGCTTTATACAGTTCCCACTGTGGTATAGTGGATAGAGTGATAGACTAGGACTCTGAAGGCCAGGGATTGAATCCCCACTCAGCTATAGAAACCCATCAGGGGAGTGGAGCTGGTAAAATCATCCCTGAAGTATCTCACTTACCTTGAAAGCCCTATTAGAGTTGCTCTAAATCACTTCTGACTTGACTGCACATAACAACAACAAATCAACAGTTAAGTCTAAGCTAAAGAAGCCACGGTTGTCATTAGCAACCCTGTTATCCAAATCAGCCTTGAAACATATCCACTATTAATGTCTGTCACAACTTCATTTTCTCACCATCTGTCTTTATGTGTAATATCCAGTGTGGATTTTTGTTAGTTTTTTTTTAAAAGGTATGAGTTGACCTCTTCGTGAAATTTGATTAGCAGGACTAAATATTCCATAACCTCAGGGATCTACAATGTTGCAAGACTCAATGGTGCAGTAAAGGGGGAATATGGGGAACCACAGTTTCTTCATGTTCCCCATTCATAGCAGCATCACTGACCTCATCTGCTAGAATACCAGAGTAATTAGTAGTGAATTCAGGTGACAATGAGGTTTCCAAGTGTTACTGCAATTTGGATATCAAAGAGTAAACAAAACAAAACAAAAATACAAAATCCATTGTGACACCTTAAAGACTAACTGCTATATTTTAATGTTAGTTTTTGTGGATCAAGTCCATTTCATCAGACATAAGAGTGAGACTTCATGGCCTCAATTTATACACATCAATCACAGATGTTCTTCCTCGGTAGTTATCTGTACTAATTTGTTCACCAATAACCTACCAGGAAGTCAGATTAACATTGAAGAAGTCAAAGAATGAGGTGTTAATCAGGCAGAAAATATTATTTTCTCTTTCTTGGATGTGGCTGCTACTTCAAACCAGCACATTTCTTGCAAGTTTTTGTTTTGTTTCTTTAATTAAAAGTCAAAGGTTGTGTTTCAATTGGTTGAGGATCTTTGATTAAAACTGATTGTGCTTCACAAGTTCAACCTATGTTGTCAGATGGAAGCACTGCTGAGTCAGTGGAGGTTCTTGTGAAGTTGTACTGAGTCTAATCAATTGGGTGTTCCAGCTTGTGTAAACATGTGTGTGCAAGAGTGCCCACAAGATTTTTTTCTATAGGGTGGACAAAACTGTCTGTATGTGAGTATAATTTTCCAATCATAGCATGCACCACCACCAAACCATACTTCTGTCTGTATATTTTTAAGTGTAGGACTCTGTCACACTCTCTTTGTCCTCCCACTGTTGATACCTGTAGGTACTTTTCCATAGACTTGATCAGGGCCAAAAACCTGCATGTATCCAACATGGTTTGGAGTTCTTTGGAGATGATATTTAATTCCAAAGACAAGTGTGCCTTTTTATTAGCTCATCAAAAACAGCAACATGCCATCAGCAATTTGTGAAGAAGTGCTACATTTCTAAAACAGGTGCGTCATGATTATCACATTCATGACAGGTTGTCAAAAGATCATCACTCTTCTATGGCAGTCTGAAGCATACATGTCAAAGAAATGGGACAGGGCAAAATAATAAGATACTGATGAATTGCTGTTTTTCTACTTTAAAGTTCTGTGAAGTCATTTCACTAGTATTTTCTTTGGATGCACTGGGCAAAAGCCAATGTCAGTAAAGCAAGATAGGGGTGCAAGTGATTGGTTGGCCTACCAATCAGGGAGCAGATCAGTCTACCACGGAGACAGAGGCAGGTCTAATGGCAGTGGAGTCTGGGCTATTGGTTATCAACAGAGGCAGAGAACAAGAAGCCTCAAACACAAGAAATTGTCAGAGGAGAATTTTTGTGTTGGTTTTTAGCCTCATTCAAGATGGAGATTCAACATGTGGGATACCCTTTAGATTATATACCAGGGGTATTGGAATATGTAAACCTGATGGCCTCATGTGTTGGAAGAGATGGAGCCTAATGTGTGATGGACATGTTATACTGTAATATCATTGGCTGGAATACTTTAGGGGAATGGTAAGGAGGTGGACGCTGAGGGAGGAGATAAAATCCAGAAGGTAGGAGCCAGGAGACTCACTCTGTTAGAACCGATGCTTGGAGCTAAGGGGGAACTGCAATCATGTTGTTGCTTAAACTAAAAGGGGCCCACTGGTCTTTCCCCCCAAAAGCAGCTTTCTTTATTTTGATATGCTTTCTGAACTTTTGCTAGATTTTATTATGTACTTACTTTGATTACAATATATATTTTAATTACCTGGAGTATTTACTTGGCTCAACACACCTTATCCACACAAATCCCATGAATATTTTGCTCACCACCTAGATCCAGATCAGGAGTGAGAAGGCAATCTTTATGGAAAAACCTGGACTGTTTGGCCAGAAGAGCAGGCAGTATCAGGCGGGATCCCATTGTGAGGAGGCCGAAGTGCTTCTTGTGAATAAGAGGATCCTGATAGAAATCAGTGGCCAGACTGAGTTCCTATTCCTGTTTTAAGCCCTGGAAACCTGGGGACAGAAAGGCAACCTCTAGAGGGGAAGGATCCCCGAGCAAACCCTTGGAGAATGGGGGATATAAAGCCACTATATCTCAGGGTGAAACAGGCTACCTACTTGAAAAGGACCAGGAGAAGGAAGCCAGAGAGACAAGAGGAGAGAGCTACTGAATAGAGAGAGCGCAAGGGAGAAATCACAGAGGAAGAGACCTGGTGGGGGATGCCCTAGCAAAAAACTTCTTGGGGTCTTATTGGATGGAAGACTCCCTAGAAGCCTTGGCCACAAGGGAAGTAAGATTCATCTTCAAGTACTGTAAAGTAGAACCTTGGATAAAGTCCAAACTCCATTCCACAAGTTTGGACTTTATCCAATTTCTTTCCTCTTGTCTCTCTGGCACATTCCTAAAAGGATTTTGAACTTTCTAGAAAATGTATGCCAAAAAAAGTGTATTGAGTATATGTGTGCTATTGCAGAGAAGTCTGAAGTAGAGCTACAGTGATGGCACTGACAAATAATGTGGGAAATGCTCCAGGAATGAGACAGTCAGATTCATATCATTTTGCATTGATTAAACAACATAAAATCAATGTAAATCAGCCCAGAATTGTTTTTCCCCATCTATATTATTAACCTCTACTGCCAAGGCTTCTAATTTTTCCTGCGGGATTTGCTTCAGTTCATAGGGTGTGATTATTTGAGCCAAGGCCATGGGCAACCAGGTTCTTGATGGTTCTCCTGCTTCCCAGTTCAACTTGGGGGAAAGAGGAAATAAATGAGCACTTGCTGCAGTGTTAGTTTCCATCAACTGAACACTCCTTTGCCCTCAAACCATTTTTTTCTAAAATAGGCTTGGCACCAGTGCTGGAGCATCCCCTCCCAAAAAAAGGAGGGAGGAAGAAAAAACAGAGAGAGAAAGTGATGAGGAATTTGGCAAAGAGGATGAAATTGTTAAGGTAACTGTACTGTAATTGTACTGTAGTTGGGCCTCTAGCAAATCTGGACAGCTACAGTAGAGAGCTGCCTTAACAAGGTGCTAACAAGTGCTATTGGCAATTTCCTTCTGCTGCTCTGTGATTGGCTACAGCGAATTTACCTCAGGAAACTGGACTCCTGGATGCACATTCACAGCAAGTGATTGTGTGGATCTCAATTTCCTCCACTATATTGATGCACACTTACTGGTAAGCTTGGCAGTGAAGATGTTGTCCTTCCTCCTTTCTAGAACTACCCCATGTACACTATTTTACAAAAGATTTCAAATATTTTAACTTAGCCCTAAATCCTATACCCTTACAGAATGGAATAAAAATGACCATCCACACTCCTACTTACTGAAGACTATTCAAGTGTAGACTCAAAGGTTTTGCAAATATTCTTATCTTGAAAAATATTGAGCCCTTGGAGCAATACCTAAAGGATTCTCTAGATATTTGGAGATGTTGGCTTTATTAGACTTGAACATTCCAATTTTACAATAAAACAACTTCACTAGGAACTGCATATATACTTAGGCATTACCTTAACAGTTCTTAGATCCTTGCTTAGGTCTTCAACTGTTAATTTTATACCAGTCTTCGACTAGGAATCTAATGATAGATTTTTATAATAAAAAGGATAAAGATGCAGATCTAGAAACAAGCAAAGAAATTTTGATTGTGTTCTTAAAGGAGAAATTCTATTGCCATATCTTGTAGGTCCTGCCTAGGAGTAAGGACAAATATCTCATGTAAGGTGCGACAAAAATTAGCACCTCTTTATCATGTATGACATGATGATAGAAGCATTTTAAATTTCTAAAATTTGAAATGTCAAAGCTCATCCTGATTGAAATTAGGGTTCCTGCTTTCAAAGCCCTTACCAATATTTGGCATTCATTTGAATTACTTTGCAGCTTTTATTTTTACAGAGGGCCAGACTTCATGTGTCACTAATTAAGTGAGCATACTGTGTGTGTGTGTGTGTGTGTGTGTGTGTGTGTGTGTGTGTGTGTGTGTGTGTGTGTGTGAGAGAGAGAGAGAGAGAGAGAGAGAGAGAGAGAGAGAGAGAGAGAGAGGTAGCTCCTATGGGAATCTGAAGAGCACTGGTACTTTGGGAGCCGACAACCAGAATGTAATCCTCCCCTTTCTAGATACCCCTTCACTTACTGCTATTTGTGTTGGAAGCAGTAGGTCACTTTTGATACTCTCTGTTTGTGTTAACACTTTAGCACTGGCATGGATACTGAGGGTAACCTTTGTCTTCAAAGTCAGCAAGTAATTTTTAAAATTCTGATACAGTATAGCAATGAGTTTCACACAGCCACTTTCGTCCGTTGAGGGCTATTCCATCTTCTTGCTGATGCATATGGTGGCCATTCCATTGCTTTTTTTGCCTGTATGTGGAGCCAGGGCTCCTGCACAGATATGTGTGTTACCTGTGATGGTCCATCCAAGTCTTCATTGTGGCATTCACTAAATATGTGAACTGCGTATATATTATATTCTGCATAGTATCAGCTTTAACATTTACCACCTAAAATAATATGTTCTTGACATAGGAAAGACATATAAGCTATCAAATGCTGGCTGATAGAGTGAAGTCAGAAATCCTTGCAAAAATGTATGAGTATTTGACCACTATTCCAGATATATAAAGTGACCTAGGTGTTATTCATACCTGTCAAGTTGCAGTGGTGAAAAAACAGGAAGCACCACTGCCTCTGATGGGTATGCATGCGCAAAGGGGTTACTGCAGTGGTGCGCATGCGCAAAGGGGTTACTGCACATGCACAGCAACCCCTTTGTGCATGTGCACCGCTGCCTCTGACGGGCGTGCATGCGCAGTAACCCCTTTTCTGGCTGTTCAAATACGGGGATGGCTGCGTAAAGGACCGGGAAAGAGGGGTGAAATATGGGATTTCCCGGCCAATATGGGATACTTGACAGGTATGGTGTTATTATGTGACTGATGAGAAAGATGAGCATACAGATTTCAACAACAACAATGGGGATGATGGACATGAATAGCCCTGGGAGTTGGTTTTGATTCTTTAATTAATGGAAGCATCAGTCCCTAAGGCAAGAAGAGAAAATGGATCCTGGGATAGGATTTAGAAACAGTCATGCATAATTACCATAAGGTTGACTTAAACATAGTATTCTAAAAGGTAGTTTCTATTTTCAGCACACATAGAATATAGCCAATTATTTTGCTTGCAGCCCACATGGTGATGCAATTTTCTTCCACTTATATTTCTAGAACTTGAATCATTTTTTTTTAAAAAAAATAATTCACCCCTTAATTATTCATTTAGGAATTACTTTGTTGGATTCCCGTGAGTATTATATTAGGAATATATTTTGTTAATCAGGTATTTAAAATTTAAGAAGAATAAAGGTTTGGGCTTCTCTGTGAAATTATTGAAGGTTTAGATTGAAATGGATGTGCAAACAGGAGAACCTTGTAATTTGTGCTGCTCCTCTCCTCACTCACAAACACAAGTTTCCAATACGTGGACTTTTATTTATTTCAATATTCTTGCCATCCCTATCTTAACAACATTCACAGCCTTTCAAGGCTAAAATTGAAATAGCAAGGCTAAAAATATAAATCAAAAGCATTAAGCCATATTCCAAGCCTCTAACATGATTCTCATATTCAAATAGAATAATTATTTTTCTTTACTTATCTGAAAAATAAAATAGGAAAAAACCCACAAAGGAAATATGTCAGCCTTTGAAGTATCTCGTTTTGCAGCCAGTGAAGAAACAACTGACGCCAAGGATTTCAAGTGCCCAAGAAAGTAAAAAAAAAATTGGGATGAGTCAATGGTCAGATGTGAGCTTGCTCTTGTCAAGTTCAAAGCCCATGCATAATTACTTTTTTCTTTGTTTGTACACACGTTTTCTCTTCCGCACAATGGATGGGTTCTGTGGAATAAGCATACACACAACTCACAGAATCCCACGGGACTCAGTCTCAGCTTTAAACCCGGAAGTTCCAAGTGTGAACTCCCAGCATGTCAACAAAAGCCATCTGTGAGTTGTCTATGTGTTGTTGCTCTTTTAAATATATTAGGAGGAATAGGTACTTAATTTAACTATGCTTTTGATTGGATGGTGGCAGTGAGGCATCTACTGAAAATAGGACTCATCTAGCATTGTAGGTGTTTGTTCTAAGCTACATGAAGAAATGCTGCAATATAATAACTTTGTGTCAGAGATTACTCTGGATTGAAAGGGATTTTTTTTGCTGAAGAAACTCTGCTCAGGGGACGCCCGCATGAGGCTCCTTTCATGTCCTCAAGTGCAGACCTCGGGTATTGAAACCCGACCTTCCAGTCTCCAAGCTCAGCATCTAAACCACTAAGACACTGGAGGAGCTGCTGCTGCTATATTAAAGATCAGTAGACCTTAAAATCTTCCTTCGCAGTCTTGATAATTCTAGATCAGCCTGGTCTCCAATTGACGTCTTCCCTCTCCCAAAGGCAGCATCCTCTCCTTCATCAATCTAATGGGAAGATTAGGACAGGCAATTGAGAGCAAAAAAAATCCCAAAAGGTATGAGGTGATAATTTAATTTAATTTAATTTTTAATTTTTTATGCCACCCACTCAGGCGAACCCAACTCAGGGCGGCTTACAATAAATTAAAAACATATAAAAATAGATTAAAAACTCCAAGTCAACCACCCACTTACCCACCCTCCTACCCCCACCGTATTCATAAAAGAATAAAAGGGATATAGCAACACAGAGGGAGGGACACTAAAAGAGCCAACAGGCTGGGGCCGTATTCCCATTTAGGCCCCACACCTGCCCCGCCAGCCAGGTTTTCAAACCTTTCCTAAAGCTCTATAGGAGAGAAATGGCATAATCCAGGAACATATTTTGCCATTGCCCATTACTGGACTGTGGTTTTCCTCAAAGATGAACCACCTCCACCCATGAAGGATCCCTTCTTGAGTTAGAAATTTGAAAGCCAGGGTTCTAAATCACAAGGAGAGCCTCCTTCTGATGAAGTCACATACTGTAGGAAGCAATGGAAAAACAAGAGAGGGGTGGAATTTACATTCTTGTCCTGGTTTTTCTTTTTCTTGTCCTCCTCTTATGTTGTGTCTCCACAGTAAGAGGAGAGTTTAGTTTCTTTTTGTGTAGAATTGTTTATATACTTCAATTTCCAGAAAAAAGGTTATTTTTTTAAAAAGTGGATTTCCTTTCTATAACAAAGTACAGTAAAACCCCGACTTACATATGCCTCAAGTTACATAATGATTTTGTGCTAAAACCATATCTCGATTTACATGATTCCCTATGGGTTGCTTCAAATTACATAAAGATTCTTTTTCCTATGGGTTTGCTTTGAGTTACGTAAAAAATCATTTCTCTATAGGTTTGCTTCGATTTACATAAAAATTTCATTTTTCCCATGGGTTTGCTTCAAGTTACATAAAAAACGATTTGAGCAAAAGCCTACGGAATGGACTTTCCCCCATAAGTAGGGGTTTTACTGTACAGTGATAATCTACAATATGTAATAATGTTCTTGTTGGCAACGAGCTAACATCAGCATGATTTTATGAAGAAATTATCTGATGAGGATTAAACCTTTTTTTTTTAAAGGCCAGGATATACATTTGCTTTATTGGAAGTAATGTGATCAACATGTCAAGGGTCTCTTGAAAACATCATATCATGGCTGCCAAATACAATTCTTGCCAGCCTGTTGGGCCAACATATTTTGACAAAAAGCGCTTCTCCCTGAAAGAGAGAAACCTGTAGAGTCAGCTGAACACAATCTTTACCTATAAAGAGGGACGTTAACTGTTGGACTCCAGCATACATGCCCGCACCCATCCATACTGTCATGTACCAAGCCACCTGCACTCACCTTTACCCAGCCCACAGAGCACTGCAAGGATCCCGCAGTCGCCAGTGGGGCAACAGCCACACGAACACAAACAAAACAAAACAACTTCAATTCCCAACGTCCTCCACACTGCGCCACCTCTCAGCCAATCAAGCTGACAGAGGAGAGCAAAGAGAACATTGGGAATGCTGTTGCGCCCAATAGAAAATGAGCCACAGAAAAAAAGTCACTGCACAAATGCAAACAAAAGGAACAAAACTTCAAGTACCAGCATCCTCTGTGCCATGACCACTTCAGCCAATCAGGCTGAAGGGCACAAGTGTGAAGAATGCTGAAAAAGCCAGCACGTGAAAAAAAAACCTCACACAATGGGAGTACAAGGCCGCCGCAGGCGGATGCAGCGCCTCACAGCCTCACTAACAAAAACCCACAAAAAAACATGGTGAGACAACTGCCAGCCTTCTTTCCCGGAGCAATGGGGAGAAGAGGGACTCCCTCTCCTACCCACTATCCCACCAAAGACACGGCGAGACCACCACCGGCCTCAAGGTAAGTTGAGCCAGAGTGGAAAAAGAAACAAGCAGCAGGCAACAATTCATCAAGGGAAGCACACTCCCTGGCGAATAACTGGATGCTGCCTTTCTACTACCCACACCACTATTTTGAGAACTAGCAAGAATGCAAGCGTGGCGCCAAAATGGCCGCCGCGCTCTTTGCGGGCCCCCCCCACAGGACAAAGGATCCGGGTAGTTTAGGGTGTGGCCAGCTCCCTTATAAAAGGGGTGGCCACGAAGCAGCCGAGCTGCCATTTTAGCTAAGCGACGGAGCGGAGAAGTTTTTTCCCTGTGTCTCCGTCGCTCCTTACCTTCTTTTGGAAGCCTTTTGGCGGCGAACCTTCTTTTTCGGCTTCCCTTTGCTCTGATTGCGATGCCTTTGAAGAAGAAGGTGGCTTCGAGTGCGGCTCGCGCTGTCAGGAGGCGCAACCCGGGTCGGAGGACCGCGGTGGCGCCTCCCCAGCAGCCGCATTTGCCGGTACCCGCCGAGACCGGCGGGATGGGGTCTATCACCCCTTGGCCGGAAGCGGGGGACCGGAGTGCGGGCCCGGTAGGGGCTCCGGCCCGCGGCCCGCAAGCGGTGGACACCGCTCCTGGCTCTGCCCATCCTGTTGGGCCTGCTGCAGTTGGGTCGCAGCTTCCCTCGGGGCCTTCTAGCCTTGGGGGGTGGTGTGGCCCCCTGCCTTGGCAGGTGCCTGCACCGACCCTGCCGGGCTTCGGTGTCGGGCAATGGCCCTATTCGGGTCCTGGGGTACAGGGACCTGTACCCACGCCTGTAACGGGCGGGCCGGCCGGCCCTTGGCCCCAGGTCAGCGTGGAGGCCTTACTGGCCCGCGTTGCGGCCCTGGAGGCATCCTTGGCTCGTGCCTGTCATGCTGGGGCTCCCTTTGGGGCTCGTTTTGAGGCGCCGTCGGCTGGGCAACAGCAGGCGACGGGACGGGTTGAGCTGCTGCAGGCGCGTGGCGCGACTTCGGCCACTGCCTCACAGCTCCCCAGCCAGCAGACAAGTGCGGGTCAGGCCCCGGTGATGAGCTCTACGTCGGTCGTGAGCTCCGATGCCCCCAGTGGGCCGGAACCCCCGGTGGGGGCGGCCCGCGGGGGTGCAGCATGTGAGTATGCGGTACAAGCCAGTACACCCACACACATTGCCGCTATGGGGGGGGCTTTCCAATGGCCTTGGCCTCGCGCGGTTGGTGCGGTGGCCCAGCCGCCGGCGCCCCACCCGGCGACGATATCTGCCACCTAGGGCCCCGGGGTCGGGGGATGTTTCTTACACTGCGGGGAATGTTTTGGGGGTGGCTGGGCTAGCACAGGCCCCTTTTCAGATGCCTGCGGTGTCTTCGGTGCCGGTTTCGGCCTTGCCAACGGCGGGGTATTCCTTGCCACTGGGTGACCACTTAGCACAGGCCACCAGAGAAAAGATATGGCGGGGGGAGTATGTAGATATCTTCTCACTCCTAAACAGAGAGCCCACCAAGGAGGAAAGGGAGGGGCAGGATGAGAAAGATAAGGAGCAGGCACGTCGTCGCAAGCCGCCGCGTACCTGGGCCAACTGGCTGCCGGCTTATTTAATCTACATGGCAGTGTACCTGAGGGCGCGGCCGGATTTGGCTATTCCGATGGTCCAATATTTGGACAACATCTATAGGGCGATGGTCGATTTTCCGGGCCCCTCGTGGTTGGCTTATGACGAGGAATTCTGCATGCGGATTCCCCTGCACCCCGAGATGAGGTGGGACGAGCCGTGCCAGAGGCTTTGGCTTCTGTACATGACGCCCACGCGCCCCGCGCCAGGGGAAAGATACCATTGTGGACATGCGGTCCAGCGAGCGGCCCCAGCACAGGTTCCCCGCCAGGTGGCGGGGCAGGGGGTTCCAGCCCGCCTGCTGTGCTGGACTTTCTCGTCCAATGGTTCCTGCAATAGGAAGAATTGCAAGTACAGGCATGAGTGTCCCACCTGTTCGGGCCCCCACGCAGCCTCTGCCTGTCCCAGGCCTGGAGGGACACGGGGCAGAGGGAGGGGTGGACAGTGGGCTGGCAAGACTGCCACAGATGGAGCTGGTTCACCGAAAGGCCCCCTCCCCAATTAAGGTGGACATGTTGGAGCGTTGGCTCACATTGTACCCGAAGGGGGAGGATGCGGAGTATCTCCTTCAGGGTTTTAAGCAAGGGTTCCGTATCCCTTTCATGGGTGATAGGTCCCCTCAGGATGCCCCCAACCTTTTATCCCTTAGGGGGAGGGAGGAGGTGGCTGCTGCCAGCATTAGGAAGGAGGTAGATGCGGGCAGGGTCGCTGGCCCTTTCCCTGCACCCCCGTTTCCCAATCTTAAGGTATCGCCCCTAGGCTTGGTTCCCAAAAAGTCTCTAGGCGAGTTT
Source organism: Bradypodion ventrale (assembly GCA_035047345.1). Classification (NCBI taxonomy): domain Eukaryota; kingdom Metazoa; phylum Chordata; class Lepidosauria; order Squamata; family Chamaeleonidae; genus Bradypodion; species Bradypodion ventrale. Next base: position 228,997,434 of record JAWDJE010000003.1, on the reverse strand, counting down.
CGCCTTATTCATCATTTGTCTTACCCAGCCGGCCGATCGGTCAATGATGCTATCCCTGATGACCTTTGTTCAGTCAGGTATACATCTTTTGACCACGCGCTGCGCATGGTGCGCTCGTGTGGCCCGGGTGCCCTGCTGGCTAAGTGTGACATTAAGTCGGCTTTTCGCCTCTTGCCAGTGCATCCGGGTGACTTTGAGTTGCTGGGTTTCAAATTTCGGGACGAATATTATTTTGATAAGGCCATGCCTTTTGGCTGTTCCATATCATGCTCGGCCTTCGAGCGTTTCAGTACCTTCTTGGAGTGGGCTTTCGTCCGCAGGTCAGGGTCCCGGTCTGTAGCCCATTACCTGGATGACTTTTTATTCGGAGGTGAACGGGGCTGGGACACGTGCACACGTCTCCTCAACACATTTCAGACGCTAATGGAGGAACTCGGTGTCCCTTTAGCGCCCGAAAAGACCGAGGGCCCATCTAACAAGCTAGTATTCCTGGGGGTGGAGATTGACACAGTAGCGCAGGCTTCTAGGTTACCGGGGAATAAGGTGTCCAGGATAGTGGCCCTTATCTCGGATTTGCTGGCCAAGCGTAAGGCATCACTGAGGGAACTGCAAGTGCTACATGGTCATCTCAATTTTGCTTGCAGGGTGGTCGCACCGGGCAGGGCTTTTGCTCGGCGCTTATGCGACGCCATGGCAGGGTTATCCAGGCCTCACCATAGAGTCAGGCTTACCCGGGGCATCAGGGCAGACATGTTTGTCTGGTTACAGTTCCTGAGGGAGTTCAATGGGGTCTCATTTTGGAGGTCTGACCTCCTGGCTTCCCCAAATTTTCAGATCCAGTCTGATGCCTCAGGATCCCTGGGTTATGGGATGTACTTCAATGGGAAGTGGGCCTATGGTGGGTGGCCACCGGCCTGGGCAGGCACGGGTCGCCTGCGCGATCTCACATACCTTGAATTCTTCCCTATCCTGGGGGCTTTGATGCTATGGGGCGAGGAATGGGCCAACTCGGTCGTGCATTTCTGGTGTGACAACGCTGCTGTTGTCCACATTGTCAATGCACAGACTTCCAAATCGCCCAGGGTTATGGACCTAGTGCGCCAGTTTGTGCTGCGCTGCCTGCGCCTCAACGTCTTGTTCAGGGCTAGGCATGTCCCAGGGGTTAATAATGATATTGCTGACGCTTTGTCCCGCTTGCAGATCTCCCGGTTCCGTGCCTTGGCTCCGGATGCGGAGGAATTTCCCTCGCCACTCCCGGACGAGATGTGGACCATTGGCAAGGAGAGGTGAACCGGGCGATCGGCCTGTCACTGGCGCCCCGCACGCGTAAGGCGTATCAACAAGCATTTAATTCTTACAGGGCATTTTCTGCCCAATTTCACCTGCCAGAGACCTGGCCTATCCCGGTGGACCATGTTCTGCGGTGCATGGTTCACCTGCATGCCCAGGGCCTCGCACCTCGCACCATAGCATCCAAGCTCTCGGCGCTGGCTTTTATGGCCAAAGTGGGGGGTCATGTGGACAGCACCTCTGACTTCCGTGTGAGACATGTTTTGGAGGGGTGGGTGCGCGAGCGCGGGCGTTGCCCGGACGACCGGCACCCTATTTCCCCAGGGGTTCTTACCCAGTTGGCCCGGGGCTGGCCAGGCCTCTGTTTTGATCATTATGAGGCAGCCCTTTTTCATGCAGCCACAACGGTGGCATTTTTTGGAGCGCTCTGCATCAGCGAACTTGTGATGCTGTCTAAGGCGGATGCAAGTTGTAGGGCACTGGAACTCGAGGATGTCTATGTTGCCAAAGACTGGGCCCAGTTGAGGATCCGCTCCTCTAAGACGGATCAGCATGGCGTAGGCAGTGGTGTAAGACTGCTACGGTGTTCTTTGGCAGACATCTGTCCGGTTGGTGCCCTACAGGAGTTTCTTGCACTGCGTGGCACGCACCATGGCCCGTTTTTCTGTCACCAAGATGGGTCTCCCCTTACTAAATTTCAGTTTTGGAAGGTGACAGGCAGAGCCCTCGCCAGGGTGGGCCTACCAGGTGCCCGTTATGGCACACATTCATTCCGTATTGGGGCAGCCTCTACAGCAGCTGCTTTTGGGTACTCCGGGGCTGACATACGCAGCATGGGGAGGTGGGGTTCGCAATGTTTTCAGTTTTATGTGCGCCCACTTCCGCCGTGAGTACCAATTCAGTCACCTTACCTTCCTTTTTTCCTCAATTTTCTTACAGACCCTGGGTGTCGTATTACACCGGTGACAGTATGGCTGGTGGGCCACAGCTACGTGCAAAGGGCAGCACGTTACGCTGCGGCGACAGAGTGGGGACCCCGACTGGGACTGGGTGAACACGCCAGTCTCACATGGCATGGTAAGCCTGGGATGTTATGGCGGGAGCTGCTGCCTTTTCTTTTTTCAGGCAGAAGTGCTGACCCACCTGACATTCTCATCATACACCTGGGGGGCAATGATTTGGGTCAGGTCACCGGCTTATCGCTCAAGCATGCGATTTGCGAGGACCTCGCCTACTTGCACTACGTCTGGCCTCCCACAACCCTGGTTTGGTCGGACATGATCCCGCGCCATTCTTACAGAGGGGGCGTTGACCTCATGGCCCTTGACCGCGCTAGGCGCACGGCACGGTCAATAGGGCGGTGGCGCGGTTCCTTGCCGACAGGGCTTGGGGACGGGTCAGTCGTCACCCCGCTATTAGCCTACAAAATTATGACTTGTATGCAGGGGATGGGGTCCATCTGTCGCGAGGAGGTATGGATCTCCTGTTGGGTGATTGGCGAGCAGGCCTGTTGACCGAGCTGACGGTCTGGGGGGGGGCATCAGGCCTTCTTTGAAGCCCCTCCGTGTGGCGGGTAGCACTGGTAAGGTAAACAGTTATGACCCACAGGTATCCGGCAGGTTCGCAATTGACTGGACAACACTAGATAGGAATAAATTAGTTAAACGTTGTCCGGTCAACGACGAACCAGGCGACGGGGTGATGGCGATAGCTAGCCAGCATGCATCACCCCGTGATTTCATGGATACGAGTCAGAGGGTGGGGTCATGAGTTAGATATTGACTACGGTCAACAATTTGTTTGTTGTCAACAAACAAATTGATACAAATTGATACATTGTAACCAATTGCCGTTGGCAATTTTGGGTGGTACCTTACCAGTGTTACTTCGGCCTGCTTGCCTTAAGGATTATGATTGGTCGTTTTACCAATACAAATTTATAATTCGGACTAGGGCATGAATCAATAAATGTGGCCCAATGCTGTTATCCACTTTCAATGGTGTCTGAGTCCGTTATTGGGGGGTGCGCCTGCAATGCAAGCGCGGCACCAAAATGGCCACCGCGCTCTTTGCGGGCCCCCCCCACAGGACAAAGGATCCGGGTAGTTTAGGGCGTGGCCAGCTCCCTTATAAAAGGGGTGGCCACGAGGCAGCCGAGCTGCCATTTTAGCTAAGCGACGGAGCGGAGAAGTTTTTTCCCCTCCACCCCCTCCCTAGTTAACAGTGTGATATTCTGGTCGCTTCGGGGCCGGGTGGGAATTTTTGGCTGGGACCCACATTGGCTTCTGGGTCCTGGCTTTTTTGCCCATCCCACACTGTTGCTATGGTTTGATATAGGGGTTCTTATGCTACTACTGTTGACTTTGGTCACATGGGCGGGTAGCACTGGTAAGGTAAACAGTTATGACCCACAGGTATCCGGCAGGTTCGCAATTGACTGGACAACACTAGATAGGAATAAATTAGTTAAACGTTGTCCGGTCAACGACGAACCAGGCGATGGGGTGATGGCGATAGCTAGCCAGCATGCATCACCCCGTGATTTCACGGATACGAGTCAGAGGGTGGGGTCATGAGTTAGATATTGACTACGGTCAACAATTTGTTTGTTGTCAACAAACAAATTGATACAAATTGATACATTGTAACCAATTGCCGTTGGCAATTTTGGGTGGTACCTTACCAGTGTTACTTCGGCCTGCTTGCCTTAAGAATTATGATTGGTCGTTTTACCAATACAAATTTATAATTCGGACTAGGGCATGAATCAATAAATGTGGCCCAATGCTGTTATCCACTTTCAATGGTGTCTGAGTCCGTTATTGGGGGGTGCGCCTGCAATGCAAGCGCGGCACCAAAATGGCCACCGCGCTCTTTGCGGCCCCCCCCACAGGACAAAGGATCCGGGTAGTTTAGGGCGTGGCCAGCTCCCTTATAAAAGGGGTGGCCACGAGGCAGCCGAGCTGCCATTTTAGCTAAGCGACGGAGCGGAGAAGTTTTTTCCCCTCCACCCCCTCCCTAGTTAACAGTGTGATATTCTGGTCGCTTCGGGGCCGGGTGGGAATTTTTGGCTGGGACCCACATTGGCTTCTGGGTCCTGGCTTTTTTGCCCATCCCACACTGTTGCTATGGTTTGATATAGGGGTTCTTATGCTACTACTGTTGACTTTGGTCACATGGGCGGGTAGCACTGGTAAGGTAAACAGTTATGACCCACAGGTATCCGGCAGGTTCGCAATTGACTGGACAACACTAGATAGGAATAAATTAGTTAAACGTTGTCCGGTCAACGACGAACCAGGCGACGGGGTGATGGCGATAGCTAGCCAGCATGCATCACCCCGTGATTTCACGGATACGAGTCAGAGGGTGGGGTCATGAGTTAGATATTGACTACGGTCAACAATTTGTTTGTTGTCAACAAACAAATTGATACAAATTGATACATTGTAACCAATTGCCGTTGGCAATTTTGGGTGGTACCTTACCAGTGTTACTTCGGCCTGCTTGCCTTAAGAATTATGATTGGTCGTTTTACCAATACAAATTTATAATTCGGACTAGGGCATGAATCAATAAATGTGGCCCAATGCTGTTATCCACTTTCAATGGTGTCTGAGTCCGTTATTGGGGGGTGCGCCTGCAAACAGCGGTGGAGGTAATAGAAAAGCAGCAGCCAGCAATCCACAAGGAAGAGCATCACCCCTTACGGATCGTTGCCTGCCGATCTCCCATTAGGTAAGCCAAGGAAAAAGGAGACAGAGAGGAGAGAACCACCATGAAGCAGATAGCTCTTCTCTGTCTCCTTTTCACCCGACCTACCTACCTAACAAACCTTACCAGATGAAGAGTGAGCTGATTGCCGGCTCTTCCTTTTCCCCATCGCTGCATTGAAACCTAATTTTGAAACAGCAATGGGAAAAAGAGGAAATGACAGACAGGCCGTTCTTCACACAACAAAACACAACAACAACAACACTAAACAGTTAACCAAAACTCCAAGCATAAAAAATAATAAAACACAAATAAATAAATAAATAATTAAAATAAAACCAATAAACAATACAACAATAAACCATAAACTAAACAAACAACACCCAAAATATCAAAGGCTAATGCAAAACCATAAAAGCACACTAAAAACACCTATCTACAACACAAAAAATACCTAACTCAACAAACAATAATATCACAAACTAAACAAATAAATACAGAATAAATACATAAATAATAACAGCCAGAAATAATCAAAAGAATTAAACACATCTAAAACCCAAAATACAAACAAACGAACAAGCAGGAACACTTGGGGGTGGGGGTGGGGGGTTAAGTAGAAACTCTCTACTTAAACCCCGCAGCCCAACACCACATAATCAAAACAAAATCAAAACAGAATAAACAATCAAGAGCACTTACCAAACACGTCCCCCCTCCATGCCTCCGGAACTGAACTGAGCAAAGAAAGAAAATTACAGTACTCTTAATAACAGCCCCACCTAGAGGCCGGAAGAGTAAAAACCAGTCAAAATATGTAAAAAATCAAAATGAAAAATAAATAAATAAATAAAAATAAATAAAGTCAAAACATACAAATATAAAACACCACCCCTAACCCAAAAAACACACATAAAAACTGCCCAGCAAGGTCGGGCAAAAATATGCTAGTACTTTATATTGCTCTGCAAGCATGGCTGACCATCTCCCAGTTTTATATCACTAATGAAATATAAAGAAGATTGCATGCCATAGTACTTACTCTCCATGAGACATCCCTTCACAGGATGTAGTACAGGAGCAGTAATAGAGCAAGGAGTATTCATGTCCCATGGATTTCTGAAGATATTATAATACAGAAGGCAAGGTGATGGAGGGAAACAATGGATAATGTAACTAAGTGGGTAGAAATGTGTGATCTATTTTATGGTGGGGTAAACAAATTTCTGTGCACTCTGGTGTCTAGTCATGCCTGCCACATGACCATGGAAACATCTGCAGAAGCAGACAGTGCTGGCTCTTTGGCTTTGAAACAGAGATGAGCACTGAACCCTAGAGTCAGATACAACTGACTTTTGAGCAAGGGTCACCTTTACCTTAAATTTTTCCAGGAACAGTGGGAAAGGGGGGGGGTCATGAAAATAAACTGGTTTCTTGTTAGTGATTGAAAAAAGAGAAATATGTGAAACCAAAAAGGTGTGCTTTCTAGCTCCCATTATTTAGACCACAGAGGGGGTCACCACATTCCATTCCCACTTCCAGTCCCACTCTGGGATTTTTAAGACAGCTGATAGGATGTAATCATCTATATCTATAAATCCAAGCGTTAACCGTTGGAATGTGACAAAGGCTCCCACACCCGGCCACACTAGCCCATACCGAGCCTCCTGCACTCGCCCGAACCAGGTCCGCATGTAACTGTTGGGTTGAGAAATGTGCCAGTGGGGCAACAGCCCCACGAACACAAACAAAGAAAAAGGACTTCACTACCCAACATCCTGTGTGCTACGGTGAGCCGCAGCCAATTAGGTTGAGAAGTGCGACCAAATAGAACGTTGTGAGTCGTGCCGTGGCCAATCAAAATTGAGCCACAGAAAAAAAACTGCTGCACGAACTACGAGTCACAGAGTCCTCTGTGCTGCGCAACCCCTCAGCCATTCAGGCTGAGGGACGCGAGTGCAGAGGAGGCTGGGAAAGCGCAGCACACCAGCTTAAAAAAAAACCCGCCGGGAGGGAAACTCTTTTAAACACCCAGCCGGAGCCAGGAGGTAAGCACGGTACTGGGGGTTAGGGAGTGGGGGGTGAGGCATGGCCCCGGTAAGCATGCTGCCCCCCCCCCCCCGCCCCACCACGTAGCCCCCCTTCCTAACACCCACTGACCACGCTTACCTCCTGGCTCTGTCTGGGTCTTTAAAAGTCTTTCTCTCCATCCTGGTGCGGCCTTCTACATCTCGGCCTCACTTCTCTCTGGGTTGGCTGGGGACAAAAGTTCCATTTCCAGACAACCCAGAGAGAAGGAACTCCTCTCCGTTACGTAGATTCCTTCTCTCCAGGGAGGCAAAGGTGCCTTTGCCTCCCGAAAAGAAGGGATCACTTCGCTTTGGGTTGCCTGGGAACGAAGTTCCATTCCCACCCAACCCAGAGAGAAGGAACGCCTCTCCGTTACATGGATTCCTTTTCTCCAGGGAGGCAAAGGTGCCTTTGCCTCCCGAAAAGAAAGAATCACTTCTCTTTGGGTTGCCTGAGAACTAAACTTTCATTCCCAGCCAACCCACAGAAATCTCTCTCTCTTTCTCTCTCTCTCTCTCTCTCTCTCTCTCTCTCACACACACACACACACACACATATGAAACACTATACACACACACACACACACAGCAGAACAACCCCCTAACAACAAACCTTTCCTCCAGTCCAAACATACCTGCACGCATCGCAGCTTCAGCAAATAGCCTCCGCCCTCTGTCTCCTCTGTCTGAGTCTGACTGTCTCCTCCTCTGTCCCTCACTCTATCTAACTCACTAGCGACCTCTGGTGGTTACTCTATCTGTCAGTCTCTCTTCCTCTCTCACCCTCTCGCTCTCACAAACACACACTGCTTCTCTCTCTCTCTCTCTCTCTCTCTCACACACACACACACACACACAACACACACACACACGACACTCCTGCCTTGCCATGAATTTTTAATGTGTGTGTTGGTCATTGGAATTGTATTGTATGGGTGGTGATGGTTGTGCACACCCAAAACCACCCATAACCACCAACGCACACATTAAAAATACCCAACACAATTTAAAACAGCCTGGCAATTTAAAACAACTATGCTAGTTCTTTCTGAAATGCTGCTGCACAGCCACAAAGAAGTTGGTAATTTTTCCCTTCCCATACAGAAATCTGCTTTCCACTTTTAATTTGCATTTCAGAGTAATGATTAGATTATTATTTCTTTGTAATTACAATCTCTAGTATTACTATGAGAAAGAGAAAAAGAGAAACAGAGGGAAAGAAAGATAGAAAGAGAGAGAAAAAGAGAGAAAGAAATAAGGAGAGAGAGAGAGAGAGAGAAAGGCTAAGTCCTATGTCATATACGCTTTCCAAAATAAATTCTACCACTCTTTAAAAATTTCAGTGTTTCCTGACTGGGAAATTTGCTGGGTTTGAATATTAATATGCCCCAAACAATCCAGCAGGTTGCTATCTCATTATTATGAAACATGGGTTCAACAACATCAGATTAAGTCATACGGATGTCTCCCGCCCTGCTGCTATTCCCAGTTTTGCATACTGCTGCGCCTTCAATGTGAACTCTGAACTGAGATGCTGGCTTCTAAATGATGCCATCAAGGGTTGTTGTTGTTGAGGTTTCAAGGCCACTTGGTGACTGTGGAATAATAGCCCTCAGACAACAACTTTGGAATCTTAATTGTGTAAACAAGCCTTTAATTGCATGAGCAATACCAGTTAAATTAACAGATGTCTTCTAAAGTGGTCGCTTCTGCAGAGGAAATCACTTTGACAAAACAACAACAAACTGGAACCAAGAAACCTCCAGTGCCTGGGTATAGTATGCACAGTTGGAATTTGACCAGTTCTCTGTCAAGCTTTGCTTTCTCTGATTGAACTTGTTACTTTCACTGAAATATGGCATTTCCTCCTCAGTCCTGCAAATGCCTCTCTTATCAGGTATAGAAACATTTTAGGGAAAAGAGAGCAAAAAAGGCCAGAAAAGAATCAGTCCTAATCCTGGTGGCATCTGCTTGACCAGCTGCGTAAGTGTCCAGATTTTGTCCAGTTTTTTTGCTTCCTCTCCCACTCAGAAACATGTATCCTTCCAGGGCTACAAGCACCTTTCTTCTAGGAACTGATAGTTTTTAGCCACCTTTTCTCCCAAGCCAATGCAATGGAAAGAATTCCTGAAGCAATTTTCTGAAAACTTGGAAATTTCTTTAGACATTTTGCTTCTTCATTTGCCACTGACCAAAACAAGGTCCTGGGATTAACAACTGGTGGAAAGGTAACATGTCTGTATTCTTCTTGAACAGAGAAATGGGAGATATTTCTGTCATTGTATTCCAGCTTCCTCACAAAATTTGCTTTCCTCAGTAATAATAATAATTTCATGTCAGAAATTATTCTGGGTTGAAAGGATTTTTGCAGAAGAAACTCCATTCTGGAAATGCCCAAATGAGGCTCCTTTCATGTGCCCAAGAGCTGGGACAGAGATGGGTGCTCAATCCATCATGCAGTACCTGGGTCTTGAACTGCTGACTTGCCAGCCTTCCAGCTAACAAGGCAAGCTTCTTAAGCACTCAGTATTACTTAGGAAGACTTCCTCATTGCAGTAGTAGTAGGATTCCCACCAGCACCCAAGAATTTCCTCAACTTCTCTATTCTGCCACAGGGTCCATAGAAAAACAGCAGATTTATAAACTCTTTGGTGGTTCCCAGTTCCAAACCAATTTAACTAAATTTTACTTCTACCTTCCAGCCTAAAGCTCCGAATAGTAGTTTTTGTTTAAACCACACAACCCCCTTAAAATACAAACCCCCAATCTCATTGTTCTGTGCAGGACAATGACAATAAAGATTTATCTAATCTAATCTAATCCAAGTCTTCCTTTATTGACCCACAAAGGATTTCCACTTTGTTAAAGATCTATAATGGTATTCTGTCATTATTTTATTAATTTATTGAAAAGATATACTGCATTTTAGAATGAGCTCTGCAAACTTTCTATGGGAGGTCATTCAAAACCCATAGGAACACTACTAACAATATGTTATTCTATCCACCCAATATTTATTTATTTATTTATTTACTTACTTTAGAAAATATTCTTAATAAAGGTTCATTTGAATAATTAAGGGCACAGACAAAAGTATCATCTCAAAGTATGAGGAAGTGGTTTGTTTGAACACATGTCTGTCACATTCCAAAGCATTTATTTCCTGGGAAGAGGAAATATATGCTTATAATACTTCCAGCAATTCTTTGCAGAAATGGGCAAATGTGTTTTATTACATTCAATATTCCTTACTTCAGGTGCCTTCATTTTGGAAGTTTTACATCTGGCCTAGACACAGAAGAAGAAGTGAGTGCAAGAAGGATCCGTGGATAGGGAGATCTTTCTTCCCTTTCCTCTAACACTAGATTATTCTAGTAGAGTAAGAGATTGAGACAGATAAAAAACACCTCGACCTATAGAACCTATATAGCTTTCCCCAAGAAGATGAAATAGTTAGACAGCTTCAAAAGAGACTTTGCCAAATTATTTTAATTTATGATATACAGTATGATATTTCTTACATTTATAACCCACCTTTCCAGTGAAGAAATAACACTCAAGGTGGCTAACAAATGCTTAAAAAGAATACAGTATGCAGCAGCATGAAAAGCTGCTTTTTTCCATCTTTATCAAATAGGTCAGTTGCGTCCCTACTTGGTCAGGTGGTCCCTCATAACACTAGTCATCTTGCTGGTAATCTCACATATTGATTACTAGAATGCTCTCTACATGTGGCTTCCCTTGGTCCTGGTACGCAGGCTACAACGGGTGCAAAATGCAGCAGTTAGGCTGATTACTGGAGTGAGAAAATTCGATCATATCTCTCTATCACTAGTAGGGCTGCATTGGCTACCTGTTCCTTTCTGTATTAGGCTCAAGGTATTAGTTCTAACTTTTAAAGCCCTAAACGGTTTGGGATCTTCCTATCTGGCAGAGTGCCTTTCCCTCAGGACATCAGCTCATATCACTCAGTCCTCCCAGACAGCGCAGCTTCAAGCGCCAACTGCAAAATTTGCAAGGAAGGCCACAACTTGGAGGAGAGCCTTCTCGGTGCCGGCACCAACTTTATGGAACTCCCTTCCAGTTGAATTGCGCCAGTCCTCATCCCTGTCTACATTCAAGAAGCAGCTCAAATAGTTCCTTTTATTGAGGCCTTTGAGAAGGTGTTGACAATGATTCAGCGCTAGGTTTCTTATTTGGCCTCTCTCTGCTGTCAATAGGGTTTTTGTATTTTTGTATTTTTAATATGTGTTTTTAATATGCAAGTTCATCTTGTTAACTGCCCAGTGTAGGAATACCTCCTAATTGGGCAGGGTATAAATGGAAATAATAATAATAATAATAATAATAATAATAATAATAATAATAATAATAATAATAATAATAATAATAATAATAATAATAATAATAATAATAATAGCAAACTTAAATAGAGATCCTAAAAACAAGTAAACCAGCCCCACTATTAAAATACATTAAAATCATATAAATACATTAAACCACTAAAACCAGAAAAGGATACAGTTAAAAACTACAAAGCAGGAGGATAGGGTTATCCATAGCTGCTACCCAGGTTGGCCACAGACAGTTTCCAATATCAGATGTAACATCCTTTTATATACCAGCTGCTATAGAACAGATGTGTGACTATAGTGTTGCACTCACATTTTCCTTGTTGCACCAGTAGATCTTGGAAATCGCACGGTACACGCAAATACTTTTCATAGACTACCTCACATATTGCATGTTATGGCAAACCAAGTACCAAAGCCTTTACTCATTATTAAAAATACCTCATGAAGTTAATGATATAACCACTAAATTGTTAACTTTAAAAAGTAATGTAATGTAAACCTTACTTTTGTTGTAACAAAGAACACTCATTATGCCTAAAACATTAGTGGGGAGGCATTTAGGACTACCAGTAACTGGTTTTTTCCCTTCAAATTAAAGGGTTAAAAAATAATCTACAGTTCACAAATTGTGTATGATTTAAAAGCATTTACTTTAAAGTTATATCGTTAATTTCAAGAGTTATTTTTTAATAATGAATAAAGGCTGTGGTGACATACACATTAGTTACATCCTGCTTGGCTTGCTATAACATGCAATGAAAGCGCGGCGCCAAAATGGCTGCCGTGCTCTTTGCGCCCCCCCCCCCCGGACTCAGACATCCGGGTGAGTTAGGGGGCGTGGCCACCCCTCTATAAAAGGGGTTGCCACGAGGCAGATGAGCTGCCATTTTAGAAAGAGTGACGGAGAGGAGAAGTTTTCTCCGTCGCTGTTTGTCCGTAGTCTTCGGCTGTTTAGCCCTTGCTCCTTCCCGGCTGGGAAGGGAGGATTAGCACAGAGCCTTTAGCTTGCTGGCTGCTCTGTGCTTTTGGCGCTAGGTTTTCGATCCCTGGAAAGGGAACCTGCTCTTTCGTCGAAGATATGCCTCCCAAACGGAAGGCCCCGGCGATGAAACTGCGGCCACAGGGGAGGATTTTTTCAGGCCCTGCGCAGGTACGGGGGGCAGCCATCAGGTCGGAGGACCAGGGCTGCGCCCCCGCGGCAAGGCACTAACCCAGCCTTGCCCACCGATACCGGTGGGGTGATTCAGGCTGGCACTTGGCAGCCGGGCTTCAGCTCGGTGGCTGGCCAGCTTACAGGCCGGCCCCTCAGGGGCTTCGGCCCCCGGCCCGCCGTTACCGGCCATGGGTCAGGGCAGCGTGGGAGGGCCTGGGGTGGGCATACAACCCGTTCCCCCTCCGGCCCCTCATGGGCCGGAGTTTTGGGCATGGCCCTATTCTGGCCCTTGCTCGCCATTTCGGGTTACCTTTCCAGTTGCCTAGTGGGCCATCTGGCCCACCCGGCCGGCCTTATGTTAGGGGCTCTGTGGTGGTGGATGCTCTGTCAGCACGTTTAGCAGTGCTGGAAGCATCCTTGGGCATTGCACAGCCTCCCGGGGAGCGGGGGGGGCGCTTCTCTTTTTCAACAGGGGCCCCTTCATCGACCCGGCTACCTTGCCGGCCGCTATGCTTCAGCGGGCGGCCAACCGGGTTGAGCTGCGTTAGATGGTCCAGCCAGCCCAGCTGGTCTCTCGCAGTTCCCAGTTCTACCTGATCTCCAGGCTGGGAGCTGTCGGGGGTGATCCTAGAGCTCGATTCAGGTCGCGAGCTCCGACGCCCGCCGCGGGCCGGAACCCCCGGTGGGGGCGGCTCATGGGGGTGCACCTAGTGAGTATCAGGTTCAATTTAAGTGCACCAACACCATAGCCCACTTACGGTGGTGGGGTTCAGTGGCCCTGGCCTCGTCAAGTTGATGCGAGCGGGCATCAGTTACCATCTTATCCCGGTATACCATGGTTGCTAAATGGTCCCTCGTTAAGGGCGGGGGTGTCTGCCCCTGGGGCAGTGCCAAGCATCGCAGGGGCTGTCCAGGTCATGTTGCGTATGCCCTTATACAGAATGTGCCGTTGATGGCTTTGCCGACAGCTGGTTATTCCTTGCCCCTGGGTGATCATTTGTCGCAGGTCACAAGGGATAAGATCTGGAGGGGGATACGTGGATATTCTCCCTATTGAACTGTGAGCCCACTGAGGAGGAGAGAGAGGGACAGGACGACAGAGACAAAGAGCTGTCCCATCGTCGTAAGCCACCGCGCACCTGGGCCAACTGGTTGCCGGCATACCTTATATATATGGTGGTATGCCTCAGGGCCCGGCCTGATTGGGCCATCCCGATGGTTCAATCCTTTGATAATATTTACAGGGTGATGGTTGATTTGATGAGCCCGTCGCAGTTGGCTTACGATGAGGAATTTGGATGAGGGTGGCCCTACACCCTGAGAGGAGGTGGGATGAGCCCTGTCAGCAATTGTGCTCGTGTACATGACTCCCACGTGACTGGCGCCTGGTGATAGGTACCATTGTGGTCATGCTGTGCAGTGGGCTGCTCAGACACAGGCTCCACGCTAACTGGTCGGGCAGGGGGTTCCAGCCCGCCTGCTGTGTTCGACCTGCTCAGCTAGTGACGTGTGTAATAAGCACCAGTGTCGTTACCGACTTGGGTGCCCCCTTTATGCGCTGGCCCCTACGCCGCCTCCACGTGCCCGCGGGTTGGTGGGTTACGGGGCAGAGGTTGGGGTGCATAGGGGGCGATCAGAGCCCCATCTGAAGGAACTAGCCTTGTCAAAGCCCCCCCCCCCTCCCCAATTAGTGTACTCATGCTGGAGCAATGGTACTCAGCTCATCCAAGAAGGGATGATGAGGGGTAACTGCTGGAGGGTTTCCAATGGGGCTTTTGTATTCCATTCGGGGGTGTTAGTGGCCCCAAGATGCTACTAATCCAGTTCCCTTTAAAGGCAACGAAGAGGTTGCTCCACTGAGCACAGCTAAGGGAGTTGAGGCTATGAGAGTAGCGGGCCCCTTCTTGGAACCACCTTTCCTAATTTGAAAGTCTCCCCTATGAGACCAGTACCGAGGTAGAACCAGTGTGAATGTCGTTTAATCCTCCATTTAGCTTACCCTGTGGGTTCTCCGGTCAGGGATGCCGTTCCCGATGACCTTGTTCAGTTAGGTACACGTAGTTTGTTCAGCCCCTATGGGTGGTACGCTCATGCGGTCCCGGTGCTTTCCTGGCACAGTGTGATATGCACTCGGCTTTCCGATTACCACCAGTCCACCCAATGGATTTTGAGCTATTGGGGGTTTTTTTTAGGTTCCAAGGGGAATTTTACTTAGATAAGGCCAACCCCTTCTGACTGAGTTATTTCATGTTCGGCATTCGAACAATTAGGTACTTTCATTCAGTGGGCCTTTGCTCGCAGGTCGGGGTCTCGGTCTCTAGCCCATTACCTCAACGACTTTTGGTTCGGGGGTGAACGGGGCTCGGACACATGCACGCGTCTCCTCACTACATTTCAGACACTCAGGTGGGAACTGGGTGTCCCCTTGGCGCCTGAAAAGACTGAGGGCCCAGCTACTAAGCTCACATTTCTAAATTGACTCTGTCGCACAGGCAACCGGGTTAACCATGAATAAGGTGGCTCGGATCTCCGCGGCGATTTTGGCATTGATTGCCAAACATAAAGTGTTCCCTTGTGAGCTGCAGTTACTTCATGGCCACCTTAATTTTGCCTGCAGGGTGGTTCCACCCGGCAGAGCATTGGCCAGGCGCCTGTGTGACGCCATGGCTGGCCTGTTAAAACATCAACACAGGGTCCGGCTGATCAGGGGCATACGGGTGGACCTTCCGGTCTGGCTCAAATTACTCCTGGGTTTTAACAGGGTCTCTAACTGGAGATCAGACCTTATGGTCTGCCCTAGATTTCAAGTACGATCGGATGCCTCCGGCTCCCTGACTTATGGGGGTTTACTCTGAGGGTAGGTGGACTTACGGCCAATGGCAGCATGCATGGCTTGGCACGGATCGCCTCAGCGATCTTACCTTCCTTGAGTTTCTTCCCAATTTGGGGAGCACTGATGCTATGGGGCGATGAGTGGGCCTACTCAGTGGTCCATTTTTGGTGTGATAATGCGGCAGTGGTGCACATTGTCAACACCCAGACATGCAAATCCCCCAGGGTCATGACATTAGTTTGTCTATTCTTTTTGAGAAGCCTAAGCCTAAATGTGCTGTTCTGGGCCAGACATGTTCCAGGTATTAATAACGACATTGCTGCTGCTTTATCCCGCCTGCAGATCCCCCGGTTCCGTGCCTTACTCCGGAAGCAGATGAATTCCACTCGCCACTCCCGGCCGATATTGGGACGTTTGGTGAGGAGAGGTGAACTGGGCATGTCATTGACACCTCGCACGCGTAAGGCGTATCAACATGCTTTCATGCGATTTCGAATTTTTTGTGAGTAACTACAGTTACCTCAAGTGTGGTCAATATCACTGGACCAGGTTTTACAATGCATGTTTATCTTCGCAGTCAGGGTTTGGCCCCCCGTACTATAGCCTTCAGGCTTTTGGCACTGGCATTTATGGCCAACGTGGGGGGTTTCAATGACTGCGTGAGTTACTCCCGTATGCGTCGTGTCTTGGAGGGGTGGACACGTGAACGTGTCTGCCGCCCGGACACGCGTCACCCCAGTTCGCCAGAGTTTCTGACCCACCTTGCACGAGGCTGGCATTACTTATGTTCGGATAGGTGTGAAGTGGCTCTTGGTCACGCAGCTACCACGGTAGCCTTTTTGGAGCGCTCCGCATCAGTGAGTTGGTGCCAGAGTTGGTACCATCTGTGTAAGGCGGATGCGTCTCGTAGGGCACTGGAACTCGACGATGTTTCTGTCACACTTGAGTGGGCTCAATTGGGGATACGGTCCTCAAAGGTTGTTCAGCACGGTGTAGGCAGTGGAGTCTGACTGCTACGAAGTTTTTTTGGAGACATCTGTCCGGTTGGTGCCCTACATGAATTTTCTGCAGTGCCTGCTGCGCGCTCCAGCCTGTTTTTCTGCCACCCGGATAGGTCTACCCTTACCAAAGTAAAGTTACTGAGGGTGACCGGTGCCGCGCTTCGCGGTGTGGGGCCCGTTTTGGCACCCATTTATTTAGGATAGGCCTCGCGTTGATCGAGGCTATGTTTGGGGTACTCGGAGGTGGATATATGTGTACGCGTAATTTCTTATATGTACGTACCCTCACTGTATGAGTATCTAGTTATGTTCTTCACCTCTCTCCTCTTTTACAGATCCTGTGTGTCTCTGCACACCGGTGGCAGTGGGGCTGGTGGGCCGCAGCTATGTACACTGGGCAGCAGTATATGCTGCGGCGACAGAGAGTGGACCCCGACTTGGGCTGTGTGCATCCGCACGTATGTGATGGTATGGTATGTGTGGCACAAGGGGCAGGAACTGTGGCCATTACTGATGTCCGTCGGGGATGCTGGACCGCCCGATGTTCTTAATAGGCACCTCAGCGGCGACGATCTTATACGGATCACTGCTGTTCCTAAACTGTCGAGGGGCTGTGACCTGGCGTTTTATATCATGTATGGCTTACACACGGTCGCTATGGTCTAACATCGTGCAATTTAGAGGAGACATGGATCTCCGTGGTTCGGACTGTTCCAGCAGTCAGTGGACAGGGCTGTTGCTCGGTCCCTTGCTGAGCATGGCTGGGAGACAGCCATTGGATACCTGAGGATAGGCTTACAAAAATTTTGCTGGTAGGCAGGAGAAGGGGTCCACCTGTCGGCTGGAGGTATGTACCTCTTTCTGGGTGTGTTGCAAGCAGGCCTGGCGACCGAGCTGACGGTCTGGGGGTGGTGGTGGTGAGTCATCATGGACGCCTCCCCGTGTGGCGGGTAGCACTGGTAAGGTAAAGATTTATGACCCAGAGGTATCCGGCAGGTTCGCAATTGACTGGCCAACACTTAGACAGGTACAGGTGTAATAGCTTTGACCGGTCAACGATGAACCAGGCAAGGGGTGATGGCAGGAGCTTTTCAGCATGCATCACCCCGTGATTTGATGGATACACGTCATAGGGTGGGGTCAGTAGATAGTTTATTGACTCTGGTCAACAATTTGTTTGTATCAACAAACAAATTGATACAAATGGATACATTGTAGCCAATTGCCATTGGCAATTTTGGGAGGAACCTTACCAGTGTTACTGAGGCCTGCTTGCCTTAAAGAATTACAATTGGATGAATACACCAATTGAAAGTTATAATTCGGACTAGGGCATTATTCAATAAAAGTGGCCCAATGCCTTTATCCATATACCGGTGTCTGAGTCTTTCTTTGGGGGGTGCGCCTGCAATGTGTGAGGTAGTCTTTTAAGTGTATTTGAAGACTTCAGCTCACCTAAAATTCCTCAGCTACTTCATTAACAATTAGAAGCAACAAAGAACTCAGTTGCCACAAATCCACCGACAAGGTTCCTTTCTGGCCACAGTTCAAAGAGCTAGTTCTGACCTACAAAGTTCTATATGACTTGGGCCCATATTATCTGAAAAGCGATATATCCTCATATCTGTCTTGCCAGTTCTTAAGATGGGAAGGTGAAGTCCCTTTGTTGATCATAGCACTTTCACAACATTTTTAGTGACAATATGATGGAGGGTGTAGTGGGGCTGCTCCTAGGTTGTGAAATACCCTCTTCCTTAGGCCATTGAATGGGTCCACTGCTCTTTTCCTGATGACAGAGAAATATCTTCCTCTTTAGGAAGACTTTTAGCAATTATATTGTGCAGAAGAAAGGAGTATCATTGTGGAATGTGTTATACTTAATTTTCCTCATCTTTTATTTTCTTTTTGATGATTTTAACCTTGTTTTTAAACATCACATGTTCATTAGCTCAGTGATTTATGCATCTGGCTGTGGAGTCAGAGATTGGGAGCTCTAATTTCCCGCTATGCCTCCTCGACAGGATCTGGACTTGATGATCCACAGGGTTACTTCTAGCTCTAGCTCTACAGTTCTAAGAATATTATTGTTATTATATTATGATTCACACCATAACTTAACTGTGTTTTTAGTTCCACATTTTTAATTATTTGTAAGTTAGCTCAATAAACTCTAGCTGACTTGGTTGGGAATTGGATATGGTCCAAAATCAGTTACTTCATGACTGATATTACAGGGGAAAAGTAGGCCTAGAAATAAAATGAAAGAATTACAACAAACCTATTCCTAAAAAAAACATTGCTGGGTCCATGGTGGCGGCGGCTGTGCTCATCAGTGCAGGCTCGGTGGCCGGAGCCCCCAAATCTCAGCAGTGTGTTACCCATGGCTGGTGCTTCCACAGGCTTTGTGGGTGGTGGGGGAGCGCCAGCCAGGTCAAGGCGGCATCACCGGATCATCTGCGGTGGCCATAGTTCCTATTACAGGCTCGGTGGCCAGAGCCCAAAGGCGCAGCCCTGGCCCCCAGTGGCTCATGGACGTGTGCGCTCAGTGGGCGGAGCTTGAAACCATGGTGGCCTGCACCCGAGTCACTGCTGCGCACACTGGCTGAAGCATTGGCTTTTCTTGTGTGCTCTGACCGAAATCCGGGATATTCGGGCCGGCGTGGAGAATTGTGGGCAGG
Organism: Bradypodion ventrale; assembly: GCA_035047345.1. Classification (NCBI taxonomy): domain Eukaryota; kingdom Metazoa; phylum Chordata; class Lepidosauria; order Squamata; family Chamaeleonidae; genus Bradypodion; species Bradypodion ventrale. Next base: position 228,978,341 of record JAWDJE010000003.1, on the reverse strand, counting down.
AATGCACAGTCCAGGCTGGCGTGGCCTGGTGCACATGCACAATCTGGTCTGTGCTTTCGGCAGGGGCATGAAGTCTCACGCATGCGCAGTCTTGGTGCTTCTGGACTCTCACGTATGCGCAGTCTCGCCCGTTCCCACTGGTCTCTTTGGCGGGCATGGGCACCCCATTCACACCCCCTTTTCTGGTCCAAGGAACTCGAGGTGGGCTGCCTGTCCCCCATGCCGGACATTTCAGGTACCCCAGGTAGGCATGCATGCAGTTTCCTGTGCAATCCATACCAGGGTGTTGTTTTGTAAGAAGAACATACAACAGGGCACCTTGGTTTTATATATATAGATTATAGTAGGTTATCAAGTACTTCAGTCAAATAGTAAAATCCATTGACTGTGATCAAACATGTCAGATACATTATACTATGAAATATTATGAATCAATGGATGTCAGATCCTGACTTTTAAGAATGAGGTAGCAGAGTATTTTTGCTTTGTTATCTAATCATCCAGTTTTCCCCCAATATTTATGTACAATAATAATTTTATCTTGACTAGCAAATGGCAGCATTGTGGTGTGACAATTGCTGAATTCCTTTTCTGTAACTTACACCAATATAAGGCTGATGATGTCATCAGAAGGGGAGTTTTTTGGAAATTAGATTTCTCCTACTTCTGTCTTAAGGCTCCTACTGCTGTGTACTCCTCATTGTTGGGAAGCCATGGCATTTATGAAATCCATGGGACAGGAGGAGGAAGCTTTTAATTACCAGGAAAAGTAATTAATTTCAGAAAAAATTCCCTCCCTTGGTGACATAATTATCCTTACAGAGATGTAAGATATGGAAGAGGTTTTTGTTGTTGTTCAGTCGCACAGTCGATTCCGACCCTTTGCGACCCTATGGACCATTGATCTCCAGGCACCCCTCTCCTCCACCATTCTCCTCAGCCCACTTAGCTCAGGGCCTGCTGCCTCCACAATGCCATCTAGCCATCTCATCCTTCGCCATCCCCTTTTTCTTTTGCCCTCCACCTTTCCCAGCATCAAGGCTTTCTCAAGTGAATCCAAGTATTATTGCAGTATCCAAGTATTATTGCAGGAATTGTTGTTGTTCAGTCGCACAGTCGATTCCGACCCTTTTGCGACCCTATGGACCATTGTCCTCCGGGCGCCTCTGTCCTCCACCATCCTCCTCAACCCACCCAGCTCTGTGCCCATTGTGTCTGTAATACCATCTAGCCATTTCATCCTTGGCCACCCCCTTCTTCTTTTGCCTTCCACCTTTCCCAGCATCAAGGCTTTCTCAAGTGAATCCTCTTTTCTCATTTGATGTCCAAAGTACTTCATCTTTACCATTCGACCTTCTAAGGAGCAGTCAGGGTTGATTTCTTCTAAGATTGACTTATTTGTTATCCTCGCTGTCCAGGGGACCCTCAAAACTCTCCTCCAACACCACATTTCAAAGGCATCTATTCTTCTGCGCTCAGCCTTCCTAATGGTCCAGCTCTCACAACCATACATCACCACCGTGAATCCCATTGCTTTGACTATACGAATTTTTGTTTGTAAGGTAGTGTCAATCTTTTCTCTGAAGAAATTATTCTGTGAGGCCAATTAGAGAGATGTGAGATTAACACAAAGTGACTGAATCACCACCAAGGTAACCCTTATCTTGAGAGGCCCAAAATCAGAAATTTTGAGAATTCCAAAGTCTTACCAGATTCACATAAGTATGTTAGGAATGAAGGAGAAGTAGCATTTTTATTCCTTTTGCTCTTTATAGTTCCTTCCACTCTTTGAAACCAGTGGGAGTTATGGGACTGGCATATACTTCCAGGCAGGTTGGAACTGTGAATTATGGATCCTTCTGTATCCAGACTCTGTTACCATAGAAGAAGAGAAAGAAGAAGAATTAGGCTTGGTCTGAAAAAGTCATTGGTTTCAAATAATACAAAGGAAAGGTAAAGGTTATGGGTCTTTTTATAGGGCTTGAGAGTGAGAATATGATGTCATATCTCCTCTTCTAAGTTCAGCCTCTCTTCCTTATGTGATCTTTCTCCTGAAAGGCCATCCTTAGTACCACACTAGAATTTCACTACTAGTAAGGGCAAAAGTAGACTATATGGTTAGCTTCAGATTTTAGACTTTGACAAGATGTTAGTGTTCCAGTCATAGAGTTCCTCAAAATGTTGTGCCTGAGCAATCAGACTTATAAATGAAGTCTCTTTTACCCTCCAATCACCAATAAGACAGAGAAAGTCAATTTACAAAATACAGGAGTCTTTCAGCACTTAAGGAATTACTGTATCCAGGACATCTACTAATTTAATTCTGTGTTTCTTCACCATTGTTGTTGTTGTCATTGTCTGCTACTCAGAAAAATGCCATTGGCATGAATTTGTTTAAGGTGAATCCCAGCTTGCCATGAAGTGATACACACACTGTGATCATGGAGTCATCTCCTGCGGCACATGTGAAATGAGACATGCAGGATTTAACATCGGGACTACAATGGACTGCCGCAGCCTTGAGGATATTAACATGTCCATCTGGCATGGCCTCTTCCACCTCCATGACCAATGGGAATCAGAATAGTGAAGTGTTTCCTCCTCTGCTCATTTTGCCGTTGGGCCCAATATGATGGTTTCCAGAATCATTTTCTCCACTGAGGGGGACCATCACCCCACCTAAAGGGGATCATCCACCCATAGCCATTGGCTCCTTTAGGGAGTCAGGTTATTTACCACCACCCAACACTCTGTGTTGAGTCGCTTGGCTGTGCGGTATACTCCATTACTGTAGAGGGATGTCCAACCAGACATTGAGATTTATAGCTACTTGGAATTAGAGCTAGACTCTCCCCAATCTAGTCCTGTGCAATAATGACTGTAACTCTCCTGGATCTGCTATAATGGCCTGTGAATTGGATGTTTAATATAAATTAAGTTAAAATTATAGATAACAGATATTCTGCAGGTGTTTGCTATTAGTATTCAGAGGAGGACATGGAGAAGAATCTATCTTAGGCAAAGTATTTAAGCTCTAATTTATGATACAGTTCACAAAGTAATCTAGACAGTGTTCACAAGAAAAGAAAATATAAATCAGTGCATATGGCTGTCCAACCCGAAAGCTTGTTTTAAACGTAAAAGAAATAATCAGTAAACTCTAGCTGACTTTGTTGGGCATTGGATATGGTCCAAAATCAGTTATCTTGACATTACTGTATACTGTATATTATTGTAGAATACTTTTTAATATTCCAAAGCAACATAATTACAGCTATATTCTGGGAAAGTTGTAGTAATTTTATTACAAAAACTTATTGTTCTTGGCAATAGCAAATGAAGCACCTATTTCAGTACTGTCCTTTTATTACTTTTACCTAGCATAGATTGCATTGTTTTATCATGTTTCAGATCTCAGAAATCCCTGATATGATCATACATAGAGCATAGCAAAGGGCTTTTCAATAGACAATTGTTCTTAATAATTGTTACAACCAATTGTCAAAATAAATCAAATTTCACGTATCTCCACAAGACTTTTTGAAAGATTAAGATGACGAGGGGTGAATCACTTTACCTTATTACTTATTCTCATTTCTTTCAAATATCTCCTTTTTTGCAGGTCCAATTAAATAACATTTAAATAAAGAGTAGAGAGAACTAGGAGATACCGTTGAAGTTTAAAGTGTTACAAATTGTGATTATATCTTAACCTATAAAACCAAGGTTAACCGTTGGAACTTGCTGTAGGTTGCTATGCCTCACCCTACTTACCTGCACTCACCCTTCGTGCACACAGCCGATCTGGGTCCGCAGGTCAACAAAGGATTGAGAAAACAGGCAGTGGGGCAACAGCCCCACAAACGTGAAAAAAGGGAAACAACTTCATTTCCCAACATTCCTTGCGCCGTGCCGTGCCAGAGCCAATCAGGCTGAGAGGCTCTCACACGGCGCGGTGCAAGGAAAGTTCGGAAACATGGCGCAGCCAATCAAAAGAAAACCATTTTAAAAAATGCAGCACAAACACAAAGCACAAACCCATAACTACAAGCCCCAGCGTCCTGCGCGCCATGAGCGCGCAGAACGCTGAGGAAGCCGGCGTGCAAAAATTAAAACAAACAAAAACAAAAACACCGGGAGAGCAAGTCCGCCAAGCCGCAGGAACCAAAGCCCCCCTCCCCAACGGCGCCTGAAGCTCCTAATCGGAGTTTCCCCTTTAATATCACTGGGGGGGGGGGGTGTTGTGCTCCCCCTCTCAACTGGAGCAGGTGTAATAGACTAACTCATAGACTAACCTCTTCTTTACAAACATTAACAACAACAACAAAAACTTTCCAACACTATTTAAAACAGCCGGGCAATGCCAGGCAACCTCTGCTATCTACTATATGACCACTAAACATAGGCTTGGGTCTGGATCTGTAATGTAGCAGAATACTGCCTTACATATGGCATGTACTACTTATCAAATTAATAATTATTAATTGGAAATTCCTGAAGCACAAAAGGAACATTTTTCTCTGTAAAGTATGGCACCTGAATGCCTTGAAACTGCTCTCTTTCTCCTTCTTCTCCTTCCTCCAATTATAAGATGACCAAGATTTATTTCTTATTTTTATCTTGCCCTGAAAAGAAAGAGAAGATTCCATGTGTGAACCAATAGAAATAAATAGGGTGGAAACTTCTGGAGTTTTTAAATGCAGCACAGCTTTTAATCTAATGATCTCAGAATTTCCAAAACCTCATAGAACATATGTTCAATCCATTGCAAAAACAACAGTATTGTTGATGTCTTATTCTTTTATGCAACTGATGTTCACTGTCTACATTGGGGAATAGCAAATAAATGCTATGAATTACAAGCTGAAAAGCTGATTAGGGAAAAAGGAAATTCAGATGAAATATGATGTTGGGCATGCTAGAGATCTACAGGTAGATCAGTGTTTCCCCACCTTTGGTTTTTGGACTTCAATTCCCAGAAGCCTAAGTCAAATTATTATTATTATTATTATTATTATTATTATTATTATTATTATTATTATTATTATTATTATTATTATTATTATTATTATTATTATTATTATTATTAACATGATTTCTACCCTGCCTTCCTCATCCTGGAATGATCCAAGGCGGCTTCATCATAATTAAAAAACATACATAGATTAAAAACAAATACCCCCCCACACACAATACCCTCCCTAACCCCTTAAGAGAAATACACACACAATTTAAAAACTCATAAAAATATTAAAATGGGAAAATATAGAGGAGTAAGAAAAATAAAAAGATAAAAAGATATGAAAGGGGAGGAGGTGGGGGAAAAGGGAGAGAGATAAAAACAGACAGGTATGTTATGTTATGTTATAGGAACAGGCCAGATTTATATCAGCCAGTGGGACTGGGCCGTCGCAGCTATCGGGCCCCACACCCGCTGGCACAACCAAGTCTTAAGGGTCTTCCTAAAGGGGAGTAGCTCTGTCTGGAGGCACAATTCAAGTGGTAAGAGGTTCCACAGGGCCGGGCAGACACAGAAAATGCTCTTCTCCTGGTCACAGTCATGTGCGCTTCTCTTGAGGGAGGTACCATCACCGAGCCTCTTCGGTCTGCCCTTGTAGGATGGGTGGAATACCTTGGAGTGATGCGGTCCCTTAAGTATCCTGGTCCACTGCCATGTAGGGCTTTAAAGATAAAAACCAGCACCTTGAATTGCACCTGGAGGCACACCGGAAACCAGTGCAGCTCCCGGAGCAGCGGTGATGCATAAGCATAATGCCCACACCCCATCACCACCCGGGCAGCCGTATTCTGGACCAGCTGCAGCCTCTGAATGGTCATCAGGGGTAGCCCCATGTAGAGCACATTACAGTAATCCAATCTGGAGGTGACCAGAGTGTGAGTGACCATAAGCAAGGTGTCCCGGTCCAGGAGCAGGCGTAATTGGTAAATAACATGAAGTTGTTCAAAGGCACTCCTGTCCATGACTGCCACCTGCTCTTCGAGCAGTAGTCGTGAGTCCAGGAGGACCCCCAAGTTATGCACCGGATCTGTCTGGGGCAAAGATTCCCCATCCAGAACCAAAGCTGGTAGCTCCTGGGATAACGTGGGAATAATGCGTGACCCCGAACCCACAGCCACTGAATTAGAGCATACAAGCACTGATTAGCCAATGTACTGACTTAGGCTGCTGGGAATTAAAGTCCCCCTGTGGTGCATGTGCCCCATGTTGTGAACCAGTGATCTAGATGAGACATAGTTGTACAGTTTACCATGTCCACAAAACACGTAACATTTCCAAGCTGTGGGGTTTTGCTTTTCATAGGGAAAGTACAGCATTTTTGTGCAGAAGCATTTTGTGGATTGCAGAAAGCTGGAGTATATGTGGAAGGAGAGGGAAATGGCAGGGTTCTAAAATTTCTCAAGACAGGGTCTCACTCTGTTGAGATTGCCCAAATTAATGAGGAGAAATGTGGTGAGCACTCTTCAATATGGGAAGCAAAGGAATAGGGAATTTGCCTATGAATGTATTGAGAAATATATTACAGTACAGATATTGACATATAATATTCTGAAATCAGCTGCTAGAAGAATAAGAACTTGCCCTTGACCAAACCTTTCAGGGCACACAGCAACCAAACAAACAAACTTTCCATGGTGAGTGTTATATATATTTTCACAATACAACATATAGGAATCAACTGCACTAACTGTATTACAAGGATTCTCAACCTGCAGCCCATAGGCTCAATGCGGCCTGCAGCACCATTTCATGTCCCCCCGCATCTCCACCGCACCAGTAAATGCTATGTGATGGAGGAAGAGCAAAATGGCCATCCGGCCCCTGAAGCTGTCTGAGGGAACGTGACCCGGCACCTGGCTTAAAAAGGTTGAGAACCCCTGAATTAGAGCATACATACACATGAATCTTCATCGAGAAACACACTCAGGCAAAATAAACAAAGAAAATACTTTCCAATATCCAGTTGCAAAAAAAAAAAGACAACTGTTCCCCTGTGCTAGAAACTATCACCAGCCAAATAAAATATTCCCGTTTCACTAGGAAATAGCTAGCATAACAAGAAAGTGTAATGAATCTGCAGCTGAGCTGAGGGTTTCTCCATAAAGTCCCATATGTGGTGGGAAAAGGAAAGGAAAGAAAGGGAAAAAGAAAAGAAAGAAAACCTGTAGAAGTTTTAATTTGTAGTTTTGAATGTTCACAGGTCTGCTTCCTTAGTGTTATGTAAATGACAAATGGCTAGAGAAAAATGGCTGCAACAAATGAATAAAACATGATTCCTTGGTAAAGAGTTTAGGAGATTTCACTCACCTTTTTTTTAAAGCACAGTTTTGAGCAACTAAGTAAAGCTGATTCAATCTCTCAATACTATCATGCTACAAAAAAAACCACTGCAGTTGAACCACTGGAGTATGCGCATTTACCTAATGCATTTATTAGTTTGCTAAAATGTACTAAAAACAATTTACTTGATTCTCTGTGGTGAGAACGTTGAAAACACCTTTCTCCCCCAAATCCAGAAATAACCACTGAATACTTCCCATGCTAAACTAGGAAAGAAAACAAAAAGCAAAGCATAACAAATCCACCAATTATTTTCTAGTCTTAACTTTAGTTCAGGAGCAGGAATTCAAATTAAATGCAGAGCCTTAGTTCAGGCTAACAGGACAACCAGGTGTTTAGAAAAGGCAAAGTCCTCACCGTTAAATTCTGGGGGTATCATTCCCCTCTAGTTATGAGATGCTTATGTGAAAGACCTTCAGTGTAGCTTATTCTTATTCTTGTTCTGCTGTATCCGAATCGGAATATTGACAATCCTCATGGCGATCAGCCATGAAGACTGTCCTCAGAATATAATGCAGTGGCCTTTCATCTGCCTTCCACACCACTGATCCAGTTCCATGAGTCACTTTCTGGTCCTGAGCCCTTTTGGCACAAAACGTCCTCATCACCCCCTGGCCAGTATTGATGAAGCAGCTACCCTCCATCAAGATGGATCTAACTGGGATTTAACCCACTTGGGGACCATCACCCTTCCCTGTGGGCTTAGGCATCCAAGCTGTTAGTCCTCAGGTTTGGTAGGTTAGTTAACCACTGCCTGACACTCAGCGTTGAGTTGCTGGCAGTACAGTCTACTCTATTACCATAGCAGGATAATCTGGCCAGACAGCAACATAGCTGGGTTATGCTAAAATTCTGGGGGGAAATTTGAATACCATAAAATTACACTTACTAATTTCATAATTAATTAGAATTATATTTTCAAGACTGGAAATAGGCACATAATATTATAGCTACATTTTACACATTACTCATGGCCTTCTCAGTATTTGAAAATAAAGAAATTAATTATTTTAAACTTTCTCAGAAGTGCTTATACATTGATATGCTGTCTGATGTTGCAAAGTGAACATCAGTAGTGAGGTCACATTTACCTCTTAATAGAAAATCAATTAAAGAATTACCATTACATATTTCAAGAGTAAAGGAGTGGAGTTACATTATGATATAGAACCCTGAATTTCAGAAGTGTAAAAAATTACTGTTGAGTCTGGTGCTTAAGAAGTATTCTGTCCAGCAGGATTGGGTAACACAGTGATTTATTATTCAGCTCATAATACCGGACTGGGGAACATGTACAAGGTGGCAAGCTTATATACAGTGAGAATGGCAGTTACATGGGTTGATACATTTCGGCGGGCTTCTGGAGAAGAGGGAAAGTTTGTACTGACAAATCAGCTATTTTGACAGACATTTGAAAATGGCGCCTTTGCAAAAGGTGCATGATTCCGCTGTAGACTTTAAGGCGCTCAAAAGCGGATATAACAAATAACGCTTGGACACAATAGGCTGCAACTCCAAAAACCATGCAGGTGCCATGGCTTCTAGGACAATTCAATCCCTCTGTGGTGAGATGTGTAGTCCAGAAAATGTACTTCTAGGCTCTGCTTAGTTTTTGCTAGAAGGAATTAATTATAAGTAACTTGTAATTTCTGATTAGTCATTTCCAAGTTGTGGGTGCAAACAGAACCTGCAAACAGCTGGAGGTGTACCAGCTTCTTCTGAGTTTTCTTAGGCGACAGTTGCTCAATGCTATTTGGAAACATAGACATGTTGGAAGCTGCCATATACCAAAATGAGACCTGCATCCCTCTAGCTCTTGTTCCCAGAGTTCCCCTAAGGGTTGAGGTAGGATTCTTGTCTAGTGCTACACAGATATCCATGGTAATCCCTTGCATTTCCCCATATAAGTGCTAACCAGGACCCACGCTGCATAGCTTCTCAAATCAGCCAACTGGTATTAGAGCAAATGGATTGACATGATGTGATAGTAGAACCAGATTTACTAGCTTAATTCTTTGAATTTATAATGTGTATGTAGCAAACCTAGTTTAAAACCACAGACATGGCTGAATACACACATAGATTCAAGGAAAAATATTTAAGAGCTGAGCATTACCAGCCTTCTGTTTGGGTACATAAAACTTCCTCTTCCTCTTATATCCATTTATCTTAAAATATAACAAAAAACAAAACCTCAGCTTTTTTGCCCCATTTTAAAAGAAATGTGTGCATTTTGAAAAGTTGATATCATATAATGAACCAAAGAAAGACTTGCCTGTTCCTATTCTGATTATTCTGTTTCAAAGGTTGGCAGGCCTTGAGGTCAAGAAGTGCCCACCCTAAACAGTTTGAAATACCCATCCCAGTCTTAATTCCTGTTTTAATCAACCAATTTCATTTCTATTCCTTCTGTAGAGGCTATCTAAAATAACACACAGTATTAACAAAAGTTGCTTCACAAGATTCCTGTATACTGCAGGGATATTTCCTCTGACTCCAGTTCAATACCTCTATTGATAACTGTCTCCTTTTTGTTTGCTTAATTATTATTTTTTAAAAGCCTGCCATTGAAGACTTAGTCAAATACTTCAGATCATTACATGATATTACCTTCAGGCCCTACACTTTTGAAAATGCAGTTTAGCCATCAGTCCACTTGGCTGCTAGTCATGCCTGCTTCATGACCATGGAAATGTCTGCAGAAGCAGACAACACTGGCTCTTCAGCTATGAAACAGAGATGAGCACTGAACCCTAGAGTCGGATACGACAGGCTTTTGAGCAAGGGTGACCTTTACCTTTACCTTACCACTTGGCTGTAATTGGTTCACTACAATTGTAAAATCAGGTTGTGATAGCAACCATCTTGTAGTGATAGGAAATAGATAATAGTGAAATTAAATGAAAATAGAAATGTTTTTTAATTATCTGAAAATTATCCTTTTAAATGTGGACTATTTAGATATAATATTCACCTGCTTGGAACTTCTAATTCCTCTTGGGAGATGAGAATAATGAATTAAATGCAAAACTATCTTTTTTGCAAAATTTGTATACTAAAATTTAAATAGTATGTAATGGCCAGGAAGAACATTGCTAAAGGTAAAGAAATAATTGAAAACCAACATACTATTAGTAAAAGCCTGCCATTGAAGACTTAGTCAAATACTTTTCCTTTCTTGAAAAGGAAATTTCAGTTTTTACATTGGAAGTGAATGAGCAATGATTATCTTTTTTCCAATCATACAATTAACATCTAATAAAATGTGAGATTCTGCAAAAAGACTATATCATCAGGGAGAGTGTAGTGGACAGAGAGATGGATTAGGATTCTGAAAATCTAAGGTCGAATCCCCACTTGGCCATGGAAAACTATTGTGGGAGTGGAACTGGTAAAACTACTCCTTTAAAATCCTATTTACAGTGGAACCCCAATTTATGAATGGTTCTACTTATGAAAAATTCAATATTTGAAAAGAAATCCTAGGTTTAAAAAATTCTGCATATGAATTTTTATTAGGAAAAAATATATGGTGACATCTAGTGGCCTCTTCTGGTAGTGCAATGTGTTTTCAACATAATGGGAATACAGTGGACCCTTGATTAATGACATGTTCAAATAGCGTCATTTTCGATTAACGACGCTACAACACTCCCAATGTGATTGTTTGAATAACAACGTTATTCGAATAATGATGGTATTTTACCATCGTTATTCGAATAACGACTTTTTTTGTCGTTATTCGAATGACATTATTCGAGTAGCGATGCTACTTGGGGAACCAAGTAACATTGTTATTCAAGGGTCCACTGTACAGCCCCCACCTGTTGACTCACACCAAGATAGAAAACAGAAGCCCGTCTATCTCTTTTTATGTATAGAATGGGGTGGGTGGGTGGGTGGTATAATCGGGGGGGGGGGGGGTATGTGTTTTTACATGTTTTTAGATCTGATGTAAGACACCCTGAGTCGGGTTCGCCTGAGTGCGTAGTGTAGAAATGTGAATATTAAATTAAATTAAATTAATAATAGATTTTTTGAAATACAAATACAGTAATACCTTGGATAATGTTTGCACCACATAATGCTAAAACCATATAATGTTAAGGAATCTGGAAAAAAATTGCATTGTACAACATTAAAATCCTATGGGATGTATTGTTTGCTGAAGTCTGTGCCAGTTATAATGTATCTCTTTGGAGTTTAATGTTATGTGATTCATACCATAGGATTTTAATGTTATGCAATACATGTATTGCATAACGTTAAAAATCAGATAACGCTAAGACTCGTGGAACCAAGTTTTAGCATTATCCAGGGTATTACTGTAACCTTGTGGAATGAAAAAAATCGTATGTAGAGGTTTTACTGTACAGTAAAACCTTGGGTTACGATGGAGGTCCGTTCCAACAGTCTTGGTCATAACATGAAAAATCCTAACCTGAAGCACGTTTTCCCATAGGAAGACATTGCCAATAAAAATAAAAAAGTCCTGACCAGAAGAAATATAATTACAAAATTACAAAAAATCATCAGAAACCACCCAATCACCCCAAAAAATATCATACACCATCATCCCCCACTCCCACAAAAGCAACAAAGTGATCTCCCTACCTTTTCTACGCCATTTGGAGATCTTATCCACACTGTTCTGACCTGGGGGAGGCATACGTTGAGTCCATTTTCCACCCCTGCTGACACAGGGAGAGTCTGGGGACCTTGTCTGCTCAGTTCCCACCTTCTCCTGAGCTCCCTTGGCAGAACTACAGCCAAAAATGTGCACCTTCCCCAGGCACTAGGTCTTCAGGTGGAGTGGGCGGTGGCCATTTCAAAATCCAAAATGGTGGTGGTGGCCATTTTAAACTTTAAAATGGAGGGGGCAGCCATTTTAGAGTTTAAAATAGCACAATTTTCAGTCATAAACCAAAAAACAGTCGTAACCCAGGGATTTTTAAAAAATTAAATGTGTGGACATAACCCGCAGTCATATGCCGGGATTTTTACTGTACTTTTAAAGCCTTATTAGCATCACTATAAGTCAGTTCTAACTTCATGGCACATAGCAATGTTCAACTGTTGCTTAACCAGCAGATGTTGGGTTTCACAAGGAGGTATTAGATTTCTAGTTATTGGCTTTGTTATTATTGCATTCTTATCTCCAAGGATTGAGGGCAAATTCCCCCCCCCCCCCCCACATTTACAAAATTAGGTGGCTGGTTGTGGGTAATATACACCTTGATTTGGGTGAGCCCAATTGACACCTAAATAAGTTAAAAAGGCTATGACAAGAACAAGATCTTTCTCTGCTGTGGATCCCACTTTATGGAATGAGCTGCCTGTGGAAATTAGATCTGCTTCCACAGTTTTGGCCTTTTGTAAACGGCTAAAAATGTTCCTTATCCAAATAGCATTTCCTTCTAAAGTAAATTAATTACAAATGTGCAGTATTTCTCAATTAATGAACTCAATTCTTTTCAATTTAATTTTAATTCACTTCTGATTTGTTTTTGCTTATTGAGTTAGATCTTGGTTTTGAATAGAAAACACAGGTTTTTAATTAGTGTAAGAGTTTAAATTTGTTAATGCCATCTAGGTCTGTATTTTATTAATGTTTATCATTTATTCTATATAGTTTGATTGTTCTGTTTGATATAATTGTTTTCTGGGTTGTCTATTTCATTGTTGTAAGTCACCCAGAGTAGTGCTTGCACCAATTGGGGCGGGTTATAAAATAAAACAAACAATCATGTTCAATAGGCTCAGCTCTCTAGCCTTTAGCTATCTTTGTATCAATCCACAGTGGACTAAATTCTTCTCTCATTTGAGCTGGGAAGCCATGTTTCTCCTGACACTGAACGAGGAATGCAGTAATAGCCCCAGACCACAGGTATGCATCAAATCCCTTTGTCCATGTGATGTCAAAAGGGAAGTTAAAGAAGCTGGCAGCACCTCAATTCCCATCTTATAATTGGTTTAGTCTAGGTACTCATGCTTCTCTTACATAGATCACCATCTGTCAACTATTCACAAACTGACTATCATACCACAATGATTTCAAAGGGGATGTAGTCTGTTTTACTAATATAAATGTTTTTGTTTACAACCAGCTTGGGTCAGACTTATGGCCATGTGCAACTGAGGCACTGAGAAAATTCATGCTCTACCCCACTTGCAATTACCAGAGGAAAGAGTGAAGTGGGGATGAGGTAGATGAATAGCATCATCTCTACTGGGGAAAATTGCCCTGGGACCTTCACACATGCAAACTGCAGCTTTGCTGTGCCCCAGTGGTGACTCAAAAATTGTAAATGGGGTAACAATAAGTATTAGAGAAACCTACAGAGGTCCAGTCTATCAGGGGATAGACTAACAATAACATTATGAAAAAAATATTATGTGTATCTGATTGCAACATTTCTTTCTTTCTTGTCTGATAATGTGGGTTGCCCATGGGAATAATTTGCTAAACCTTTCTCCAGGGGTTTGCTCAGTCTTCAACCGATCCAGGGATCAACCAGGCTTGGCAGGAAAGGCAATTGGGGTGCTGGTTAGTTAGTTAGTTTGGGGAGTGAGTCAGAAAGCCTTGGCTGATGGTTACCTTCTTTCAAAGACTGCTTCTGCAGCCAGCTTTTATCTCCTCTGCAGGTCCATTTCTGGAGGCTCAGATGCCAGAACCAGGCCCCAACCCTAGAAGTCCAGGAAATGTTAGATGCCAGCAGGTCTCAGCCTACAGCCAAAACACAGCAAGCGCAAACATCAACCAAAGATGACACCAGCTATCCATTTTTTGATGGTTTTGACATGCTTTTACCCCAAGGGGGGAGGATTTGGGCGCACACACATACACACAAGCCACTCAATGTTACAAACCAATTGGGACTTCAAAGGACATCATGCTCAGTTATACACACAACCTCGTTTTACCTTTATGCCAACTTGGACTGCCACAAATACAGACTCTTCAAGTTACCAATGGACAGATTGGGTTATACAATAAAACCCACACCAAGGGACAATTGGGACAATTTATGGCTTCACCAAATGTAATCCCACTTCAAGGATCAGCATCAGAAGAAGCAGCTGAATGTTTTTGTATATGTTTCACTATTTGCTATTGCTTGTATTGTCTTTGCATATCTTTGAATTCTTTGCCTCTATACATTGCTCAAGGTGGGATTTTCAAGGGACATATGAACTAGATTGTGAATTTTGCACACACCCCTTTTGCATATTACGCTCACATCTGCCACCCTGATACCACCCATTGCTAGGAGGTCATGTCTTCACCCATGGGTGGGAGAAAGGAGCCAAACTGGGCCACCTCTACACAAGAGGTCCCTGACTATGGTAGTCCTTTAACTACTTTGTGTTTGCTTATGTCCATGCCAATCACACCTCCCTATGTGTAAGAAAATGTTTGCATAATTGCCCGAGAGGCCCCTTTGCAGGATAGTTAAGGATTACCTTAGAAATACCATTTCTATCACTGGGGAAAACTTAGCTCCCCCAGCCAAAGCCATTAATCACACTTCATCAGCCATTGCCATGCTAAACCGAGAGCAGGCTGAACTGAGACATTCAGTCTTAGACAGCCACGCAGCAATTGACTATTTGCTGCTTTGATACCATTTGGGCTCTGAATCAGTCTGAGACACATGCTGTCTCAACCTGACGGACACCTCTCGCAAAGTCCAGGACCAGATAACCAAACTGGGCACCTCAGTCAAGAGGGCAGAATTGGGCTAGCACCAGATTTGGGCTAGCATTGTAGTCATGGGTCCCCTGGAGGTGGGTGTAAACTGCCCCCCATACCATAACCATCATCATAGCAGTGGGGATTATGCTTTGCTGCTTTGCGCAGTGCATTCCTCCACTCTTGTCAATGTGTACCTCATGGTGGGGACCCCGGGAAATAGTTATGCCCAAGCATATCATGCCTTACATCTACTGTGCCCTCAGCCAGGCTGATTTAACTAATAAAGGAAGGGGGAATGCGGGTTGCCCGCGGGAATAATTGGCTAAACCTTTCCCCAGGGGTTCGCTCGGCCTTCAACAGATCCGGGGATCAACCGGGCTTGGCAAAGGCAATTGGGGTGCAGGCTAGTTAGTTAGTTTGGGGGGGTGAATCAGAAAGCCTTGGCTGACGGTTACAGTAGAAAAACCAAGATGATGACTCTAATGGAAACACACAATCCTTAGCTTCTGGCTGCAGATTAAGTTGGGCAAATAAGCCATGCCAGATAGCAGGACAAGCTAGGTCAATACACATAAGGCTCTGAGATAGGGCAAGAACAATGGGTTTCACCAGCCCAGACCTTAATTAGCTGTGGGTTGTCTATTAACCACAGGGCAATGTCCAAGAGCAGGTATTGTCTTGACCACTGGAAAATGCCACATATGCAAGCCTTCTGTATTTGGGTGGGGGGGGTGTCACATGCATCTTACGCATGTATCACCCCAAGGCAGGGTAATAAATACGTACCACCCGACCCTGATCGGGGCTGGACTTCACCACACGGTTGTCTTGCAAGTCTTCCTTGCGGCCAGCCACTCCTACATCTGGGAGCCATCGCAACAGATATATATTTCTCAAGAACATTACCTTTCATTTGGTTTAGTTTCCCATTTCAGTTCCAGCCATTTCTAGCAATAATAAATAAGATATGGGGCCATTCAACAATTACATGATCCATTTTTTGGGGGAAATTGACCCCCTCCCTCCATGTAATCCGACTGTAATTTTCGCTTCAACCCCCCCGACCTGCCAAATTGCAGCGGTGAAAAAATGGGAAACACCATTGCATCGGATGGGTGTGCATCGGATGGGTGTGCATGCGTGAAGGGGTTACTGCAGTGGTGTGCATGCAGTAACCCATTTGCGGATGTGCACCGCTTTATCTAATGGGCGCACATGCGCAGTACCCCTTTTCTGGCCATTCAAATACGGGATGGCTGCAGGAAGGACCGGAAAAGAGGGGTGAAATATGGGATTTCCCAGGCAAAACGGGATTCTTGACAGGTATGCCCCCTTACAATTATGTAATCCACAGCTTTTGTATCAAAACTCTAATTTTTAGAGCTTTTCACTATTGGTGCCTAATGCAGAACCAATGGATTTGGCTCCAATTGGATTACGTGATCTTTGACCTGGACCCCCCACATAATTTTCTGTAATTCAGATGGCAGACCCCCTCCCCTCCTCGAGGATCACGTAATTGTTGAATAGCCCCATCCTACAAATGACAATGAAGAGTAGTATCGTGTGTTGTTATGTGACCGTGTGAGACACCCTTCCCGCTCCATAGCACCTTTGTAAAATGGATTGTGCAGTTGGTTGTATGATTGGTTAGCCAGTAGGGGCCCACCAGAGTAGGGAAACACTTATGTGATTGCCTCAAATTGGATACTAGCTGAAATATAAACTTCAATAGTTAAAAAAAGTGCCCAGTAACATTGAGATGGTTCTACATTTTGTTGAAGACCTGTTAAAAGAAAATGTTGCAATGATCTTTTTTATTGCTCTGTACCATCATATTTCTTCCAAACTATGGCAACCTTAATACGGTTTTCAAAGTACTTGAGGTGTTCAAGGAGTACTTTACTATTGCCACCCGTAGTGAGTTTCCATATACAATTGGGATTTGAACCCAGGTCTCATGAATAATAGTTGAACACTCTATACAGCATACCACACTGGCTCACAATATTCTCTAAGAGGAAAGTAAAAGTGCCTATTGCAAAAGAGGAGATCCAGAACTGAATTGTAAAGGGAATTAAGAACAAGAGACACCCTCCACCACCCAGTTAATCCATAACAACAATAGGCTCATTCATGAGAAAAATATCTTTACAAATATGGTGGGGAAATCCATAATCCTGCTATAGTGGTTTTTCACAGCTTTCATTCATTTTGTAAGGTTTATACAGGAAAACTTTGCAATGGATTGTAGTAAACAACACCAGCTGTAAATGAATAGCCCAGAAATGAGTGACTAACACAACAATATGCTAAACCTCTTTGCATTTTAGGAGCAAATTAAGCTAGGAAATACAGTAACGCAAAACAAATGAATGAAACACTGAAAGGCATAACATTCTCCATCATTAAGTTTCATAGTTGTGAGATGAATAATCATAATACATTATCTAAAAATGTCCCAAAATAACTTCACAAAAGCTGTTCAGGTCTTCAGAAGGAAATGGTGTCAGTGTAGCACAAAGCCCTACCACAGTCGAATTTCATTTTCTAGAAGGCCAATGTGAATCCTATATTCTTTGTTTTTATTTCCAGTTTTCTGTTCCCCAGTTCCTTATATACTATTCATCCCATCTTATATTTCTTCTTCTTTCTTATTTTTCCTTTGTCTTGTGTGGTATAGAGGTTATAGTACAGGACTTCTTGGGCTTCAGGGATATCAGACAAGAAACAAAACATATGAAAGTGGAGATTCAGTGATATCTGGATCAAACAAATCATTATGGAGAAAACACAAATGAATGGTTCCTTCAACTTGAAAATAATTGCCATACTCAAACCAGGCAAAGAGCGGTCAGTTCCCAAAAACTACAAGCCGGTCTCCCTACTATGCTACTTAGACAATGTGTTTGATTGTATGATATTAAATTTTCTAGTCCCTAAAACTGAAGTTCTTCTAATCTAATAAAAATACTTTTTAAAGTGTTGTAAACTAGTGGATAAAGGTCTGAGGAAAAATTAGTGTGTTGAAGTGGCAATTGCAGGTAGCCAAGCTACAATGCGGCAGCTTTGGTGTTGGTGCTGGATATCTGCTGTACAAGTGTCTGCAAGGGGCAGCAGCCACGCTCCTGATCCAAATATAAAATGAATATTGAAATATTTATTTCCTCTGAAATCACTTGTAAATGCGGTAATTTGAAATCTTGTTTAGTCCTTGGACTGATATATTGCTCAGCTTAAAATCAGTTTAAAAGTTGTCCCATGAAGACACACACACTGACAAAAAGCCCATTAAATCACTTTCAAATACAGTGGACCCTCGAATAACAATGTTACTTGGTTCCCCATGTAGTGTCGCTATTCGAATAACGTCATTATTTGAATAATGACAAAAAATGTCATTATTCGAATAACAACGGTAAAAATACCGTCATTATTCGAAAAATGTTGTTATTCGAACAATCACATTGGGAGCGTCGTAGCATCGTTAATCGAAAATGACGCTATTCGAATGCATCGTTAATCGAGGCTCCACTGTATTGTGATCCAGCTCCTGATTTATTTTAATAGTGCAGTCAAACCTTGGGTTAAAACTGCACATTTCCCACTATGAGTTACACATTTACAACACAACTGTCTACAAACACACATTCTTTTTCACAACTTATAAAAGATACATTTTGGGCACTACAAATTCACAGCAGCCATGCTGGCTTGGGCATTCTGTGGACTGCAGCCACAAAGGGCAATATAGCTAAGCCCTGGGCTTTGAAATAGATATTTCCTACATGACTGGAGTCTAGGACTACAACACTTCTTCTGAAACATTGAGATGTTTGAAGCACAGCAGCATTCTGAAAGACAGATTTGCCTGGGCATTGTAAATCAGGTTGGTTTTGGCTTCAAAATATGGACCAAATAAAATCTTCAAGCAGAAATGCAAATAGGAGAGGATGTGGAGAATCCCAGAGGAGCTCCTCTGCATTCCACTCACATTATCTTTCCATTCTTGTGTCATATTAGGTTGTGAATCTGTACTGTGGTTTCTCCCCATGTGGAAATACTTATATATTTAAAACATATTTTTCCTAATGTGTGCATTTATTTATCCATTTTGCCTAATACAAGGTGCCCCAAAAGCTGCCATACATAGGGGCAATGGGAGGTTGTAGCTAAATGTACTTCTGGCAACAAAATATTCATTATAAAATCTTACAAAATCTTTGCAAAATAATATTTGTGTGTTGGCTACCTCTTTCTACACACACACATGCATGTCTCCCCCACTCATGGTGAACACACTCCAAGATATCTGTTGTTACATATGGCAAATTTTGGGACACCCTGTATATGCATTTTTCCACATTGATTTAGGTGGCTACAATTGTACTAGAATGAAAACAAGGCCAAGTCATGCACCTCCAGCAAAAGAAAGTGGTTATTTATTTTTACACACTTTTTTAGAAGTTGGACACATTTTTAGCCATTTATGATTTATATAGGGCACATTGTTTTATGTGTATTTTATTTCTCTGAAATGTGCTTTAAGCTTAAATGATGTGTGAGTTTTTTGAAATGGAGTATATAATGAATTAGAGAAAGTGGCAAAAACCTACTTTCAGCAAACCTGCCAAGTCCAATAACATTTGTTTCCATCCATAGTACAGGACTGTAGTTTTTATTACAGGCCTGAAGTCAAAGGAAGTCTGGAAAAGGTAGGTGT
Source organism: Bradypodion ventrale (assembly GCA_035047345.1). NCBI lineage: Eukaryota > Metazoa > Chordata > Lepidosauria > Squamata > Chamaeleonidae > Bradypodion > Bradypodion ventrale. The sequence goes on along the minus strand of JAWDJE010000003.1, from coordinate 228,958,562 downwards.
TGTCTGTAAAATGTAGACACCTTTTGCCCACTGAGATGTCTTATATCCTGGGACCCATATTGGAAGAATATGCTGAATTCTCAATGAGCTGATTTTAAAGAAAATTACTTTCAGCAGGATGAGTTAATTAGGGAATGAAGGGAATAGATTTAGTAATTAATTCAGATTACACAAGGCTATTGAGAATACTATGAATATAATTCATTGAGAAATGCCCATCAGGGAACTAGAGATTGTTTTCCCCTTCCTTCCCTCCTAGTCAGTTTAAGATGCTATTCAAAATTTGAATAGAAAGCTCATTCTATGGCTTATAATTGGTGTGCAATGGAAGTTTACTTGCTCATTACAAGCTATTTTATAATCCTTGTACTTTGGTAGTCCATGTGAACAAGGCATCTTGGAATAGTGGTGTTGTCAGAGTCATGCTCAAAGATCATATATGGGACTCACGTGCATGACTTGGATACAGGCAACAGAGAATCAACCTACTGGGTTTCCTGTTCATCTGAAAGTATTGAATGAAAGCCAAACTGTCTGAATCATATCCCATCTTTGCCGTCTGTCATTTCAGCCTCAAGCAAGAAACATCTTAAGCTAAATACAATTGTTAGCCCCTTCTAGAGTAGATTCTTTGAATAAATAAGGTTATGCAAGTCAATATTACCCTGATGGATTCAATGATCTGCTCTGGGTAGAGCTAATGTTTGCATTTAGACTCTTATTTTGCAGAGGAACTGGAGGTTTCCCTACATTTGATAAATCCTCTATTCTATCTAGCCCAATATTGTGGGTCAACTGCCATTTGTATTCTCAAATTTCAGACTTTACCAGATTCATGTAGTCTATCCTAGCCCCAATTAGAAAGGAAATTAGCGACCACCTAAAGCATGCACTGTGGCAATGAGCTAGTTTGCACATAATTTTTTCTGGATCTGAGCAGCTTGTTACACCCAGCAAAACAGATATAGTACTCTTGCTCTGCAAATTATATAAACATCCAGACCATCCCCTCTCACTACAAATAAATTTTGAATCTGACTTGAGACCACTTGAAAATGAATTTCTGTGAAGATCATCTGGCCACAGTATATGAGTAAAATGACGTTTATGTGCCCTGCACCCTAGAGAAAACTTTCCCATGCAAAGTCCCTGGGAATTAGTAGAACACATAAACATTATCTTGCTAATGCACTAGACATTTTGGCCTACAACTCCTTCCAAAGGTTGGTGGAAGCTGCAGGACAAAACATCAGAAAGAATGATGTTAAGAAAGATTGCCCAAGAGGCTAAGTTCTTGCATCAACACTCAATTTGATGTTTGTTTAATCACATCTATATCCTACCCATCTAGTAACAAGACCACTCTAGGTGGCTTACAACAATTAAAAACAACAGGATAAAACATCAACATTAAATAAACAGTTAAATGCATGGAACAATAAGAAACCCAGAATACTTCACTTTATTTCATTCATCAGGAAAATATTGAATAAATGGAGAAGATGTCTGGGCCCTTGTTCATAGAATCTGCAGCAAATGACGTTTGAGTAGGAAGAACATCCAAAGTCCACTTACAATAAACAGATTAGAGATGGGGAAAGGTTTTTATTTTATTTTATAAAAACTAACTCACCAAAATGACTACAGTGGAACCTTGGCCATGCTCACTGTAGTAATGCTAACCTCCTACTTGTGATAAAGATTTGTCATTTCCACTATGGTCCAAAGAAGGCAATGTTACATGTCAGTTTGGATTGGGCAATTACTACATTTCTGTGTGCACAGAGACAACTTCTACTTTATGGGTGTTGTGAATACGTAGCTAGGAGCTATTTCTGGTGGCCCAACATAGATAAGGAGATAGAGCAGTTAGTGAGCACGTGCGGAAGCTGCCAAAGCTCAAGGCCCGAGAAACATAGGTTACCCCCTAGGGAGTTGGACACAGCCCATGGTCTGTGGTCAAGGGTCCACGTGGACTTCACGGGGCCCTTCAGGGGCACGATGTTCCTGCTAGTCATTGACGCATTCTCGAAATGGCTGGAGGTCATTCTGATGCGCAATACTTCCTCAGCAGCCACAGTCAAACATCCTAGGAAGGTGTTCTTATGTTTTGGCCTGCCTGATGTGGTAATTTCGGATAATGCATCGACTTTCACGTCCACAGAATTCTGGGCATTCCTTGAGCGGAATGCGATCAAGCACGTTACCTCTGCCCCGTTTCACCCAGCTACAAACGGGCAGGTAGAGCGCCTAGTCCGCACTACGAAGGAGGCACTGAGGAGGATGGGTCCCGGGAACCTGGAGCTACAGGTCTGCCAATTCCTCATAACCTACAGGGTCACCCCGCTAGCATCGGGGCAATCCCCCACAGAGCTTCTGATGCGAAGAAGGCTCACAACATTGTGTGACCATTTAGATCCTTTCAGGGTGGAGGATAGGGGTACAAATGTGGCAAGGGTGCAGGAAAAAGTGTACGTGGCAGGCAATCCAGTACACTGTAGGAACTATGCTAGTTCAGGGCCAGCATGGGTGCCTGGGGAGGTGGTAGAACAAACTGGGCCAGTGTCTTACAGGGTAAAGACAGAGTCAGGATTGTGGTGGAGGAGACATGCTGACCAAGTTAGAAGACGGGTAACAGCTGCACAGCTGCAGCTACTAAGGGAGATCACGGGGAGGCTACTAAGGAAGAGCACGGGAAGCTACTAAGGAAGATCGTGGGGAAGCTACTAAGGTAGATTGTGGGGAAAACCCTCCCCATGCCTCCAGGTGTTAAGGGATTGCCACTTGCTTCCCCTTCATGAACCGGCCAGCCAATCAGTACGCTCAGTGGATTCAGAGTCGGGAATACAGTGACTACCAACCAATGGGTATTGGTTGGCGGGGGTTTAAATGTATTATAAAAGGAGCTGCATCTCCTAATGCAAACCATGTACAGATTGACCATGCAATAAAGAAAGACGTGTTTTGCCCTCCTGCTGGCTCCGAGTGCAATCAATCTGCCTACATCAAAATGGGAATCCCTGGGGCACACAGTATTGGGATAACAGGCAGTTTTTGCACAAACCCCATCAGTGTCCCTGAGTGCAGCTCTGTTCATTCGCAGAGGAATGAATGGGGAAAATATACTGTATATACAAAAGCTATTTGTAATCAACTGTTTAATTATCTCTCATCTTAATTCTCCTGGTCTAACTGATTAATATTATAACATTTGCTCCAGTTGGTCCAGTGTCTTGGTACCTGCCCTTAGTAAATCAGTGTTCTGTTTTGCCTTTTTATGGAGCCTTTAAGCACACATGTGCAAGAATATGTATTCCCGCATGCCCCCAGCTAGACAATAAATGTCCCTGACTATTTCTTATCTATCTTACAATGTACACAACCAGATCCAATATGTGATTAGACATTACATTTTAAGAGAAATAAAACTTTTAAAACACAGGCAAATTATGTATAGTATTACTTACAAGCGCTAATCCACAGGTATTAAGATACCGAGGTTATACAGGGAAGACTATTGCCAAGTAATTGAGTCAAATATGTAGCAGGTAAAGCAAGAATGACAAATAGTAGATGCGAGAAAGGGGAACAGCTATCAGTCTCAATTTCACATTGCTTCTCCAAATCCAACCTGCATTTTCTTCCCATCCTTTTCTTGCTGCTTTTTTTTTGTAAAAGAAAATGTTTTATTTCTCATTCCATACACAAGGGTAGTTTTGAAAAAGGCAGGAAGGGTTTGGAAAACATCACAAAAAGTAGTCATAGAGAAGACAACAGTTATAGCTGTATATCAAACCGAGAAAGCTTTATGAAATAAAATTCTGCTGAGTGATCAAGTCTGCAACAAATTGTAAGGTGCCTCCTTGGAACCAGATTTTGGGGAATGGTGGCCTTTGGGATTATTTGTCATCTGCCATAAGCAAAATGATACCAGATCTTCATGACATTGTCTCTTGATGCATTACCTCTTATTCTGATTATGCATTGATAATTAATACGTGTGTCCATGTTTCCTGCAGAATGGAAATGAAACTGCATTTTCACATTTCCCCCCTAATGTGTACATTTCTTAATGACTAAAGGATATCTGTATTTTGTCCAGCTCGCCACACTTTAGCCATTCACATTTGAAACTTTGTGCATTAGCATTTGTGCTGTCTTTATTCCTTAGTAACATTTCAGAAGCCTTACAGTTGTATAAATTTTAAGGTGTATTTATTGACATACCAAGTAGTGAAAAGGCTACTTTTGTTAAGATTGTGAAATCGAACAAAATCTTGCCTCATTCCTAGTACAAGAGTGGGACAGCTAAGGCTCATCCTTCAATGAGGGATGAAGTATCACCAATAAATACCTTTTTTCATTCATCTGATGTTAGAGTTTGTCCTAGTGTAAGTGACAGAATTTATTTGCAGAGGGCACAGAGATAACTCCCTCTTTAAAATCTCAGCAGAGGGGATACATCTAATGCCAATAATTGAGGGCCATTTCTGCCAGTGGTGGGCTCCAACAAATTTTACTACCACACTGTGGGTGTGGTATGGTGGGCCTCGCCAGGGGGAAAGCCCTGCATTGCACCCAAATTAGGACTACTTTATTTCAATACTTGGATGGGTGGGGCTAGCCAGAATTTCTGCTACCGGTTCTGGCAAACTGGTACGAACATGCTGGTGCCCACCAATAGTTTTTTCCCATACTATGTTACCTTATACTAGTGCAATTATTGAGAAACAAGGCCCACATCTTCATTTGCATAGTCAAATCCAAGGTTTTGCATTTTGGTCACACTGCAGTGTGAAGGGATGCCAGTGATAGGCTCTTAAAGAAGCTTAACTAAATATTCTGTCAGCATAGAACTTAAGTACACAATTAAATCACATAACTATAGCTTTTAAAAAACCCAGGAGGACAATGCTTCATGATCTTTTCCCAGTAGAAGGCAACTCATGTTTTCCAAAAAAGTTTACTAAAGAGTGTGTCATTAAACGTGGTGTATATAAGAAAGAAACATATAATTTGTCAAGAAAGAAAGAAAATGAAAGACCATGGTAGGAAAAGGTGTTACATTCCACAGATGCATTTTTAATTCTTCCTATCAATTCTGTTTTTTCTTCTTGTTTCTTCTTAACCAGACATTCAAGACTTAGTTGAAACTGAAGATAAGTGTTAACACTTTGTCAAGCAGTTGAATCACTTCCAGCATATTGTAGTATAATCCGCTGTCCACAAACATCCCCTTCATTATTGCCTAATTACATGCAAATTTCATAAAATGAATGAGTTTTAAGTACTTGTCAATCTGTCATCCAAGGAACCACTGAAACATTTTGACTGCTGGATAAATAATCAGCAATAATCACACTATGCAAATTTGATATTTTCTGTACAATTATCTGAAACCATAAATAACTGGACACAAAGACATTTGGCATTCTTTCAAAAAGATTTGACCTAAAGCCTCCCCCCCCCTCTTCAGAACATGTATGCTTGTGGAATTTTTAAAATTATGCCTGAGGAAATGTGACCACTGGAAAAATTATGAGCACTTAATGTGCTAATATTTTGGTGTGACTTTCTCCATACAATTGAGAGGCAGAAATAACAGTCTTTTTATTTTGCATTTTAGCAGTTAACTACATTTGTTAAACTATTTATGAAGGCCAGTTTCTCATAATTTGTATTCTTTTTAAGTATTTGGGTTTACTTATACCTTCATGTCCCATTTTACAGAAACAGTTTTTTTAAAAAAAGAAAGGAATATTTCATAATTATCATTCATTCATATGTAATAACAACAACTAATAATATATTATTTCCCTCTCTTTGTTGCTGTGTTTGCTGAGACTGTCTAACTTAGTTTATGGTTGGATCCAACACATAAATTCACACCTTCTATGCTTTGACAAAATTTGCCTCTTCAAAATAATTTCTTGTTCTACCACAATATCCCACTTAAGCCACTGTCCTTTTCTTCTCCTGTCTTGTAAATGTCACTATACAGTAAAACCCCTACTTATGAAAAAAGGCAGTTCCATAGGCTTTTGCTTAAATCAGTTTTTATATAACTCGAAGCAAACCCATAGGAAAAATTATTTTTTTACATAACTTGAATCAAACCCATAGTAAAAATGAAATTTTTATGGAAATCGAAGCAAACCCACAGGGAAATAAATTTTTACATAGCTCAAAGCAAACCAATAGGGAAAAGAATCTTTATGTAACTCAAAGTAAATCCATAGGAAATCATGTAAATCAGGACATGGTTTTAGCACAAAATCATTATGTAAGTCAAATTTTATGTAACTTGAGGCATATGTAAGTTGGGGTTTTACTGTGTTACATCCCTCTCCTTACCAGTGTAGTCATGATTGTACTTTGAACTTGTGTTCTTCATGACCCACAGTGCTATAGCTGGAAGAGAGGGGTTTAAAAGTGGCTGGTATGAAGCTAGCCCTAATTAGACATTATGCCTGAAAATATGCAGAGGATTAAACGTAGGGAACATAGTGAAAAGTAGAGACATTACATTACAAACAAAAATTTGCATAGTCAAAGCAATGGTATTCCCAGTGGTAATGTATGATTGTAAGAGCTGGACCATTAGGAAAGCTGAGCACAGAAAAATAGACACCTTTGAAATGTGGTGTTGGAGGAGAGTTTTGAGAGTTCCCTGGACAGCGAGGAAAACAAATAGGTCAATCTTAGAAGAAATCAACCCTGACTGCTCCTTAGAAGGTCAAATAGTAAATATGAAGCTAAAGTACTTTGAACATCAAATGAGAAGAGAAGATTCACTTGAGAAGACCTTGATGCTGGGAAAGGAGGGGGGCAAAAGAAGAAGGGGGCAGCCAAAGATGAGATGGCTAGATGGTATTGTAGATGCAGTGGGCACAGAGCTGGGTGGGCTGAGGAGAATGGTGGAGGACAGGAGTTCCTGGAGGTCAATGGTCAATAGGGTCGCAAAGGGTCGCAATCAACAGTGCGAATGAACAACAACAAAAATGTTTGGTGGAGAATGGGGGACTTTGTAAGTGCATTCAGTTGAACTATGTTCAATCTCCATTGTAGGTCTTTGCACTGATGGACACCAATTTCTCATGGGAGGAATATAGGAGAAGAGCTTACATACATCTGTATTTCTCCACCAGCCCATTTAGGCTCTCTGAACAGAGCTTTTGTTCGTCATTGGCTGCAACTCATATCTGAGAATGTATTTTTTTCCTGAAGCAGGGAAAATGGCATTGGTGTGAATTTGTTTAGGGTGGATCCCAACTTGCTATGAAGTGACCCACACCACTATGATCATGGAGCTATCTCCTGTGGCACACATGAAATGAGACATGCAGGATTTAACACCTGGATTGCAATGGACTACCACAGCCTTGAGGATATTATCAAGGTGTGTCTTGATAGCCAGTCCATCTGGCATGGCCTCTTCTGCCTCCATGACCTTTGAGAATCTGAATGGGTCCTTCTCCACTCATTTTGCCATTGGGCCCATTCTGATGGTTTCCAGTGACATTCCCTCAACTGAGGAGACCATCACCCCAACTAAAGGGGCTCATCTGCCTGTAGCCCTTGGCCCCTTTAGGGAGTCATAAGAACATAAAAACAGCCTTGCTGGAGCAGGCCACAGCCCATCCAGTCCAGCATTCTGTCTCACACAGTGGCTCACCATTTCCTTCAGGGTATTCCCAAGGAGATGCCTTCACCTGCTTAGGACTCCCTGGAAATGGCATTGAGAGATATCCTGCCTATCTCTCCAACCCGGAGGTTGTCCTTAGGTAGCCATAATTATAGCCATTGATACACTTGTCCTCCAGGAACTTGTCTAATCCTTTCTTAAAGCTGTCAAGACTGACAGCTGTCACCACTTCTTCTGGCAGGGAGTTCCATAGACCAGTAATCCTCTGGGTGAAAAAGTACTTTCTCTTATTTGTTTGAGAACTAGTACCCAAAAGTTTCATGGAGTGTTCCCTAGTTCTAGTGTTGTGCGATAGGGAAAACAGTTTTTCCTTATCTACTTTGTCCACACCGTGCATGATTTTATAAACTTCAATCAGGTCACCTCTTAGACGCCGTCGTTCAAGAGTGAAAAGGTCCAACCGTTGCAGCCTCAGATGGTAAGGAAGGTGTTCCAGTCCCCTAATCATTCTGGTTGCCCTCCTCTGTACTTTCTCCAACTCCATAATATCCTTCTGGAGATATGGCGACCAGAACTGTAGACAATATTCCAGATGGGGCCTCACCATAGATTTATAAAGAGGCAAAATGACACTTGCTGACTTATTTTCTATACCCTTCCTAATGATCCCTAACATTGAGTTTGCTTTTTTCACTGCTGAGGCACACTGGGTTGACATCTTCATTGAGCTTTCCACCAGGACACCAAGGTCCCTTTCCTAGTTTGTCGCAGAGAGTTCAGACCCCATCAGTTTATAAATGTAATTGGGTTTTTTTGCCCCAACATGCATCACTCTGCACTTACTGATGTTGAAGCTCATTTGCCACTGTTTTGCCCACTCCCCCAGTGTCAAGAGATCCCTCTGGAGCTCTTCACAATCTCTCACAGTTTTCACTACCCTGTATAATTTAGTGTCGTCAGCAAATTTGGCTACCTTGCTTTTTACTCCTACCTCTAGATCATTTATGAAGAGGTTGAAAAGCAGGGGTCCCAGTACTGAACCTTGGGGGACCCCACTCTTTACTTCCCTCCACTTGGAGAAGTGTCCATTTAGTGCTACCCTCTGTTTCCTGTCCCTTAGCCAGTTGCTGATTCAGGACAAGACCTGTCCCTTTATTCCATGACTGGTAAGTTTATTCAAGAACCTTTGGTGTGGGACCTTGTCAAAAGCCTTCTGAAAGTCCAGATAAACAATGTCAACTGGATCCCCCTTATCCACATGCTTGTTGACACTCTCAAAAAATTCCAACAGATTAGTGAGGCATGATTTGCCCTTGTAAAAGCCATGTTGGCTCTCCTTTAGCAGCGCCTTCTCTTCTATGTACCTATTAATTCTATCTTTTAGGATGGTTTCCATCACTTTACCTGGGACACATGTCAAACTGACAGGTCGGTAATTTCCTTGATCACCCCTGGATCCTTTTTTGAAAATTGGTGTTACATTCGCTACCTTCCAGTCATCAGGCACAAAGCCTGATTTGAGGGAAAGATTATATATTTTGGCTAGGAGATCAGCAATTTCATCTTTAAGTTCCCTGAGAACTCGTGGATGGATGCCATCTGGTCCTGGTGATTTGTTAGTGTTTAGCTTAACAAGACATGCAAGGACCTCCTCCCTGGTTATTTCTATCTTGCTTAATTCTTCGGTTTCCCTCCCTACGAAGATAGGCTCTGTTTTGGGCATGTGGTCTCTGTCTTCTTCAGTGAATACTGAAGCAAAGAATTCATTGAGTCTCTCTGCAATCTCTGTTTCCTGTTTAATAACCCCTTGCCTTCCATTGTCATCTAATGGTCCAATGGCCTTCCTAGTTGGGTTCTTACTTCTAATGTACTTAAAGAAGTCTTTGTTACTTCTCTGAGTATTTTTAGCTATACGCTCCTCAAAGTCTTGCTTTGCTTTCCTGATTGTTACCTTGCATTTGTTCTGCCAGAATTTATGTTTCTGCCTGCTGTCCTCATTTGGACAAGCCTTCCATCTTCTAAATGAGCTTTTCTTGCTCTTGATCACTTCCTGAACAGCTCCTGTAAGCCACATCGGAGTCCTCTTGGACCTGGCAGTGCCCTTTTTCCTTTTGGGTATGCATTCCAATTGGGCCTCTGTTATTGTTTTTGTAAACAACCTCCATGCCTCTTGGAGTGTTTGGACTCTCTCAATTTTCCCTTTCAGTTTCTTTTTTACTAGTTTCCTCATCTTTGGGAAATTTCCTTTTTTGAAAATTTAAGGTCTCTGTGTTAGATTTTATCAGTGACTTGCGGTCTATGATCAAGTTAAACATAATTGAGTTGTGGTCACTGTTCCCTATTGGATCAGTCACATTAACATCTTGCACCAGATCCTGAGTATTACTCAGGATCAAGTCAAGGATTTTTGTACCTCTAGTTGGGTCTTCAACCATCTGTCCCAGGGAACAATCATTGAGCATATCTAGGAACTTTATCTCTTTATCATGTGCTGAACAACAGTTCACCCAGTCTATGTGAGGGTAATTGAAGTCCCCCATTATAACCAGGCTTCCCTTCCTGGATGCCTCCTTTACATCATTCTCCAACTGCCAGTCTCCCTCAAGAGTTTGGGTCGGAGGCCGATAGTATATGCCTACTGTTAGACCATCCTTGTGGCCTGGTACTCTTACCCACAGAGCTTCTAATGGTGACTCTAAATCACCTAGATATTCCAATTCATACAATTTTATCACTTCTTTGACATACAAGGCTACACCACCTCCTGTTTGCCCCTTCCTATCCTTCCTGTACAGTTTGTAGCCTGGGATAACTGTATCCCATTGGTTATCATCCGTCCACCAGGTTTCAGTGATACCAATAATATCAATATTCTTATCTATTGCTAAGTATTCCAGCTCCCCTATTTTTTTCCGGAGGCTTCTAGCATTTGTATACAAGCATTTATATATGCTTTCCTGATACAGTCTTTTGAGTCCAGTTGCATTGTTAGACTGCCTCTTGCATCCTTCTGCTAGAGTGCTGGTGACTAGCTCCTTGCTCTGCTCAGTAATTTTTGCATCCTCCTCACTACTCAAGTACACACTTTCCCGAACCGGATGCTGCCCAGCTCCTGTCGGCTTTCCCCCAGTTATCAGTTTAAAAGCTGCTCTGCAGCCTTTTTGATGTTGAGTGCCAGCAATCTGGTCCCATCATGGTTTAAATGCAACCCATCCCTCCTGAACAGATTTGGCTTGTCCCAAAATGTTCTCCAGTTCCTGACAAATCTGAAGCCCTCCTCTCGACACCACCGCCTCATCCACGCATTGAGGCTTCTGAGCTCTGCCTACCTACTTCTGAAAGTGCTACCTTGGAAGTCCGGGACTTCATTCTTCTTCCTAACAACCTAAATTTGGCTTCCAGGACAGACCGCTTGGCCTTCCCAACATCATTGGTACCAATGTGTACCATGACAACTGGCTCGTTCCCAGTTCTCTCTAACAATCTATCTAGATTTCTTGTGATGTCTGCAACTTTTGCACCTGGCAGGCAAGTCACCATACGGTTATCATGTGCATCACAAATCCATTTCTCTGTATTTCTAATTATTGAATCGCCTAGTACAAGGAGCCTCTCTCCTGCAATCTGTTCATCTACATGCACCTCATCAACCATATTAAGGGAGAGAACCTCAGTTTGTTCCTGTTGTTCATCTTCCTGGATCTCATCAAGTGTGATGAAGAAGAGATCATCAGGTGGAACCAGTTGTTCCTCTGTGTGTTCCTCATCAGGTGTGATAAGGGAAAGAGCCTCAAATTTATTCTGTAATTTCAGACTCTCAGAGTGATCCCCTACTCTTCTCCTCCTTTGAGTCACATTCCTCCAAACATCTCCCTCCTGAGTTATGAAGGGTCTTCTCCCTCAGAACTGTGCCCTGTCTCTTCTTTGTCCAGCATAGTCTGCTCCACTCTGTCCAAGAAGAGCTCAAGCTCCTTAATTTGTTGATGGTTAGATATGCGGGCCTCTAGCTGCTGGACCTTCTCTTCTAGTAGTGCAACCAGCTTGCACTTGCTGCAAGTGTAGTTCTCCATATGCTTTGGCAAGAACACAAACATGGCACAAGTATTGCAGGTAACTACAGCTGTTCCCTCAGAATCCATTTTAACAAGTGCAGTATTCTGGGCCTCAAAAATTTACACGTTTACTACCTTTCTACCTAGTAAGACTATATTCTTCCTTTGTTACTAGTTTGCAATCTCAGGTGGCTCTCACCAGTTTAAATTATCAATTTAAATTAGTGGAGGCCTCTAAAGCAGCTCTACTCCAACTGCAAAACTTACCAGTGCTCACTTGCTTTGTTTGGCTCTCCTCAGCAGCAGCTCTGCTTAAGAGCACATGCAGAATCAAAAGGGCTGACCCTGAAAGAGCTCAGAGCTTTTAAAGGCTAGTGTGGCTCCGCCCCTATGAGTCACAGTTCAGGGAAGGGCCTGGTGTGGCTCTGCCCCCTGCTTCTGGAAGCTTCAAACTGCTTCCTCTGTTTGAACAGAGGTGGCTCTCAGCAGTTTAAATTATCAATTTAAATTAGTAGAGGCCTCTAAAGCAGCTCTACTCCAACTGCAAAACTTACCAGTGCTCACTTCCTTTGTTTGGCTCTCCTCAGCAGCAGCTCTGCTTAAGAGCACATGCAGAGTCAAAAGCAGAGTCAGGTTATTTACCTCTACCCAACATTCAGCATTGAGTTGCTGGCTGTACGGTCTACTCCATTACCGTAGTGGGATGTCCAGCCAGACATGCAGAGATTCAGACAAGAAAAGAAGGACTGGCAGCTTTGTATTTATAGGCAAAGGCGGCCTCTCTGATACAAGCAAGAATATAAATCTGTATTTCCCTCTCGCATGAGTGGACGAAGAACCAGATTATCTATTTTATCTGGTGGGAGAGTAAGGTATATTGTAGCATTCTCAAAAAGAGAACGAGAATTATTTTTGTTCAAATTATATAAAATTTCTGTAATAATGGCTTAACACAAATTAACACTTTAACGCACATAAACCAAACTGTTCAAAAATAATGACAGCTGCTGCTTTGTTGCATGATTTTTAAGTTGGAGGAGTGTTTGCATCTTTTTCTATTTCTTCTGTGTTTAGATTTTCTCTTTTCACATGTGCCTATCTGTCTGTATCAGGCATAGTTTGCCTCACAAATGAAAAGGACAGTAACTTTGTGCAGAAATATTTCACACTAACTACAGAGATATGAACAAGAACAATGAGTTTTCCTTGCCTCACTCTCATGCTGGAGGCGGGAAATTTTTGAGAGTCAGAAAAACCTTCACTGAGGTATTTCATTGAATGAAGACATTCCAGACAGACAAGACTCAGTGATTTAATGAACATTCTTTATGTCCTTCATCCCTCTGGTGTGTCTAAATGATTACAGTATATCTGTAGTATAGATACAAGGCTGTATATCCCCTGTAACATCCTCTCAGCACTTGCAAACCAGTTGAGTGTGGACACACATACAGAGCTCTCATGATTGGGAACCAAGATAAAGCAAGGTTACCAGTCACAGGAACTCTGTAAGAATGTTCAGTTGAACATATTTCAAGATTCTCCTTCATATGTTTGAAATTAAGGTCTTACTGTCTTCTAGGTGGTGGGGATGTTGGAGATGAAAATGACAATGAGATTAAAGTATTGAATACTGAGTGTAGCATAGATGTAAAGACAACTGTAAGAAGTAAGGGACTGTGGTGGCTCAGTGGGTAAGAAGTTTGCCTTGTTAGCTGGAAGGACGGCAAGTCGGCAGTTCAAGACCCAAGTACTGCATGACAGAATGAGCTCCCGTCTCTGTCCCAGCTCCTGCCAACCTAGCAGTTTGAAAGCAAGAGATTGCAAGTAGATACAAAGGGACCACTTTGGTGGGGAAAGATCTTGGGGATGTGAAAGGAACCTCATTTGGGCGTTTCTTGAGCGGAGTTCCTCTAGCAAAAATCCTTTCAACCCAGAAAACACATTTGTGTCTTCTGACATGATAAAAAAAATCTGTAGAAAAATAAATAGTGGCTATCTTGTGCTAATTCATCAACTGACCTATATGAGAGGATCTTCTATAGGTATATGCAGGAACCCAACTGTCTGATTAATATTATGGGTTTGGGAGAGATGTCCCTGGCCAAGCTCCATATTCAGCTTCATATCAGAGAAGGTTAACCTATGGTATTCTTATGTTGCAGTTTGTCATTTAGATTTGTCTAACAGGAACTGTCAGGAAAGATATATCTACCACTGGACTGAATATCCCCCTTTTCTGGCTTAAATTCCCGGTATATGAGTGTTGTAATAATAGAGCAGATTTTGAAAGTGGGAAAATTTAGTTCATTTTGTTGTTGCCAGCATGATGTGAAACATATTTCTATGTGTCTGAGGAAATAGATTGTGATCCATGAAAGCTCACACTGAAATGTATCTGTTAGTCTTTAAAGTTCAACAATATTTTGCCTTTTTGTTCTTTTCTCTTCCCCCCTTTTCTTTGCCAACATATCTCTAAAGCTACTGGTAGAAAAAAAAATCATTTACTAGGAAGATTACAAGGAGTATGCCATTTGTCAAATTCATTTTTGCAGACATCTTCCTCTTTTTACTCTGTGTCTGTTTCCCTGCTGATTTTTAAAATTAAATCAAAAAGGCATTTAAAAAAAGAAAAGAAAATGAATCCATCTGCTTTTCTAAGTACAGTGGAACCTTCTACAACAATTGCCCCATATAGTAATGATATCGCATAACAATTAGGTTTTGGGGGGAAAATGGTGTCCCGCATAACAATTTTTCCTATGGAAAAAATCGTATAACAGTTTTTCAATGGGAAAAACCACTTAGTGAAAAAAAATTGTTGTACAATGCATCCCATAGGGGAAATTGCTGTACAGTATGATGCATACATTATATAGCATTTGTTTCGTCCAACAATGAGCCCCATGGAAAGGATTAAAATCATTGTATGAGGTACCACTTATTTTGGTATGTTTTTTGAAAAATGTATATTTTTCAATTTGTAGTTACTGCTTCTATGCACATATCCACAACTACAGTATGTTTGAATGTACTTACAAAATGTATACATTTGGACAAATAATATTGGGCATTTTTTCAGAGTACTGAAATTGCAGATATACACACCCATTTTCCTATTATTCTCTCTACTAGGTAACACACCCTGTGGATAATTCCAGAGATGCAGACTGAAGTAACCTGCACACAATATTATTATTTGCTCATCCCTCCTGATTCTTGGTAAATAGTCCAGTATGGTGGTCGATATCTGTTATGTTGAAGTTTATATTTTGGAAGATAGTTCCATGAAAGGAAGGATTCTGGGGAGGTGTCCTCATCATGGGAGGTCCCATAGTCAGAGTAGGGGGGGGGGGTCAATTAAAACTGAAGTGTTGGCACACGCACCATGCTCAGACCACAGGTTGCTTCTAAAGATAATAATAGTATTCTACAAAAGGGACTCAACCTCTTCCAAATGAACCTCAGATTTTTCAGTATTGTTTATTATACAAAAACATGCTACTCTAAACACTAGAATTACAGTATTTTGCAAAAGCCATGCCATCTCTCTCACTCATTACCCCCAAAGTGTATTACAGTATTAAAGTACTACAAGTGGCACAGTTACTTCAAGTAGTGTTGCTTTCAAGCTCTGAACACTCATATACTGTACATACCATCTTCTAGTCTGGAACTGCCAGAGAGGAAACATCTGAGGGACTGAGGATGTGATGTGAGATAGCAAGTTTGCTACCTCGTAGGACTGCATATTTGCATTGCTCTGTTCACTTACAGCAGTATGGAAGGATTTCCATTATTTACAAATGCATTCACTTATAAATAACAGAAATCCTTCAATACTGCTGTAAGGATTCAGGGCTTACTCATTCAAAGAAATCAGCTGATCCTGGAATTTGTCATTGCTCAAGAAAGCAGAAACAATGTTAATACAAATACACTTTTGCTCTGAATGGAGAAACCCTTTAGGGCAGGGATTCTCAACCTGCGGCCCGTGGCACCATTTCATGTCCCCACCACCACAGCCTCCACCACACCACGAAGTGCCATGTGGTGGAGGAAGTGCAAAATGGCTGTCTAGCCCCCAAAGCTGTCTGAGGGAGCATGACCTGGCCCCCAGCTTTAAAAGGCTGAGAACTCCTGCTTTAAGGTTATCAGTTAAATATCTTGTGTCCACTCCCCTCCTCTGAACAATTTATGCTATTTGTTTAAGAATAACTGACATATTAGCTAATAAAGTAGGTACTCAATAATATTATCATCACCTTTCAGTTGTGCCGATAAATTGAAGGAGTTTTCAATGCACAGGTAAGAAAGAATTCTCTTCCTTCAATGAGTCCAAAATAAGAACTCATAGATTTAACATGAATATGAGTTTAATATTGGAACCCCATATACATTCAGCTGACCTAGAAACACTTAGGTCATAGCCATTTTATTGAATAACAGAAATATTAATCTTAATATAGCAGGAGCAAAATGCAGTGTTTGAAATTTTATCTTTGATTTACAAATTGGTGTTACAATGAGCAAAGCCTGAAATAAAATCTTTTACTGCTTATACAATGAGCTCTTTTACTCTATGGAGTTAAACAGCAGGCAAACCCTTCTCACGGTATCTCAGTTTAGTGTTCATCTCAGCTATCCATGTGATGTTGTAGTAGATATGCTTCAGAATAGCTGACTGACCCATAGGGTGAATATTATTCAGTGCCAGTGTCCTTGAAATGTCTTCATCATTTGTTTTTGAATTACTGTACAGCAAAACCAATGACAGCAATTAGATGCAGCTTTACGATCTCATATCCCTATGTGACTGTAAGAGTGCATAAAGATTTAATTATTTCTACCATTATTATAATGATTGTTAATAATATATTAATAATTATTTATTATTAAATTAATTTATATTATCAGATGAAATTACTGTATTTTTGTTCTACCTGCCTTCTATGGGTTGTTTTATGTTGTTTACTAGCATATGGGTGTGTCTCTGTGTGTGTTTTTCTTGTGTTTTTATTTTACAATTTATGTTCTTTTGTTGCAGTTGTTAACTGCCCAAAGTAGCCAATTGGTTAGATGGGCAGTATAGAAATCAATCAAACAAATAAATCTTTGTAACTGTTATTGTTGTTCAGTCACACAGTCGACTCCGACCCTTTGTGACCCCATGGACCATTGCCCATCAGGCACCTCTGTCCTCCACCATCCCCCTCAACCTGCCCAGTTCTGTGCCCATTGCTTCAAAAATACTGTCTAGCCAACTCATTTTCTGCTGCCCCTTCTTCTTTTGCTCTCAACCTTTCCCAGCATCAAGACTTTCTCATTTGATGTCCAAAGTACTTTAGCTTCATATTCACTATTTGACCTTCCAAGGAGCTGTGGGGGTTGATTTCTTCTAAGACCGGCCTATTTGTTCTCCTCACTATCCAGGGTACTCTCAAAACTCTCATCCAACACCACATCTCAAAGGCATATACTGTATGCAATCTTCAGTTACGACCATAGCAAAATACAAAAATAAATAGTGTTTCAGCTGCTCAATGGGGATGGGGAAATGATAGCAGATGTGAAAGAAAAGGCAGAACTTTTTCATTCCAACTTTAGACCAGTCCTCTCCCAAAAGATAATCTATGTCCCTCCAGGCAAATGTGAAGTACAAGAGGAAGGGACAGGATTGCAGCTTGAGATTGATAAACCAATAGCCAATGAATATCTTATAACTTTGGGTGAATTCAAAGCTCCAGGGTGAAATGAAATGCATTCAAAAGTATTGGAAGAATTGGCTGGAGAACTCCGAGAACCATTGTCTATTATTTTCTTGAAATCATGGAGAATGGGTGAAGTGCCAGATGAGAGCTATAGTTAACTATGCCCCACAATCCAGACTCGGGCCCAGGACTGGAGGGCCAACAGGAGCTAAAAGAAATAGAGAAGAGAACAAGTGCCAGCGAGGAGGTCATTGCAACAGAGGCGATAATGTAAAGAGCACCACGGTGGCAACTTGGCCCTGCTGGTTGGCATTTCATTCCACGGATTTCATTTCATTTCATTTCAAGTTTAATTTCTATACCGCTTTACTCACCCAGCGGGTAACTCAAAGCAGTGTACATAGTAACAATAAGATAGTACAATAACACACGTAAACATAACACAATAAATCAACAATACAATAATAAAGCAATAATGTCATCAAGTTACAAGATTACAAGTCAGGAAAAAAACATAATATAAGTAAAGTGGAAAAATGCAAATAAGTTACACTAGAACTCTCCACAATATGGCAATTTCTACAATGTTAAAGATACAAAATTACAAAGTCTAATACAGATCCTGACACAATACAATTTATCATTTAAATACCAACTAGTACCCTCGGCTACTACAAGTCAAAGACACAGCCCAAAAAAGGTCTCAGCTGAAAAGAAAGGGGTGTCCCGCCACATGGCAGCTGTACTCAGGGAACAGCTGTGCTCCCACACACCTCTGACCAAGGTGAGTCAGGGTGGGTAGCCGGCAGTGTTGTGGCGGCTCTGTGGTGGTGGCGGCGGCTCTTGTAGCCCCGTGGCGGGAACTTGAGGCAGCTGTGGCATGCTCCCACCCATCCCTGACCAAGGCGAGTCAGGGTGGGGAGCCGGCGGTGTTGCGGCAGCTCAGCGGCAGCGGTAGCTCTTGTAGCCCCACGGTGGGAACTCGGGGCAGCTGCGACATGCTCCCACCCACCCCTGACCAAGGCGAGTTAGGGTGGGGAGCCGGCGGTGTTGTGGCCGCTCGGTGGTGGCAGCGGCTCTTGTAGCTCCATGGCAGGAACTCGGGGCAGCTGCGGCATGCTCCCATCCACCCCTGACCAAGGTGAGTCAGGGTGGGGAGCCGGCGGTGTTGTGGCAGCTCGGTGGCGGCGGCGGCTCTTGTAGCTCCACGGCAGGAACTTGGGGCAGCTGTGGCATGCTCCCACCCACCCCTGACCAAGGAGAGTCAGGGTGGGGAGCCAGCGGTGTTGCGGTGGCTCAGCGGCAGCAGCAGCTCTTGTAGCCCTGCGGCAGGAACTCGATGTTCAACAGGACCAATGAAGCGGAAAGCGACACATCCCTGAGTTCCAGGGCCCTGTGGGAACAATCGCCCTGAGAAAATGGGATGAGTTCACCCACCCGCAAGGCCCCGAAAAAGGCCACGGTAGTGGCTGCGTGAAACAAGGCTGCCTCAAAGGAGTCAATTCAAAGAGCCGGCCAAGCACTCGCAAGGCAGAGCAGTATAGTGGGTGATATGGGCTGCTGCGAGTTAGGGCGGTGGCCACGCTCCCTGTTCCAACCCTCCAGTACCCGGCGGATGTGGAAATCACCCAGGGTATCCCAGCAACCCGCACCTTGGAGGCAAATGTGAGGGTAGAAAGCTGGCCACCGATGGTTCAGGGGGCTAGGCTGGACTGGTATTTGACACACCATATAACACAAGGCATGCTCGACTGGCAAGGGCCATACATCAGGTAAAGAAACACTCCGGCGAAATGCCGCAAATGCGACATACATATGTTGGTATGCCCTGCATGCCACAAGGGAAAGGCCTATGGCCCTGTTTACTTCACCTTGCCATAGGTCCACATTACGTCCGGGAATGTAGAGGGGAGATCCCTGGCCTTCAGAGCTAGTGCCTGGAATGACAATGCTGTTATTAAGGACTGGCACGTGCCGCACCCTGAAAACAATGTTATACCTGAAGGAATGCAACACAAAAGGGTGAACCAGGGCCATGACCTTCGGTGACCGGGATGTTTGGGTGTTCAGTATCTGCACAACTGCTGCGTTTTCACACCAGAAGTGCACTACTGAATTCACCCAACGCTCCCCCCAAAGAAGAAGGGCATCGAGGATAGGGAATCATTCCAGGAAGGTCACATCCCAGAGCAATTCTGTACTTTGCCATGCCAGCAGCCAAGGGCCGCAGCACCAATGGCCATCAAAGTAGATGCCATAACCCAAGGAACCAGAGGCGTCCGAATGCACCTGGAAATCAGGAGCAAGGGTCAACTCCGAGTGCCAGAATGACATTTCATTGAACTCAGCCACAAATGCGAGCCAAACCAAGAGGTCAGCACACATGTCCTGCATAAGCTGTACCCTATGGAACTTCCTGGATAAGCCCAAATTGCATCGCACAGCCGTTGTGCAAAAGCAAAGCCAGATGTGATGACCCTGCAGGGAAAGTTTAGGTATCCATGAAGCACCTGTAGATCCCGGAGCGAAACCTTACACTTGGCCAGCATTGACACGATAGTGTCCGAAAGGTGGTCAACCTTTTCCTGGGGGAGACGCGAGGCCTGGGGAACTGTATCAATTTCTATCCTGAGAAAGGTGAGGACCATGGTGGGACCCTCGGTCTCCTCCGGGGCCAAAGGAACACCCAACTCGCCCATCAGTGTCTGAAAAGAAAGCAGCAGTTGACCGCAGGCTGTGGTATCACGTTGCCCCCCTTGAACAAAAAAATTGTCCAGGTAATGGGTAACCTTTTCTATCCCAGACCTGGAAACAAGTGCCCAGTGCCGGAAGGAACTAAATCGCTCGAATGCAGAGCAGGAAATTGAGCAGCCAAAAGGCATGGCCCTGTCAACGAAGTACTGGCCTTCAAAGCGAAAGCCAAGCAATTCGAAGTCGTCCGGATGGACTGGGAGGAGCCTGAAAGCAGACTTAATGTCACACTTAGCAAGCAACTCCCCGTGTCCACAAGAATGAACCATCCAGAGCACCTGGTCAAACAACGTATAACGGATGTAGCAAAGCTCATCCGGTATCGCGTCGTTCACCGAGGAACCTGCCGGATACGAGAAGTTATGAATGAGGTGAAAATCGCCCAATGACTTATTGGTTACCAAGCCAAGCAGTGACACTTTCAAATTGGGATACGGCGGGGACTCAAAGGGTCCAGCCACTCATCCTTCCCTAACCTCCTTGAATTTTTTTTGCCTTGCCAAATGTTTCCTGCCCCACAAGGACTGCAAATTAGGGGCATCCTGAGGTGTGCGGGCACCCACAAAAGGAATGTGACAAATAGACAGCATCGGCCCGCTTGGGGTAGAGGCACAACCAATGCCCCCCTTTTTTTTTGCCTTTTGTGGCGTGAAGAAGCCGGGACATTGGCCAATAACTAATTGTTTTTTAATTTACCTTAATTGATTTGAAGAGAGCATATTTGAACTGATTTAATTTGAATTGAGATCACACTTCTATGGAACATTGATTTTTGAAATAGTTATTTGAAGAGAAGGAAGAAGAGGGGGACATTTGAACAAATTAACGGTTTGGTTGTACAAGGGTTGAACCCCTTCATAGATATATATAATACAGGATATGTATTGCTTATGATTTGTAATTGTAAGTGTAAGTGGATGAGTCATCGCGGAAGAGGGAAAGATAAGGAGAAGAAAGTGAGTTGGATGAGAGATAGAGAAACGTCGTCGGATAGGAGTTATCAAAGACTTGTTCGACTAGAGGGAGAGAGTGATGCAATGAAGACTTTGCAACAGGAGGTGATTGATGCAGCAGAGCAGGAGAGAGTGAGGAAGATTTTACAACAGCAACAAAAACAACAGCAAGGAGCTATCACAAAATCAACACCTATGACTCCGGTAACAATAGCAACAACGATGACAACAGCAGTAACGACAGTAACATCACCAACAACACTGCGACATCACCAACAACACTGTCAACATCAGTATTGAAAGCATCTACTACAGCAATATTGAAAACACCAATAACAACAACTGCACAAAAAATACCAATTACAGCCACATTGAAAACACCAACAATAATAACAGCACTGGTAACTTCAATAAGTACACCGGCAACAACTACAACAGGGGTAGGTGTAGCACCTGTCCCAGCTTTGAAGGGGCAAATGTTGGGACCAAAGAGTGATTTTGAAAGGATGCTTGAGTGTTTCGAAAAGATGGATGCCAAATTGACTGCAGGACAATTAAATTTACAGGATAAGATGGCAGATATGTCAAGGGAATCTAATAAAGGTTTTGATGAATTGAAAAAGGTGCAAACTGAATTACAAAAGAGCAAGTTGAAATTTTAAAAGAGCTTAAAGTGGAGGTTAAAAAAATAAAAGGAAAAGAGAAGGAAAGAGATATTAAAGTGGGTTCATTGGAAAAAAGAGTTGAAATGTTGGAAGCACAATTAAGACATCTGAATACAGTAATTCAAAATTTTCCCGAGAAGACACCTGACTCTTTAAAAGATAGATTACTGGCCTGGTTGAATGCTCTTGAGATGGAGTATAGTTGTTGGGCCTCTTCACTCTTGAACGACAGCGTCTAAGAGGTGACCTGACTGAAGTTTATAAAATCATGCACAGTGTGGACAAAGTAAATAAGGAAAAACTGTTTTTCCTATCGCATAACACTAAAACTAAGGGGCACTCCATGAAACTTTTGGGTACTAGTTCTCAAACTTGATGACAATTCGGAGGCTACAGCTGGTGCAGAATGCGGCTGGCCGGGTGGTGATGGGGTGTGGCTGTTATGCCTGTGCCTCCCCACTAGTACGGGAGCTGCACTGGTTGCCAGTTTGCCTCTGGGTGCAATTCAAGGTGTTGTTTTTGGCCTCTAAAGCCCTATATAGCAGTGGGACAGGTTACCTGAGAGACCGCATTGTCCTGATAGTGTCTGCCCATCCAACCAGAGCAGACTGGAGAGGCTCCCTAGTTGTGCCTTTAGCTAGAGGGGCTCTCTGGCACACGGAGGAGGGCCTTCTCCGTGTCTGCTCCAGCCCTGTGGAACCTTCTGCCAACAGAATTGAGGCTACAGACAGAATTGCTGCCTTTCAGGAAAGGTTTGAAGACCTGGCTGCTGGGGTAGGTGTGGGGTCCTAATGGGAATACTGCTCCTGCCTGCTGGCTCATCCCCAGCTAGTCCAGTTTGTGCCCTCCTTCTGTGTTTTTGTATTTTCCCCCTCCCTTTCACCTTTTAGTTTTAAATGGGGTGGGAATAAGAGGGTGGATAGATGGGTGGATGATGGGTTTTTTATGTATTTTTATATGTTTTTAATTGTTGTATGCCACCCTGAGTCAGGTTTTTACCTGAGTGGGCAGCATAAAAAATTGAAATAAAATAAATAAATAAATAAGAGAAAGTACTTTTTCACCCAGAGGATTACTGGTCTATGGAACTCCCTGCCAGAAGAAGTGGTGACAGCTGTCAGTCTTGACAGCTTTAAGAAAGGATTAGACAAGTTCATGGAGGACAAGGGTATCAATGGCTATAATTATGGATACCTAAGGACAACCTCTGGGATACCTAAGGACAACCTCAATGCCATTTCCAGGGAATCCTAAGCAGGTGAAGGCATCTGCTTGGGAATACCCTGAAGAAAATGGTGTGCCACTGTGTGAGACAGAATGCTGGACTGGGTGGGCTGTGGCCTTTTCCAGCAAGGCTGTTCTTATGTTCTTATGGGAACACTGATAGAGCAAGTTGCTGAGGCCAGGGCCATTAGGCCACAGTGGCTGTTGGCAGCACAGACAGGTATGCAGTGTTAACTTGGGGTTCCGGCTGTGGCTGAGCATTGGGGGTTCCGGCTGTGGCTGAGCATTGGTGCTCTGGATTGAATTAGAGCCCGCTGGGCCAGGCAGTGCAAACAGGTCAAGTTCTGAGGTGTTGACCGGAGGAAAGTTGGAAGCCCATGGGGAGGAAGCATCTGTGGCTTCAGGCATCGCCGGGGGCTTGGAGGCCTCAAGCTGTTCCATCCTCTGACTGAGGTTGGCAGCCAGCAGGGGCCAGTTGGTCGAAAATGGGTTGGCTACCTGCTTTGCAGATTGCCTGGCTGACTGTCGGGTGGTGGGGGAGGCATCTAAGCCTGCTGCATGTTCAAGCACAGCTATGTGGGCCACCAAGGCCCTGGGGTCAAGTGGTGGGGCCTCCAAGGGTGCCCCCCCCAGCCGCTGGTTGTCTGTTTGGGGTGGGTGTGGGATGGCCAGCCGGAGGCCTTGAAGCCCCAAGAATGGCAGGAGGCTGCAGGTTTCACTGGCCCCGGATGGTAGACCCTCTTTTTAGGCACCATAGCAAGGCACAACAACAAGGTTGTGGCAGAAAGCAGTGCCGCAAGCAGCCAGAGCAAAGGGGCAAGCTCCCGATGGAGCACGGCCCTGTCCATCCAAAGAGGTGCTGCAGTCGGTCCGTGACAGGCCGGAGTGTCGCAGAGCGAACGGGGAAAGCTCCCAACGGAGCGCAGCCCTGTCCAGGAAAGCACCACGGCCAGTCTTCGAGCAGGCCGCAGTGGCGCAGACGGGAGTCGGCTGGGCGAAGGAACAAATGTGCCCTATCCCAGCTAAACCAGCAGAGGTGGGCACGGGCATGCAGAGCTCCCTTTTAAGGGCTTGTTTAGCTCTGCCCACCATGCTCACCCCTGTACCTCTCTCCCCCAGGGGGAGGCTGGTAAAGCGTGCACCCGCAGGATTCCCCACCACCACATGTCCATTGCAGGCGCACCCCCCAATAAAGGACTCAGACACCGGTAAAAGTGGATAACAGCATCGGGCCACATTTATTGATTCATGCCCTAGTCCGAATTATAAATTTCTATTGGTAAAACGACCAATCATAATTCTTAAGGCAAGCAGGCCGAAGTAACACTGGTAAGGTACCACCCCAAAATTGCCAACGGCAATTGGTTACAATGTATCAATTTGTATCAATTTGTTTGTTTACAACAAACAAATTGTTGACCGTAGTCAATATCTAACTAATGACCCCACCCTCTGACGCGTATCCGTGGAATCACGGGGTGATGCATGCTGGCTAGCTATCGCCATCACCCCGTCGCCTAGTTCGTCGTTGACCGGACAACGTTTAACCAACTTATGCCTGTCTATTGTTGTCCAGTCAATTGCGAACCTGCTGGATACCTGTGGGTCATAATGTTTACCTTACCAGTGATACCCGCCCATGTGACCAAGTCAACAGCATCACAGAAACCCCTATATCAAACCATAGCAACAGTGTGGGATGGGCGAAAAAACCAGGACCCGAGAGCCAATTGTGGGTCCCAGCCAAAAATTCCCACCCGGCCCCGAAGCGACCAAAATATCACACTGTTAACTAGGGAGGGGGTGGAGGGGAAAAACTTCTCCGCTCCGTCGCTTCGGAAAATGGCAGCTCGGCGGCCTCATGGCCACCCCTTTTATAAGGGAGCTGGCCACGCCCCTAACTACCCGGATGCCTTCGTCCTATGGGGGGGGCAGCAAAGGGCGCGGCGGCCATTTTGGCGCCACGCTTGCATTGCAGGCGCACCCCCCAATAAAGGACTCAGACACCGGTAAAAGTGGATAACAGCATCGGGCCACATTTATTGATTCATGCCCTAGTCCGAATTATAAATTTCTATTGGTAAAACGACCAATCATAATTCTTAAGGCAAGCAGGCCGAAGTAACACTGGTAAGGTACCACCCCAAAATTGCCAACGGCAATTGGTTACAATGTATCAATTTGTATCAATTTGTTTGTTTACAACAAACAAATTGTTGACTGTAGTCAATATCTAACTAATGACCCCACCCTCTGACACGTATCCGTGGAATCACGGGGTGATGCATGCTGGCTAGCTATCGCCATCACCCCGTCGCCTAGTTCGTCGTTGACCGGACAACGTTTAACCAACTTATGCCTGTCTATTGTTGTCCAGTCAATTGCGAACCTGCCGGATACCTGTGGGTCATAATGTTTACCTTACCAGTGATACCCGCCACACGGGGAGGCTTGCAAAGGCTCACCGCCCCCCCAAGACCGTCAGCTCGGTCGACAGGCCTGCTCGCAGGTCCAGTAATCCAGAGGTCCATACCTCCCTGCGACAGATGGGCCCCATCCCCTGAGTAAAGCTCGTAAATTTGCAGACTGATGGCGGGGAGGCTAATGACGCATCCCCCGCCCTTGTCAAGGGAACCGGGCAATAGCCCCGTTCACGGAGCGTCGGCTCAGTCAAGAGCCCCGAGGCCGAACGCCCCCCTGTAAGCGTACCACGGTATCGTGTCCGACGTGCGGATGCACCCTGTCCCAGTCGGGTACCCACTCTGTCGCCGCAGCGTAACGCGCTGCCCCATGCAGCGTAACGCGCTGCCCCGTGCACCTGGCTACGGCCCACCAGGCATACTGTCACCGGTGTAAAACGACACCCAGGGTCTGTCAAGTAAAAAAGGGAAGGGGGGGGAGAAACAGTGCAGTGACTAAAACTGGTACTCACAGTTGAGGAGGGCGAAGACAAAACTGAAAACATTGTGATCCCGACCCTCCCATGCGGCGTATTTCAGCCCTGTAGTACCCAAAAAACGACTGCAGCAGAAGCCGCCCCTATGCAGAGCGAACGGGCGCCGCAACGAGCCCCTGAGAAGCCAACACTGTCTAGTGCCTTCCCACCACCCTCCAAATTGGGATTTAGGAATAGAAGACCCACCTCGGTGACAGAAAAAACGTGCCATGGTGCGTGCCACAGTGCACGGAAATCCTGTAGGGCACCAACCGGACAGATGTCTGTCGAGGAACATCGTAGCAGTCTATTCCACTGCCTACGCCGTGCTGATTCGTTTTAGAGGAGCGTATCCCCAACTGAGCCCAATATTATCCACACAGACATCTCCGAGTTCCAGTGCCCTACGACTTGCATCCGCCTTATACAGCATCTCAAGCTTGCTGATGCGGAGCGCTCCAAAAAGGCCACCGTTGTAGCCGCATGAAGTGGGCTGCCTCATTTATTCAAACAGAGGCCAGGCCAGCGCCGGGCCAATTGGGTAAAAACCCTGGGAAAATCTTGCATCCGCCTTATTCAGCATCTCAAGCTCGCTGACGCGGAGCGCCTCCAAAAAGGCCACGGTAGTAGCCGCATGAAATGGGCTGCCTCATCTATCAAAACAGAGGCCAGGCCAGCCCCGGGCCAATTGGGTAAAAACCCTGGGAAAATCTTGCAACCGCCTTACACAGCATCTCAAGCTCGCCGATGCGGAGCACTCCAAAAAGGCCACCGTTGTAGCCGCATGAAGTGGGCTGCCTCATTTATCAAAACTGAGGCCAGGCCAGCCCCGGGCCAATTGGGTAAAAAAACCCTGGGAAAATCTTGCATCCGCCTTATTCAGCATCTCAAACTCGCTGATGCGGAGCGCCTCCAAAAAGGCCACCGTAGTAGCCGCATGAAATGGGCTGCCTCATCTATCAAAACAGAGGCCAGGCCAGCCCCGGGCCAATTGGGTAAAAACCCTTGGGTAAATCGGGTGGCGGTCACCCGGGAAACGCCCGCGCACGCGCACCCACCCCTCCCAAACATGTCTCACACGGAAGTCATTGGTGCTGTCCACACGACCTCCCACTTTGGCCATAAAAGCCAACCCGACAGCTGAGATGCTATGGTGCGTGGTGCAAGGCCCTGGGCATACCGGTAAACCATGAACCGCAGAACATGGGCTACTGGGATCGGGGAGGTTCCTGTCAGTCGAAATTGGGTACATAATGCTCTGAAGGAACTAAATGCGTGTTGATACGCCTTACTCATGCATGGCGCTAGTGACAGGCCAATCGCCCGGTTCACCTCTCCTTGCCAACGTTCCATCTCTCGTCCGGGAGTGGCGAGGGAAATTCCTCCGCATCCGGGGCCGAGGCACGGAACCGGGAGATCTGCAGGCGGGACAAAGCAGCAGCAATATCATTATCAACCCATGGGACATGCCTGGCCCTGAAGGGAACGTTGAGGCACAGGTTGCATAACACAAACCAGCGCACCAGCTCCAAAACCCCGGGCGATTTGGAAATCTGTGCCATGACGATGCGGACAACCGCCGCGTTGTCGCGCCAAAATGCACAACCGAGTTGGCCCCACTCCTTGCCCCATAGCATCAAAGCACCCAGGATAGGGAAACATTCCAGATACGTGAGACCATGCAGGCGACCCTTGCCTGCCCAGGATGGCGGCCACCCACCATAGGCCCACTTCCAATTGAAGTACATCCCAGAAACCCAGGAATCCTGAGGCATCAGACTGCATCTGAAAGCAAGGGGGAGCCAGGAGATCAGACCCCAAAATGACACCCCATTGAACTACCTCTGTATCTATGGCCAGACAAGCACATCTGCCCCGATACCCCGGGTAAATCTAAGCCTATGGTGGGGCGTGGATAATCCCGCCATGGCGTCGCACCAGCGCAGAGCAAATGCCCTGCCCGGTGCGACGACCCAGCCAGCGAAATTAGGGTGACCATGTAGCGCCAGAAGTTCCCTCAGTGATGCCATGCGCTCGGCCAGCAAGTCCGAGATAAGGGCCACTAGCCTTAACACCTTATCCCACTGCAACCTAGAATCCTGCGCTACCGTGTTACTCTCCACCCCAGGAATACTAGCTGTGGAGATGGGCCCTCGGTCTTTTCGGGCGCTAAAGGGACACCAAGTTCCTCCATTAGCGTCTGAAATGTGTTGAGGAGACATGTGTACGTGTCCCAGCCCCGTTCAGCCCCGAATAAAACCATCCAGGGAATGGGCTACAGACTGGGACCCTGACCTGCGGACAAAAGCCCATTCTAGGAAAGTGGTGAAACGCTCGAATACCGAGCCCCGATGGAATAGCCAAAAGGCATGGCATCATTGAAATAATATGCTCCCCGGGACGGGGGTGCAGGGACAGGGCCAACGACCCCGCCCGCATAGACCCTCTTGTCAAAACTGGCAGCAGCCATCTCCTCCCTCCCCTTAAGGGCTGAAAGATTGGGGGCATCCTGAGGGGACCTATTACCCCTGAAAGGGATCCGGAACCCCTGCCTAGAACCCTGAAGGAGATAACCCGCATCCTCTCCCTTCGGGTACAATGTGAGCCAACGCTCCAACATGTCCACCTTAAAAGGGGAGGGAGACCATCGGTGGACTAGATCCATCTGCGGCAGTCTTGCCAGCCCCCTGTCAGCCCCACCCTCTGCCCCGCATCCTTCTAGGCCTGGGACAGGCAGAGGCCGCATGGGGGCCAACACAGGTGGGACACTCCTGTCTGTATTTGCAATTCTTCCCATTGCAGGAGCCATTGGACAAGAAAGTCCAGCACAGCAGGCGGGCTGGAACCCCCCCGCCCAGCCCCCTGGCAGGTGACCTATGCTGGGGCCGCCTGCTGGACCGCATGCCCACAATGGTATATCTCCCCGGGCGCAGGGCGCGTGGGCGTCACGTACAAAAGCCGCAGCCTCTGGCCTGGCTCAACCCACCTAATCTCGGGGTGCGGGGAAATCCGCCTACGGCATTCCTCGTCACAAGCCAACCACGATGGGCCCTGAAAGTAAACCATCGCCCGGTAGGCGTTGTCCAAATACTGGACCATCGGAATTGCCAAATCCGGCCGGGCCCTAAGGTACACCGCCATGCATACGATGCAGGCCGGCAACCATTTGGCCCACATACTTGGTGGCTTGCAACAACGTGCCTGCCACTATCCTTCTCATTCTGCCCCTCCCTCTCCTCCTTGGTGGGCACTCTGTTTAGGAGTGAGAAGATATCCACATACTCCCCCCGCCAAATTTACTCTCTGGTGGCCTGAGCCAAGTAGTCACTCAGCGGTAAGGAATAGGGGCTTGGACCAACCCGGCCACCCAAAACATTCCCCTCAGGGTAGGGAACACCCCCCACCATGGGGCCCTGGGTGGTAGTTGTCGTCGCCGGGTGGGGCGTCAGTGGGTGCACCGACGCACCACCCACGCGAGGCCAAGGCCATTGGAAAGCCCCCCCCCAACGTGGCCACGTGTGTAGGTGCACTAGTTTGGACCGCATACTCACGTGCTGCACCCCCGCGGCCGCCCCCACCGGGGGTTCCGGCCCACTGGGGGCGTCGGAGCTCACGACCGCCGTAGAGCTCGTCACTGGGGGCTGACCCGCACCGGCCTGTTGGTTGGGGAGCTGCGAGGCAGAGGCCGAGGTTGTGCCACGCCTCAAGCAGCTCAACCCGTCCCGTCGCCTGCCGCTGCCCAGCAGACGACGCGTCGAAATGAACCCCAAAGGGAGCCCCAGTATGGCTGGCCCGAGCCAAGGACGCCTCAAGGGCCGCAACGCGGGCCAGTAAAACCTCCACGCTGACGTGGGGCCAAGGGCCGGCCGGCCCTCCTGCTAGAGGCACAGGTACAGGTCCCTGTACCCCGGGACCCGAATAGGGCCATCGCCCCACGCCGAGGCCCGGTAGGGCCGATGTAGGCACCTGCCAGGGCAAGGGGCCACACCACCCCCCAAGGCTAGAAGGCCCCGGGGTGAGCTGCGCCCCCGCGGCTGAAGGCCCAACAGGATGGGAAGCACCAGGAGCGGCGTCCACCTCTTGCGGGCCGCGGGCCGCAGCCCTCACTGGACCCATGCTCGGGTCCCCCGCCTCCGGGCAAGGGGGAATAGACCCCATTCCACCGGTCCCGGTGGGTACCAGCAAAGGCGGCTGCTGGGTAGGTGCAACCGCGGTCCTCCGACCCGGATTGCGCCTCCTAACAGCGCGAGGCGCGCTCGCAGCCGCCCTCCTCTTCACAGGCAGGAAATCTAAGGGAAGCCAAAAGAGAAAATTCGCAGCCAAAAAAGGCTTCCCTGGCAAGGTAAGAGCGACGGAGACAAGAGGGGGAAAAACTTCTCCGCTCCGTCGCTTCGGAAAATGGCAGCTCGGCTGCCTCATGGCCACCCCTTTTATAAGGGAGCTGGCCACGCCCCTAACTACCCGGATGCCTTCGTCCTATGGGGGGCCCCCGCAAAGGGCGCGGCGGCCATTTTGGCGCCGCGCTTGCATTCTCTAGAGAAAAAGATGTAAAGGATAGCATTTCTGTTCTTGTTGTTCTTGTTGTTCTTGATGTTGTTGTTGTTGTATACAAATCATCCATTTGGTTCTCAGTCGAGGACTGGAATAAGATTAACAGTTCAAGCCGTAACCAAGGATCTAAGAACTGTTAAGGTAACGTCTAAGTATAT
Organism: Bradypodion ventrale; assembly: GCA_035047345.1. Classification (NCBI taxonomy): domain Eukaryota; kingdom Metazoa; phylum Chordata; class Lepidosauria; order Squamata; family Chamaeleonidae; genus Bradypodion; species Bradypodion ventrale. The sequence goes on along the minus strand of JAWDJE010000003.1, from coordinate 228,927,917 downwards.
ACGCTGTTTCTAGTAGAGTTGATTTTTGGAGAGTTAGGATGTTCAAGTCCGATAAGTCCAAAATTTTCAAATATCTGGGGAGTCCTTTGGGTCTTGTTCCAAGGGCTCCAATCACAATGAGAATAACAGCAGATTTCTCCCTCCATAGACCAGTGTTATTGACCAGTGTTTTTCATAGTATATGGGCTTTTTCTCTTTAAAAATGTTGCTATTGTTGTTTGTCTAGGCCAGACGTGAAACTTCCAAGGTAAAGCCACCTTTTGGTTAGCTTATTCTGCAACTCCCTTTGCCTGATCTAGCATGCATTTAAAAAATGGTAAGGAAAAACGTGCTAGGGATTTAAAGTGGGCAAGAAAAAATGGACTAGAAAAAGTCATACACTCGGGACACGTACACTCCTGATATTCATACAGTCCTAGAAATGTAAGCACACAAAACCAAAACACCCCCCCTCAAATTGTCAAAGGTTAGCCCCGAGCAAATTTTTATTATTAATTCACAATCTCATAAAAATGGGACTTTATAAATGAAAACATTGACAGACCCTTAGCTATAGCCGCACTACAGGAAACAACTATAAACAACATTTCTATTCCTCAAGCATACCATACCCTTGAAAGTTTACACTAATTACCTGTAGTTTTGTTAATGTTTTCAGCTGCCCTTCATCTCGCTCAGCCAGACGTACCATCCAGCTTCTCCAATAGAAATACGCAACAGCTTCTGCTCACACCTGACATCAATTTCCTTTGATGTTCACAGTCTAAATGAGAATGCTACAGCAAGCTGTATTTGTGAAGTATACAGGATGCCTTTAAAATGATGGCAGGTATTTTCCTCATTAAAGCAGCCATAACAGATAGTTAGATGTGATGCTGTCCCTCACCTTCCTGCTAATTAATGAGTATGATTGCAACCCAAATAAGATCAGGCAATTAAGCATGATAACATTTCAGAAGCAAAGAACATATACAACAATCTTTAGAATAGCTTCCTGTAGATAAATAAAGTTGATCTTAACAGAATTAACACATAATTATGCCATTCTATTAGAAACTGTGCAAACTAAAGAATGTCATAATTTTGTTTTTTAATTGAGACATGAACTAGTCTAGTAGATCAATCTAGAAGTGACTTCATGTCTGCTTTACAGCTTCCCCTCTGATAGCATTATGAAAGTTTGGGCTCCTAGAAGCACATTTTTAAATAAGCAATATGTATTATTGAAGAAGAAAACAAAAGCAAGCTAATCTCTGTTTCTCCACATAAATTAGTTTGAAATGCAACACAGAAGCCTTAGCTTATATTATTTGTTCTGTTGCTCACTGGGCACAACAATACAATACATTTAGCCGTAGTGCCTGTCTGGGATTAGTCATTTACATCTTTTGATTTATTTATTTATTTATTTATTTATTTATTACATCAGGTAGATGATCTCTGCCACCTTTAGATTGTCAAGGATGGTGTGGATGCTGTGGAGGAAAATACCTTTATACGTTTTGAAGTTATTTTGAAATGTACCTTCTGGCTTCACAAAGTTTCTGAGTTTGTTAAGTGCTAGTCAAAAATCAAAGGGGAAAAAGTTCATTTGTACAGTTAGAATGCCAGCAATTATTGATTTGGATACATATAGTACTGGGGTAGGAAAAAAAGTATGCTCGGATTGAGTTGCGGCCGATGAGGAGGAGGAGGGAATTGATGGTTTGTATTGTACATTAAGTAACTCCCATATACTTGGGTTGAACAAAACCAAGTATATGGGTATTGGGGATCATGTTTACAACACAATTGAATTGAAAGACATCTCACCCTTATTGATCTCCAGAATGGATGACCTGTGCAAAAAAGAAGGCTCTATTTCAGATTTCGTTTCTTATGTCCACTTTACTTCCCCATTTAAATGCACCTTTAAAAATTGCCTGAGATTTCTTTCATTTAGCACCAGAAGAACCAAAAGAAATAATTTAATTACTAGCACTCATAGGTAATAAAGCTGAAAATAAAGCTGAAATCAAATTTCAGAAGCAAAAGCCAACATTCTCATTTCACAAAAAAGACAACCATTTTTTAAAAAATTACATATACAGTAACTATGGGGTTTGTCCTGAATTTTACCTTGGACACAAAATTTGGATTTGGACTTCTTAACTTTATGGCTGAAGTCAAGAACTGTGAAGTAACTGATTTTGCTTCCATGTCAGTTTATTTGGGATTATAGTCATTCTGCAGTACTTTGCAGCAGGTATGGGAAGAAAGCCTTCAAAATTATCTTTTAATTGCAGCTCGTAGTTAAAGAGATGGGAGTTCCAGACCACCTCATCTGTCTTCTGAGAAAATCTGTATGTTGGGAAAGATCGAATGTAAAAGGAGAAGGGAGTGGCAGAGAATGAGATGGCTAAATGGCATTGTTGACACAATGGGCATAGATCTGAGTGGGCTGCGGAGGACGGCGGAGGGCAGAGGAGCCTGGGGTGCAATGGTCAGTGATGGGATTCAGCCTGGTATGCTCGTACCAGTGGGGAAATTCTGGATGGTTCCACCCATCCAGTTGCCGGAGCCTCGGTTTTTAGGCCTGCGTCTGCCTCCCGTACTTGTGGCGCAGCCTCCCCAGGCTTTCCCCATCTGGTTGCTGGAACCTCGGGTGGTAGGCCTGCTGCCAGCAAGTCACATGGACACCTGGCCACACCCACCCAGTCACATGGACACCTGGTCACACCGACCATGCCACATCCACAGAGTAGATAGTAAAAAAAATGAATTCCACCACTGGCGGTGGTCCATGGGGTCGTAAAGTGTCAGACTCAACTGTGTGACTGAACAACAACAACAACAACAAAGGACTTGACATCTGGAGAGAGAGAGGTGGGTGGGTGGGAACCACTGGATGACTTGATTGCATCTTTCCATGAAGTTCCTTTTGGATTTATGGGTGTCCTTGCTATGTTTCAAAAAAGAGTGAGATGTTTTTCAGCAACTGGACAAAACATGCTGGAAAAAAGTGTGTGTTGACTTAGTCTTATACTGGAGGCCAAATCTCTTGTGAGAGATGAAGAATCCTCAGCCAGATGTCTCCCCATGTCAAGACAGCCTTCCTCAGCTATAAATAAGACTTGGCTGCAATGTCACTATACACCTACATTCAGGTGATATAAAGCTGCAGGGGATAGTGAACAATGCACAGGATCAAGATTCAGAATGATGAATTTGTTATAGACTGGGCTCCTGGATGAGATGAAATTCATAAATAAGATAAGTAAACTCCTGCATTTATGTTCCAAAGATATACAATGGAGAAAGTCTGACTTGGCAGCAGCACACATGAAAAGGATCAGACTGACTTGATTGAAAAAGCAGTGTACCAGCTATCAATACTGAAAAGCACAAACATGGGCTATTAGCAACTCACCATTCAAAATGTCACTCTTTTAAAAAAATGCATTGTCATACCAGATTGGATCAAGAATACTGTGTCCAGTTCTCAGTCTCATGTTTAAAAAATGACATTAGTAAAATGGAATATGCACAGCAAAAAGACATGGGGATGATGTAGGAATGGAAAACTACACACAAAAATGTTTTCAGTTTCTCTAGAGGACAGGACTAGGGATGAATCAAGGTTTTGTTTGTAAGTAAAAATTTAAAACGGGATGGAAAGGATGGTGTTTTGGTTGTTGTTGTTTTTTTGGGGGGGAGTAAAAATAGAAGAACAATATGAGAGAAAGCAAAAATGTCATCCATCCCTAGGCAAGACTGCCACTGGGAGGAAATTGTAGAGAACCAGATGTAGTGCTAAACATTAAGAAAAAATGTTGAAACAATGAGAACAGACTTGAAATTTATTTTTCTAAAAATCAAGTGTTAGGAAGAAGAAAGAGGACTTATTTTCCATTCAGAGAAGAAGCTCCCTGCACCATAAGTTGTTAATCTTCTGTTTTCTTGCTTCTGTATCATTTTCCTGCTTCTCTTCAGGATTGTCCCCAACTTCTAAATGCCCTTCCTCCACAGCATTGAATACACTTCTGTAAATGAAGACATACCATTGAGAAACAGTATTGGCTTATTATTTTCCCCACCTTGGGAAATGAGTCTGGCAGAGTGGCAATGGTGTTTTGTGCCATATATCACAGAACTAATGTCAGGGTGGTGTGTGTGTGTGTGTGTGTGTGTGTGTGTGTGTGTGTGTGTGTGTGTGTGTGTGTGTGTGTGTGAAAGAGAGAGAGAGTCTGAAACTCAGAGTGACACTGGAATCTGATTAGCTGATTAATTTTCCTTAACACATATCTAGCATACAAAAGCATAGCATGCCTCAAGCAGTGTAAATGTCCCAATTAGATGCATGACTGATTTTGATTTGGTTCATTATTTATTCACTATGCTGGCTGCTATAGGGCTTGCTGTCTGATTGAGTCTTTGGACACAAGTCCATCTTAGTTATGATTGTGGTTAAAGCTAAGTGTACTTAAAGCTGCATTTTGTTATGGCTCTGCAGCCTCCAGTGGAAACCTTACGAGCATGGATAAATGTAACCAGGGAGATGTTAATTTTGACTCCCAAACTGCACTCCCTCTGAGAACTCTGAAAGGGATGGGAAAATATAATTTTTATCAGGTCCTTCATTATGAACCTAATTTTTAAAATAGAAGAGCTTTATTTCAAGTTAAACACAATGCTCGTATATATCTGGTCTGGCCCAAGTTGGCTACCTTGGGCAAAACAAACTATAGTACCCCCCAGCCTGTTTTGAAGCGTAGATCACTGAAAGATAGCTAAGATACTCTGGCACATGAGGCAGAAGGTTCCTCAAGCATCTATCCCAGTACTTGGCAGCAAAAATACAATAACATATTGGATAATTTATTTATTTATTACATTTCTATACCACCCATTTGGAAAATTTCCCACTCTGGGGGATGTACATACAAATATCAAATAACCCAACAAAACACACAACAAATCTAACACAGACCAACCAAGCAAATGCATCCCAAAGTAAAATTAAATAAATAGCTGGCAACTGAGGACACAGAGGATCAACTAGCTGGCTAATTTATTGCTAAAGGGACTACATCCTGGAAGTCCTCCTTAAATAAGAAAGTTTTAAATTGTTTTTTGTTGTTGTTGTTGTTGTTGTTGTTGTTGAAGATATCCAGTGATGGTGCCTGGCACAGCTCCATCAATAGTGTGTTCCATAGCATTGGAGCTGCCATCGAGAAGGATCTATTTCTTGTTATAAACTTTATAGCCTTCCTCGGGGTCAGCACCTGGAACTGCACAGACTGTGATGAATGGGTGATGTGGGGAGTTCTTCTGAGGGAGAGACACTCTGACAGATAACAAGGTCCCAAACTGTATAGGGCCTTATATGATAGCACTAACACCTTGTATCTGATATGGCAGGCAACAGGTAACCAATGCGGGCCTGCCAAGGCTGGGAAAATACGATCAAATTTCTTTATGCCTGTCACCAGCCTGGCTGCTGCATTCTGAACCTGTTGTAATCTACATATCAGACACAAGGGCAGGCCCACATAGAGAGCATTACAGTAGTCCATCAGTGAGATTACCAATGAGTGGGTCAGGGTTACAATTTGCTGGCCTTTCATGGCATCTAAAATATGCTTCCTGAGAGAACAGCCTATTCTGCTAGCCCTCTTGGACCGTTGGTTCACAAAGTCCTCTCTGTAGAAAAGTGATGCTTTGGTTCAGGAGTTCTCAACCTTTTAAAGCCAGGGGCCTGGTCACACTCCCTCAGACAGCTTTGGGAGCCAGACAGCAATTTTGCCCTTCCTTCACCACATAGCACTTCCTGGTGTGGAGGAGGTGCCAGTGGTGGGGGGAACTTGAAATGGTGCCACAGGCTGCATCTGGCCCTCAGACCAGAGGCTGAGCATCCATGCATTAGTTACAGAAGTATATTGTATCATATATTGTCCAGTTGCATCCGCTCCTGGACCGGGACTCCCTGCTCAGGGTCACACATGCTCTGGTCACCTCCAGGCTAGATTATTGCAATGCGCTCTACATGGGGCTGCCCTTGACAACCATTCGGAGGTTGTAGTTGGTCCAGAATGCAGTGGCCTGGGTGGTGATGGGGTGCAGGCGTTATGCCCATGCCTCACCATTACTTTGGGAGCTGCATTGGTTACCAGTTTGCCTCCGGGTGCAGTACAAGGTGCTGGTTTTGACCTTTAAAGCCCTTCATGGTAGTGGGTCAGGTTACCTTAGAGATCGCATTGTCCCAAGTGTGTCCGTCTGTCCAACCAGAGCGGACCCGAGGGGCTCCCTAATTGTTCCATCTGCCAGAGGGGCTCGTCTCTCTGGTACACGAAGGACGGCCTTTTCCATGTCCGCACTAGCCTTGTGGAACCTCCTACCAGTAGTGCTGTGGGAGCAGATGGAGCTGCTACCTTTCAGGAAAGACCTAAAAACCTGGTTGGCGGGACAGGTGTGGGGCCCAGATGGAAGGATGGTCCCCACCTGTTGGCTTCTTAAATAAGTCCCCATTTCTTTTAATTCCAATGCAGGCAGTTTTTAACGTGGGTAGTCTTTTAATGATAAATGGGATAGGTGGGTGGGTATGTTGGGTTTTAATGGCTCAACTGTTTTTATTGTATGTTTTAACTTGTTGTGAGCCACCCAGAGTCGGGTTTACCTGATTGGGCGGCATAAAAATTTGAATGTAAATAAGAGAGAGGGAGAGAGCTATTCTGACTTAAAGGTGGTGTTTTTGTAAGAAGAAGTAAAATAAAACATGTGAATTGCTTTAGATGCTCAACAGTGCTTGATACATGGTCCACACATATTTTATTATATGTGGAGTTGTTTGACCTCATGCTCTGCCTTCTTCCAGAAGCAGCAATTGTCTGGCACGGTTGTTTTCCTTCCTGTCTTTGATCCTTCAGAAAATTTCCTTCTGTGAAAAAGACCCTAGGCTAAACTCTAGTTCTGACTTTATTTCATCTTCCGCTGCTGCTGCATATGGCTGATCATCAGCTTCAGGGTAATGAGTCTCAAACAGCAATTTCAAGGGCTCACTGCAAACAATTCGGCACAGAATTCTTTTTTTTTAAAAAAATACCTCTGAACTTGGTTCTTTTCTGCTCAGCAACAAGGACGAATAAACACAACATGAAATAGGAAGGATGACAGATACAGCCAACATGGTGAACATGTACTCCTTTGCCTGGTGTCACTGCAGCAGGAAGTGACCCTCAACTGCTTCCTTTACTCCAAACTAGGGTGAGGGATGGGAGAGGAATTATCTAGCACCAACATTAATTTATATATATTATTTCCATTGCAAATGTTCACACCTGCTGATCCAAGCTCTCTTGGTGGGTTTGCATTTCATGACCCCTGAATTTCATTTAATCCTATACTTCTGCAGAAGCAGAACTCAGTGGTTTAAACCCCTAAATATCCTCTGAATTTCTCTGCATTGCCTCATTATACGACATGGCAGTGCCAGCGTGAAACTATTTGCGTGATCCAATCCTTTGAGGAAAATCTTGCTGACTAAGAAGCCATTTTTCATCCTCTGCTGCTGTTATCTAGTGTTTGAAAACTTGATGAATATCAAAATGAATTTCAACACAATACCCAGGAGCTGCATAAAGATGAAGATTGACTGATATGACTGACAGATAGCGGATATCCATTAGAAAAACTACACACACATATTCTAAACTTAGAGCAGGAGAGCAATGCAATGGCCCTCACTAAGCTATTTTCCAAGGTCTCAGTGAACAGATTACAAGAATCGGAAAAAACAGCTTTCCATTGGAAAATATTGGCTTCCATGGTCATTTATCATCCACTATCATGTCCAATCCAATCACATGCCAGGCCAATAAGAAATGCAGAGGGTAGAGCAGTTCTACAGACTTATTCTTCATGGGAAGCCATCACCCCCAATGTTATGAATAGTATCTCAAGTTGCCACTTGTTAAATTATATTTATGCATGGGATTTTTGGATTACTTGAAATACAAATCCCAAAATTCTCCATTTTGGTAAATCAAGGTTTTCTTTATGAACAAAAAACTTGGTCGGAGCTTGCACAGAGTTTGCACAGCAGCCCAATGGGACCACATCATCCATCCCCCCTCAGCACAGAGTTTACCCTGCCCCCCTGTTTGGGCACTTGGTCTCTAAAATGGTTCTCCATCACTGGCCTATACTAAGTCATAGTAGTTCCCTCTCATGCTATGTGGTGCCCATCTCCAACACTACAAGGGAGGGAAAGGAGAAACCACCCTAAGGAAGAGGAGTCAATAAGATAAAATCAAAAGTGGCTTAATGTCTAAAGTGGAGCAACCCGGTCGAACTGTAAGGGGAAAGTGCGGGAAACTGAGATAGAACTCAGAATGTCATGCTGTACGAGCTGAATGTAAAATCAAGCAATGATAACAATGATGTTAAATCGCATTCATCCAAAAATCAATGAGTATCCCAAATATATAAAAGAGAATCAATAGGACATATCGGGCAGTTCCCTGGACCAAACAACGAAATGGCTAACTCTGTGAACAACACGGAGTAACAGCAGAATGTAAACATGCATCAAGTCCGTATGTGGGAGTCCGAAACAGGAATTCCAAGTAGGAGGGTCCAAGCAGAAAAGTCCTAGAAAGTCGTAAACAGTCAAGAATCCGGGTGCTACAGCAAGGGTTGAACTTCAAGAGTAACAAGGAGGTAAGTCATTGCAGAAAGGTAAGTAGTCAGTCGTCCATATCCTTCCGGTAAAATGGATATTTCGTAGTCCTTTATCAAGACTCTGCAACATTCAAGTGAAATACAAATACTAATACACTATCAATGCACAATAAATATAGTCTAGTATTCTCAAACAGCAATATATTCACAACATACAAAAAGGAGGTACCTGAATCATCAATAGATGCACTCAAAACGACCTTCTCTGTGTTTTCATATTAGGTCAGAGCGTTAAGAGGTAGTAATACGAAACTCTAAATATAGCTAATAGCTAGCACATGCATGCCATCCACACCTGTGGGTCATGAAGGAGCCGATATACTCTCTGTAATCATTAAAGACACATCTATAGTAAGATCATAACCTATGTATATGTGGAGATGAAAGTAGTTCTAAAGAAAGGCTGAAAGATCATGATCAGTATTGAGACCCTTGGGGGCAAGAGTGGAAAATCGATGGATATAGAAGGCTTCCCATTGTAATAAAAAACGTTTTTTATCCACACTGTGAAATTTGTGTAGAGAAAACGTTTCAAGTATCACCACTCGCATATCCATGAAAGAATGTTTTTATCATAAAAGTGGGCAACGAGGGGAGCTGTCACAACGGTATGTCTGATATGGGACTGATGTTCTCCTAGTCAGGTTTTCAATGGTCTACACGATTGTCCAATATAAGCAAGTTGACATGGACAAAGGATCATATACACGGAATCACTGGTATTATAATGGCCTGGACGCAATAGACAGAGTGCCAGAAGAATTATGGACAGAGATAAAGGACATCATGCAGGAAGCGGCAAAGAAAACCATACCAAAAGAAAAGAAGCGTAAGAAAGCAAAATGGTTGTCTGATGAGGCTCTTAAAATAGCAGAGGAAAGAAGGAAGGCAAAAGTCAAAAGAGAAAGGAAAAAATACAACCTTCTGAACACAGAATTTCAAAGAAAAGCAAGGAGAGATAAGGAAAACTACCTAAAAGAACAGTGCAAAGAAATGGAGGAAAACAACAAAAGAGGCAGGACTAGAGATCTCTTCAGAAAAATCGGGGAAATAAAGGGAACATTTAAAGCAAAAATGACCATGATAAGGGACAAAGACGGAAAAGAGCTAGCTGATGCAGAAGAGATTAAGAAAAGATGGAAAGAGTACACAGAGGAACTCTACAAAAAGGACCTCAACACTCCTGATAACCACAATGATGAAAAAACTGAACTCGAGCCAGACATCCTGGAGAGCGAAGTTATAAAGGCCCTAAAGAGCACTGCAAACAACAAAGCTAGTGGATATGATGGTATCCCAGTCGAATTTTTCAAAGCGCTAAAAGATGATGGCGTCAAATTACTACACTCAATATGCCAGCAAATCTGGAAAACAAAACAGTGGCCACAGGATTGGAAAAGATCAGTATACATCCCAATCCCAAAAAAGGGCAACGCCAAAGAATGCTCAAATTACCGAACAATTGCACTCATCCCACACGCCAGCAAGGTGATGCTCAAGATAATACAGGACAGACTTCAGCAGCATGTGGAGAGAGAACTACCAGAGGTGCAGGCCGGTTTCAGAAGAGGCAGGGGGACTAGAGACCACATTGCCAACATACGTTGGATCATGGAGAAAACAAAGGAATACCAGAAACAAGTTTACTTTTGTTTCATTGATTACACTAAGGCATTTGACTGTGTGGACCACAACAAGATGTGGCAAGTAATTAAAGAGATGGGAATACCAGAGCACATCATATGCCTCCTGAGAAATCTGTACATGAACCAAGAAGCAACAGTTAGGACAGAACATGGAATGACAGAGTGGTTTGGAATAGGAAAAGGAGTAAGACAAGGCTGCATTTTATCACCCTGCTTATTCAATCTATACACAGAGCACATAATGCGAAATGCAGGGATGGAGGAATCACAATATGGGATTAAAATTGCTGGGAGAAACATAAACAATCTGAGATATGCAGACGATACCACCCTAATGGCAGAAAGTGAGGAAGACCTAAAGAACCTCTTGATTGGGCTGAAGGAGGAGAGTGCAAAAGCTGGCTTGAGACTCAATATCAAGAAAACCAAGGTAATGGCAACAGGCCCAATCAGTTCCTGGAAAATAGATGGGGAAGAAGTAGAAGCAGTGACAGATTTTACTTTCCTGGGATCAAAGATCACGGCAGATGGGGATTGCAGCCATGAAATAAAAAGGCGACTGATTCTTGGGAGACAAGCCATGAGAAACCTGGGGAACATAGTGAAAAGCAGAGACATCACATTGCAAACAAAAATTAGAATAGTCAAAGCAATGGTATTCCCAGTGGTAATGTACGGATGTGAGAGCTGGACAATTAGGAAAGCTGAACGCAGAAGAATAGATGCCTTTGAAATGTGGTGTTGGAGGAGAGTTTTGAGAGTACCCTGGACAGCGAGGAGAACAAATAGGTCAATCTTAGAAGAAATCAACACTGACTGCTCATTGGAAGGTCAAATAGTAAAGACGAAGCTAAAGTATTTTGGACATCAAATGAGAAGGGAGGATTCACTTGAGAAGGCCCTGATGTTGGGAAAGGTGGAGGGCAAAAGAAGAAGGGGGAGGCCAAAGATGAGATGGCTAGATGGTATTGTGGACGCAACGGGCACAGAGCTGGGAGTGCTGAGGGGGATGGTGGAGGACAGAGGTGCCTGGAGAACAATGGTCCATAGGGTCGCAAAGGGTCGGAACCGACTGTGCGACTGAACAACAACAACAACAGTTGGAGAAGGAGGATAGATGAAGTTTATAGTTACTACTAGGGATAGTAACAAAATTAGTCGTCCACATAAATTGGCAGAAAGAGCAATGCCCACAAGTATTATGTCCCGCGGGAAACCTCGCAGTAGAGATAGATTAAGGCATACAGTCTGTTCTCGAGACCATACCCGCAATGGTCCTGGTTTTACGGAATCCAATAATTGGTTTGTCCTGACAGCCTGGAACCATTTCAATAATGTGCCAATGTTTAAAGATCACATTCTTGATTTTCTGGGCTAGAGGCATGTAATCTAGTGACCAAATGATGTTGGAATCTGTAGAGTCAGCACAGCGCTGAAATAAAGTATCTCGGGGTCTAGAGCTTACTCTGGTGTAAGCGGATTGAATAATATGGTCTGGGTAGCCTCTATGCCATAACGATTGCTGAATTTTAGAAGCGCCCTTATGAAAATTAGAGTCCCTGGTGGAATTGCGTTTGGCTCTGAGAAACAAATTATAAGGAATATTAGACTTAAGAGTGTGTGAATGGAATGACTTGTACTGTAGATAGGCATGTCTTTCAGTAGGTTTGTTAAATAATTTCATGTTGAGCTTGTTGTCAGAAATAAAGATCTCCAGGTCCAAAAAGGGGATGGAGTGAGAATTAACGGAATGTGTAAAGGTTAAATGATCATGAATAGAATTGATCCAATGTACGAAATCTTGTACGGCTGTGGGGTTATTGAATACGAAAAATAAATCATCGATGTAACGTTTATAAACTAAAATATGCATGAAAAATGGATTGACAGCAGGGTTGAGTATAAAAGTACGATCAAAATCATTCATATAAATGTTAGCCACCGAGGGAGCAAAATTGGCCCCCATGGCCACCCCTTGTGTTTGAAAATAAAAAGAATCCAGAAAATGGAAAAAACTGTGCTCGAAAACAATATCCACCAAATCCATGAGAAAATGAGTGGGTGGGTCTGTGTGGGAGCGAGAAGATAAATGATATTCAATCAACTGGCATGCATCCTGTAATGGTATATTAGTATAAAGAGAAGAAATGTCCATAGTAAGCAGAACGCAATTGTCAGGAACAGCAGTGTATTCTAAGGATTGTTTGAAGTGTGAGGAATCCTTAACATAGGACGATGTCCCAGAAACAAAAGGTCGGATGTGATGATTGATATATATGGAAATAGGTTCTAATAGGGAGTCATTGGCGGCGATGATAGGTCTGCAAGGTATACGGGTGGAAGAAGGGTCAAGTTTGTGTACTTTAGGTAAGAGATGAAAAATCGGTACACGTGGATGTTTATTGAGTAAGAAACAAAAAGTACTCTCGGAGATATAGCCCAAAGCTAATCCTTCTTGAATGACTATCGAAATGATATTAGACACATGTCCAGTCGGATCTTTGTCCAAAGGCTGATAGAAGTTGGAGTTAGAAAGTTGAAAACCTGCCTCCGTGAGATAATCCACCTTATTCATAAGTACTACCCCTCCACCCTAATCGGCTGCCTTGATGATTAAATTGGGATCTTGGCCCAAGTTATCCAATAGCCGTAAATCATTCTGTTTATACCTTACGGTCATCTCCAACACTACAGCATATCAGACAACAATCTCCTTGTTGTTTCTTCAGCAATAAGTCTTTGCCAGTGCTAATCTGATGCCCTTTCTCATCTAGGCTTGGGAGCAGTGGTCGTGCTGGTGAAAGGTGACTAGGAACTGTAGCCCAAAAAAGTAACTTTTCCAAGCTCCATTTAAAGTGAGAAATGAGCCAAGGCAGCAAATTACTCTTAGAAAGTTTTTAAAATCCACAGTTAGGTTAAGACTTCTCCTGGCTATTAGAAAATAAGCTAATTACATTTGAAATATACTATCTGATTCACAGGGATTGCAGTGGCTCAAGTGGCTAAGACGCTGGCTGGGAGGCAGATGGTCAGCAGCTCGATTCCCAAGTACTGCAGGATGGAATGAGCTCCCGTTTTTGTCCCATCTCCTGCCAACATAGCAGTTCGAAAGCAAGAAATTGCAAGTAGATAAATAGGGACCACTTCAGTGGGAAGGTAACAGCGTTCCATGTGCTCCAGTGTCTAGTCATGCCTGCCACATGACCACAGAAACGTCTGCAGAAGCAGACAACGCTGGCTCTTCGGCTTTGAAACAGAGATGAGCACTGAACCCTAGAGTCGGGTATAACTGGCTTTCAAGCAAGCGAAACCTTTACCTTTACCTTACCTTTACCTAGCTGATTCACAAGTAAGCTGATTCATTTTTAAAATTAGCAACGTCTGACAGAGGTATACAGTTGATAAAATCTGCTCAGCTGATGGGACTGCTGATTGTGTTTTGGGCTGTATTAATGTAACTGCTAATACACTTATCTGTTTTCTTTCCCCTTTTGGGAAGGAGGATTTTCTGCAAAAAAGTGCAGGAAATATTGGCGAGCAATCAGTAGACAGATATTGCTTCAGCAATTCTGAAAGTAAGCCAACCATTTGCCTGGTTCCTTTTAATTCTCTTTATTATTATTTTTAGAAAAGGAAATTCCTTTTTGGATCACAAAGGCCGATTTTCTTGAACTTGCTTTCTCTGGAAAGGATCCCAAACTAACTATGCAATGTCTGACTAACAGAGTTAAATTTAAAGCCAAATAAATCCAGTTGTTGAGCCTGTGGCCATGTCCCCAGTACAATAAGGCTCAAGCAGGCATACCAAATGAGGGCATTCTTTTGGATACATTTAGTGTATGAGAACCAAGACAAAGGAACAGCCGAAGGATTGGCTTAACACATCTTTATTGCATGGTGGTCAGGGGGAACATGAGGTAATGGCGGACGAGCAGCTCAATATATACGGTGGTTATACATTTGAATGTGGCTCCACGATAACCCATTGGCTACCGTTGGCGTGACGTCATTTCTGGTCACGCCCTTCTTGTCCAGGTGAGGTAGTGGCGGGAATCTTCCCGCGCTGTGGTTCCTTGGGGAATTGGGACCTGTGAGCTGGGCGCTCGCTATTGCCACCAGGTGGTCATTAGCTCGCGTCCTGATTGTAACGGGTTACATTGATATATGTTAAAGGCACAGTATTGAGAACACAAAGCATAGTATTGAGAATACATGATATATATGTTAAGGGCATATTATTGAGAACACAACATCCCTCCCCCCTAGGATGAGACGAAGTCTCTCATCCAAGATGGCTTATTGCAAACGCGCTTTGGGCGTGCTGCTGGCTGGCTTGTCCCGGCTCCTTGTCCTACAACGGGAGAGGGAGACTCGTTAGTGATTTGCCGCGGCTCTGCGGCTTGTGGGGAAGGGACAGAAAAACCGGGGGCACTAGGGACTAACGGAAAACCCCGCTTCTCGCTTGGATGGGTGGGGACCACTCCGGAAAACCCCCCCGGTTTTGTAAATGAAAATCAGAAGCATCCCCTAGGGGGTCATTAGAAGGATCCCGCAGGATATTTATGAGGACAGATTCGGCCTCCTTTCCCTCCCCCCTAGGCGGGGACCACCGGCCCCCTCTCCTCCCCCTTGGGCTAAACGGGTGGAGGAGAACCCTAACGTTGAATCCTTATTTGCGCCGTCCGCGCGATGGTCAGCCGGGACCCGGCGCCGGAGCTGGTCCGCGTGCCGCCTCCATAGTAGACCCTCACTGGTCTCCACACAATATGACACGGGACCCGTCTGCCCCACGATGACGCCCGGGACCCAGGCTGGCCCCGCGCTAGCGTAGTTCCTGCAATGCACCGGGGCACCCACTTCGAAACTCTTCGTGACCTCTAACCCGATGTTTCTCCCTGTGTCCTCCACCCTCTTTGGGTCTAGTCTGGTCAGGATTGTGGTCAGCTTCCTACGCATTAAGAGCTCTGCGGGCGAGTACCCAGAAGCTGGGGGGGTCACCCTGTACCCTAGCAGGAACTGACACACCTGTAGGTTGAGATCCCCAGAGCACGAGGCGCTCAACCTGGCCGTTCGTTGCCGGGTGGAAAGGGGCGGAGGTGATGTGCCGAATGGCGTTGATCTCTGTGAACGCCCTGAACTCAGCGGACGTGAAGCAACTAGCGTTGTCGCTAATTAGGGTGTCGGGTATACCGAACGTGCTAAAGACCCTCCGCAAATGCTTCACCGTCGTTGCTGAAGAGGTGCTCGTAACTGGGATTACCTCCAACCACTTGGAGTAAGCATCCACCACGAGGAGAAAAAGTGTCCCCCTAAATGGCCCCACAAAGTCGATGTGCACCCGCGACCATGGCCCCTTTGCCGCGTCCCATTCCCTGTGCGGCAGACGCGCCTCTTCGGGTCAGGAGCATTGGCACCTCTCGCAAACGCCCACCATGTGCTCGATGTCGGCATCCAACTGGGGCCACCAGAAATAGCTCCTGGCCAGAGCCTTGGAGCGCACAATCCCAGGATGGCTGACGTGCAGCAGTTTGAGCACCCTAGGCCTCAGGGACTCGGGGACTACCACCCGCTGGCCCCACAGAAGGCACCCCCTCTCTATGGACAACTCTAACCTCTTCCTGAAAAAGGGGGCGAACTCTGCCGCCGGGGAGGACGCTGGCCACCCTTTCTGCACCCAGGAGCTGACTAGAGCAAGCGTTTTGTCCCTGCCAGTCGCCTTGGTGATGTCTGCGGGTACAATGGGGGGCGAATCTAAGACCTCTATCAGGAGCACCGGGCGGTCTCGCTCTTCCTCGCCCACGACGCTGCTAGCGGTGGGGAGGGGAGACCTCGACAGGGCGTCCGCATGGCTTATCTCTTTTCCCGGTCGGTACACTAACGCGTGCTGATACGCGTTCAAGAAGATGGCCCACCTTAACATCCTAGGGGACAGGATCTGAGGGGTGAAAATGCCGTGAAAATGCCGAGCAGGGGCTTGTGGTCAGTCACTATGGTGAAAGGGCAGCCATAGAGGAAATCGTGGAACTTTTTGGTCCCCGCGATGATTGGTAGCGCTTCCCTGTCTGTTTGGGCGTAGTTTCGTTCCGCTTGGGACAGGGATCTGGAGTAGAATGCTACCGGGGCCTCTCTCCCGTTCTCCAACATGTGGCACAGCACCGCTCCCACCCCCACTGGGGATGCATCACATATCAGAACCACTGGCCTCTTTGGGTCAAAATGGGTGAGAATGGCGTCAGACGTTAGGAGTTGTTTCAGGTCACTGAATGCCTTCTCCTGGCTCTCGCCCCACGTCCACGCCTCGTCCTTCTTAAGTAGCTTGTGGAGTGGCTCTGCTACCGATGCCTTCCGCGGCAGGAAGGAATGGTAAAAGTTTAAGAGCCCTAGGAACGACTGCAATTCGGGCTTGGAGGTGGGGCGAGGGGCATTTCGAATGGCGGCTACCTTTGATTTGGAGGGTTTGATTCCCACAGGGGGTCACCCGGAAACCTAAGAACTCAACCTCTTTGGTGAAGAAAACGCATTTGTCTCTCCGCAACCTCAGCCCCGCCTTTTCGAACACCGCCAGCACTTTGTCCAACCTTTCAGCCAACTCCTCCTCACTCCCCCCGTTATCAACACGTCATCAAAGTATGGCAAGACCCCCTCCAGTCCCTTTAAGAGGCGTTCCACGAGCGACTGGAAAATACCCGGCGCCGAGTTCACGCCGAACTGTAGGCGCATCACCTGGAACGCCCCCTTATGAGTGACTATCGTTTGCGCACAGCCGCAGCTGGGGTTACTGAGAGTTGCTGATAGGCTTGCGCTAGGTCAAGTTTGGCGAAACACTTTCCCCCATGTAACCTGGCCAACAGGCACCAAATACGCATTTGGGCGGATCGCCTTATTAATGGTGCACTTATAATCAGCGCAAATGCGAACCTCCCCGTTGGCCTTTAGCGCAGTTACAATCGGAGTTTCCCACTCCGCGGAATCAACAGGAACAAGAATCCCCTGGCCCACCAATTTGTCCAGTTCCGCCTCTATCTTGTCCTTTAGTGCAAAAGGCACTCTACGTGGCTTGAGTCTGATAGGGCGGACCTCCGGGTCCAGGTCGAACGCTACTGGGGGTCCCTTGAATTTTCCGAGTCCTTTCTTGAAAACTTCGGGGTGCGCGTCACACACCTCCTGTATTGGGTCAGTCCCGACGGCATGCACCCCCCCCAATGAACAAACCCAGGGGCTTAAACCATTGAGTCCCGAGGAGGCTGCAACTTCCCCCCTTTAGAACAACCAGGGGAAGTTCCGCGGCGTGTTGCTTGTATTGGACCTTGAATTTTCCAACCCCCAACACCGGAATGCTATTTCCCTGCACGTCCCGCAGCGTGGACCTCAACGCTTTGAGCTTAGGGCGCACGTGGGGGGAAATTCCCAAGAACTCCCGCTGGGACATAATTGAGTAGGAAGAACCCGAGTCTATCTCCATCCTAACAGGGGCCCCTTGCACCAGTACCTCGACAAAGTAACGTGGGTGTCCCAAGGACATGCTGTACACGGGGGCCTCGTCGCTGCTGTCGTCGGAGATGCGGCCTACGCCGTCCTGCTTCCTCGCGGGCCGGGCGCCCTCCTTGGTCTTCGGCGGCCGGTCTGACGGGCCTTTCTGGTCTCTGCGCCGCCATCTGCAGACCTTGGCGATGTGTCCCCGGCGTCCGCAGTTGTGGCACTCGGCCTTCCGGAACGGGCACTTGATGCGGTCGTGGGTTGCTCCACAGCCGTTGCAGCGTCGGCCGTCCTTCCGCACCTTCCGGACGTCCTCGTCGTCGCTGCTCTCCATGGACGACTTTGGTGTGCGCCTGGCCGCCTGCACCGAGCCCGCTGCCTTGTCGGGCTGTGGGGGCCTTTCTCTGAACCCTTTGACTCCGGCCCTAGTGGCCTCCGCGGCCTGGGCCGCCTTCACGACCTCGCGTAGCGTCGGGGGTGGCTCCTGGTTCATCAGTTTCCGCTGCACCTCTTCGTCCCACAGGCCGCACAGCAAACGGTCCCTGAGGGTGATTTCCAGATTTTCCCACTTGCAAGGGCCGGCGGCCAACCGCAGGGCCGCTGCAAAAGCGGCGATGGACTCACCAGGCACTTGAACTGTCTTCCAGAACGCGTCTCGAGCCGAAAACATCGAGACCGTTGGCTGGAAATGGTCGCGCATCACCTTCAGGAGTTGTTTGGCCGTTAGCTCGCTCACTTTCTTCGGTGCTACTAGGTCCACCAATACTCGTTTGGCGGCATTTCCCAGCATCCGAGTGAGGATGGCCCTCTTCTTTCCCTCGTCCGTAATGTCGGACACCACCAGCGTATCTTGGAAGTCCATTTCGAAGAGCTCCCAGTCTTCCGGCTTGTTGATGTCGAAACCGGCATGTGTCTTGGTCTCGTGGGAAGCCATATCCCATCCTCGTCGCCAATTTAGTGTATGAGAACCAAGACAAAGGAACAGCCGAAGGATTGGCTTAACACATCTTTATTGCATGGTGGTCAGGGGGAACATGAGGTAATGGCGGACGAGCAGCTCAATATATACGGTGGTTATACATTTGAATGCGGCTCCACGATAACCCATTGGCTACCGTTGGCGTGATGTCATTTCTGGTCACGCCCTTCTTGTCCAGGTGAGGTAGTGGCGGGAATCTTCCCACGCTGTGGTTCCTTGGGGAATTGGGACCTGTGAGCTGGGCGCTCGCTATTGCCACCAGGTGGTCATTAGCTCGCGTCCTGATTGTAACGGGTTACATTGATATATGTTAAAGGCACAGTATTGAGAACACAAAGCATAGTATTGAGAATACATGATATATATGTTAAGGGCATATTATTGAGAACACAACAATACATGTGCTGCTCCACATCTAAAACCCTCTCAAATGTAGGTTGTGAATCCATTCAGCTAAGGTTCAGCCCTGTCCGAATCTACAGTGGATGGATTTGCAGCTGGAAGTTGTTGGCTTTCTAACCAGGTTTAATTCTGGTCTTCATCATCATTGGTGGCTTCTTCTTCTTCTTCTTCTTCTTCTTCTTCTACTACTACTACACTACTACTACTACTACCGATGGTCCTCTCTTTTCCAGCTGGGATGATTAGACTTTTTTCTGAGGTGACATCTGGGACTTCTTAATCTGTTCCATGGTTGCAGCCCAAGCATTCCACACTATCAGACAGGTTGAGTTGCTTCTGAATGACTGTATTCAGGATCATCTTCAAAATTAGAAGTAGTTGTTGGAAAGCTACTTTTTTTGCTACAGCTCCCAGACACTCTCCTCCCTCATAGTCACATAGAAAGGAGGTTCTGGGGAATGTTCCAAAACCATTCCACTATTTTTTAAAAAAAATCCTATTTTAATACTGATCTAATGGGAAAGTTGGGTCAAACATACAGATACTTTATGATTATCGTTATGAACAAAATTAAGTTGTAAATAGAGGGGGGACTGCAGTGGCTCAAGTGGCTAAGACGCTGACTGGGAGGCAGGAGGTCAGCAGTTCGATTCCTGAGTACTGCAGGACGGAATGAGCTCCCCTCTTTGTCCCAGCTCCTGCCAACCTAGCAGTTCAAAAGCAAGAATTTGCAAGTAGATAAATAGGGACCACTTCGGTGGGAAGGAAACAGTGTTCTGTGTGCTCCGGTGTTTAGTCATACCTGCCACATGACCACAGAAATGTCTGCAGAAGCAGACAGTGCTGGCCCTTTGGCTTTGAAACAGAGATGAGCACTGAACCCTAGAGTTGGATACAACAGGCTTTTGAGCAAGGGAAACCTTTAGCTAAATGGAGGAGGAAATATTAAGTTGCATGGGACATGAGAAACTTTTAGACCAGTAAATAACTTCAGGATATTGACTCTGAAGAAAATTAACTTGGTTTCCTTATTCCATCTTAGACACTGCTGGGGGGAAAATTTTAATAACATGAAAATAATAATGAGTTGGTTTATTTGTGCCAGCCAAAGCAGTAATTTAATTTGCCAAAGAGACAGGTGCTAACAAGTGTTTTGTTTTACTACTGAAAGCCTGGTTAGTGAACCGTGAATAACTGACCTTTGCTTTAAAGTCTCTGTTTATATATTTTTAAATGCTAATAATATTAGATATTCATTTTCAACAGGGTTGCCAAAGGAAAGTAGTATAGCTCTAAAATTGTCAAAAGAACATGTTTATCAAAGTATACCAAATGCTCTGATATATATTTGCATGCTTTGTCTCTCACACACACATCATATCTATATATGCATATATAAACATAGGTATAATAGACAGCCATGTTATTGCCCCCCCAACACCCGGAATAATGAGACAGACACAGTGCTGGATCTAAACTCAAGGCCACTTTATTAGCGTAAACTTCAAACTAAACTGTTTGCCTGTGGCAGGGGCTGAGTAGCGCGATTCTAAGTGATGGAGCAAAGGTGATCACTTTACCTCCTCCATTCACGTCCAGGTGAATACCGGCTTACCGGGATCATCCTATTCTTTTACAGTCCCTATCCCGGTTCACCATTCGGGTATAATGGTAAATGCTGTTCTCAAGCCTCAAGGCTGTAGTCCAACAGCACATCCCTCAACCTACTTTGCTCCGACTGAGCTGGGATCAGGGAGGACGAGCCCATATTGGGCATAGCGCCTCCCCTTTCCCAGCTAGGCATGCCCCTGGGCATGCCTAACTTCCGCCTCACCTGAGGGAGGGAGGCAAAGCCACGCCACCGGACAGTTGTCCAGTGGTGTGTTACCTTTGAGTTGTAGCAATGGGAGATTTATTTACACAGTTATCTGTTGGAACCCCTGCTCTGACAAGAAAGCAAGGTCCAATGAGGTCCTTTCTTCCCTTGCTCACAACTTCCATAGGGTGGAAGAAGCAACATGGAACTGAGCTCTACTGGGTCTGTCCCTCATTAATAGGGAACAACTGGTCAATAAGATAAAAACAGTACATTTTTTTGGTGGAAGTGGCCACACACCTGATATTCGTTCTAATGAGTAAAGGGAAAACAGAGACTAGTATAAGGCACATTCTGGACTTTAAGAGAGATAGTTTCGGTCAGTTCAGGAAAATGCTGCAGGAAATCCTATGGTCAGATATAATAAAAGAGAAGGGAGTGCAGGATTGAAGTGATGGTTTTTGCACATTTGCTTGGACCTTGGTTTAATCCAGGAACAATTGGAATTACAGCTAAAATAATACAGATGAGGGTGAGCAAACTAAATTTGTCTCCCCAACTTTCTCTGCTGGTTGAATGGGGATTGTTTTCAGAAGGCTGTTTTTAGGCTTTTATTTTTAAAAGCTATAGGTACTTTTCCTTTGCTGATGTTTTATTTATAAAGGGGATGGGGTGGAGGCATTATGAACCCCAGCAAAGTCTCTCTCTCTCTCTCTCTCATTTTTATGCCACCTGACTTGGTATAGGCACTACTCGAAGCAGTGAACAACATGTAAACATAAATACAACCACAGCACTACACAGAAGCAACCTCCCTCCCAACAAAATAAAACCAAATAAACCCAAGAAGTGGCTGGTAGGAATAAACAGACCATTAATCAGAATTATAGTGCACAATTATAAATGCAGTCACAAAGAAAAGAAATGTTCCTTTTCTGAAAAAATGTCATGGTTGGAACAGGTTTCAGAAAAGGTCTGACATCCTGTGACTCCACCAAGTTCACCAGCTTGCTATTGCAGGCGCACCCCCCCAATGATGGACTCAGACACAAATGAAAGTGGATAACGGCATGGGCCACATTTATTGATTCAAGCCCTAGTCTGAATTATAAATTTCTATTGGTAAAACGACCAATCATAATTCTTAAGGCAAGCAGGCCGAAGTAACACTGGTAAGGTACCACCCAAAATTGCCAACGGCAATTGTTACAATGTATCTATTTGTATCAATTTGTTTGTTGACAACAAACAAATTGTTGACCGTAGTCAATATCTAACTAATGACCCCACCCTCTGACGTGTATCCATAAAATCAGGGGGTGATTCCAGCTGTCTAGTGGTAACCATCACCCCCTTGCCTGGTTCGTCGTTGACCGGACAACGTTTAAACAACTTATGCCTATCTAGTGTTGTCCAGTCAATTGCGAACCTGCCGGATACCTGTGGGTCATAAATGTTTACCTTACCAGTGCTACCCGCCAATGTGACCAAAGTCAACAGCAGCACAGAACAACCCCTATATCAAACCATAGCAACAGTGTGGGATGGGCGAAAAAACCAGGACTCAAGGGCCAATAGCGAGTCCCGGCCAAAAATTCCCACCCGGCCCCAAAGCGACCAAGAAATCACACTGTTAACTAGGGAGGGGGTGGAGGGGAAAAACTTCTCCGCTCCGTCGGTTCGCCAAAATGGCAGCACGGCTGCCTCGTGGCCAGCCCTTTTATTAGGGTGCTGGCCACGCCCCTAACTACCCGGATGGTTTCGTCCGGTGGGGGGGGGCGCAAAGAGCGTGGCGGCCATTTTGGCGCCGCGCTTCCATTGCAGGCGCACCCCCCCAATGATGGACTCAGACACAAATGAAAGTGGATACCGGCATGGGCCACATTTATTGATTCAAGCCCTAGTCCGAATTATAAATTTCTATTGGTAAAACGACCAATCATAATTCTTAAGGCAAGCAGGCCGAAGTAACACTGGTAAGGTACCACCCAAAATTGCCAACGGCAATTGTTACAATGTATCTATTTGTATCAATTTGTTTGTTGACAACAAACAAATTGTTGACCGTAGTCAATATCTAACTAATGACCCCACCCTCTGACGTGTATCCGTAAAATCAGGGGGTGATTCCAGCTGTCTAGTGGTAACCATCACCCCCTTGCCTGGTTCGTCGTTGACCGGACAACGTTTAAACAACTTATGCCTATCTAGTGTTGTCCAGTCAATTGCGAACCTGCCGGATACCTGTGGGTCATAAATGTTTACCTTACCAGTGCTACCCGCCACCCGGAGAGGCTTCAATAAAGGCTCGACGCCCCCCCAAGACCGTCAGCTCGGTCGACAGGCCTGCTCGCCAATCACCCAGCAGGAGGTCCATACCTCCTCGCGACAGATGGACCCCATCCCCTGAATAAAGCCCAAATTTTTGCAAACTAATGGCGGGATGATGACTGACCCGCCCCCAGCCCTTGGTCGAAAGGAATTGGGCCACCGCCCTGTTTACCATGCGCCGAGCGCGGTCCAGGGCCTGGAGGTCGAAGCCTCCCTGATAAGCATGCCGTGGGACCATATCTGACCAAACAAGGGTTGTGGCGGGCCATACGTAATGTAAGTAGGCGAGGTCCGCGCAAATCGCATGCTTCAGCGATAAGCCAGTGACCTGACCCAAGTCATTACCCCCAAGGTGTATGATCAGAATGTCGGGCGGGTCGGCACTCCTCGACGAAAAGAGGAATGGCAAAAGCTCCCGCCACAACATACCGGGCTTACCGTGCCATGTGAATTGTGCGTATGCACCCAGTCCCAGTCGGGGTCCCCAATCTGTCGCCGCAGCGTAACGCGCTGCCCTGTGCACGTAGCTATGGCCCACCAGCCATACTGTCACCGGTGTGATACGACACCCAGGGTCTGTCAAGGGAAAAAACAGGGAAGGAGAGATACAGGGTGACTCAGAAGGTACTCACGGTGGGAGTGGGTGAACATAAAACTGGAAACAGTGTGAGTCCCACCTCCCCATGCTGCGTATGTCAGCCCCGGAGTACCCATAAGCAGCCGCAGTAGAGGCCGCCCCAATTCTAAATGAATGGGTGCCGTAACGGGCCCCAGGGAGGCCAACTCTGGCCAGTGCCTTCCCTGTCACCTTCCAAAACTGAAATTTAGTGAGGGGAGACCCATCTTGGTGACAGAAAAACGGGCCATGGTGCGTGCCACGCAGTGCAAGGAACTCCTGTAGGGCACCAACCGGACAGATGTCTGCCAATGAACATCGTAGCAGTCTTACTCCACTGCCTACGCCATGCTGATCTGTTTTAGAGGAGCGGAACCTCAACTGAGCCCAATCATTGCAAACATAGACATCTTCGAGTTCCAGTGCCCTACGACTTGCATCCGCCTTAGACAGCATCACAAGCTCGCTGATGCGGAGCGCTCCAAAAAAGGCCACCGTTGTAGCCGCACGAAACAGGGCTGCCTCATACCTATCGAAACATAGGTCATGCCAGCCTCGTGCCAGTTGGGTAAGTACCCCAGGGGAAATTGGGTGACGGTCGTCCAGGCAACGCCCACGTTCCCGCACCCACCCCTCCAAAACATGTCTCACACGGAAATCAGCGGTACTGTCTGCATGACCTCCCACCTTGGCCATAAAAGCCAGCGCTGATAGCCTAGATGCTATGGTGCATGGTGCCAGGCCCTGAGCGTGCAGGTAAACCATAAAACGGAGGATGTGGGCCACTGGGATCGGCCAGGTATCTGGCAAGCAATATTGGGAACAAAAGGTCCGAAATGAAACCAACGCGTGGTGATACGCCTTACGCGTGCGTGGCGCCAGTGACATGCCTATCGCCCGGTTCACCTCTCCTTGCCAATGGTCCATATCTCCTGTGGTAGTGGCGAGGGAAATTCCTCCGCATCCGGAGCCAAGGCACGGAACCGGGAGATCTGCAGGCGGGACAAAGCGTCAGCAATATCGTTATTCACCCCCGGGACATGCCTGGCTCTGAACAGTACATTGAGGCGCAGGCTGCGCAATACAAACTGGCACACAAGATCCATGACCCTGGGAGATTTAGAGGTCTGTGAGTTAACAATGTGGACAACAGCCGCATTGTCACACCAGAAATGCACCACAGAGTTGGCCCACTCCTCACCCCATAGCATCAAGGCCCCCAGTATGGGAAAAAATTCCAAATATGTGAGATCCCTCAGGCGACCCGTGCCTGACCAGGCTGGTGGCCATCCACCATATGCCCACTTCCCATTGAAGTACATCCCATAACCCAGGGATCCCGAGGCATCAGACTGAATTTGAAATTGGGGCGAAGCCAGGAGGTCAGACCTCCAAAATGAGACCCCATTGAACTCCCCCAAGAACTGGAGCCATACGTGCAGATCTGTCCTGATGCCCCGTGTCAGTCTCACCCTATGATGGGGCCTGGATAAGCCTGCCATGGCATCGCACAAGCGCCGAGCAAAGGCCCTGCCAGGTGCGACCACCCTGCAAGCGAAATTGAGGTGGCCATGTAGCACCTGCAATTCCCGAAGGGATGCCTTGCGCTTAGCCAGTAAGTCCGATATCAGGGCAACTATCCTTGCCACCTTGTCTGCGGGCAACCTAGAAGCCTGCGCTACCGTGTCAATTTCCACCCCCAGGAATATTAACTTATCAGACGGGCCTTCGGTCTTTTCGGGCGCTAAAGGGACACCGAGTTCCTCCATTAGCGTCTGAAATGTGTTGAGGAGACGTGTACACGTGTCCCAGCCCCGTTCACCCCCGAATAAAAAGTCATCCAGGTAATGGGCTACAGACCGAGACCCTGACCTACGGACAAATGCCCACTGCAGGAAGGTACTGAAACGCTCGAAAGCCGAGCAGGATATGGAACAGCCGAATGGCATGGCTTTGTCAAAATAATATTCACCCCGGAATTTGAAACCCAGCAACTCGAAGTCACCCGGGTGCACGGGTAAGAGGCGAAACGCCGACTTAATGTCACACTTAGCCAACAGTGCACCCGGGCCACATGAGCGCACCATGCACAATGCCTGGTCAAAGGATGTATACCTGACAGAACAAAGGTCATCAGGGATAGCATCATTGACCGAGTGGCCGGCTGGGTAGGACAAATGGTGAATCAGGCGGAACTCGCCCGGGGACTTCTTAGGCACTATTCCTAGCGGAGACACTTTAAGGTTGGGGAACGGGGGTGCGGGGAAAGGGCCGGCGACCCTGCCTGCAGCAATCTCCTTATTAATGCTGGCGGCAGCCACCTCCTCCCTTCCCCTAAGTGACAAAAGGTTAGGTGCATCCTGCGGTGACCTATCCCCCGTGAAAGGAATACGAAAACCCAGTTGAAAACCCTGAAGGAGGTACACAGCGTCTGCTCTCCTCGGGTACGATGCGAGCCAACGCTCCAGCATGTTGACATTAATTGGGGAGGGGGCCTTTTGGTGAACCCGCTCCCTCCATGGCAGTCTTGCCTGCCCCTTGTCCGCCCCTACCCCTGCCCCTGTATCCTCCTGGCCTGGGACAGGCGGAGGCAGCATGGGGGCCAGAACAAGAGGGGCACTCATGCTTGTACTTGCAATTTTTCCTGTTGCAAGAACCATTGGACGAGAAGGTCCAGCACAGCAGGCGGGCTGGAACCCCCTGCCCCGCCACTTGGCGGGGTACCTGCACTGGGGCCGCTCGTTGGACCGCATGTCCACAATGGTATCTCTCCCCAGGCGCCGGGCACGTGGGGGTCATATACAGAAGCCACAGCTTCTGGCAGGGCTCATCCCACCTCATTTCTGGGTGCAGCGGAATTCTCATGCGGAACTCTTCGTCGTAAGCCAGCCATGACGGACCCGGGAAGTCAACCATAGCCCGGTAAATATTGTCCAGATATTGGACCATGGGAATAGCCAAATCCGGCCTAGCCCTGAGGTAAACGGCCATGTAAATCAGGTACGCTGGCAGCCAATTTGCCCACGTGCGCGGCGGCTTACGACGACGTGCCTGCTCCTTATCCTTCTCGTCCAGCCCTTCCCTCTCCTCCTTGGTCGGCTCCCTATTTAGAAGTGAGAAGATATCTACGTACTCGCCCCTCCAAATCTTTTCCTTGGTAGACTGGGCCAAATGGTCCCCCAAGGGCAAGGAATACCCTGCTGTTGGCAAAGCCGACACTGGCACCGAGGGAACTACGGGTAAAGTAAAATGAGCCTGAGCCAGCCCGGGGATCCCCAACACATTTCCAAGCACATTGGGGGCACCACCCCGCCCCAAGCCCTGTGTCATGGGCAAAGTCGCTGGGTGGGCCGGGGGCCATTGGGCCGCCGTGCCACCCGAGCGAGGCCAAGGCCATTGAACAGCCCCCCCCCAATGAAGTCAGTTGTGTGGGCGCATTAGCTTGGACTGTATACTCACCCGCTGCACCCCCGCGGGCCGCCCCCACTGGGGGTTCCGGCCCGCTGGGGGCGTTGGAGCTCACGACCGAAGCTGAGCTCGTCGACGGAGCCAAACCAGCACCAGACTGCTGCACCTGTGGGGTGGGGAGCTGCGAGGCAGTGGCCACCACCGGCCCACACGCCTCAGGCGGCTCAACCCGACCCATCACCGGCCGTTGTTCGGCGGCCAAAGGGGGTACCTGAAAACCCAGAGAAACCCCTGTTTGGTTGGCTCTCGCCAAGGACGCTTCAAGGGCCGCTACCCGGGCAAGGAGGGCCTCCACGTCGACATAGGGCCCGGCCCCGACAGGGGGCAATTGGGCAACCGGCCCATAATTCCCGGGTACCTGTCCAGGTCCCTGAGCCCCAGGGGCCAGATAAGGCAAAGAGCCCATGCCCAGCCCCTGGGAAGCCGTAGGAACGCCCTGTAAAGGCAGGGAACCCAACCACCCTCCGTGGCTCGCACCCCCCATAGGGAACTGCGCACCCGGGCAAGACGGCCCCACCGCACGAACCATGGCAGGGGCCGTGTTCGTCGTTTGCGGGCCAAGGGCCGAGGCCCCGTCCGGGGCCGCGGGTATGCTCCGCGCATCAGGCCAAGGAGCTACCGATCCCATCCCACCGTTCCCGGTGGAGTCCGCTAGAGGTGGCTGCGGAACGGGCGCAGTCGCGGTCCTCCGACCCGGCTGACGCCTCCGCGCCGATCGAGCCACGTTCGCAGCTGCCTTCTTCTTCGAGGGCATGGCTAATGTAGCTAGGAAGCCTAAAAACAAAAGGAGAAAGCTGCCCGAAAAGGCTTCCCCAAGAGGACACGAGCGACGGAGGTAAGGAGGAAAAACTTCTCCGCTCCGTCGGTTCGCCAAAATGGCAGCACGGCTGCCTCGTGGCCAGCCCTTTTATTAGGGTGCTGGCCATGCCCCTAACTACCCGGATGGTTTCGTCCGGTGGGGGGGGCCCGCAAAGAGCGCGGCGGCCATTTTGGCGCCGCGCTTCCATTACCTTCCTTGTAGGTGCTGAGTGAAACAAGCAGAGACTGCTAAAGTTATGAAGAATCCTCACTAGATTTCTCATTTTGAGCTTAGGTATCCTAGCTTCACACATCAGACAGCTTATCAAAGAATCGTTACCTACCATACCTGTCAACCGCGGCTCCGGAAAATACGGGACCTGCACAAACGGTTCTGCACAGGTCGCCTTCAACACATGCGTAGAACGGGGCTACGCAAGTGTAAAACCTTTCTATTCATGTGTAGAAGGCTACATCGCTTGCGTAGAAGGCGACCTGCGCAGAAGGGCTGCACAGTACCTCCTTTCCCCCACTGCCAAATTCCGGGGTTTCGGCAGTGCGGGGCGGGAAATGGCGCAAATCGGCACCAAAAACTGTGAAATCCCGGCTAAACCGGGAAGGTTGAGAGGTATGTTACCTACCCCTCTGAGAGTTCTAACCATCAGCATAAGGAAAAGGTGGTGGGTACTTTCTTCATCATGTTTTTGCATTTTGTGCAAAATGGGGCAGCATAAAACTAGGGTCTTTTCCTCTTGTGAAGCCAAGCAATCTCATAGATAGCATATGTAGAAGGATTAAATGATGGATCAACATGACACAAGGAAACAACTCAGTGCTTCTGCTTTTTCAAAAATTCCACTTGACAAAGGCATATTTGATGCAAAAATTCATCTTCAATTTTTGCAAAAGTCAGCCATTACAAATGCAAAAAATCAAGCGAGGCAGGGAAAACCTTGTCCTCTCATAGGTGAGGGAAAAGTGTGGGCATGTCTCAGTCTCCTATGCAGGAATATGATAAGAGGAATTTTATACTGAATCTAAAGCAGGGGTTCTCAACCTTTTCAAGTCAGGGGCCAGGTCACACTCCCTCAAACAGCTGAGGGGGCCAGACTTGGTTGTTCCCCTGTCATTTACAACTGCCATAAATGAGTCCGTGGCTGTCATAAATGCATTTATGACAGCCATAAACGAGTCAGTGGTTGATTCCAGCGGTGGTGGGCAGTGGCTGGAGCGAGGGCAGTGGGCCTGATTATTTGGTGCCATTTGGACAGATCCAGCCCACAGGCTGTAGGTTGAGAACTCCTAATCTATAGGGTGTGAGCAGGTGTGTTCTCAATTTTGGGATTCTCAAGTTTAGTTTGCAAATGGGGGCCAGAAGGCATAAGACAAGGTTCCTAGCATTTACGCCAGGCTTGTCCAAAACATGCTTGGAGTCGCAAGTTGTGTAGATCTAATTTAGAAGGGGCAAGGATTTTTAACTTCACTTCCTGGGAGTGTTTCATGTGCTCTTAAGGAATCTACTTGGAGCAGCTCTGTGGAAGCAATTTTATTATGGAAATAATATCTGATCTGGTCCCAAGAACTAATCGACAACTGTCAAGTAGTACTAATTTCTGCTGGCTCGATAGTTCAGTGAATTAGAATCTGCCAAACTTTGGGTGTTCAATTCCCCATTGTGCATTCCAGAAGAGCCAGCCTGTGTGACCGTGAGCAAGCTGCACAGTCCCAGGCCACCCCATTGAAAAGGGGAATGGTAAACCACACACAAATTGCCATAAGTAAGAAGTAACTTGGCAGCATATCACTATTATTTACTACCTTCTAGCTACTTTCTGTGTGGATTGAGCACCAAGGGCATTTTCTTGGCTATCTGAGAGGAATGTTGATGGGCAACCATTCTTTTTGATGCGTTAAACCATAGTTTACCTTTCTTTTTCTTTTCTTTTTGCAATGTCTGAAGGAGAAATGCATTTCTTAAATAAGGAATATTTGATGTAACTTGTTGCTGCATGGCACCTTTTATGTTTCATTCTCTGAATTTCTCTGCTTCAGATTTACTCACTGGAGCATCTCAAAAATAACTTTCTTGTTCATCTTGTAAATGTGAAACATGTGGGAAAGATTTTCATAAAAGCCGATTTGTTATTGGCTTGTAGTAAAATCCTAATGTATGTAGGTTTACCATAAAGTCTGAATGCAGTCTAAAGTGCTAGAAACTTCTTAGCCGAAAGTGAGATATTGGAATTTTATCCTCATTGTTTATATATGTCTGTTGTCTTATAAACATATGTTTTCACACACGGAGCCTGGAAATATTACTTATAAAATTACAGTATTGCATTTGTAGTACTGTACTTAACATTCTGTTTGCAGCTTTTACTTCAGTGCTGCCATATCTTAGTATAAACATTCTTAGGCTAAAATGTGGCGTAGAATAACCAGTTGGGAAGGAGAATGCTGCAGGTACATAGAGTTATGAACAAATTTTTCCAAAAGTAATTATTCCTTTAAAAAAAAACTACAGTAGATACTAATTTGATCTTCTGATTTTTCAGTTTAATGATGTCAAGTAAACATGATGCTTTGGGACAGACATGCATATGGAATGAGAGTGAAAATCAGAATCGTCAGGTGTAAGAATTATTGAGCCCTAAATGCTGGGGATATTTCCCTGAACAAGTAGTGAGTGCTCTTAGAAGTTGAGTGCTCTTAGAAGTTTGATTCAAATGAAATGTATCCTTTTAAAACTGAGAAATTCTTTGGCAGCTCCTACTGGTACTTCCTTCCCTCCTCCTCCTCCTCCCTCTGATTTTTCATCAGTGGAAGAAACATAAATAGTGGTATAGTTGAACAGTTGATTCCTTTCTCCCTTTCCATAACTCTGACATACCAAGGAGAACTGGAGAGATGAATCCTTGGGACACTACACTTCCCAGTATCCTCTGCGGCCCATTGCATTGTTAACTAATCCAAGTGACTGTTGGAATTCTGCTTCATGTAAAGATATCTTCTTTATTCAGTCAGCCTCATTAGCAGCAGTTTATATCCTCAGATCTTTAAGATAGCAATCAGTCCCATGAAGTCCTGCTTCATTAGGCTTTGAGTAGGGAGAAAACAGAGACACACAAAAACACGCCTGCTCTCTTCAGCTGGTCAAACGATACTAACTTCTTTATTCAGGCAGAGTATATATCAGAAAACGAAACTCAGGCTGACAGAGAATACCAGAAACGAAACTTCACCTACATAACCCAAATAAGGAGAAAGAATTTCTCTCACTTTTCTACGCATGCCTAAAGCACAGCGTTGTCTCTCAGGCAAAGAGGCCTTTGTTTACAAAATGTGTCAGAAGACAGGCTGACAGAATCCAGATGCATTCCTACATGTCCTCCTTTTTCATTTAAATTTGAGAGAGGGACGGCTAATCATACCCCTGCATGTCATCATACTCCATAACTACTCCTCCATATACATCATCACTGTCCTCCTGGACATCGTACCCTTCCTGACTCATGGTACTTTGTTCCGGAGGATGATACCTCATTGAGTACAATTGCCGTCGTGCAAAACTCGATGTCTCCCTTCTACGCAATGGACATGTGTTACACATAGAAATAAGATTAGGAATACAAGTAATACAAAAATACAAAGGTAAAAAGCAGATAATAATAATAAACCCATAAAAGAAAACTTGTCTAAGGACAGACAAATCAGGCAACCAAGAAGTCACCCAATCAAAGAGATTAACATCAGTGCGTACATTGTTAGTAATGCTCTCCTGTAAATTCTGAAGTTCTTTCTCAATAGTGTTATTCAGATCCTGGAATTTTACCCGACATCCCTGGTTCCCGACCAGTTTACAAAATCCTCCGGATTTTGCTAACAGGTAATCTATGGCTAGTCTGTCCTGCATTTGGTCTTGATGAAGCTCAGTGATTTCCATTTGAAGATCCCGTATGACCCTCCCTGTGGCATTGATTGATTTCTCCAGCCTACAGGTGAGTCCCAAAATGGACCTTCTATTCTCCTGGGAAATGACACCTGGGTATGATCCCAAGGTGAGTGCTCCAGTGATAGCACTCCCTATAGCTCTCCCCCAGGAGCTACCATCAGAAAGCTGAACATCGATTATCACTTCATCATTGCAGCCAGAACCCATCGGGCCGGCAGCAGCTCTCCGGCGCCGTGCATGTGCCTGAGGCGGCATTTGCACTTGTACGGGTAAGGTAAAATAACCCAATGCTGCACATTGATATTGTCCTGGATGGAAATTCGTGGCAACTCCATTAAAAAAGAACCACATGTTAGGATCCTTGATTTGCCATCCATTGCAAATTGAACCACTATCTATAGCAGAATAATCAGGAGTAAACATAGGAAAAACATCATATATATCTTCAATAGTAGTGTTAAACAAGGTATAATTAAGCTTATAAGAACTGTTATAACTACCCCATAACCAAAAATAATCATCACAACCCGTATAATTGCCTACATTCTGCAAAACCCTTTTCGCTTGAGTCCAGTATTTCCATTTACTATTCCAGACTCCAGAACTATGACAGCAGAAACAAAGTCCTTTAGTGTATTTCTTGAATGTCATGCTTCGCCAACGGATGTTGTTAAATTGTTCTGGAGGATTAGAGAAGAGTGTAGACCTATCAAGATGTTGCAAATGTCCAATAACCAGCTCAGGTGTGTTGAACAATGCCGGAAGAAAAGCCATTTGCGACACTGCCAGTGGATGCTCATAGTATAACGTTGCATTCTTACCATGAACTTCAAACATATAGTTAGCATGACGAATCCAAAAGTTGGGGTTGCCCCCATGAGGCATTGTTCTTACAGCTGGAAGCACAGTAAGAAAGAAAACAAATGTCAGCAAAGTTAGTTTACTGGTGAACCACCATCCTGGAGCTGAGTAACCTTCTTCTCTCTCCATGGGCGGATCGCTCGGGCAGGAATCCACACAGTTCCTGAGGTTGTAGAAACCGCTGCGTATCCTCGTCCCCAGGTGATTAGAGGTACAGGACCCTTCCACTCAGGATCGGGTTGTTGCCGATAAACGACCAATGGCTTAGGAAGACACTCCTCAGTCCTGAAATGCAATTCGACTGGAGAGTGTGACCTGTTATGGGGAGCAAGAAGAAAATTAAGAGTATACAGTACTTTAGCAACAGCTGTAGGTATTTCAGCCACAGGAACCCCTCTATCTCCCACTTGCTTGTGTAACAAATTTTTGAATGTCAGGTGGGCTCTTTCAACAATCGCCTGTCCAGTCGAGTTATAGGGTATTCCATGGGTTAGCTTAATGTCCCACTGACGGCAAAAGTCCTGAAAGGCAGAAGAAACATATGATGACCCATTGTCTGTCTTAAGGCTTTTAGGTTTACCCATTGCCGCAAACAAACGAATGCAATGTTGTATAACATGTCTGGATGTTTCACCCCGTAAGGGTGTAGCCCATATAAATCCAGAGAAGGTATCAACAGTCACATGTAACTTAGAAAGCGGAGCCAAAGCAGGTACTTGCGTGACATCCATCTGCCATAGCTGATTAGCTTCTGTTCCTCGAGGATTAACAGCATCAAATGGCAGGAATATAGGAGACTTCGTACAGGAAGCACAGGACGACACAATGTCTCTAGCCTGTGACATAGGAATGGAAAATCGTTTATGCAAAACCTTAGCAGATTGATGAAACATTGCATGACTGTCAATGGGGTTATCAAAGAGAGAAAAAACCTCAGCAGAGTCCCGGAGAGCAGAATCTGCTCGTGCATTGCCCTCCGTCAAATAACCTGGGATCCTTGTGTGAGAGCGTATGTGGGCAATGAAGAATGGGACCGTACGGTTAGTAAGAAAACCTTGAAGCTGTTGGAATAAAGCAAAAAGATCCCTATCCATCGATGGAGACAAATAAGCTTGAGCTAAAGTAAAGACAAGGCGGTAAACATATTGAGTATCCACAATCAGGTTAAAAGGCACATCAGAAAACGTAGAGAAAGCAAGTATGACCGCTGCCAGTTCCGACCGCTGGGCCGATGCTTGAGGTCCTGTAAAAACAACCTCCCATTCCCCAGTAGGACCCTGCCATGTAAGGACTCCACGGGAGGGGGAGCCATCTGCGAAAAGAGTAACGGCATGCAAGATAGGTTGCATGCAAAGCGGGGATGACAGGGAGTAAGAAGTGAGATTCAGCAAGGTAAACCGCTTATCCTTGGGGGGGTTAAATTTAACTTGTCCCACAAAGTCCGCCATGGCCACCTGAAATGCCTCAGAATGCTGTAGCAAGGCGGTTAGCTGATCCTGTGAAAAAGGAAAACAAACAAAGTCAACGTCATAGCCAGTCAAATGCTTTGCCCTAGTACGGCATTTGAGGAAAAGATCAGCAATCGCATCAGGTAGGCGATAACAGTTTTTCGAGGGAGTGTGCGCCAAGTGCAGCCATTCCACGATGGCCACCTTCTGAGCGTTGACAGGCGCGAACAAAACAGCAGTGGGCAGCCTCGGTGTAGGAAGAAGAGCGCATGCCAGCGCAATGGTGCCTGAGGGCACCCGATCCACAGCGATGGTATGCAGCTTTTCGTTGAGGCGTTGAAGAGCTGTACGCATCCCCGTTGTGCAGGGAATGATGTCCGCTGGAGAAGTGTGTCCAGAAAGAGCAGCAAAGAGTGGTGATAGTTCCTCCGTGCTCAGGGCCAAGAAAGGACGAGCCCAATTTATGTTCCCTAGCAATTGTTGCAATTGGACAAGAGTGAACTGCTCCGGAATAGCTATTGTTGGCAATAGCGGAGTTGAAGCTGTAGCTGAGAGCCTATGTCCCAGATATTGGAATGGATACATCCGCTGCACTTTTTCAGGAGCTATGATCAAGCCCGCTTGTTGCAAAATGTCTGCTAGGTCCTGCAGGTGTTTCTCCGTGACTTGTGGACCATGCAATAAAATGTCATCTGTGTAATGATAGACTTTAACCTCTGGATGGCCTTGCCTGAAAGGTTCCAAAGCCTTGTTCACAAAATGTTGGCATAGAGTCGGCGAGTTGGCCATACCCATAGGCAAGACACACCATTCAAACCGTTGAGTAGGATGTTCATTATTGTATACTGGCAATGTAAATGCAAATTTTTCTCTGTCTTGTGGCGCTAGCAAGATTGTATAAAAACAGTCCTTCAAATCTATAACCATGAGTTGATGATCTTCCGGAATCATGTTCGGATTAGGAAGTCCAGATTGTAGAGGTCCCATTGGCAAGATGTGCTCATTAACTTTCCTCAAATCATGTAACAATCGCCATTTTCCAGACTTCTTTTTCACCACAAAAATCGGAGAGTTCCAAGGACTAGTGGTTGTTTGAATATGTCCCAGATTTAATTGCTCCTGTACAAGGGCCTCCGCCGCTTGGAGCTTTTCTTTTGAGAGCGGCCATTGATCCGTCCACACTGGTGGGGTGTTTTTCCATTGTAGTGGAAGTGCATGCAACGGCGCTGCAGGGGAGGCCCGTATCAAAAATTTGTCTGCAAGGTACACCCTGTTTTAGCCAGGAGATCCCGGCCCCACAGAGTAATAGGAATATCCATAATCAGGGGGTGAAGAGAAACTTTTGTTCCCCCTGAGGTCTCGAAGACGATTGGATGAACACTTTGCTGTGCTGGCTCGTACCCGCCCACCCCATAAACTTCCCTACAGGGGCGGACGGCCCATCCAGTCGGCCAATCTTTTTTTGCCACCACTGAAATATCGGCTCCTGTATCGACCAATCCAGACACTGAACGTCCACCCATAAGCAGCGAGCGGGTCGGTCTATCCTCGGTGATTTGTATCACCGCCATAGCCGCTGTTGCAGTCCCCTCCTGGGATGGAGTTACAGTGGTCCCTAGTGGGAGCAGATGAAGGCGTCCTACAGGTTGTCCCTTAGGCAGGGTGAGATGTTGCGTGGCTGAAGCAGGGATGACAATTTCTTGGTGACCCAATGTAACTGACCCTGCTGCAATGTGTACACAAGCGGGTAAGGCGTCTGGGCAAGGAAGAACGATGCCCATCATGCCCTGGAAATTAACATCATCAACCAGTGTGGGAAGAGCCTGCACACACCCTGGCATAGTAAAAGTACAGTCCTTAGATAACCTCAATAAAAGTCCTTCTTTTAGAGGATGGTTTTTTCTATATCGTGAAATCATTTCTTGGGCAAGTTCCATATCTTCTGCCATCTCTTGCAAAACCTCCTCTATTGCTTCTTCACTGACCTCTGGTAGCCCTATTATTTTGCCTGGGCCCGAGCCTGGCCCGCACTCCCATTTCCCTGCTGCTGTGGAGAAAAGTCAGAGTCTTTGTGCTGAGCAGCTGAGGAGTTGGCATTAGGATTTGAGCGGCACTGATTGGCCCAATGGTACCCTTTCTGGCAAATGGGACACTTCCTTGAAGGGCGTGCTGCCTGCTTTAGAGAGGAGCGACATTGTGCTTTAAAATGTCCTTCCTTCCCACAGCCAAAACAACGTTTGTTTTGAGCCTGAGTTGTGGGCAATTGAACTGCAGCTGCCAGAAGTTGAGCCTTGTAACTGTGAGTCCCCACATTTTGACAAACTTTCATCATGTCTGCTATAGATGTTCCTGGCCTAGCATAAACAGCTGTCAGAGCCCCTTTACAAACCTCATTGGCATTTTCAAAAGCCAGTTGTTTCATGAGCATTTCCCGTGCCGGCACATTTTCCACCTGGCGGCTGAGAGCAGTCATGAGTCTGTTAATGAACTCAGTGTAATTCTCTTTAGGGCCCTGCCTAATTGCTGCAAATCCAGCAACGGAGCTATCCCCTTTGGAAGGAATCTTACTCCAGGCCCGCATGACTATCTGAGCAATCTCTCCCAGCTGGGCATCATTGAGGGCCAATTGCTGTGTGGGGTTGGCAAAATTTCCCTCCCCACATAACATATCCATTGTGAGTGCAGGGCGTGTATGATGAACCTCCCAAGCCACATCCCTCCACTCTTGCAAGCAGAGCATGGCTTCTGGTGGGGGCAAAAGCGCTTTAATCATCTGTTTCCAATCCACTGGTAGCAATTTTTGAGATGCAATGGCTTCCAACAAAGCTTTAGTAAAAGGTGCATTAAATCCATAGTCACGTATGCTGACTCTTAGTTCCTTCAGATATTTGTAATGGAGGGTTTCATACCTATCTGGGACAGCCAGTGCGTTGCCCACAGCCGGAGCCCCCCTTATCACTGGGTATATTTCAGGAGATTGCATGTCCAGCACAGCTGCCGTTAACGCAGCAGAGAATTGTGTTTTGGTAGGGCTAAAAGTGCCTGATTGTTGCAAGTCAGGATATAATTGCCCATCTTCTTTTCTACCTCCACCCCCATCAGGAGTCTGTTGTTTCTCATATGATGGAGGAGCAGTTGCCATGGCTGCCATGGTTGCCATGGCCCCCCCTTTCTCCGAAGGCAAAAGCTGTGGGAGGGGATGGCCATCAAGTCTTTGAGACAATAAAATATTTTTTGGAGTAAGTCTCTGAAGGCAGTCCCTAACTGCCTCCCATGTAAATAATATTGACACAGAAATTCCATTATGCTTCTGCATTTCTCTCCCAATCTGTTTCCACTGTTTTAAGTCCAGACCTTCATATTTAAACCAAGGACAGAATTTTGCTATAACTTTAACCAGCTGCTGTATCTTCTTCTCATCTACCTTTCGCCCATTCTCATGCAAAAGATCTGAGATATCTTTACAAAGTTCCTGCATTTCTGAAGAAAGCAAACATCCCATAATTAAAAAAAATTATATTTTTCTTCACTCACCTAATGGGACCCAATATAAAATTGGATGAATTTCGAGCTCGAATGACCTTTCCTCCGGTCTGACCTTTTGCCTGGTCGTAGGTGAATGAGACCTTCCCCGGTCGATTATGAGGTGTTAATTGCTGAAGCAGAGTTCAAAGCATTCCTTTGAATTTCATTCAATTGGCCTCACCACGGAGCACCACTTGTTGGAATTCTGCTTCATGTAAAGATATCTTCTTTATTCAGTCAGCCTCATTAGCAGCAGTTTATATCCTCAGATCTTTAAGATAGCAATCAGTCCCATGAAGTCCTGCTTCATTAGGCTTTGAGTAGGGAGAAAACAGAGACACACAAAAACACGCCTGCTCTCTTCAGCTGGTCAAACGATACTAACTTCTTTATTCAGGCAGAGTATATATCAGAAAACGAAACTCAGGCTGACAGAGAATACCAGAAACGAAACTTCACCTACATAACCCAAATAAGGAGAAAGAATTTCTCTCACTTTTCTACGCATGCCTAAAGCACAGCGTTGTCTCTCAGGCAAAGAGGCCTTTGTTTACAAAATGTGTCAGAAGACAGGCTGACAGAATCCAGATGCATTCCTACAAGTGACGAAGAAAAGGAGAGAGAAGAGCCTCCCTCCTTTTCTCTCTTTACTTGCTTCCTTTCAAATAAAAGGAAAGAAGCCAGATACTTCTGCTGCTGAGCTAGCCAGATTGCTTGCTCAGTGATTGCAGGGGGTTGATGTCACAGAGATGAGCCCTAGAAGAGGAGAGACTGGAAATGCATTGGCTGAATTCCTGGAGAAAAGTGAATTAGCAACATTCCCAGACTTCTTTCCTTTTGTGTTGAGATTTTGGGTTAGAGCAGGGATTCTCAACATGCGGCCCGTGACACCGTTTCATGTGCCCCACCCACCCACCACCTCCACCACACCAGGAAGTGCCATGTGATGGAGGAATGGCAAAATGACCATCCGACCCCAGAAGCTGTCTGAGGGAGCATGACCTGGCCCCCAGCTTTAAAAGGTTGAGAACTCCTGGGTTAGAGAACATGTTAAGAGCACATGGACTGCTCTGGGCTAGTGGTTAAGACACTGAGCTTGATGACCAGAAGGTTAGCAGGTCAACAGTTCAAGATCTGAGTGCTGCATGATGCAGTGAGCTTCCATCTCTCTCCCAGTCCCAGTTCCTGCCAATCTAGTAGTTCGAAAGCAAGAAATTGCAAGTAAATAAATAGGTACCACTTCAGCAGGAAAGCTAACAGCATTCTGCGTGCTAGCCTCTGGCATCTAGTCATGCCTGCCACAAGACCACAGAATTGTCTGTAGACGCAGACAGCATTGACTGCTTGGCTGTAAACAGAGATGAACACTGCCCCCTAGAGTCAGATACGATTGGCTTTCGAGCAAGGGAGATCGTTACCTTTTACATGTTAAGAGAAGTAGAAATTTCCTACTCTTTCAATATTTTTCCTCCAGGCATACAAATCCTTCAAAGTGCCTGAGAAATCAAAAATAACAAAATAAGCACAGGTTACCTGACTGATTCCAAAACAAAAAGCAGACTGATTTGCGCAATGTAATTTGCAAAAATAAAATTTAAAAAAGCACTTGAGGAAAGTCTTGTGGGAATAAACTGTCTTTCACCTCTTGCACACTTCTTCTAGTGGCATGATAACTGCACCATCTGGTTTGACCCTTGATAGAATCTGGAGAAGGGAAGAGTTGACATGAAGATGCAAGAGGTAGGGTCTTTAGGTCAGTAGTATCTCAGTACCTGAGAGTGGGAGGAGGCTGTGATGTAAAGGAGCCCTTAACACTATCTTTGCTCCTAATTTCTATCATCCCTCTAGTTCAGGGGGGCACCAATCTTTTTAAGTCAGGGGCTGGGTCACACACTCTCAGACAGTTGAGGGGGCCAGACTGGTTCCCTCCTGCTATTTACGGCTGCCGTAAATGTGTTTGTGGCTGTTATAAATGTGTTTATGACTGCCGTAAACACATTTATGGCAGCCGTAAACAAGGCCATGGCTGATCCCGCTGGTGGCGGCTGGAGTGAGGGCAGGGCTGGATTATTTGACACCATGGCCCAGATCTGGCCTGTGGGGTGTAGGTTGCCTACCCCTGCTCTAGTTGAATGTCACTATGTTCAGTAGTCTTTGGCCTAAAGACTGAGACAACATGACAACAATAGTAATCATCTTATCACATGTACAACTGTGGCAAATTCATTTACATTTTTCACCATTTCTACTGTGCCCTGCATTGGTTGTAGATCCATATTTGACTTGAATGAGTACCAAACTAGAATTGCTTTAATCTCTGATAAAACTAATCCAGGACTGTCTCCTCTTCATGAACAAAATGTAATGGGAATGTTCTTGAGCAAGTTGTTTTCTGCTGTAGTTGCTTCTACAGGAGAATATAGCAAAGAATTATGCATCGATTAACATCCTAGCACAGAAGCAGCGAACCTGTGAATATAGCCATGCATATACTATATTACGCCCTCTTCCAATGGCAGGAGGAACCCTAATTTGACTAACAGAATAACTCTTACCAGTATTCCAGATCATTGCTTCCTACTGGCAAGCATCCTACAGCAATCATTCGGAATATTACAAATCAAACACATGCATTTCTTAGCAGAATAATTAATACACCTAAAAATGTAGGTATATAGCACATACTTAAATATATTCTGGTGTATTGACAAAAGAGAATTACTTATGCTGAGTAAATAATGTATTTCATCACCTTCCGTAAAACATTTCATTTGTCTTTATTTAACATGAACCCTCAAATAAATTCATGTATCTAATGTATTTTAATTAAGTAAAGGGCTCTCCTTTCAACCTCCTTAGTTGCACTCTATTGCTCCAGTCAATGAAAGTGAAACCCAAAGCCTCCATCTTTATCAACATTAATTTCATTTTCTTTCAAAAGCCTTCAACAAAGTGGCCTTCTCATTTTAGAAACAGGATCTTTATAGATATCTTTTCTAATGGCTCCTACATGCCCAGTCTTTCTTAGAAAAGGCAGAAAGTCTCCAATCTGTCATATTTGCTTTGATTTGGATTCCTATATTGAGCTGGGGGTTGGGCTTGATGTCCTAAAAGGCCCCTTCCAACTCAATTATTCTATGATTCTTCTTTTTCTTCTTCTCTCATGTCCAGATCAAACTTTAAACTGCCCAAATGAAACCACCTTCTTGGTTTTGTTGTTGGCCAAAATTAAATCCTCACTGGTACATTTTTCCGGTAGTAAATGACAGACTAGCAAATGAGCTGGATTCTTTATCTCTCCACATTCACACAATGTTTTGTTGTCTGCCAGCAACCCCCACTTGAGTGTGTTGGTCTTACATTTAGGCACTCCAACCCTCAGCCTATTTACAGTCCTCCAAGTGACAGGGGAGGTCAAATTCCTCAGATATATCCTCCTTTAATGTTGTTGCTTGTCCAGCGAGCTTCTTCCTCCATCTTCTAATTTGGTTTTGCTCTTATGTACCCTTAAGAATGTTTGTTCTTGCCATAAAGATATTCCTGGATCTAAGCCAGTGAACTTGAGGTACATATCTATTCAGAGGATGTCAAAAGACATTCTCTTTCTTAGTTTTCCCATCATCCACTGCTACTTCTCTCCTTATTTTTGGTGGAGCGATACCAACAAGAGGATATCCTGTCACTATATGCATTGTTTCATTAACAGTGAGATCAACTTGTCTGGCATTTGCGGATGTGCTCCATACTCTGCTGCAAAGACACTCAGGGCCAAAGCTGATGTACAAAGTGTGGACAGTTGATCTTCCCATGCATAGTTTGTTAATTTCCTGATGATATTGTTCCTAACTTTAGCCTTGGTATTCCAGGCAGTGGAAGTGTCAAATCTAAAGTATTTTGCCACATAACACCCAGCTCAACCCCTCCTCTCCATTTTGAAGGTGGAAAGCACATACTTGATTATTGCTTGGGTTAGGTTTCAAATGGTTGATGGTGTAATACTGTCCTAATTCTTCACGTACTTCAGCAAGTTTTCCAACTATCTTATTAAAGCTTGATCCTTGTATGGCCATTGCTGTGTCATCTTGCATAGATCAACAATTTTGTATCATCAGGAACTGGTTGATCACTCATGCATATATTTCACAGTTTTGGGGGCAATACACTTCCTTGGGGCAGTCCATTATTCTGCAACCTTCATCTACTCTTCTTGCCATTAATTGTCACATAGACTCTCTGATTCTGGAGGAAGCTGGCAATGACCCTAGTAAGCTTGTTATCTTTGGTAAGATTATTTATTTTAAAGAGCAGTATTCTATAATTCACAGTATCATATGCTGCAGTTAGGTCAATGAAAGCCACTCCCATAATTAGCTTTTTTAAAAAGTCATCCTCAATGTGTTGCATAAGGTTAAGAATTTGACCACTATATGTCCTACCCAATCTGAAGTTCCTTCATGATCTTTCCATCAATAAATTCATGAATACAATTGAAGACCATCCTTTCTAGAGCAAAGGAGTGACACTAATTGATAGTTTTTCAAGTCATCTGGGTTTTGCCAGGTTTCAATAAAGCAACAAGTCTAGCCTGTCTCCACAATTTAAGAATCTTAAACTTCTCTATGCAGTTGTTCATTAATTGCAGAAGCCATTTCAAAGTGCAAGGACCACACTGCTTTATCTGCTCTGTTCTTATGTCATCAAAATCTGCTACTTTATTCAGTTTCATGCTCTTTATAGCTTCTTCCAATTCAGATGCCACAAAGGGGACATTAAGTAATCCTTCCTCCTCTGGTCAGATTGCTCATTCCAACCCCCTTTTGCTTTGCATTTTCCCATTCTTCAACAACTGACTAGCTACTTGGTCTGCTGTTTCTCCTGTATAGTTTTACTGTAGTTGGGTTAAATTTCCACCTAAATTTTGAAGACATTTCTAAGCTTTTATACTGTTCTGCTTCATATCCAGGTTCATGACTAATGTGCACCATTGTGATTTCCAATTTTCAGCTAGAACATGCATCAGCTCTTCCCCAGCTTCTCAAAAAGGATCCTGGTTGTAGAGTGTCCAATATCAATTCAGCAGAGGTTTGATGTCATCAGTTAAGCCCTGGATGCACTGGGTGCAGTATCCTTTTGGGAGGATAAAGGAATCTGAAAGATTAATCTTGACAAATTTATGATGACTTCTAGTGATTATTGCATTGTTTTGAAGGTGCTTGACAAAGTGACTGCTCCAGAAGGCTGTCTAGTCTGTAGTTTACAAGTTTCTCTTTCTTGCCTGTTTTGAAAATGAGGATAATGCTAGCTCTCCAATCATCTAGCACAGGGATTCTCAACCTGCAGCCTGTGGGCCAGATGCGGCCCACAGCACCATTTCACCTGACCCCCCCCCCCGCCTCCACCACACCAGGAAGTGCCAGAGCAAAATGGTCATCTGGCCCCTGAAGCTGTCTGAGGGAGTGTGACCAGGCCCCCAACTTAAAAAGGTTCAGAACTCCTTATCTAGCACTTTACCTATTCTCCATGATTTCAAGAAGATTATAGACCGTGTTTCTGAGATGTCTTCAGTTAGTTTCTTCAATATCAATATCTTTGGATGCAGTTCATCTGGCCTTGGGGATTTGAACTCATTCAAAGCAATAAGAATATTTGTTTATAAATCTCAAACTGCAAT
Organism: Bradypodion ventrale; assembly: GCA_035047345.1. Taxonomy (NCBI): domain Eukaryota; kingdom Metazoa; phylum Chordata; class Lepidosauria; order Squamata; family Chamaeleonidae; genus Bradypodion; species Bradypodion ventrale. The sequence continues at coordinate 228,884,210 of JAWDJE010000003.1, read as the reverse complement.
CCTGCCCCCTCCCTTCGTACTTTACCTTTGCCTGGAGGATTACATGCTACCTTTGAGGGGAAATTGAGCTGAAGAAGGAATTGAGCACTTCTGCTTTTTCTTTGTTATCTGTTATCACTTTCCCCATCCCCATAGAGTGGCTGAGGTAGAGTTTCTTTTTGATATCTTGCTATGAGCATGTATCCATATATATAAGGCATGTATCCATATATATAAGAAGGCCTTCAGTTTCCTTCTTTGTTTTTAGGTACACTCTGAGCTTTTTGTGAAGCCAAAATACTAATTGAAATAAAGTGTTGCCGATACTGGTGCCAATGCTGTGATCCCACTGGGAAGGGGAGGTGAGGTGGTAGAGGTGAAGGTACATAGGGTGCATAAGTGTGGTCTCCAGGTCTTGGGCTGTGGAGACCTGGAACAGATTATCCTAACCTTAGGACTTGTAATGAAGCATTGCAAGAGTGTGCCACAGCCATGTGACATTCTTTAGCTCTGATGAAAAGTATAAGGTATACTTTGCAAAGTATTTCAAAAGGAATTTGATTGATTAATTCATTCATATATCTTAGCATACTTAAAAATTCATACCAGTCTTAAACTTTCCCCCCACTTGAGAGAAACTATTTAAAGCATATGAGAGCTTATTTAATTGCACTGGGATTTTTCAAGTCATATCAGGGCAAAACAGGATAGAGTATTGGCCCCCGTATGCCAATTAATAGCTAGCAATACCTCTAAAATAAACCTGAAACACTTCATTAATCAGACAGTAATTGAATTGGCACAGGAGTTCTATATAAACTGTATGTGGCTCACTTAATGGCAGATTTGGCAGAAGAGACAGTAACTTTTTTCCACAGTGTGAGATGGCCATCCTGTATACATTTACCTATAAGTAAGTCCCTTTGAATGCCAGGAAAATTACTGCTGAGTAAACGGGTTTTGGATTGCACTACTAGTGTATTGTTTTTGTAAACTTGATTGGCTTTCCATCTGTGGGTTTTCATCATGCAAAGACCATGTTACTGAGCCTACTGCTATTAGTGGGACGGGGTTTATATTTCTGTGATCACAAGGTCACCTCAATAGAAGAAAACAAATTAGAGCATATACTTTTCATGTTGTCATCTGAAGACATCTGCCAATTAATGTTATTATAAAATAATAGTTTTGAACAGATGTTGCATTTCCTAATTTTATATTTGATGATTTGAAATCTAACTACCTTGGGATTTATTTAGCTGCAAATGCTTTCAAAGAGTACTAACAAAAAGAGATAAATTTTCCTGTAGAACTGAGTGGAGATTTTTCTCTCTCCAGGATATTGATTGTCCCTAGTAAAAGCTCAATGAGAAGACTTATTGGCTATAAAGCAAGAGAACAAAAACAGTGCTGGAAGTCTTTTGCTAGGAAATGGTTCTCAAGATGTTCCTGCCAAGGGCTTGACACAGCTGTTATGTGACTTTGAGCCCCCTTGCTTTACCTCTGTTTGCCTGTTTATCTTCCTAGCTTGGCCCCTCCATCTTCTCTGAATATAAACTCTGCAAAAAAAATAAGATGGTTTTTCACCATTGGCTTTTGCAGTCTTGGACAGAGTACGGTGAAGTCTGTACAGGAACAAAGTACGAGATGTGCACAATCTTTAAGTCCCATCAAGAAGAAAAAGAGGAGGAAGAGGAGGTGGAAGAGTGACTGTCCAGCTCAATAGTTCTCAACCTTTTTAAGCCGTGGGCCGGGTCACATTCCCTCAGACAGCTTTGGGGGCCAGATGTCCATTTCACCCTTCCTCCACCACATGGCACTTCCTGGTATGGTGGAGGCAGTGGGGGGGCACATGAAATGGTGCTGTGGGCCACATCTGGCCCACGGGCTGCAGGTTGAGAATTTATTTATTTATTTATCATATTTCTACTGCCACCACCTTGCCGAGGCAACACCAGGTGGCTTACACATAAAACACTAAGAACTTCACAAAAAAAATTTTAACATTTAAAACATTAAAAACTAGACTTAGCTAAAGGTAAAGGTTTCCCTTGCTCGAAAGCCAGTCGTATCCGACTCTAGGGTGCAGTGCTCATCTCTGTTTCTAAGCCGAAGAGCCAGCGCTGTCTGCTTCTGCAGACGGTTCCGTGGTCATGTGGCAGGCATGACTAGACACCGGAGCGCACGGAACGCTGTTACCTTCCCACCGAAGTGGTCCCTATTTATCTACTTGCAATTTCTTTCTTTCGAACTGCTAGGTTGGCAGGAGCTAGGATGAAGACGGGAGCTCATTTCCGTCCTGCAGAAAACTAGACTTATTTAAGGTTAAATTTTTTAAAAATATCTTTTTTATTATTTTTATTTTTTTAAATTCCCTCCAGTGTCACATAACAAACTTCCAGGAACAGACAGCCTGGGCCATCCTAAACAAACCAGCCCAAGGTAGCCTTCCTAAACAAGCCAGCTGCCGCCCACACCTGCTGCGCAAACCTGTCCACTCTGGTGGGATGGGCATTTGTCTTTGGGGTGATGTGGTCCAGCCTCATAACCTGGAGCTGGTTTATCAGAAATTGAAAATATCTCAGTGCTGTGAAATCATTGCCAAAAAAATTACTGTGCCATCACTTCAAAAGTTAGTATGTTAACTTCCTATTGGGATATAGTATATAAAACTCTGGCCCATCGTGCCATGTATACCTCATTCTTTGGAACAATCACAGCCTCCCACCTTAAGGTTGTTGGGGTGATAAAATGAAGAGGGCCATGAACACTGCTTTGAGCTTTTGGGAAGAAATCTAGAACATAGGATATAATAAATAAATGAAAGTAACCCACTGAGTCCTGAAGAGCAACTGGAGTGCTAATAGAGGAGCCAGAGTAAGTGTGCTCATTCCTGTTCTCCTTCATGCAGTTCCATTCACGTGGAGGATTTGAATTGCCAGAATGGGGCTATGGTCTTGTTAGATTGTGTCATTAGTATTTTGGTTACAAAACCAAAACAAAACTGTACTTTCCTGCTGATCGAAAGACTGCCCTTACAGTATGTTTGCTAACAACAGACCCAATTTCTTAGCTATTTTAATTATACTGCTCAATGCCCCCTTTCACCTGAGAGTTTCTCATTACTAGGGAACATATGGATGTATATGTTTCTTCATCAATCATGATCTGAAAGAAATAATTATTCCCTCATTTTCCAATCATTCCTCAGAATGACATGAAACGAGGCTGTTTGCTAAAGACAGTTCCTCGTGATAAATCCCAAGGAACCATATTTAATATGTCTTCCATTAAAGCAGTTTAATTTCAGGATCACAGTATAGATGGGGAAAGTGTGTTTGAAAATGGTTTTGTAAAATAAGGAGTCTGAAGATTAGTCCTAGAGATCAGGCAAAGAGCAGACTAAGGTGGTGGGGACCCAATATTAAAATAGGATTAATAAATGGTAAATTTTTATTTTTATGCCTGCCCATTCTACCTTTCCTTTCTGCTCCTTGATGTCTTTCTTCTCAAGAAAAGAGGTTACCAAGATTTATTAGATGGAGGAAAACTCTGTCCATTGGGAAAGAGCTGGGGAAACTCCAGTCTATAATTTTTGATGCAAAACTGCCTCTCCATCTGACCCACAAAGGGTTCCTTTTTTCCAAAAGATTGGCAGGTGAAACATTTATCTCCAACCACCTGTGTCCTAGGTTTTGCAGTGATTTCCACCTTCAGGAGAATGTTCTTCACATGCTCAGGGCATTTGCATTTCATTACTTAAAGCATCCCTGAGATTCCTTCCAAAATTCAAAAACACTTGTGTGCTGATTAAAAAGGAATTGTTTTCCTGACTGAGCTTTCTTTCCACTTCAAACTAAAGAGTAGAACTATTGTCCTCAGAATATCCTAGAAATAGCCATTTATATATTAAATCTTCAGTTTTGTATTGTTGTGGTGGTTGCTTTTTAGACAACCTGTTCTTCTAAAAATGGAATATTGCTGATTTAACAGAGCTTTGCATTAATATCATTTTGTGGTCCACAGATCATAATAACCTCATGTTAGTCACTCCTGGGTGCCCAAGAGGTTGTTCTAAAACAAACAAACAGTGATGATGACAGCTGTCATCCAAAGACTATATGACTTTGAAGAACAGCCTTGTGCTTTGCTTGTGATTGGAGAACTGGGATGTTTTGACACCAGGCTACCATTCTGTGCCTGTAATTTTCTGTCTCCTGATTCCGGATTAGAGGGCAGCTTATTTGCTGTGTTCGAGCCCAAGGAATTCTTAGACCAAAATTAGTAAGAACAAACCACTCGTGTAAAGACCACTTGCTTACTGTATCTTGTTTTATTCTCCAGTAATAGCACAATAATAATTTTGCCTTATACTTTAGAAGCATTTTGCTCACTTTATTATAGTGTTTGTCTGCTGCAGCAAACCTCCTCCATAATTTCTATGACAAACAAATAACTGGCCTTTAAAAATCCATTCAGGGATGAAACCTGGCATATATTGCCTCAGCATGAAACAATTTATTTTCACCTAAAATAAATAAATAAAAATGCTTTGTTTAACCCTGCTAAGTGTTTTTTTTTAACTATAGAAATATTATATAAAAAAGGTTATTGGGAACACTGGTATATACCTAGAGAGACAGGCATATATAGAAGGATGAAATTACAGCTACTCTTAGCTGGCTATATTGGCATAGAAATTGCTTGTATAGATAAATTATGGCCCATAGTCTAGAAGGGAATAAGTGACAAGATAATGCTAAGCAAAAGAATATCTATTTAAAAAGAAACACCAATAAACCCAGAGGGTCTTACTCCCAGGAAAACACATATAGGTTTGCTATCTTTTTGCACCATTCTAAATACATATAGAAAATATTATTGCACATGAAATATTTCCAAGAATTCAAATGTAATGCTTTCATATTTTCGTGGATTTTCAAGTGATCATATTTTCTCTTCCACTCCAAAAGAAGAAGACACAGTCAAAACGAGTTGGAAATAAGGAAATGACATACCTGTCAACCTTCCCGGATTGGCCAGGATTTCCCGGTTTTCAGTGCTGATTTGCACCATTTCCTGCCCCGCGCTGACGAAACCCAGGAATTTGGCAGCGGGGGAAAGGAGGTACTGCACAGCCCTTCTGTGCAGGTCGCCTTCTACGCATGCGTAGAAGGGTTTTGTGCTTGCGTAGAACCCTTCTACGCTTATGTAGAACCCTTCTATGCATGTGTAGAAGGCTACGCATGCATAGAAGGGGGCTATGCAAGCGTAAAACCCTTCTACGCATGCATAGAAGGAGACCTGCGCAGAACTGTTCTGCTCAGGTCCCGGATTGGCCGGAGCCATGGTTGACAGGTATGAAATGATAGGTAATGTACTTTCCCATAAGAATTTACTTTTGAGGTAATTAGCACTGTAATGAATAGTTACAAAGTTAACAGTAAAATTAATATGCACAATAATAAATAATTTTGTGTTCAAATATTTCCAAGTTACATCACTAAAAGGTTACTTTTCAGCAATGCTTGATTTTTTCAGGTTTTGTCCCATTCTGTTACCAAGACAAAGTGGCAAGGAAAGTACTCTTCGGATTTTTAAAAACTATTTGCAAGTTGTAATACCAGAATTGCAAATACAGAGAACTAGAGATTATTTCTTGAATAAACTTACCAGTCATGGAATAAAGGGACAGGTCTTGTCCTGGATCAGCAACTGGCTAAGGGACAGGAAACAGAGGGTAGCACTAAATGGACACTTCTCCAAGTGGAGGGAAGTAAAGAGTGGGGTCCCCCAAGGTTCAGTACTGGGACCCCTGATTTTCAACCTCTTCATAAATGATCAAGAGGTAGGAGTAAAAAGCAAGGTAGCCAAATTTGCTGACAACACTAAATTATACAGGGTAGTGAAAACTGTGAGAGATTGTGAGGAGCTCCAGAGGGATCTCTCGACACTGGGGGAGTGGGCAAAACAGTGGCAAATGAGTTTCAACATTAGTAAGTGCAGAGTGATGCATGTTGGGGCAAAGAACCCCAATTACATTTATAAACTGATGGGGTCTGAACTCTCTGCGACAAACCAGGAAAGGGACCTTGGTGTCCTGGTGGACAACTCAATGAAGGTGTCAACCCAGTGTGCCTCAGCAGTGAAAAAAGCAAACTCAATGCTAGGGATCATTAGGAAGGGTATAGAAAATAAGTCAGCAAGTGTCATTTTGCCTCTTTATAAATCTATGGTGAGGCCCCACCTGGAATACTGTGTACAGTTCTGGTCGCCATACCTCCAGAAGGATATTATGGAGCTGGAAAAAGTGCAGAGGAGGGCAACCAGAATGATTAGGGGACTGGAACACCTTCCTTACCATCTGAGGCTGCAACGGTTGGGCCTCTTCACTCTTGAACGACGTCGTCTAAGAGGTGACCTGATTGAAGTTTATAAAATCATGCACGGTGTGGACAAAGTAGATAAGGAAAAACTGTTTTCCCTATTGCATAACACTAGAACTAGGGGACACTCCATGAAACTTTTGGGTACTAGTTCTCAAACAAATAAGAGAAAGTACTTTTTCACCCAGAGGATTACTGGTCTATGGAACTCCCTGCCAGAAGAAGTGGTGACAGCTGTCAGTCTTGACAGCTTTAAGAAAGGATTAGACAAGTTCATGGAGGACAAGAGTATCAATGGCTATAATTATGGATACTTAAGGACAACCTCCGGGTTGGAGAGATAGGCAGGATATCTCTCAATATCATTTCCAGGGAATCCTAAGCAGGCATCTGCTTGGGAATAACCTGAAGGAAATGGTGAGCCACTGTGTGAGACAGAATGCTGGACTGGATGGGCTGTGGCCTGTTCCAGCAAGGCTGTTCTTATGTTCTTATGTTCTTATTTCTTTGGATTTTACCCCAGTCTACTGGCAAGCAGAGTTTACTTGTTTGATAAAAATAATAATGGTCAAATGCCTTCTGAAAAACAATGTGTAGCATAGTGACAGTAATCAAGATGTAAATCATAACGAGAGTAGGCCCATTGAATTAGTTCAACTTATAAATATTGATTCATCAAATCTGCACTGATTCAATTCAGTTGCAAATTGCTACTTGGATGGCAGTAACATTCTAAAGTGACCTCTAATAGCAATTTGTAACTGAAAATAATTCAACAGTCTCTCAGTTACAGCCTTTCCTGAGTTGATTTGGCAACTTGAGTTGCATCATGTCTTGATTACTGCAATGCACTCTTCAAAGGGCTACCTTGGAAGAAGGTCTTAGCTCTTTAGTTGATGCAAGATGCGGCAGCTAGACTGCTATCTGTTGCACAATATTAAGACTAGACATGTATTTCAGGGTCACAATTTATTTGAAATCTGACAAAAATTGGGAGTATTCATCTATTTCTCCAGCAATCTAAAGGAATACAAGGAAACCTGAAGCAGCCGTTGAATAAAATCAAAATTTCCGCAAATCCCAAATATTACTAAGGAGATTTAAAAAGAAGAACATTTAAAAAAATAATTTGTTAAAGAAAAGTCATACTGTAACAGAATCAGGAAGCTCAAAGCAGAGAGAGATTGGTAGCATAAACATCAATTTAAAAAACCTTGCATACCAGGGAGCCCGTGGGAGGGAATTCCTCTACTTTTGTGATCAACAGCCATTTTGTGAGGGCAGCCTGTTGGAGAACAGAGACTACTTTTCACCTCACTTTTTTTCTGGGGATAAGGAGAACTGGAGGATGTCTTCTTTTTCCCCCCTTTCCAAACAGCTGCAGATCTAAGTCCAATCTGTTGTGAAATGTGTCAAATTTCTGCTTTTGTATGAGATTTGAGTGATGGTAGGACACAGGAGGATCAGGGAAGGGGTTATCTATCCAAAATAATTATATGGCTCCCAGTGAGAAGGAAAAATTGGTGAGGGGGTTTGCTGATTACTGGAGGTTCAGCATTAGTTGAAGATACTGAGGTTCACCCTCCGGTGCCAGGTCAGATTTTATTTTTAATTTCCCTTATTTTTATGTGTTTTCCCCCACTATATGGACATAAAAAATACACAAAAATAGTTTGGAACATTAAGATACAAATCAAATTGGTTTGAAGCAAATAATTCAGGCCAAATTAAGCAGATGGTATTTATACATCTTTAACAAAGACATGACTGATAGAAAAAAGGTGGCACTGGTTGCCAGTTACTTACTGGGCCCAGTTCAGTGTGCCGGTTTTCACTGTCAAAGACCTACATGGTTTGAACCTGACTATCTAACAACCAGTCCAGTTGTTAAAATCATTGGCCAAACATTTGTTCCACCAGATAGGCATGTGGTCCTCAATTTATGGAATGCACTAGATCTGCTAAAGGGATTCCACCCTGACTGTTTTTAGGAAGCCTGTGAAGATGCATCTTTTAAAACTGTTTTATGATAGCATCTCATCTAATCTGGTATTTCAAAATGCTTACAGTTTGCTCTTCATGCTACATGGCACATCACTTTTTAAACTCGTACTTTTAAAAACAGTGTGTGATGAAACAAAGAGTTCTGGTGTTTAAAAAGAATCAAAATTCTAGCAGGCTCTTAAGATGTGTTGAAGTCACTCTTTGGATCTTGGCAAAAGCCTTACACCAACATTATTTCCTCACGAGTTCTCAGTGATTAAGATGAACTGAGATCCAAAATTTACTCATTTACATAATTCACACATCCGTCATTTACATTCTTAAAAGTGTATATTAAGAAAACTTGATTGCAATGATTTTGTGTCAGACTAAGTATGCCATGCTAGCAATTACCTCTATCTCCATTTATCTGATACATTATGATGATTTAGAGTTGTTTTGTAGTGCATTTGGCATTGCAGGCGCACCCCCCAAAGAAAGACTCAGACACCGGTATATGGATAAAGGCATTGGGCCACTTTTATTGAATAATGCCCTAGTCCAAATTATAACTTTCAATTGGTACTCATCCAATTATAATTCTTAAGGCAAGCAGGCCGCAGTAACACTGGTAAGGTTCCTCCCAAAATTGCCAACAGCAATTGGCTACAATGTATCCATTTGTATCAATTTGTTTGTTGACACAAACAAATTGTTGACCTTAGTCAATAAACTATCTACTGACCCCACCCTCTGACGTGTATCCGTCAAATCACGGGGTGATGCATGCTGAAAAGCTCCTGCCATCACCCCTTGCCTGGTTCGTCATTGACCGGTCAACGTTATTACACCTGTACTTGTCTAAGTGTTGGCCAGTCAATTGCGAACCTGCCGGATACCTATGGGTCATAAATCTTTACCTTACCAGTGCTACCCGCCATGCGGGGAGGCTTCAATGAAGACTCACCGTCCCCCCCCAGACCGTCAGCTCGGTCAACAGGCCTGCTTGCAAATCTTCCAAAAAGAGGTTCATACCTCTATCCGACAGGTGGACCCCATCCCCTGCATACAGATCATAATTTTGTAAACTAATGGTGGGGTGTTGGATGACCATCCCCAAACCCTTGTCTGCCACGAACCGGGCAACTGCCCTGTTCACCGAGCGACGAGCGCGGTCAAGGGCACGGAGGTCAATACCTCCCCTGTAAGCGTGACGTGGTATGATGTCCGACCATAGCAGCCTTGTGAACGGCCACACATAATGCAAATAAGCTAGGTCTCTGCAAATCGCGAATTTTAAAGAAAGGCCAGTGACCTGGCCTAGGTCATTGCCCCCGAGGTGCAGTACAAGGACATCGGGCGGTTCAGCATCCCTAATGGAGAAAAGGAATGGCAACAGTTCCCGCCATCTCATTCCACGCTTACCGTACCAACGTATGCATGCGGCCGCACGCAGTCCAAGCTGGGGTCCCCACTCTGTCGCTGCAGCATACTGCGCTGCCCAGTGCACGTAACTGTGGCCCACCAGCCATACTGCCACCGGTGTGCGGGGACACACAGGGTCTGTAAGAGAAAAAAGAGAACAGTGACTTAACTGGTACTCATGTCTGAAGAGGACGAACATATAATGCAAAACGCATAGATCCCCATCTTCCCATCCGGCGTATATCAGCCTCAGAGTACCCAAATGCAGCTGCAGTTGAAGCAGCACCTATTCTAAATGAATGGGTGCCGTAACAAGCCCCTGGGAGGCCAACACTGGAAAGTGCCATACCGGTCACCTTCCAAAATTGAAATTTAGTAAGGGTAGACCCATCCTGGTGGCAGAAAAACGGGCCAGGGTGCGTGCCACACACTGCCAAGAACTCCTGTAGGGCACCAACCGGACAGATGTCTGAAATGGAACATCGTAGCAGTCTAACTCCACTGCCTACGCCGTGCTGATCAACTTTTGAGGACCGTATCCTCAACTGAGCCCACTCATTAGAAACATAGACATCGTCGAGTTCCAGTGCCCTACGAGTCGCATCCGCCTTAGACAGTAGTACCAACTCATTGATGCGGAGCGCTCCAAAGAAGGCCACCGTGGTAGCCGCATGAAAAAGAGCTGCCTCATACCTGTCAAAACATAGGTTAGGCCAGCCTCGTGCAAGGTGTGTGAGCACCCCTGGGGAAATTGGGTGCCGAGTGTCTGGGCGGCGGCCACGTTCCCGTGTCCACCCCTCCAAAACATGCCGTATGCGAAAAATCGTTCATGCTGTCAGCAAAACCCCCCTACCTTGGCAATAAATGCCAATGCTGACAGCCTGGATGCTATAGTGCGGGGAGCGAGGCCCTGACTGTATAAATAAACCATGAATTGTATAACCTGTTCCACTGGAATGGGCCACACCTCGGGCAACTAAAGTTGCACACAAAAACTTTTAAATTGAACAAAAGCATGCTGATACACCTTACGCGTGCGGGGCGCCAAGGACATGCCGATCGCCCGGTTCACCTCTCCTTGCCAAATGTCCAAATCTTGGCCGGGAGTGGCGAGGGGAATTCCTCTGCATCCGGAGCCAAGGCGCGGAACCGGGGCATCTGCAGGCGGGATAAAGCATCAGCAATATCATTATTAATGCCTGGTACATGTCTGGCCCTAAAAAGCACGTTGAGGCGTAGGCTACGTAACACGAATTGGCGAACTAAAGCCATCACCCTGGGTGATTTAGAGGTCTGAGCATTGACAATGTGCACTACTACAGCATTGTCACACCAAAAGTGAACCACAGAGTCGGCCCACTCCTTGCCCCATAGCATCAAAGCTCCCAGGATTGGAAAAAACTCAAGGAATGTAAGATCGCGGAGGCGATCCGTGCCCCGCCATGCTGGAGGCCATTGGCCATAAGCCCACCTCCCCTGGAAGTAAATCCCATATCCCAGGGAGCTGGAGGCATCCGACTGTACTTGAAACCTAGGGGAAACTAAAAGGTCGGACCTCCAAAAGGATACCCCATTGAAGTCCCGCAGGAATGAGAGCCAAACCAAAAGGTCAGCCCGCATGCCCCTGGTTTGTCGTACCCTATAATGGCGCCTTGTCAGGCCAGACATGGCGTCGCATAGGCGCCGAGCAAATGCCCTGCCAGGCGTAACCACCCTGCAGGCAAAGTTAAGATGGCTGTGTAGCACCTGAAGCTCACGAAGTGACACTTTACGTTTGGCCAGCAAGGCCAAAATCATCGCGGAGATCCGGGTGACCTTCTCAATGGGTAACCGGGATGCCTGTGCGACCGTATCAATTTCAATACCCAGAAATGTGAGGGTAGTGGATGGGCCCTCGGTCTTTTCGGGCACTAAAGGGACACCCAGTTCCTGCATTAGCGTCTGAAATGTGGTGAGGAGACGCGTGCACGTGTCCAAGCCCCGTTCACCCCCGAACAAAAAGTCATCGAGGTAATGGGCTACAGACCGGGACCTGCGAACAAAGGCCCACTGCAGGAAGGTGCTAAAACGTTCAAATGCTGAACAGGATATAGAGCAGCCAAAAGGCATGGCCTTATCTACATAGAACTTCCCTTGGAATCTAAAACCCAATAGCTCAAAGTCCTCAGGGTGCACTGGCAACAATCGGAATGCCGATTTAATGTCGCATTTCGCCAGGAGGGCACCAGGACCACAAGAGCACACCATTCGCAGGGCTTGGTCAAAGGACATATACCTGACCGAACAAAGGTCATCAGGGATAGCATCATTGACAGAATAACCCGCCGGGTACGATAAATGGTGGATTAAACGAAATTCCCCCGGGGCCTATTTGGGTACCAACCCCAGAGGGGAGACCTTCAGGTTGGGAAAGGGTGGTACAGAAAAGGGGCCTGCCACCCTCTTGGCCTCAACCTCCTTAGCGATACTCAGGGCAGCCACCTCTTCCCTACCCTTCAGGGACAGTAAATTAGGTGCATCTTGGGGTCCCCGCACTCCTTTGAATGGGATTCAGAAGCCCCACTGGAAACCCTCAAGGAGGTACTTCGCGTCCTCTCTCCTTGGATAAGTTGAGAGCCATCGCTCCAACATATACACATTAACTGGGGAGGGGGCCTTTTGTCTGGCTAGCTCCCTCAGCAGCAGCTCTGCCCGCTCCCTGTCCACCTCTACCTCTGCCCCGTGACCCGCCGGCCCGCGGACACGCGGCGGCGGCGTGGGGGCCAGCGCAAGAGGGACACTCATGTTTGTATCGGCACTGCCGCTTATTGCACACACCGCTAGCTGAGAAGCTCCAACACAGCAAGCGGGCTGGAACCCCCTGCCCCACCAGCTGGCGGGAAGCCTGCATTGGAGCAGCTCGCTGAACGGCATGGCCACAATGGTACCTATCCCCAGGCGCCGGATGCGGGGGGTCATGTACAATAGAAACAATTTCTGACAGGGCTCATCCCATCTCATCTCCGGGTGCAAGGGCACCCTCATTCTAAATTCCTCATCGTAAGCCAACCACGATGGGCCAAGAAAATCCACCATTGCCCTGTAAATATTGTCCAAATATTGGACCATAGGAATGGCCAGGTCAGGCCGGGCCCTGAGGTACACCGCCATATAAATAAGATATGCGGGAAACCAGTTGGCCCAGGTGCGTGGTGGCTTACGACGGCGGGACAGCTCTTTGTCTTTGTCATCCTGTCCCTCTCTCTCCTCCGTAGTGGGCTCACGGTTCAATAGGGAGAATATATCCACGTACTCTCCCCGCCAAATCTTTTCCCTCGTGACCTGGGACAAATGATCACCAAGGGGCAACGAATAACCAGCCGTCGGCAAGGCTGTCACCGGCACATTAGGTACCCGGGGCATACGCAGCGGAACCTGGACAGTCCCTGTGATGCCCGGCACTGCCCCGGGGGCGGAAACCCCCACCCCCAACGCTGCACCAGTATGGAACCAAGGGGCACTGGGATAGGCTGGCAACTGATGCCCACTCGCCTCGACATGACGAGGCCATGGCCACTGAACCCCACCATTGGAAGTGGGCTGTGATGTGGGTGCATTAACTTGAACCTGATACTCACTAGGTGCACCCCCGTGAGCCGCCCCCACTGGGGGTTCCGGCCCACGGCGGGCGTCGGAGCTCGCGACCGGAATCAAGTTCTGGGGCCACACCTGACCACTCTCCTGCTGTAGCTCCGGACGAACAGGGAGCTGCGAGACACTAGCAGGGGCAGGCCGGAGCGTCTCAAGCAGCTCGACCCGGCTGGCCACTTGTTGCAGTGTGGCGGCCGTCGAGGTAGCCGGTGGACCCGAAGGGCCCCCCGCAGAGAGTGAAGGGCCACCTGACATGGCGTTGTGTGCCATCCCTAAGGATGCCTCAAGCACAGCTAAACGCGTTAGCAATGCATCAACTGCCACAGATCCCCCAGTAAAAAGTGGGCCGGGTGGGCCGGACGGCCCACCAGGCATTTGACCAGGAACCCCAGCATGAGAGCCTGGGCCCAAATAGGGCCATGCCCAAAACTCCAGCCCATGAGGGGCCGGAGGGGGAATGTGCTGTGCACCAGCACCGGGCCCACCCCCGCTGACCAGGCCCATGGCCGGCAACTGCGGGCCAAGGGCCAAAGCCCCAGAAGGGCCGGTCGAAGGCTGACTAGCCGAGGGCCAAGCAGCCTGCATCGCCCCATCAGTATCGGTGGAGGTAGTGCCGTGCCGTGTGGGCGCAGCCCTGGTCCTCCGACCTGAGGGCTGCCCCCCGCGTTGCGCAGGGCCAAAAGTCCTCCCCGTTGGCCGCGGTTTCGGTGCCGGGGCCTTCCGTTTGGGAGGCATATCTGAGAGAAAGAGCAGGATCACTTTCCAGGGATCAACCTAACGCCAAAAACACAGAGCAGCCAGCAAGCCAAAGGCTCTGTGCAAGATCCTTCCTTCCCAGCCGGGAAAGAGTAGGGCTAAAGAGCCGAAGAATCAAAAGAACAGCGACGGAGAAAACTTCTCCTCTCCGTTGCTATTTTAAAATGGCAGCTCGGCTGCCTCGTGGCCACCCCTTTTATAGAAGGGTGGCCACGCCCCCAAACTCACCCGGATGTCTGAGTCCGGGGGGGGGGCGCAAAGAGCGCGGCGGCCATTTTGGCGCTGCCCTTTCAATCTCATATATATGTTGAGTTGGAAGCCGATGTATGTATCTTCCACAAGGAGCAACATTGGACACCAGTGTATGGCAAGTGGGCGGCAATATAAATCTAAATAAATAAATAAATAAATATCCTGTTATATGACCATCTATAGATTTGGGATACAATATTGCTGACTTTATTAGTTACATAACTGAAGCCCAAAACAATGTCTAGAGCAGGAGTTCTCAACCTTTTAAAGTCAGGGGCTGGGTCATACTCCCTCATGCAGCTTTGGGGGCTGGACAGCCATTTTGCCCTTCTCCACCACATGCACTTCCTGGTGTGGTGGAGGTGGTGGGGGCCACATGAAATGGTGCTGCAGGCCTCATCCAAACCATGGGCCACAGGTTGAGAATCCCTTATCTATAGCCTAATAAATTAAAAGTCAATGGCTCCCAGAGTGTGCTGAATTGTGCACCTGTCCTCATTCGTGGCTATAACTATTGAGCTTTGGGACTGCCTGCCACCAAACACTGACATTTTCCAGGAAAAGGCAGTCATACCAATGATTTGAATACAACACATGACATCAGAGTGAAATCAGACAAGAACCTCCAATTTATTAGCAGCCAACTGAGGTGCCAGTCATTCATTGGTTGAAAGAATCCACAGTTGAGAGAGGTGGATCTGATAAGAGGTAGGGTAATTTAGGTGTCTCAGCCTTAATTTGAAGAACATCTGTAGGGCATCAAACAAAAAATTAATTCTCGGTAGCAACATCATTTTACATAACGCAATCCTGCCGAACCAAGACAACTTCAACTTTTGATATTGCTGTATTTTATCTTTAATTTCCACTTTCTGTTTTCCATAATTCAATTTCTTAAGGTCCTCCAATTTATTTGAAATATTTATTCTCAAATACTTCAAATTATTTTTAACCTGTAATTTAAATCTACCCTGCCTTATCAATATTACACAGTATCATTTCCGACTTATCCCAATTTATTCTCAAACCTGTCATCTCTTCAAAAATCTTTTAACTGCTCTTGTATTCTTTCTAACGCCTTCTTAGGATGCTTCATTGTTATCAAAGTATCATCAGCATACAAATTTATCTTATTTCCTAGTATTCCTTCAATATCCTTGTCTTCTCTTATAGCCTTTGCCAACAACTCCATTGCCATAATAAACAAAATTGGTGATAATGGACAACCCTGCCTTGTTCCAGCTTCTAATTTTACTTCTTCTGTAACATTATCATTTACCCTAATAATAGCAGTACCATATTGATATAATTGTTCAATTGTCCTTCTGAATTTATCTCCAAATCTATAACATTTAATTATCTCGTTAATTGTCGCCCACTGTAATGAATCGAATGCCTTGAAAATATCTAGTGATAATAATCCCACTTTCTCATTTGTTTGTCCTACAATATCTATTAAATCTAAAACTCTCCTTATCAAATCCGCTATAGGTCTTCCTTTCAAAAAAAAAGTTTGATCTTCATTTATATAGTTGCCCATAAAACTGTTCAGTCTATTTGCCAATATTGCTATAAAAATCTTAGCATCTTGATTTATCAATGAAATTGGCCTATATGATTCCACTTTTTCTAAATATTTTCCAGGTTTTGGTAATAAAAAAAATTATAGTTCTATACCATGAAGTCAGAATTTGCCCTCCTTCCAGAATATAATTATATAATTTCATCAATTTTGGAACCACAATGTCTTTAAATTCCTTATAAAATTCAGCTGATAACCCATCTTCCCCCGGGGCTTTATCTGACTTCAAGTTGGCTATTACATCTTTTATTTATTTCTCCATTATTGGCTCTTCCATTCTGTTTCTATGCTCCTATTTTATCTTATTTTCTATTTGTTTCCCCAATTGATCCTTTAACTTCTCCAAATCTATATTCTTTTTTTTTAAAAAAAAAATATTTTTATTGATTTTCTTAAAATACATACATAAAACAAAACATATGTTTCAACAAGCCATTAACATATAACCCACATCATCAAACCTCCCCCCCAATTCACACTCCCACACCCCGTGCTAAACAAGTTGAACATTGTCAATCCTGATTCCAAACAAATATTTACAAATTTGTCCAGAATTTACTTTCTTCCTGTACCGGCTTTATTCCGCCATTGCCCGACAAACCATATTCAACCCAAGATTTCCAAATTTGCCAAAATAGATTACTTTTAACTTCTCCTCTTTCCACTTTCATTTCTGATGTTAATTTATCATTTAAAGCCAGCCACCATATCTGTTTATACCATCTACCTCTACTTATATTGAACTTATTCTTCCACTCTGTGGCAATTATCTGCCTTGTGGCTGATAGAATAATTGCCAATAACTCTCTTTTATTGTCTTCCACCTTTATATCTTCACACAGCCCCAATAAGGCTATTTTTGGATTTAATATAATTCTTTTCCCAAATATGTTTCCTATCTCTTGTTCAACCATCTTCCAACATTCCTGTGTATATTCACAGCTCCACCACATGTGTATATAGGTGCCCACCTCTTTATTACATCTCCAACACCTATTTGAACTTGTTTTATTTATTTGATGCAGGATAATTGGGGTCAAATACCATTTCCAAATCAACTTAAAATTATGTTCTCTTTCTTTTATTGATAGCTGATTCATTAGTCGCTGATTCAATTTTCTTTTCCATACTTGTTCAGATATCGTTATACCTAAATCCTCTTCCCATCTGTTTCTTATTAACCTTTGAGATTCTTCCTTTCTATTCAACATTCTATATAATTTACCTACCACCCCTTTCTTATCCCCTTTCTCATACTATGTTCTTTTTAACATATAAATCCTGATAAAAATCTTTGACAATCTTACATTTATCTCTAATCCTGTTACATCTTATTCCCTCTTTGTTGACCAATATTCCAATTTCACTTTTATTTCTCTTTTCTTTAGCAGCTCTTGCTATTAATTTTGAATTCTTATCCCTTTTTAAATACACCAAATCTCTTTTTACCTTTTCAATATCCTTTCCTACCAATTCCGTCTTTAATCTTTGCATCTTGTCAAAAATCTTCTTATCATTTGTCTTAACATGCTCTTCTTGTAACCGCTTTATCTCTTTTTCAACCTTGTCTTGTGCTTCCTTAAATTGTTTATTTCTAATGCTAGCCAACTTAATACTCTCCCCTCTAAAAACCGACTTCATGGCATCCCATACCATATTATAACTCACCTCATCCATATCATTCCAATACAAACTTTCCTTCCATTTTTCAATTATTTTTACATCTTTACATAAAGACCATTACATTTATGGTCTTTAAAATTTTTGGCATCATATCTCCAATTCCTTCTAATTTTCTTCACTCCCTCTGTCCTTAATTCCATCAACACTTTTGCATGATCTGATTCTTTAAATATTCCCACTTCCACCTCATCTATATTCCTAATCATACTCTCTGTTACAAATGTATAATCTATTCTGGAGTATGTATTATGCACCTATGAAAAAAATGTATAAACCCTTTATGACCCTTTAAACCCCCTCCATGTATCTTTCAAGCCTAGAGATTTCATCAATTTATCAAGAATCTGCATTTTAGATCCTCTTCCACTCCTTGCTATGTTTGTACAATCCAAATTTGACCTTATTAAAATCTCCAGCTACAATAATTTTTGTTGCTTTTTCTTTCTCCAATATACCATGTATTTTGTCTCCCCTTGATGATCATTTGGTGCATATATATTCACTAAAATTATTTCCTCATCGTCAATCTTCCCTTTTATTATTAAGTATCTACCTTCTGGGTCAGAAAAACTATTTATAATCTCAAAGCCTAATCTACTCGAGATCAGAACCACAACCCCTCTTGCTTTTGAAGTACCATAGGACTTTTCATAAATTTGCATCCATCCTAAAAAAATCTTATTTGTATCCCCTGATTTTTGATGAGTTTCCTGGAAAAAAGACTATATCCAGTTTATCTTTCCTTAGGGCTGATTCTATTCTTCTCCTTTTTACTTGAGAACCAGTACCTTTTACATTCCAAGATAACACTTTAATATTTCTCATACCTTAATCTTAAAATCCATCTTCTATGACTTTCGCTTCCTCCTACAGGCATGTTTCCCTCTACCACACATAAACAATAACAACTACTATAACAACAAACATTCATATCTACCCTCCCCACTTCTTTCTACAAAAAGTAGCCCTTGACTTTCAAAGAGAGCGGGGGGGGGGGATGTGCAAGATGTGCCTACTATCTAATGCTCCAGTGCTCAATCTTATTTTTTGAAAATACACAAACAATTATAAAGATTATTTCTTTCCCCTGCATCATCTCATTTTCTTCTCCATCCCCTAAATCCTGATTCACCCTTCATCTACCACCGCCAATGCTTTAAAATCCACATCTGCTCCTCCTGTAGCACCCCTCTCTTCAGCATTTCCATAGTCTCTTTTTATTCCCCCCAATTTTATTAAAGCTTTCCTTAATCCAAGCCATTCTTGTGAAGCCACCTTAACCAGACCAATCAAACACAAATATTCCAAAGCATCCATCCTTGCATCAATTGTATGCATTTTCTTGTCATAAAAAAGTCTCAATTGTTGTGGAAATCTCCTATTATATTTTATCCCACATTCCATAAATTTTTTTATTGCTGGTTTCATTTTATAATGCCAACCATGTTCTTCCACTAATATATCGTTGCAAACCTCCACTCATTCCCATCAATTTTTAAAACACCAGACCCAGCTTGTTTTATAAAAGCCATCACTTTAATTTATCACCCCAATTCACAAACTTAACCAAAACATTTATTTGAATACTTTCCCCTTTCCTTGGACCCAATCTGTAAACATTTGCAATATCTTCATTCTCAAAATCTTTCCCCATTTTCACACTGTTTAGCCAATTAACTATTCTTTCCTTCAGCTGGTCTGGAGTTTTTCCCATAAGATTACGAATTACTATGTTCTGTTTTCTCATCATCTCTTCCATCATGTCTATCCTTTTCTTCTGCTTTTCTACTTTCATTTTAGTATCATTTTCTTCATGTAACCCTTTCATATCACCCTGCATCAATTTATATCTTTTTGCAACTTAACACTTATATCCATCCTCGGAAAATTAAAACCAACCTTCTTAGAAAAATCAGTGAACATTGCAACCAGCTTATCCTGTTTTTCCATAATTTCATCCTTGTCTTTTACCCTTGTTTCCTTGATTTCCTGAAAACACTTCACATTTGCCTCCTCCATCCTATCAAATTTCTTTAAAAAATTACCCAACTCAACCATAATTTGCGTTTGATCTATTGGTGCAGGTTCTGGTGCTGCTATTGATGGGGGTGCTTTTTCAGTTGCTAATTTATCTTCTTCTCATCCTTCTTCACATCCATCTTCTTAGGTTTCACTACCTCTTCATCCTTTCCCTTTCCTTTTCCAAGTTTTTCCATTGTAACTTCAAATAATAATCTCAATGCAGCAACCCCTTTATTTTCTCCAAATCCGTCTTCCTGAATAAATTCCAGATTCAATCATATATGGTAAACTTATAAAGTTATTATTTCTATTAATTCTTCAAAATCCAAATTTAGCTGATCCTTATTATAAGCCAATTGTAATGTTGCTTCAAAGTAACCTAAGCTCAGTTAGATATTCCCAACAACTAACCAATCTAGGACAGTTGCTTTGTTATTGTAGTCCAATTCTTATTATTATTATAATCCAAATATTTTAACTGTAATCCAATAAAGAAAGGAAAAAACCATCCAGGTTCTATAATCATGATTAATCCAAAATCATCCAGAAAAAATTATGGAGACAAAAGGGAACAAAAAAAAAGAGAAAAATTAATCCTTTGTAATTTTTGTCTTAAAATATCCCAGTTGAAATAATAGTCTTCATGGAGAGAGACAGAGGACTAAAATAATGCAGTTAAATTTTCCAAGGCAAAACAAACTTCAACAGGAGGAGAGAAGAGTGCAAAACAAAAAAACAAACAAACAACAATCCATCATGGTAATCCAGGAGATTGTATTCCAAAGAAGAGGAAAAAAAGAGAAGCAACAGGAAATCCAGTCTCATTCAAGAAGTTAAACTGCTCAGTTTTGAAATTTAAATCCACAGCATTCCAAACCACAGCAGCAGTTTCCAGATGAGAGCCCTCCTCCCTTCTCCTCCAGCCACACACTTCAAAAACCAGCCTCTGCTTTCCGTTCTTCTTTCCTTCCTTTTCCTTCCTTTTCTTTTGTCCTCTCTCCCTTCTCTCCTCTTCCCACTCTACCTCCTTCAGTCTATTGCAGCACTCCAATCTTATCCAACCATACCTTCCCGGACTTCTTCCTAGCTCTTAAGTTTCAATTCTGTTTTCATTCGCTGCCATTACTCCTTCCCGTCTTTTCAATATTTCCGACCTTTAGGCATCTGCCAACTCCACTCCCGGGATTCTTGTCCTCCACTGCCAACTCTTGGTTAGCTTCTTTTTTTCTTCGGAGCCTTTTTAAAAAGAAAAACACCAGAGTCCCATCTGACCCCAGACAGCTTGTTTGGCGCAGCCTGCGCCGTGCCTCACTCGCTGTCCGTTCTTCGAACTTTGACTCCGGTGCAACTCACAACCACAGAGAATATATCCAAGGCTCCAAATATCACTTTTTCAAAGAGTTTACACTTCAATTATTCACATTAATTCCCCATTCAAAGTGCAAGCAAATCTAAGTGCGTGTTACTCAGGCACCATCTTATTCAAAATTTGTTGAATAATTTTTGTAATGGTGGAAAGAAACCTAGAATTGTAAAAAAAAGTGTGGTACTTATCTCAGAAAGAAGGAGGACTAGGATTGCCAAATTTGAGGAATTATTACAGAGCTTTTCAAATTAAAAATATTCTGAAAATTTTAGCAAAGGAAAAAGTAATATGGGAAGAAATCGAGATGAGGGATTTAAATCAAATGGGGAAAATGGTCTTTTAGATAGTAAAATGAGGGAAATAGTTCCAAAAAATAAATTGATGAAGACAATATTAGGAGTATGGAAAAAGTTGAAGATGGAATTGGCTCCAGATACATCTCGTATAATAAAAATAGAGGGTATTAAAATTTTTCCAATACAAATTGATAAAAGGGTGAAAGAAGTTTTATTTAGAAATGATGTTTTCCTGTTGAAAGACTGGATATGGGTTTGTAAAGATGGAGAGAGAAAAGCAGATATGTTTGCACAATTGAGGTTGAACTGGCTCCAGATTGCGTTGGTAAATAAATGGAATAGTAAATATTTGACGGAAGTCAGTTTGGAAAGTGTATGACTGAGTTTGAAGAATTGATATCAAAGATAAGAAAGGAGTATTAAGGACTTAGTAAGTAAAATATATATAACGTTAAATAAAGATGGTAATCCACAAGAAGCGTTGAAAATAAATTGGGAACAAGAATTGAAAATATAGATAGTAGATGAGGTTTGGAAAAATAAATGGAAGAAAAGGATTATGAGAACAATGTCTGTTAGAGTGAAAGAACATAATTATAAAATGTTGTGGAAATGGTATTTGACCCCAGTGAAGTTACATCAAATAGATAAAAATAAAGATAAAATGTGTTGGAGATGTAAGGACACACTGGGAACATATTAACACATGTGGTGGGGTTGTAATGTGGTAAATGATTTTTGGGGGGAAATTGAGAAAGAGATTTGTGCTGTTATGGGTATGAGACTTAAATTGGGGCCAAGTACTGTTTTGTTGATGTGGAAAATATGGAATTAAATAAGGATAAAAAAGAGTTATTGTTGATAATGTTGACAACGGGTAGACAGTGCATTGCCAGGAATTGGAAAAATGAAGCAATTCTGAAAATAGAAGAATGGCATAAGGAGATGTGGGATCTTGCATTGAACGACAAGCTAACATGGGAAATGAATAAGAAAAAGGGTATAGTAAAAGAAAATAGATTTTGGAAAATATAGCAATTATTTGTGGGTTACTCACTAAAGGGGGATGAAGGGAATAGACCAGTACCAGATCAAATGAGTTTCTGGGGTTAGAAAACAACTGTGACACTTCGTTTTCTCCAGGGCATTGTAAATAACACTGGATGTATTATGTGAAAATTGTTTATTGTATTTTAATTATTGTATTTACTTTGACTTAGTAGTTGTATTAAATTGATAACTTTAAGAATAGAGTTTGAATATGTATATTAGGATAGTTGTAAAAATACTATAATGTATTAAAAAAATTGGAAATATAACTAAAGATGTATGGAAGAAAGAAAGAAAGAGAAAGGTAGTTTATTACTAAGTCGTAGTTTAACTGTATTGTTATGCTTTTCTTCTTTTTTATTTTTTGTTATATATATTGTATCTGTTAGTATGATGTTTGTATCTTTATTGATAGTTGTATATATATATATATATATATATATATATATATATATATATATATATATATATATATATATATATATATATATATATATATATATATATATATATATATATATATAACTTCTATTGTAGATGATTTACTGCAGATCCTCTGTATCAGCAACCCTACAATTCTATATGAGATTATTATTTCTCTTTTAATTGGTAGCTGACTCTGAGAAACCTAAGATTAAAAAAGAGAAGTATTGTAGAAAAGAGATGAATGGCCAAGAGAATAATCTTGCAATGAAAACTCAACTGTGAAAACAAAAGATAACATGTATACTGCAAAATAATGTGGAAAGCATGAGTAATCCTAAATGCATTTAAAAATTAACGACCATATGGTAGATATAACCATGAAGCAATTTTTTTAAAGACAACTATTGTAATCTTCTCCTCTATTTTCATTCAGCTGTGGATGAGTCAGAAAAACTCCCACAGAAGAAGTCAGATATGTTTTCCAAAAAAGATGCTGAAATTTAATGATGAAGTTGACACTCTCCGTTTTCAATTTATTAATGTGCTTCAGGATCTTAACAAAAGGGAAGCAAAGAAAAATTTCATGATACATATGGCTGATTGTTCCTTTCTTTTACCTTGACTAAAAAGATGCATTATACCAAGTCATCCAAGATGGAGGGCTATTTATCGTAGAAGTGCATGTAGCAGTAACAATTGAAAAACAATCCTGTAAACTCTTTAAACCATATAGATATTCTAAAAACCTGACACAGCCAAGCATGTGGTTGCTGTTATGTGCCATTAAGTTGTTTCCAACTTATAATGACCCTATGATTTAATGACCTCCAGAAGGTCATATTATTAACAGCTCTGCTCAGCTCTTGCAAACTAAACATTGCCACTTCCTTTATTGGGTCAAACCATCTCATGTTAAATTTTTCTATTTTTCTGTTGCCCTTATCTTTCCCAAGAGTTGTTGTCTCTTCTCATGATATGACCAAAATACAATAGCCTCTGTTTATTTTATGTTCTAATGCTCAGACTTGATTTGATCTAGAACGTCTAACTTTTATCTCTGACAGTATTACCACAGTAGGTTATAAAACTTGATGGTTTTTAAAAATCTTCCTACTTCTCTTCAAAGTCTATTATGTGACTTCCAGATGGTCTAGCTTGAGATTGTGGAGGGAGATGCTCTGCAGCAATTATACATTTGGTGAGGAGTGCTGTTCTTGCTCTCCATGGGTTTATCCTAACCTTCACTGGTTTAATTTTCAAAACTTCAGACATGTGCAAAAAATCTTTCTTCAATTTTAGCCATTGCCTAAGGGGTTGGTGCTCATGAACTAGATGAGTTTGGTACTGTTTT
This sequence comes from Bradypodion ventrale, assembly GCA_035047345.1. Lineage (NCBI taxonomy): Eukaryota > Metazoa > Chordata > Lepidosauria > Squamata > Chamaeleonidae > Bradypodion > Bradypodion ventrale. The sequence goes on along the minus strand of JAWDJE010000003.1, from coordinate 228,860,023 downwards.
CATTCATTATAGACTAGCACCTTTCAATGTACTTCCAGAGGGGCAATGCCAGCTTTTCCATGGGAGTAGGTTTCAAGCAGTCAGTAATAATCCTGCATGATTCATAAAGAGTGACATTCACTTATTTGTCTTGTGCTGATCTATACCATATGGCATGAACATATTCTGTTGTGGAGTAGCATGAAGCCAAAGCAACTTTCTGTTTGGCATTTAGACAGTGTTTTTGTAGGTCATGTTCGATCCGGAGTGAAACCCAAATCTTGATTTCCCAAGAAAAGATCTCCTAAGGTAGAAGTTAGCTGGTGCTCGATAGACCTAAAGTTTCTCTTTGGACTGTCAAGACAAAATCATCAACATAAATGAAACTCCTGGCACAGGGAAATGTCAGCTAATGAAAGCGCGGCACCAAAATGGCCGCCACGCTCTTTGTGCCCCCCCCACCCGGATTCAGACATCCGGGTGACTTAGGGGGCGTGGCCACCCCTCTATAAAAGGGGTGGCCATGAGGCAGCCGAGCTGCCATCTTAGAAACAGCGACAGAGAGGAGAAGTTTTTCTCCGTCGCTCCTTTTTTCTTCTCGGCTCTCCAGCCCAGTCTTCGGCTGTCGAGCCATTTTGGCGCTTCTGATCCCCAAAAGGGATCATCTTCAGCTATGCCTCCCTAAAGGAAGGCCCCGGCGACCGAGCTGTGACCATGAGGGAGGCACTTGCCTGGCCCTGCGCTTGCTAGGGGGCAGCAATCGGGTCGGAGGACCGCGACCGCGCCCCCGCAACAGGGCCCCACATCGATGACACCCACCATTACCGGTGGGATGGGGCAGATTAGGGCATGGCCCCCGGCTCTCCAGCCTCAGGATGGCCCAGCAGGGGCTTCGGCCCCCGGCCCGCAATTGCCGGCCATGGGTCCAGACAACGGGGGAGGGCCAGTAGGGCTTGCCTCCGGCTCCTCATGGGCCGGAGTTTTGGGCATGGCCCTATTCAGGACCTGGCTCCCAAATGGGGGTCCCCAGTGTATCAAACAGTGGGTAGTGCGGCCCACTTTGCCATGGCTGCACCCCTGCAATGGAGCAAGACAACACCTTTGCCCACCGTTACCGGTGGGATGGGGCAGATTGGGATATGGCCCTCGGCTCTCAGCCTCAGGCCGGCCCTTCAGGGGATTCGGCCCTTGGCCTGCAGTTGCCGGCCATGGGCCGGAACGATTGGGGGGAGGGCCTGGTGCTGACACACAGCACGTTTTACCCCCTCAGGGGCCGGAGTTTTGGGCATGGCCCTATTCTGGCCCAGGATCTCAAATTGGGGCCTCTGGCCCAATCCCTAGCCGGCCGGCCGGCCCACCTGGCCCACCTTATACTAGGGGTTTCCGTGGCAGGGGATGCCTGGTTAGCATGTTTGGCTGTGCTGGACGCATCCTGGGCAATCCAGTGGGACGGGGCCCTTCCCTATCTACCGGGGCTCTTCGTGTCTGCCGGCTACTTCGACTGCTGCCACTCTGCAACAGGCGGCCAGCCGGGTAGAGCTGCTTGGGACACTCCGGCCTGTGCCTGCCGCCGTCTCGCAGCTCCCTGTTTGTCCAGAACTACAACCGGGGTGTGGTCGGATGTGGCCCCAGAGCTCGATTTCGGTCGCGAGCTCCGACGCCCACCGTGGGCTGGAACCCCCAGTGGGGGCGGCTCATGGGGGTGCAACTAGTGAGTATTAGGTTCAAGTTGAATGCACCCACATCACAGTCCACTTCCAGCGGTGGGGTTCAGTGGTCATGGCTTTGCCAATTTGAGGCTAGTGGGCATCATTTGCCAGCCTATCCCAGTGCCCCTTGGTTGCATTCTGGCACGACGTTGGGGGTGGGGGTTTCCGCGATGTCTGGTTATTTATTGCACCCTGGTGATCATTTGTTCCAGGTCACGAGGGAAAAGATTTGGTGGGGGGAGTACGTGGATATATTCTCCCTATGAACCGAGATCCCAATAAGGATAGGCGGTGCGGACAGGAGGACACAGACATGTGCGGTCCCGCCGTAGTAAGCCACCACGCACTGGGGTGTCCGCCTCCGGGACAGTGCTGAGCATCGCAGGGGCTGTCCGGGTCCTGCTGCGCATGCCCTTTATGCAGACTGTCCCGTCGAGGGCTTTGCCGATGGCCAGCTATTACTTGCCCCTGGGTGTTATTGGCAGCAGGCCATGAGGGGTAAGGGCTGGAGGGGGATATGTGGATATTCTCCCTTTTGAACTACGAGCCCACTAGGAAGAGATAGAGGGACAGGGCGACTGAGACAATGAGATGTCCCATCGTCGTGAGCCACCGCGCACCTTGGCCCAACTGGTTGGCGGCATACCCTTGTACGTATGGTGGTATGCCGCAGGGCTTGACCTGCTTGGGCCATCCTGGTGCTTCCATCCATCGCTAATATTTGCAGGGCGATGGTTGATTAGATGGGCCCATGGCAGTTGGCTTACGGTGAGGCATGTGGATGAGGGTGGCTCTATACCCTGAGGGGAGGTGGGATGAGCCCTGTCAGCTAGTGTGCTCGTGTACATCACTCCCACGTGACTGGTGCCTGGTGATAGGTACCATGGTGGTCATGCTGAGAAGCTGGCTGCTCAGACACAGGCTCCACGCTAACTGATCGGGCAGGGGGTTCCAGCCCGCCTGCTGTGTTCGACCTGCTCAGCTGACGATGCATGTACTAAGCACCACGGTCGTTACCGACTTCGTGTCCCCTTTTGCGCTGGCCCTCACGCCGCCTCCGCGTGCCCGCGGGTTGGTGGGTTACAGGGCAGAGGTAGGGGTGCACAGGGGCGATTAGAGCTCCGTCTGAAGCAACTAACCTTGTCATAAGACCCCCTCCCCCGCCCCAATTAGTATAGTCAACCTGGAGAGATGGCACTCAGTTCATCCAAGAAGGAATTGGGCAGGATACCTGCCGGAGGGTTTTCTATGGGGGCTTTTGTATCCATTCGGGGGTGTTGGGGGTCCCAGGATGATCTAATTTCTGGTTCCCTTGCAGGGTAACGAAGAGGGGGCTCCACTGTCCACAGCTAAGGGAGTTGGGGCTATGAGAGTAGCGGGGGCCCTTCTTGGAACCACCTTTCCTAAGTCGAATGTCTCCCCCATGAAGCTCATACTGAGCTAGAACTAGGGTGAATGTCATTTAATCCTCCATTCAGCTTACCCTGTGGGTTCTCCATTCAGGGATGCCATTCCTGATGACCTTGTTCAGTCAGGTACTCGTAGTTGGTTCGGCTATTATGGGTGGCACGCTCACGCAGTTCTGGTGCTGTTTGGGCACAGTGTGCTATGCACTCGGCTTTCAGATTATTGCCAGTGCACCCAATGATTTAGACCTATTGGGTTTTTTAGGTTCCGAGGGGAATTTTACTTAGATAAGGCCAACCCCCTTCTGACTGAGTTAATTCATGTTCAGCACTCGACCGATTGGGGACTTCACTCAGTGGCCATTTGCTCACAGGTCGGGGTCTCGGTCTCTAGCCCATTACCTCGACGACTTTTGGTTCGGGGGTGAACGGGGCTTGGACACGTGCACGCGTCTCCTCATTTTCATTCAGACACTCAGGTGGGAACTGGGTGTCCCCTTGGCGCCTGAATAGACCGAGGTCCCATCTACTAAGCTCACATTTCTGAATCGACTCTGTCGCGCGGGCATCCGGGTTAACCATGAATATGGTGGCTTGGATCTCCGCGGCGAGTTTGGCATTGATTGCCAAACATAAAGTGTGCCCTCGTGAGCTGCAGTTAATTCATGGCCACCTTAATTTTGTCCGGTCTGGCTCAAATTACTCCTGGGTTTGGCGGGGTCTCTTCCTGGAGATCAGACCTGATGGTCTGCCCTAGATTTCAAGTACGGTCGGATACCTCCGGCTTCCGGACTTATGGGGGTTTACTCTGAGGGTGGGTGCACGGATCGCCTCCGCGATCTTACCTTCCTTGCGTTTTTTCCCATTTTGGAGAGCACTGATGCTATGGTGCAATGAGTGGTCCTACTCAGTGGTCCAATTTCGGTGTGACAATGCGGCAGTGGTGCACATTGTCAACACCCAGACATGCAAATCCCACAGGTTCATGACATTAGTTTGTCTATTCTTGTGAGAAGCCTACGCCTAAATGTGCCGTTCTAGGCCGGACATGTTCTAGGTATTTATAATGACATTACTGCTGCTTTCCACCACCTGCAGATCACCCGGTTCCGTGCCGTACTCCAGAAGCAGAGGGATTCCACTCGCCACTTTTGGCCGATGGCTGGACGTTTGGCGAGGAGGAGGGAACCGGACATGTCATTGGCACCTCGCACTCGTAAGGCGTATCACTATGCATTCATGCGTCGTGTTTGGGAGGGGTGGACACGGGAACGTGTCCGCCGCCCTTACACGCGTCACCCCTGTTCCCAGAGTTTCTGACCCACCTTGCACAAGGCTGGCATTACTTATGTACAGATAGGTGTGAGGTGGCTCTTGGCCACGCAGCTACCACGGTAGCCTTTTTGGAGCGCTCCGCATCAGTGAGTGGGTGCCAGAGTTGGTGCCACCTGTGTAAGGCGGACGTGTCTCGTAGGGCACTGGAACTCGAAGATGTCTCTGTCACACATGAGTGGGCTCGAGTGTGGATGTGGTCCTCACGGGTTATTCAGCACGGTGTAGGCAGTGGTGCATACTGCTACTAAGTTTTTGAGACATCTGTCCGATTGGTGCCCTACATGAATCTTCGACAGTGCCTGCTGCACGCCCCAGCCTGTTTTCTGCCACTGGGATGGGTCTACCCTTACCATAGTAAAGTCCCTGAGGGTGACCGGTGCCACGTTTCGCGGTGTGGGGCCCGTTTTGGCACCATTTACTTAAGATAGGCGTCACGTTGATCGCGGCTACGTTTGGGGTACTCGGAGGTGGATATGCGTCTACGCGCAATTTCAGATATGTACGTCCCCTCACTGTACGAGTACCTAGTTATGTCCTTCACCTTTTTTCTCCTCTTTTACAGATCCTAGGGGTCTCAACACACCGGTGGCAGGGGGCTGGTGGGCCGCAGCTATGTACACTGGGCAGCAGTATATGCTGCAGTGACAGAGAGTGGACCCCAGCTGGGCTGTGTGCATCCACACGTATGCTATGGTATGGTATGGGCGGCACATGGGGGCGGGAACTGTGGCCATTCCTGCTGTCTGATAGGGATGCTGGACCGCCCAATGTTTTACAGGCACCTCGGCGGCAGCGATCTTATACGGATCACTGCTGTTACTAAAACATCGAGGGGCTGTGACCTGGCATTTTGTATCACGTATGGCTTACATAAGGTCGCTGTGGTCTAACATCGTGCCGAGACACCAATTTAGGGGAGATGCGGATCTCCCTAGTTTGGACTGTTCCGGCAGTCAGTGGACGGGGCTCTGGCTCCATCCCATTCTGAGCATGGCTGTGAGACGGCCATTGGAGACCGGATGATAGGCTTACACAAAAATTTTGCTGGTAGGCAGGAGAAGGGGTCCACCTGTCGGCTAGAGGTATGTACCTCGTTCTGGGTGTGATGCAAGCAGGCCTGGCGACCGAGCTGACGGTCTTGGGGGGGCGGTGAGTCATCATGGATGCCTCCCCGTGTGGCAGGTAGCACTGGTAAGGTAAATATTTATGACCCACAGGTATCCGGCAGGTTCGCAATTGACTGGCCAACACTTAGACAGGTATAGGTGTGATAACGTTGACCGGTCAACAAAGAACCAGGCAAAGGGGTGATGGCAGGAGCTCTTCAGCATGCATCACCCCATAATTTGACGGATACACATCAGAGGGTGGGGTCAGTAGATAGTTTATTGACTACGGTCAACAATTTGTTTGTCTCAACAAACAAATTGATACAAATGGATACATTGTAGCCAATTGCCATTGGCAATTTTGGGAGGAACCTTACCAGTGTTACTGCGGCCTGCTTGCCTTAAGAATTATAATTGGCTGAGTACCAATTGAAAGTTATAATTCGGACTAGGGCATTATTCAATAAATGTGGCCCAATGCCTTTATCCATATACCGGTGTCTGAGTCTTTCTTTGGGGGGTGCGCCTGCAATGAAAGCGCGGCGCCAAAATGGCCGCCCCGCTCTTTGCGCCCCCCCCCACCCGGACTCAGACATCTGGGTGAGTTAGGGGGCGTGGCCACCCCTCTATAAAAGGGGTGGCCATGAGGCAGCCGAGCTGCCATCTTAGAAACAGCGACGGAGAGGAGAAGTTTTTCCCTCCACCCCCTCCCTAGTGAACAGTGTGTTATTTTGGTCGCTTCGGGGCCGGGTGGGAATTTTTGGCCTGAACCTACAATTGGCCTCTGGGTTCTGGCTTTTTTGCCCATCCCACACTGTTGCTATGGTTTGATATAGGGGTTTTTGCTCTTGACTTTGGTCACATGGGTGGGTAGCACTGGTAAGGTGCTTTATGACCCACAGGTATCCGGCAGGTTCGCAATTGACTGGCCAACACTTAGACAGGTACAGGTGTAATAACGTTGACCGGTCAACGACGAACCAGGCAAAGGGGTGATGGCAGGAGCTCTTCAGCATGCATCACCCCGTGATTTGACGGATACACGTCAGAGGGTGGGGTCAGTAGATAGTTTATTGACTATGGTAACAATTTGTTTGTCTCAACAAACAAATTGATACAAATGGATACATTGTAGCCAATTGCCATTGGCAATTTTGGGAGGAACCTTACCAGTGTTACTGCGGCCTGCTTGCCTTATGAATTATAATTGGCTGAGTATCAATTGAAAGTTATAATTCGGACTAGGGCATTATTCAATAAATGTGGCCCAATGCCTTTATCCATATACCAGTGTCTGAGTCTTTCTTTGGGGGGTGCGCCTGCAATGAAAGCGTGGCGCCAAAATGGCCGCCCCGCTCTTTGCGGCCCCCCCACCCGGACTCAGACATCTGGGTGAGTTAGGGGGCGTGGCCACCCCTCTATAAAAGGGGTGGCCATGAGGCAGCCGAGCTGCCATCTTAGAAACAGCGATGGAGAGGAGAAGTTTTTCCCTCCACCCCCTCCCTAGTGAACAGTGTGTTATTTTGGTCGCTTCGGGGCCGGGTGGGAATTTTTGGCCTGAACCTACAATTGGCCTCTGGGTTCTGGCTTTTTTGCCCATCCCACACTGCTGCTATGGTTTGATATAGGGGTTTTTGCTCTTGACTTTGGTCACATGGGCGGGTAGCACTGGTAAGGTGCTTTATGACCCACAGGTATCCGGCAGGTTCGCAATTGACTGGCCAACACTTAGACAGGTACAGGTGTAATAACGTTGACCGGTCAACGACGAACCAGGCAAAGGGGTGATGGCAGGAGCTCTTCAGCATGCATCACCCCGTGATTTGACGGATACACGTCAGAGGGTGGGGTCAGTAGATAGTTTATTGACTACAGTCAACAATTTGTTTGTCTCAACAAACAAATTGATACAAATGGATACATTGTAGCCAATTGCCATTGGCAATTTTGGGAGGAACCTTACCAGTGTTACTGCGGCCTGCTTGCCTTAAGAATTATAATTGGCTGAGTACCAATTGAAAGTTATAATTCGGACTAGGGCATTATTCAATAAATGTGGCCCAATGTCTTTATCCATATACCAGTGTCTGAGTGTTTCTTTGGGGGATGCGCCTGCAATTATTTGTGCAAATGTTAATAAGTAATGGTACCATGTGGCAGACCATTCCTCTGATTTCTTCAGCGACTGGGACTCTTTTGAAATTCAACAAGTAATCTTTGGTTTTGAAGCAGAGCAGCAATCTTTCCTGTTAGTCCATGATGCTTAATAAGAAGGTAGAACTTTTTTAGCAGCCATTGATGTCATATGCTGACATACGATGTCATATGTCAACAAGTGTTGCCCTAGTTATTATATGTGCTCCAAAACCATCTACTATATGTGCTGGCTTAGAGTTAAGATCTGAGATGTTACAATTTAAATGTGGCACATACTACCAATGCCCTTGCCCTCCTTGTTCTAGCTACTGTTTCTCATATGTTCAGATCTGAATGTGGTTTGTGTATGTGTAAATTCACCTAGACTCCTCTGTATGATCTGGAACCATATGTGCTTAAGGTTGCTGACTGCTGACTCAATAAGCTCATGAATGCATAGCTATTTCTCCTTCAGTTAATTCTTTCAACACGTGAAGATCTGAGGCCTGAGGCTACAGTTGGCTAGGTTAAGGATACCAGAATTGGTTAGGATATTAGAAGTGTGGCTGTGCTTTGCCCTTCTTATTCTAATGCCAAACACCTAAATGGGACTCCTGCTGCCACTTGTGTATGCTCTATTACAACCTCTGCATAGACCAGACTACTAACTTACACTTGTTTGATCTCACTGTCCTACAGCATTAAGAAGAGGTCCTCCCTCACCCCATAACATAGTATCATATGAGAATTGTATGTGAAGCTTCATCACCAAAATAAACAAAGTTATTGTACAATATGAGCTTGTATTAGTGCAAACTTTAAAATACCAATCTCTGTATGCAGTTTGGCTACAATCAGACCTCAGACTACCTAAGAACATTGACTCCAATAGGTTTAAGCGTGCATAAATCTTTATTGGATTGGTAGCTGATTTATAACAGAACTTCTTTGGGATGTGCAGACATTAACAACATCTGCCTCAATGTAGTTTAGAAAAACATGGGGGTAGGACTTGACTGATTTTTATCATTATTGGTGTAAAAGGCACTCACTTTTCCTTACAGATGGTCACCTATGCTGGAAGCACAAGAAAGTACTCTAAATTATAGAAAGATTATTCTAAATTCAGGGAAGCATTTACTTCCTAATGCTAAAGGTGGAGCCATGCTGCTAAACATATTAGTATTCCTTAATTCAAACACCTGTTCTGCCCAAAAGATACATAAAAAGCTCTTATTTATTGCTTGCCTTTCCATTTCAGATTTAATTTCACTATAAATTCATCTCATGTTAATTTATGTACAAACAAAGCCACACACTTTTTAAATATCCAAAATGCTGGAAATAAACTTATTTTTAATTTTGTGCTTGTTTTCCATTTGTCAACCAGCAAATGAAAGGACTGAATAAATCAAGCACTAATTGCCAGCGGTGCTAAATTTAGTGTGAGATCTGGAATCCTTTTGATCAAAACCGCTGAATATGAAATCATCCTCAGCTCTCTAGGCAACTTTATCCGCCTTTCTATTCTCCATCTGTCAGTCACCTGGGAATTTGTGAACTATTCCATATGTCAGCCTTGTCAATCACAATGGAATGTGGGAACTATCTGCCTACTGCACAGGAATTCTTGTTAAAAAATAAATCTGCATTAAGCTAGGAGTTCTATATTTTGTGTACCCTACCATTTAAGTGTTGCCGTAATATTTTTCCTATAAAGAGAGGATAAGTAGATGTGGCATGACTATTCTGATGCCTTTAAGGTTTAAATATAACCATATAGAGATGCATATCTTTTTCTCCTTCTCTCTCTCTCTCTCTCTAGCAATATATACAGGTATATCCTCAAAGACCGGGGAAGCTTGAGTTAAAGTTCGGTCTTCCATTTCCTCTTGGCAACTTTCTCCATCCATTCCTCAGGGGCTGGATTTTCACATTCCTTATCTCAACTCAAAAGGTGACTTCAAAAAAGAAAATAAGGGAAAGAATATGTGTGAACTTGGGTTAGTTATTTTTAGTAAGTGACATGGACAGAACCTACCCTTTCCATTGTACCAAGAAAGTTCCCACTAAATTGTTTTTTAGTTGTGGTGTTTATGTGGATTGGCAACATGATATAAGGAAACGAAGATTAATTAACAAGATTGATTGTATGACATAGTGACTGTAATGTTGGTTTGCACTGCAGGAAACCCAGGTTCTATTCCACATACAGTTGTCTCATTCACCTTATCTACACCATTCCTATATATGTGTTGATTTTCCACATAGCTCTTCCTATTTGCTCCTATACTATTATAATGGTTTTAATATCCTGATATTCTAGGTTGGGCTATAGATCAAGTAGAAAACTTTAAGGAAAGTGTCACCTAGCAACTTAATAGCTTACAGCTATTTATAATTTATTGATTTAGAAGCTATGTAGAATTTTTAATGGGGTTTTTAAGGGCTTTTAATTAGTTTGATGTTGCTTTTAATTGTTGTTAGCCGCCCAGAGTCATTGCCGAGTTGGGTGCCAATAGAAATTTGAAGAATAAATAAATAAATACAGAAGACTTTTTCCTAGTCTTGGACTACAGCTCCCATCATTATATGAATGGCCAATAGTCAAACTGTCCTGGCCCCCCTATCGGATCCTGACAGTTCTGAGGCTGGGGCTCTGGGCGGTCAACTGTCAGATGAGACAACAGTCAAGCCCACAATCAGGGACCCACATCAGTTGCTATTTGACAGCTCGACCAATTCAGACTCTGAGCTCTCCACCTCTGAGCATCACAGACAACATCTGTGGGAGGCGTTGCAGGAGTGGCAGAGGGCTGAACATGGGAAACTTCAAAGGAAGTCTCTAGCTGTATCAGATTAGTGGAATTCGCTTGGCTGGCCATTTAAGGCACCCTCAGGGACTCAGCTCACTGTCGGAACAACACCTGTAAGCAACCCAAATCTGGAACTTCACCTGACCCTTCAAATTGACTACAGAACTTGGAACTTGACTTTGACTATGTTTAATGGACTTTTCCTTTGGCTTGTAAGTTAATGGAACTCTGACCTCGGCTTCTCCTGGCTTGGCTCTTTCTGAACTGTACCCGGAATCCTCTGCCCACTCTCCTCACCTCAAACCAGCACTGTGCCACAAAGCGGCTCTCCCAATTGGGCCGGCTAGCACACAAACACAATGGGAGCTGTAGACAACATCATCAAATGAGCCCAGGTGGCATGGTGGTTAAACTGCTGTACTATAACTAAAAGGATGTGAGTTCAATCCTGACCAGGGTTCAAAGTTGACTCAGCCTTTCATCCTTCCAAGCTCTTTCAGATCAAAAAAATAAAAAATTCTGAAGGATGTGGAAGTTAGGAAGCAAAAAGCCTGTCTTAAAATATGTATCTCCCACCTCCTGATGATGAGGAAACATGAGCACCAGCAAGTTCAGTAGATTTTCTTCTTACACAAGTGGGTATAGAGTTGGCATTTCTGATTGTTGTTGTTCAGTCGCACAGTCGACTCCGACCCTTTGCGACCCCATGTACCATTTTCCTCCAGGCACCTCTGTCCTCTTTCATCCCCCTCAGCCCTCCCAGCTCTGTGCCCATTGTGTCTATAATACCATCTAGCCATCTCATTCTTGGCCTCCCCCTTCTTCTTTTGCCCTCCACCTTTCCCAACATCAAGGCCTTCTCAAGTGAATCCTCCCTTCTCATTTGATGTCCAAAGTATTTTAGCTTCATCTTTACTATTTGACCTTCCAATGAGCAGTCAGGGTTAATTTCTTCTAAGATTCACCTATTTGTTCTCCTCGCTGTCCAGGGGACTCTCAAAACCCTCCTCCAACACCACATTTCAAAGGCATCTATTCTTCTGCGTTCAGCCTTCCTAATTGTCCAGCTCTCACATCCATACATTACTACTGGGAAAACCATTGCTTTGACTATTCTAATTTTTGTTTGCAATGTAATGTCTCTGCTTTTCACTATGTTCCCCAGGTTTCTCATCGCTTGTCTCCCAAGAATCAGTCGTCTTTTTATTTCATGGCTGCAATCCCCATCTGCAGTGATCTTTGATCCTAAGAAAGTAAAATCTGTCACTGCTTCTACTTCTTCCCCGTCTATTTTCCAGGAACTGATGGGGCCTGTTGCCATTATCTTGGTTTTCTTGATATTGAGTCTCAAGCCAGCTTTCGCACTCTCCTCCTTCAGCCCAATCAAGAGATTCTTTAGGTCTTCCTCACTTTCTGCCATTAGGGTGGTATCGTCAGCATATCTCAGATTATTGATGTTTCTCCCAGCGATTTTAATCCCATATTGTGATTCCTCCATCCCTGCACTGCGCATTATGTGCTCTGTGTATAGGTTGAATAAGCATGGTGACAAAATGCAGCCTTGTCTTACTCCTTTTCCTATTCCAAACCACTCTGTTATTCCATGTTCTGTCCTAACTGTTGCTTCTTGGTTCATGTACAGATTTCTCAGGAGGCATATGAGGTGCTCTGGTATTCCCATCTTTTTAATTACTTGCCACATCTTGTTGTGGTCCACACAGTCAAATGCCTTAGTGTAGTCAATAAAACAAAAGTAAACTTGTTTCTGGTATTCCTTTGTTTTCTCCATGATCCAGCGTATGTTGGCGATGTGGTCTCTAGTCCCCCTGCCTCTTCTGAAACCAGCCTGCACCTCTGGTAATTCTCTCTCAACATGCTGCTGAAGTCTGTCCTGTATTATCTTGAGCATCACCTTGCTGGCATGTGGGATGAGCGCGATTGTTCGATAATTTGAACATTCTTTGGCATTGCCCTTTTTTGGGATTGGGACGTATACTGATCTTTTCCAATCCTGTGGCCACTGTTTTGTTTTCCAAATCTGCTGGCATATTGAATGCAGTAATTTGACGCCATCATCTTTTAGCGCTTTGAAAAATTCAACTGGGATACCATCATCTCCACTAGTTTTGTTGTTTGCAGTGCTCTTTAGGGCCTTTATGACTTCACTCTCCAGGATGTCTGGCTCAAGTTCAATTTCTTCATCATTGTGATTATCAGGAGTGTTGAGGTCCTTTTTGTAAAGTTCCTCTGTGTACTCTTTCCATCTTTTCTTAATTTCTTCTGCATCAGCTAGCTCCTTTCCGTCTTTGTCCCTTATCATGGTCATTTTTGCTTTAAATGTTCCCTTGATTTCCCCAATTTTTTTGAAAAGATCTCTGGTTCTGCCTCTTTTGTTGTTTTCCTCCATTTCTCTGCACTGTTCTTTTAGGTAGTTTTCCTTATCTCTCCTTGCTTTTCTTTGAAATTCTGTGTTCAAATGGTTGTAGTTTTTCCTTTCTCCTTTGACTTTTGCGTTCCTTCTTTCCTCTGCTATTTTAAGAGCCTCATCAGACAATCACTTTGCTTTCTTACTCTTCTTTTCTTTTGGTATGGTTTTCTTTGCTGCTTCCTGCATGATGTCCCTCATCTCCGTCCATAATTCTTCCGGTACTCTGTCTACCGAGTCTAAGCCATTAAATCTGTTCATCACCTCTACCGTGTATTCTTTAGGGATGCTGTCTAGGTGATATCTTTCTGGTCTCCGTGTTTTCCCTATTTTCTTTAGTCTAAGCCTGAATTTTGCGATCAGTAGGTTGTGATCTGAGCCACAGTCTGCTCCAGGTCTTGTTTTTGCTGACTGTATGGAGGTTCTCCATCTTTGGCTGCAGAGTATGTAGTCAATCTGGTTTCGGTGTTGGCCATCTGGTGATGTCCATGTGTAAAGTCGCCTCTTGTGTTGCTGGAAGAGAGTGTTTGCTATGACCAGTGCGTTCTCTTGGCAGAACTTTATCAATCTTTGCCCTGCTTCATTCTGTGTTCCAAGACCAAATTTGCCTGTTATTCCCTCCACTTTTTGATTTCCTACTTTGGCATTCCAGTCTCCTAATATAATTTGGACATCATTTCTTGGTGTCTGTTCTATGAGGTGTTGTAAGTCCTCATAGAACTGGTCCATTGTGGCTTCATCTGCACCAGTGGTTGGTGCGTATATTTGGATCACAGTGACATTGAAAGGTTTGCCTTGAAATCTGACTGACATCATTCTGTCATTTTTGAGATTGTATCCCATTACTGCTTTTCTCACTCTTTTATTGACAATTATGGCTACTCCATTTCTTCTAAGGTTTTCTTGCCCGCAGTAGTAGATATGATGGTTTCCAGAGCTGAATTCGCCCATCCCTGTCCATTTGAGCTCACTGATGCCCAAGATGTCAATGCTTATTCTTTCCATCTCGTTTTTTACCACTTCCAGTTTTCCTTGATTCATAGACCTCACATTCCATGTCCCTATGCAGTATTGTTCCCTGCAACACTGTATTTCTCCTCCTCCTTTCGTATCCCTCCCCCTTTTCAGATCTGCTGTGCTGAGCATCCCCTTGTTTTGCCTTTTGTTTTGGTCCATAGGGTTCTCTTGGCAAACTTTGTGGCGTGCCTTGCCGGTCTCTACGCCACTCTGATTGTAGAGTGGTATTTCTGGTGCTCACGAACCAAAACATGATTACCATATGAATTTGTACATATAATGCTGATTCCATCCCTTTCTCATTATTTGTGATCCATCCAATAACTCCAAAAAGGCATTGAGCTTCAAAAGAGACACAAATTGTCATTACTGTATTTTCAAATTATACTCAATACTGAGGTTGCAAACATTTTTCAATGAGTGAGGTTATTTAATGCAATGCTGAGCTGTTCATGAAGTGCTTTGATTTGTGACTTTTATCAGCCACCTGATTCTATTCAAACATTTATCACAGCTTTGAAACTTCATATTTGCCCAGTTGTGCTGTTATGAGGTTTTTATATTTACCCTGAACACCACGGTTCAAGAGGGATGTTGACAAGCTGGAAAGGATTTAGAGGAGAACTGGAAAGATGATAAGGGTAAATCCTACAAAGGCTGAGCAAACAGGGGCATATTCAGCCAAGACAAAAGATCCTGGAAAAGATCATGGTCAGAATAAACTTTTTTAAAACCTAGTAGATTAAGAGGGTATGTTTACAAGGATTTCAGGAGATGAAAAATAGTTATTTATCTTAGAAAGTGATAACAACAAGCATTGGCTTTAAAATGTGGAAGGGAAATAAAGAATGCCATCCAAGAGTGCCATCCTATCCAAATTAGGGAGAGTGAGATGATTACTGTGGTAGATGTTGCAGATCCAACAAGGCAGCACTTACTACCTTTCTCTCTTCCTTTCCTTCTGGATCTCCCAGTTTTTCTCCTCTATTAGGGGCATCATTATAATGCCCCACAAGTTGTGGTCACCCCCAGTTCCTATTGGCTGCCTTAGATATACTTGAATGTTGCCGTTCTTACGCCAGAGTTAGAGTAATATTCAAATGGCCAGGCCATCCAGTTATGGCAAATGGAATGTCCTCAACCTTCTGGGACATGGGGACCACATTAAAGTGCCCAATGCCTAAAAAGGACCACATATTAAATCAAAATGTAACAAAATTATTAACCTACGAATTTAGATCAAAAGTAAAAATTTAGGGGTCAATGAAGAAATGTTAAGTTGAATGCAATCCATTTTGGAAAAAGATTTTATTGGAGAATCCTTTTATCTAGCTACATATGGTTAACAAATCAGTGTGATTTTTGTGGTTGTTTTCTATTAGCCAAGTCATAACTAGGCCCAAGTCAAGGTTTGTGACAAACACCTTTAAAATGTCATGTAAATGTTCATCTGTAAATCTTGACCTACACTTGGATTTCACAACTTTCATCTTGGGGAAAATTTGTTCATAGATGTATATGGCACCAAATAAAGTGAACATATATACAGCAAATTTCTTTAGGTAAATAAATAAATCAGGTAAATCAGAATAGAACTCTGACAAGATATTTTTCTTTTAAAATATCTATGATTTTATTATTGGCTTGCAAATCAATTAGTTCTATCTGAAAAAAGTTACTTGCATTTATTGGTGCTACTTCAAATGGATTCTGGAACGTTCTTATTTCCTTTCTATGCTTATGGCAATCAGTGTCTGTTCTGGAATTCCATCTGACTATTTTTTTTCATGGGCAGAGCTTTAGAAATGTTCAATATGCAAAACACTTTGTATACCATGGTTTTTACTCTTTTTTCCTGCTTTTTTTTGTAAAAGCAGGCCAGACATCTCTACCCATCCACACATCTTTATCTTTACCACATATGTAGCCTTCAACATGGTAATTCATGGAGAGAAGGAGTGAAAAGGCTGATTTGCAATCTAGCTATAATTAATTCCAATCTATTTCTATCTGCAACCTACACATACATATCTAACAATAGATTATTTTGTATGCTAAAGAACTGCAAGATAGTATTATTATTTTTTAAAAAGCCTCATTATTAGTGTAGTTTGGTGCATAAAATAGATTTGCTATGTTATGGCATCCAGTGCATCCAGTGAATAGTTTTACATTCATACTGTCAGCAGATACATGGTAGGAAGTTGGTAGGGGACAGTAAACAAGATTGTTCCCTGGGAAAACCATACAAAGCATTTGTATAAGACTCAAGGTCTTTCTTAGATAAAGGTAAAGGTTGGCCTGGGACTGCAGTGGCTCAAGTGGCTAAGATGCTGACTGGGAGGTGGAAGGTCAGCAGTTTGATTCCCAAGTACTGCAGGATGGAATGAGCTCCCGTCTTTGTCCCAGCTCTTGCCAACCTAGCAGTTCGAAAGCAAGAAATTGCAAGTAGATAAATAGGGACCACATCGGTAAGAAGGTAACCACATTACGTGCACTCCGGTGTCTAGTCATGCTGCCACATGACCACGGAAACATCTGCAGAAGCAGACAGCACTGGCTCTTCATCTTTGAAACAGAAATGAGCACTGAACCGTAGAGTCGGATGCAACTGGCCTTCGAGCAAGGGAAACCTTTACCTTTACTTGCTTGAAAGCCCATCATATCTGACTCTAGGGTTCAGTGCTCATTTCCGTTTACAGCCAAAGAGCCAGCATTGTCTGTGTTTTCAGATGTTTACATGGACATGTGGCAGGCATGACTAGACACCGGAGTACACCGAACACTGTTTACCTTCCCACTAAAGTGGTATCTATTTATTTACTTGCAATTTCTTGCTTTCAAACTGCTAGGTTGGCAGGAGCTGGGATAAAGACTGGAGCTCACTCCATCATAAAGCACCCAGGTGTCGATCTGCTGACCTACAAACCTTCCAGCTCATTATGTTCAGCATCTTAACCATTCAGCTATCCTTTCCATAAAACACTATTCTTCAGTAAACAGCAGTTCTGTTGCAAATTATTGGGATCATATTTTTGTTCTGTTTCACAACAGAGCTTGTATTGGCAAGTCTAGAAAATGAGATTGGGCTGTTTTGGTTTGAACTGGAAAGCACCCTTGTTTTTCTTCCAAATCTGGGCAGGAGAGAAAAAAACGTTCTTTCTTTGGTAGCAAAGAAGTCTAGAAATAAATAGAAAACATATATAGGGAAACAGCTTTTAAAAGGGTACCCTAGTAATACAAATCTATATTATCAAGCTTTGCCTTGAGTTTTTTTTCATGGAAAAAAGCTGTACAAAATCTCTCACACAATAATTGTTCAATTTCAAATCACCTCTTGATGAGCACTTAAAATTTTCTGTTACCATTCTTCATTAATTTTAGCCACTGCTGAAACTTTGGCTTCATTATACAAGACCAATTAAAAGAGGAAGACTGCCGAGGAAACATAATAGCACTTCCTTCGATTTATTACTCACGGTAGATGGCTACAAAAAAAAAAAATCAACCTGGGGGTGGGGTGGGGTAAGTCTTGTTCTACTTGCAGTGCTGATGCATAGCTACTTATGCAATAGATAATTAAGTGTTTTGGTGGGAAATTTGTCCATGAGACGGATATATAATTAGACAAATTTGTTCACCTATCTTGGTTCATTGAAGCTTCTATGAGCTCCTCGGTTTGGCAATGGGTCCTGATCCTAGAAGCTTTTATGCCTGATTAATTGTCCATATTAGGCAAGGGTTTGCTCATTAGTTTCATAGAGGGCACATTGTCACTCACAACAAGCCCAGTTTGGAGGGACTATGTGTTAACTGTTAATAAACTGCACTGTGCTCCTTGTTTTTGAAAAAGCTTAGCCCACGAAAAGCAATGCAGATTCCAAAGCATTTTCGGGAGAAGCAAGACAAATATTGTTCTCTCTTCCCAGCCCCACCCAGGCAGATTCTTATCTTATTCTGAATTTTCCCCTCCGGGAGAATTTCCACCACCCTCTTTAAAATAAATATATCCCAACAGAAATGCAATGGGTATTATTCAGGCAACCAATCTTGGCTTCTCAGTCTGTTGCGTCAACTACTTTAAATCATATGTACCATGGTGTGCTTAAGCGCTAGCATTTTCAAACAAAAAAAGGCAGCAAATTAAAGTTCATCTGTTTCTACAAAAGATACTTGGTTGAGAATGAGAGAGCTCCTTTCAAAGACTCAGAGCTCTCTTTGGAGCTTGGTAGAAAGGGACAATTGCATCTTGGTTAATTAAAATATCCCAAATTTACTTTCTTACTAATTAGGTCCAGTGGCAGGCAGGTTACCCCCTCCCCACAGTTCTCCCCTATTATAAATTCAGAGGTGTGCAGTGTATCTAGGACTATTGCTTGCCTCCTTGACAGAATGTTGGGTCTCCTCCAGGATGTTTCAAACATCAAACTACTAGATTTTCTCTCTCTATGCTTGCAGTCTGGGAAGTATGTGACATATTGATGTAGGTTGAGGCACAGACCAATAGGCACAGACCAATAGGTGCCATTAGGGGTTTGTGGCAAAGGTAGCTTTATATCCTTGCATTGTTACATATGCCAATTGAACTACCTTGAAAAAAAATGCTTTCACCTCTGTTATGTATGTACAATGTTGCTTTAAAAAATGTATGAATGTAACCTGACCATAATTACAATGTAGCTCAGCTGTTAAGGAACGCGAGTAAGCTGCCCATAGAGGGCAGCTGCGAGCGTTCAACTCACATGGTTCACATTCCCCAAATCACCGGCAGCCGCGGGAACTCTCCCGCACTATCACTAACTACAGAAGATGGGTGTGACTTGGAATGACGTCACGCCGGTAGCAGCCAATGAGCTACCATGCAACAAGATTCAAATGTATTGTACTGCTGTATATACTGTGATGTACCTCCGCCATTACCACATGTTCATCCTGATCATCACCCAATAAACCTGTGTTAGTCTTCACTGCGACTCCTTCTTTGTCTTCCGTGCAAGACACTAAATTGGTGACGAGGATGGGATAGAATCCCAAGGTCAAGCCTTACCAGTTCGATGTCAGCGAGCCAGAACAATGGGAGCTCTACGAGTGCCAGTTTCGGCACGCGATGGAAGCCGCGGGCGTCGACGATGACGCGAAAATGCGCTCCCACTTCCTGGCCCAGGTGGGGCCGGCCACGTTGCGTATCCTGATGAACCTGGTAGCCCCCAGAAGGTGGACGTGGTGCCCATCGACTGCATCCTGGAAGTGCTAGGTGAACATTTCCAGCCCCCCATGTCGATTTTCCCAGCCAGGGTCACGTTCCACAGATGAGACCAGCACCCGGGAGAATCCGTGTCCACCTACGCGGCGGCCCTCAGGCTTGCAGCGGTGCACTGCCAGTGGGAAGACCTGGACACAGCCCTCCAAGACCGCATGCTGTGTGGCCTGAGGGACGAGGAGGTCCAGAGGAAATTGATGACCTGCGACTATCGCCTCACGTTCAACGAGGTACTGCGGGAGGCCCAAGCAGCCGAGGCGGCCAGGAGCGGGGTCAGGGTGTTCAATTCCCGAGGGGCCACGTCCAAAAGGGCCAAGTCACCAGTGCAGGCGGCCCGGCGGACATCGGCGAAGACGGCCTGGCAGGCCCCCAAGTCGCCCGCCGGCACACCAGCGACGTCCGAGGAGTCGTCCACGACGGCGGACTCCTGCTCCAGAGGATAAAGAAACGCGGGGAGAAGCAACAGACCCGTGAACGGCAAGACCGCCGCTGCGACGGTTGTGGGGCATCCCACGACCGCACGAGGTGTCCGTTCCGAAAGGCCGAGTGCCACAACTGCGGCCGAAAGGGACACATCGCCAGAGTATGCAGGCGCAGGCGAGCCGAGGACAAGGGCATTTCGAGCCATCCCCAGACACACCAACGGAAGGCGGCCGGCACCAGGAAGGTCTCAGCCAACTACAGCGAGGAAGGCGTGAACCGCGTGGGCCTGGAGCACCGGCGTTTTTTTGTAGAGGTACTGTTACAGGGGCTCCCAGTGAGGATGGAGATAGACTCGGGGTTATCCTATTCCATCCTGTCCCAAAAAGAGTTTATGCGCATTCCCCCAGATGCGCGGCCCAAACTGCGGGCCATGAAGTCACACTTACGGGACGTGCAGGGAAAGGGGATCCCAGTGTTGGGGGTGGGGAACTTCAAGGTGAAGTTCAAGAATTACTCCGAGAAACTGCCCCTAGTGGTCCTCAAGGGGGGGGATTGCTGCCTTTTGGGAACGCAGTGGTTTGCTCCCCTGGGAATCGAACTGTCCGGCATTAACGCCATCGAGACTGACCCAATGCGGGACGTGTGCAATGCACACCCGGATGTTTTCAAGAAGGGGCTCGGGACGTACAAGGGCCCCCCAGTTTCCTTTGAGCTGGACCCAGAAATCCGGCCCATCCGCCTCAAGCCAAGGAGAGTGCCCTTCGCCCTCAAGGACAAGATCGAGGCGGAACTGGACAAATTGGTGGGGCAGGGGATTTTGGTCCCAGTTTATTCGGCGGAGTGGGAAACGCTGATTGTTACGGCCCTTAAGTCAAACGGGGAGGTCAGGATTTGTGCGGACTATAAATGTACGATCAATAAGGCCATTCGGCCAAATGCATATCCGGTGCCCGTGGTCAGCCACTTACTGGCCACATTACATGGGGGGAGGTGTTTTGCCAAGCTAGATCTGGCACAGGCATATCAGCAGCTCTCAGTAACCCCGGCTGCTGCCGCTGCGCAAACGATCGTGACGCACAAGGGGGCATTTAAGGTAACGCGCCTTCAGTTTGGCATGAATTCGGCCCCCAGGATCTTCCAGTCCCTCGTGGAACGCCTCTTAAAGGGGCTCCCAGGTGTTCTCCCCTACTTCGACGATGTGTTGATAACGGCTGGGAGCGAATTAGAGTTAGCAAAGAGGCTAGACGGGGTCCTCTCAGTGTTCGAGAGGGCAGGACTTCGACTGAGAAGGGACAAATGTGTATTCTTTGCAAAGGAGGTCGAGTTCCTCGGGTTTAAGATAACCCCGGAGGGAATCAAACCCTCCGAATCCAAGGTTGCGGCCGTGAAAAACGCCCCTCATCCCACCACGAAACCGGAGCTGCAGTCATTTCTAGGGCTCCTAAATTTCTATCACTCCTTCCTGCCTAGGAAGGCATCGGTCGCGGAGCCACTGCACGCGCTACTAAAAAAGGACGCGGTTTGGTGGTGGGGGGACAGGCAGGAGAAAGCGTTCAAGGAGCTTAAGTCATTCCTATCCTCAGATGCTGTCCTGACCCACTTTGATCCGAAAAAACCAGTGGTTTTAGTCTGTGATGCGTCCCCAGTGGGGATGGGGGCGGTCCTGTGCCACGTGTTGGAGAGCGGGCGGGAAGCCCCGGTGGCGTACTACTCAAGGTCCCTTTCGAAGGCCGAGCGCAATTACGCGCAAACAGATAGGGAGGCCCTGGCCATAATCGCGGGAACGAAGAAGTTCCATGATTTCTTATACAGCCGCGAGTTTACGGTAGTGACGGATCACAAGCCACTTCTGGGGATCTTCACTACCGGCAAACCAACCCCGCAAATTCTATCCCCCAGGATGCTGCGTTGGACCATATTCCTCAACGCCTACCAGTATGAGCTGGTCTATCGCCCAGGGAAGGAGATCTCCCATGCGGACGCACTGTCCCAGTCTCCCCTCCCTAGTTTAGGGGATCCCGCATGCGAGGTAGAGCAGGAACACCAAGTCCTGCTGATTGAGTCCCTCGACTCACCCCCCCATCGTCCCGGCCAACCTCGCCAAGGCCACGGCGGCCGACAAGACGCTGGCCCAAGTTAGTTCCTGGGTTAGGAAAGGGTGGCCCACTACTACCCCCGAGGAGCATTTCAAGCCGTTTTTCAGGTGGAGAGTAGAGCTTTCCCTGGAAAGGGGCTGCTTACTCTGGGGCCAGCGGGTAGTCATCCCAGAGAAGTTAAGGGCTAAGGTACTGAAGCTACTGCATACCAGTCACCCGGGAATAGTGCGCTCCAAGGCGCTGGCCAGGAGTTTCTTTTGGTGGCCCCAGATAGACGCGGATATAGAACGCCTAGTGGGCATGTGTGAGAGCTGCCAGAGCTCTCGGCCCGAGGAGTCCCGGCTACCCCATAGGGAATGGGACACGGCCCGCGGGCCATGGTCCCGGATACATGTCGACTTCGCTGGCCCTTTCCGCGGGTCCATGTTTCTACTGATAGTCGACTCCTATTCCAAATGGTTGGAAGTAATCCCCATGAACAGCACTTCCTCTGCCGCAACCATTAAACAGTTGCGCAAGCTTTTTGCCTGCTTCGGCCTGCCAGACGTCCTTGTGAGCGATAACGCTAGTACCTTCACGTCGGCAGAGTTCAAGACGTTTATGGAGAGGAACGCCGTCAGGCACATAACCGCTGCCCCGTTTCACCCTGCCACAAACGGTCAGGTAGAGCGCCAAGTGCGCACTACGAAAGACGCACTGCAGCGCATGGGTCCCGGTGAGTTGAACCTTCATCTGTGTCAGTTCCTCATCTGCTACAGGACAACCCCCCTAGCGTCAGGATTTTCGCCAGCCGAACTCCTCATGTTTGACCGGATGGATCCGTCCAGGGTGGAGGATGAAGGGAGAAATATAAATATAGGGGTAGAGAGCTCCAAAAGTTTTTCGGTAGGGGACCCGGTTCACTGCAGGAACTACGCGGCCACGGGGCCAGCATGGGTACCAGGGACGATCATTGAGCAGACGGGGCCAGTATCCTATAGGGTCGAGACTAGCTCGGGTCTACTCTGGAGAAGGCACGCCGACCAACTCAGAAGGCGAGTCACCAGTGAAGGGGAATCAGCGTTAGGGTCCTCCCCCACCCGCGTTACCCAAGGGGGAGACACGGCGGCATCAGCGGGTACAAATGCATACCCTCGATTCTCAGCCACAGAGGAGGATACTTTGGAAGAGAGGGACGAGTTCGATTATGATTTGCAGTACCAGGGGGGTGTCGCGGAGTGGTCCCCCACCCGTCCTAGCGAGAAGAGGGGTTTCAGTTCAGCCCCTGGTACCCCCAGTCCCCCCAGCCCTTTTGTTTTAGAATATACCATAGCTCCAGCCCCCCCGGAGACAGACACCCCCGAGACAGGCAGCAGGGGGAAATCCACCCGTTTCATCCTCCAGAACTCCCGGACAGGCAGCATGGGGTGGCAAGACCACGAGGGCCTCCTCGTCGGTCCCGAGATTCGTACTGGGGGGGACCCCAAGCTCCTCAAGCGGTAGGCAGGGGTTCACGTCCCAACTGTTCATTCCATTCCCGTCCCCCAATGCAAGGATGTCGCAGAGCCCACACTGAGCCACTAATGAGTCCCCCCTTTCCGTTGCAGGATGGGCCTCCGTGGAACCAGGAGCCCCCGGCTCCCCTGTGTTAAGTCAAGCGGCCGCACGCCCCAGGCGCACGTGTGGCAAGCCACAATGGTTGAGGGACTTCGTCCCATCCTAGGGGGGAGGGGTGTTATGTATGTACAATGTTGCTTTAAGAAATGTATGAATGTAACCTGACCATAATTACAATGTAGCTCAGCTGTTAAGGAACGCGAGTAAGCTGCCCATAGAGGGCAGCTGCGAGCGTTCAACTCACATGGTTCACATTCCCCAAATCACCAGCAGCCGCGGGAACTCTCCCGCGCTATCACTAACTACAGAAGAGGGGCGTGACTTGGAACGACGTCACGCCAGTAGCAGCCAATGAGCTACCGTGCAACAAGATTCAAATGTATTGTACTGCTGTATATAATGTGATGTACCTCCGCCATTACCACATGTTCATCCTGATCATCACCCAATAAACCTGTGTTAGTCCTCACTGCGACTCCTTCTTTGTCTTCCGTGCAAGACACTAAAACCTCAGAAGAAAATAGCCCCTTTGGTAGGGTGGCCACAAGTACTCCATTGAAAAAGCTCCCATGGGACAATCTGTCCTTTTGATAGTATCCTTCATTTGCTGCTGAATGTAGTCAATCAATGTCTAATTCATAGCATCGTTGACTGCAACTTGTATCCAAGAATGCATTTTTCCTGAAGCAGGAAAAATGGCATTGGTGTAAATTTGTTTAAGGTGTATCCCAGCTTGCCAAGAAGTGACCTACACACTATGCTCTCAGAGCCATCCCGTGCGGCACACATGAAATGAGATGTGCAGGATTCAACACGGGGACTGCAATGGACTGTCGCAGCCTTGAGGATATTGACAAGGTGCGCTTTCATAACCAGTCCATCTGGCATGGCCTCTTCAGCCTCCATGACTGTTGGGAATCAGAGTTCCTCCTCTGCTCATTTTACTGTTGGGCCCAATATGATGGTTTCCAGTGGCATTTCCTCTACTGAGGGGGACCATCACCCCACCGAAAGGGGCTCATCCGCCTGCAACCATTGGCCCCTTTAGGGAGTCAGGTTAGTTAACCACTGCCTGACACTCGACGTTGAGTCGCTGGCTGTACGGTCTACTCCATTACCATAGCGAGATGTCCAACCAGACAGATTCATAACATAAAGAGCAAAAAGGGAGTTGTTCAGGGACCTTAAAACCTGCCCAGCTTTAAGAAGCAGGACTTGAGCTACAGACTCATTTTGCATGCCCAAAGGTCACTGCCATAGTCTCCCCCCCAAAAAACCCCCAAAAAACAGCTAAAATGTACATCAGAAAATAAAATACAAATATAGGCTACAAAATTATAAAATCTATCTAAATTGTGAAAATCCTTTTTATCTTACTTTTATATGTATGAATTAGAATATTCAGCTTTTATGCAATTCAAGGCCCTCGTTTGTCTTTCTTTGCGGTGATGCACATTCTTCTTCTTGGAGTTGAATAAGTAGCCAATATACCTGTGCAATCTTCATGCAGCTGGATGAAAACAAAAGTCCAAAGAAATGGGAAGACGTTATTTCTGAGCAAAGCAAAGGAAATAAAACAAATTAAAGCAACAAACGATGCCAAATTCTAGCTACTGCTTTTTTCAGTGGGAAAATGCGGTTGCAAGATTCTGCACGACTGCAATGATATTGCATGAATGGTGAATGACAAGGGCTTTAACTCAGAGATTGTCTGTCCCCACAGATAGCTAAAGAAGTGATGCCAAAAGGCCCCAGACATTAGAGAGGACTTTTCAGCAGTTTAGTAATCAGGGATTCTCAATCTGCAGAACCAATTTCATGTCCCACCCCCTTGTTGCCTTCTGGGTGGTTCTGTACCTGTGGGTCACGAACTTGGAACTATATTCCTGCTAACCTCTCTAAAACCACTTGTTGCCTTCTAGCCACCTGCCTGCAAGGATTTCACTTCCGGCCTCGTGCACGCAAGGACCAAATTTATTATGCTTATAAGCTTCTTAAAAACAGAAGGGGGAAGATGTGAGGAGGTTCACAGCACGATCGCTGTGGCTAATGGCAAACCATGGCCATAAATCATGGGTGATCGTTCTCCTTACCTCATCTGTTTTTACGCCATAACTTAGAGGCCCCAGTTTGGGCCTCTGACTCAAGGCTTTTTGGCCCTCCCCACTATGCCCAGGGATGGCACGCAGTCATTCAGCTAGCACACAGCTTCTGTCCAATTAGCAAGGTGAGCACGAGGCAGACATGCTGATATTTAGCCAATTAAGAAACCTTATGCTATCGCAGGTAACCAATGAGGATATATTGCATACCCTTCTCTGGAATTTTCTTTGTCCTGTTATTCCTAATAAACTCCGACCGGGCTATCTTGCCCTATTGCCTCTTCATGAATTAAGCCTCCGCTGTCTCCTTGATCCCAAAACACAACAAAGCAGTACCTATTTATCTACCCCAAGTTCCGAATGACTCGAGTTATGAAAGGTTTTTGTTTTTTTTGTTTTTTTGTAAATTGTTGTTACCCAACATTCATCTACTTTGCAATTTCTCTTTTATGTACTAATAGATTGTGTGGTGCTAGGAAAATTGGATGAATTATAAACTTGGTTTCATTTGTTCATCTAACTGATTTCCCCCCAACTCACAATTTTTTTTTTAAAAAAAACACCACAATCACACAGCATTAACAGCATAAAAAACCAAGATGTCTTAGGATCAAGGTACAGTAAAACTCCTTGTTGTTGTTCAGTCGCACAGTCGATTCCGACCCTTTGTGACCCTATGGACCATTGTCCTCCAGGTGCCTCTGTCCTCTACCATCCCCCTCAACCCTCCCAGTTCTGTGCCCATTGTGTCTACAATACCATCTAGCCATCTCATCTTTGGCTTTTATGTAAATCGGTTTTTTACTTAACTTGAAGCAAACCAATAGGAAAATGATATTTAGGTAAATCAAAGCAACCCCATAGGAAAAACATTTTTTTTACGTAACTCGAAGCAAATCCATAGGAAATTACTACTAACTTTTTTACGGAAATTGTGTTATGTAAATCGGGACGTTTACATTTATGTAAATTGGGACATGGTTTTAGTGCAAAAATCTTTATATAAGTTGAATTTTATGTAACTCGAGGCAAATGTAAGTCGGGGTTTTACTGTACTTTCCTTGAGTATTGACCATGACAATGACTCATTCAGGAGGTGAGAAGTCAAACCATATTGCCCAGTTGGAAACCTGGGAGAAGCCACCCTAGGAGGCTTCTCCAGGAGAAGCCTAGGAGAAGCCACCCTAGGAGAAGCCACCCAGTTGGAAACCTAGGAGGTCACCCTAGTTGGAAACCTAGGAGAAGTCATCCTGAACTAATAGAAGAGTGTTAGAATGCTATATACTGGAAATCCTATCTACATCTGTCATATCTCCTGAGCAAACAAAGAAGATTAGCCTTGTGATCAAATTATAAAAAATGCAAGAGGAAGTCAATACCTTTATTAGATCACTCAAAAATTAAAACGTTGCATGAGCCTTTGATATCCAAAATCTCTTCATCAGGCGGGCAAAAAATTATTAATGAAAGTACTTGGCACAATGTTCTGCCAGGTACGCCACTTAAAATTGCACGTTGAACAGCAGCAAAAGGTTTCTTGATGTTATCACACCACCCCCACAGGAAGCTGGGTGCTTGCTCCCACTTCACATTGCCTTCTCTGAAGCACTAGCTTCATTCAAGCAGTGCTCCTAGCAGGATCACTTTTAGAGAGGTGGGAAGGAATGGCATTTTATTACCTCCTCAAGATATGTTTTGGAGGGCTACTTTTTGTCTTTTAGATAGAATACTGGAGTGGCAGAATTTGGAGGGGGGGTGTCAGCTACTGTCTATCACCTTCCTCAGGCAGATTTCCCTTCTAGCTTTCACTTCTGTTGTTTATTATTTGCACGTCCATCCTCCTCATTTACTTTACCTTATCATAACCCATGAGGTAGGTCAGACGGAGAGAGCTTGATGAGGCCAAAGATACCCAATAAGGTTAGTGGCCACTTGATCCCACAACAAAAATGCAAATCAAGTGCTTAACTGCCATACATGTGGAAGTAAATATGCATGGGTATGTTACAAATCTAGGAGGAAAAAATGCCTCAAATATATATAAGGTAATGTATTCCTGAAGTAAGACCTTATGCAGGAGTGGTAACTGCATTTTATCCAACAGGAATAACAGCTTATGCTTTAGGATACATGAATATAGTGAAGTACATGTGTTATACTGACCCCAAATCAGTTATGTACTCAGTAATAGTTCTCGGACAAAATATAAATTACTGTAAATATAAACAAATACAGAGAGATTTTATATATGTATCTAATAGACACATAACTAATCTTTCCTGCCAGATATAATGAACAAACTGTAACTTACTTCCAAGTAGGCATATACAGAGTTGCATATAATGGTAATTAGAAATTACCCAAATGCCTTTTTTATGCTAAGGTTTCTTAAGCATCTCTTTTCTAAAAAGACAATGTAACCTTCGAGTTATTCCTTTATAAACGGATTTAGTGCCTCTATTCCAAACATATTACTTCAAGATTCCTGCTATATTATTTCATAACTAGCAACATGATTTAGAAGAAGTGCATTTGTTTAAAGTAAAAGATTTTAAATTGTATGTTATAATTGTATACCATATCCAGGTGAATTTTTCTATGAATAAAAAGTTTGTTTTGTGGTGAACTTTTTAATTAACATTATTTAACTAAAATATCAAAACAATATAGCTTGTGTTGTGTAATGTTGAATGTAATCCTTCTTCTAGTAATGAATGTAAACTTCTTCTAGTTTGAACCTAAAGGTTTGGACCTTACCCTCTAGGCCCGTGATGGCGAACCTTGGCACTCCAGATGTTCTTGGACTTCAATTCCCAGAAGCCCCCGTGAATCCACATGAATGGGTTTACTGTGATTCATCTGGCCCACATCACCCTGCAATCAATTTTAATTACAGTAAAACCCCAATTTACATATGCCTCTACTTACATAAAAATCAACTTATGTAGGGTTTTGTTGTGTAAATCGGCGTCCCAATTTTATATATATATATATATATATATATATATATATATATATATATATATATATATATATATATATATATATATATATATATATATATATATATATATATATATATATATATAAGATTTATGTAAAGGGTTTCACTGTCTTGTAATTCTAAAATGGCAGCAGCACCACGCACCACCCGCCCCCACCGCCGGATGTCACAAGATGTAATCCTTTTCCCTCCCATTCTGGGGCTAATCCCTGCTATCTACATTTTCCTTACCCCATTGTTCCCCAGAAACCCCTAATCATGGCCAACATTTATTGCAGGAAGAATACAAAATTTTAATTGAAAACTCATGTTGTTCTCATCAATTATCTGTCTACATCTCCAGGATTATGTCTTCCAGTTAACCAGATGTATAAATGTGTCTCTGTTCCATTTTTGGGGCCAATCTGCCATTTTAAGTTGGTCCTGAGTTTGAATCTCATTTATTGGTCTCCGGTATCAATAAATGAAATCTGGTTCAGCACAGTAGCACTTCTCTGTCTTTCTTTCCAGGGTACCTGGTTATTTGATTTATTGTGTGTATCTTCATTCCAAAGATTTTGGTATCATTACCATTCTGAGAAGGGAACAGAAGGGAAAAGAAAGGGAAAGGAAAAGACGGGAAGGAGCCTAGTTCTGCCAGACTTAGAAGATGCCTGTACAATAGTGTGATGGCCAGAAAGCAGTCATGGAGCCAAGCGTCAAGAGGGGCTATATTTTACTGAGATCACACATGAGGATTCTGCCCTGTTCTGCCCTCCATGATAAATGCCTTTCATTGGTAGCAGGAATGTAGAATCAAATAATAATTGAGTTGGAAGGGGACTATGAGGCTGTCAGGTCCAGCCCCTGGTCAGTGCAGGAATCCAAATCAAAGTAGATCTTGACAAATGGTTGTCCAGTTTTCTCTTGAATGCCTCCTGCATTCAACAAGTGGGATGGCTGTGCAGAGAAAAACCCAGGCAATTTTATTTAGCTCCCAATTCAATTGTGAAAAAGAGGATGAAACTCAACTAGAAAAAACAAGGAAATCCCCTAAGTCACTTTCTGTAGTTTAACCACTAGTAGCCACTTCTTTTTAGGCATCAGGAAGAAAGAGGTGTGATGGAGTGGAAACATTTGACTCCCTGGTGGTCCCAGCAGATGGATGTGGTTCCTTGAGTTATTTTTGACTGGATTCTGCTTTTGCAGGCTGGCAGGTGAGAGTGACTTGCAATGCTTGTGGGTGGGGGTAGTACCCAGCTAAGCTGAGCATGTATCTCATGTCTTTCTCTTTGTCTTATGAGCAGAGTAGGCAGTGGATGTCACCTTCATGTGCTGTGATAGTGAAAGCTCAGGGCAAGGCTGTCATAGAAAGGTGATGTCTATAAAACTTTTCTTCAGAAAAAAAATGTGTGGGCAACCAGGGAGGCTGCAAAGTGATGATGGTGTGAGTTGTGTAACAGAAAGAAAAGTGTAGTACTCACACCCACACTGCAAACTCAAAAATGTAATCAAAAGAAACCCAAAAGTACTCTGAGAAAAAGCAGAAAGATGGAAACCTCTTTCATAGAGAAAGAAGTCAGGGACTTCAGTGGCTCAGTGGTTAAGAAGCTCACTTTGTTAGCTGGAATGTTGGCAAGTCAGCAGTTCAAGACCCGAGTACTGCATGATGGAATGAGTGCCTGCCTCTATCCCAGCTCCTGCCAACTTAGCAGTTCGAAAGCAAGAAATTGCAAGTAGATAAACAGGGACCACTTATGTGGGAAAAGTTCTTGGGGACATGAAAGGTGTCCCCTGAGCAGAGTTCCTCCAGCAAAAATCCTTTCAACCCCGAAAGCACCTTTGTGTGCTTCTGACACGATAAAAAAATGGGGAAAGAAAACTGGGGAACAAATTATGATACACTATCCATTTCAGCTTTTCCCTGAAGCTGGACATGGCACTGCTCTCCCTTACATGTGTAACAAGACTTATAGTGAAGTAGGTGTAGTGCAAATACAGTGGAACCCCGGATAATGACAAAACTTGGTCCCACAAGTCGTGTCATTGTCCAGTTTTTGTCGTTGTCTGGTGCATGCATTGGCTAACAGACACACACACTCACAAATGCCTGGCTGCCTCGGTGAGGGTCGGGGAAGCTGATATGCACTGTTTCCAATGCCCCCTGACCTGTCCTGGTGCTGCTGCAAGGCAAAACACCGGGGAAAACGCCTTCATCAATTTTGGGTTCTCTGGCAGCCCGGGTGCCTCCGTGAGGGTCAGGGGAGCCGATCTGCACCTCTACCCACCCCTACAAAAAGGATGACCTGATCTCCTACCTGTTCATGCTGATGAAAAAAGTTGCCATTTTTGGGTCCCTGTTTCTGGCTCCCGGCTCCCCAGTAGTGTCTGGGAGGCTGGGAGGACCTATTCCATGCTATTCCCGCCTTCCTAGGACCTCCCTGTGCCACACAACTTCTGAAAATATTTGTGGCCGCCATTTAGTTTTTTTGGACTTCAATTCCCAGAAGCCCAAGCACCCTTTAAACAAAATGGCCACCACATGCATTTTTACAGGGTGCTTGGGCTTCTGGGAATAGAAGTAAAAAAAAAATGGCAGCCACAACTATTTTCAGCTGTTGCGCAGCACAGGGAGGTCCTAGGAAGATGAGAATAGCGCGGAATAGGTCCTCCCAACCTCCCAGATGCAGCTGGGAAGCCGGAGAGCTGGAAACAGGGACTCAAGAATGGCACTTTTTTTCATCCCAACCAGCGTGAACAGGTAGGAGATCAAACATGATGCACTGGATAATGACAAATGACGGTATCAGGTGCATATATCTTCTTGCTGTTGCTATACGGTTTTGTTGTTATCCTGTGCTGACATTATCCAGGGTTCCACTGTATCTGCATTTGCAATAAAATGTAGGTGCAGAGACTCCTCCACAATGTAATATTTGGAAACTCCAGGGAAGGCACCAAAGTCTGATGAATGACATATGTTGAGCCAAGATGACACGAAGTCATTTTTTCTGAAAAACATTCTCATATTTTATTTTCTCTTAACTCCCAAGAAGTAGAAGATCAGCTAAACCACTGCTTGTGGCAAGACCAAGCTTTGAGAAGGTGTCAGAGGATTTCTCCTACCTTCCAAAGTATCTGGTTAAAAAAGGTTCACCTCTTCCCAATTTCTCTTCACACAAACAGGGTGGAGAATTTCAGAAGGCCGTTTGTACACAGCTATGCCATGCTCTCCATAGAAACAAACTAGATTTTTTTTAAAAAAAAAGAAAGGTTTTAAGAAAATGAAATAGACTTTCAGATAAAGAATGATGGAAATACGCTGTGCCTTTGTGCATTTACTTGTAGCCACAAACAATAGTAATGGTAAGATAATTCAGCCTTTACAACCTGTAGAGAAAGCTGAATCTGTCTCATTTTCAGCATTAAGCAGTACATGAAACCCACTTGGGGATCCTGGGAAAAGCTCGTTCAACACTCACTTTATGCTTTGTTTTGTTTTACTCTTCCCATTGCCAGGCCTACGTGAACTCTGACAGACACCCAATCCTCCTGGTTTCCCCACTTGTAATGAAATATACAGGAGCAAAGGCCCCATTAGAGGAACTCAGTTACAAGTGCTTGCTTGATTCAGTATTGCTGTGGAATCATAGGAGTCAGTAAAAAAAAGTTCTCAGTTCTCCACTGTATGTTGTAAAGGAAACCGTAGAATTAGTCAGCTCTATGTTGAAAGTTTTGCATCAGTGCTGCATGTGCAGCCATCGGACTGTTATTCCCCAAACAATTTACTACTTTGGGAACACATAATTTGGAACCACTTTTCCCCATTTATATATTTCAATGTTTTCCTGTTTGAAATGAACTAAAGACTGTGGAAGAACATTCCAGTTGAATTTTCTTACATGAGAACTTACCTGTGGGTTGTCCCCCTTCATATTCTTATCATATCCATACCTACTTATAAATATGCCAAAACATGCTTATCAGTATTGGAAGATGTTTACTAGGACTTCCTCCCTCTCTGAAAGGTCTTTTAAGAAATAAAATAAAATAAAATAAACGAAATGGGCTTACAGTATATGTATTCTGTGTGCAAATACACTTTACTAGAAATACAAAGTTTCATGAGCAGGTCTATGCGAATCATTAACTTTTCAAAAGGCACCAGTTCCCTTCTGTCACTAATGACATGCGTTACAGTTTAATGTAACACTACTTTTAATTATCAGAGCCCTTTCTTTTAAATATCAAATATCCCCTTTCTAAATTATCCTGAGTTCTCTTTACAGTCTCATCTGTCACTGTAAATGTCATCATTTTATTCCTCCTTTGGATGCCTTGACAGGCCCTCTCTTATCCTTAACTTTATCTCTTTTCCCATCCTTTATTGTGCTACAAAGATCCCCTTTTTTGTAGTTTACAGCTGTATCCACTTTCTACACGTGGCAAATGATTGCCTCCGTAAAGGTATTTTCTGTTTCAATCTTGCATTTTCCCAAGGGAGAACAAAAAAGGGACCAGCTCTCTGGAGTTGGTTTCAATGAGAAAATTGTTTAGAATTGCCTCATTCCTCAACAGATTAACAGATGCATACAATCCCAGTTTAAGTGCTATTGTACAGCACAATTTATCCATTATACTTTGTCCTTTCCATTTAGGAACACACACACCCAGTCACCAATTAAAGTAATACAGCCTTCCTATACCTGCTCCCAATTAAATCCAAGCTGCATTACCTGCCTTGATACAGCTGGTCACACATTCCTACCACTTACCAGCATTCATTAAAGCCTTTTCATTATAAAAGAGATGGTGGCAGAAATTCAAGCTACTGGCTTTATTTAGAGCCCACCTAAATGATCGGCTTCAACACCAGGTCTCCATAAGAAGAGGATTAAGCGAATGGAAGGAGAATTCATACAGTAGCAAAATATGACTGTTCCAGCTTTGATTGTGTCTTCTTAACCTTGGCATATCCTAAAGACAAAGAAAGAAAAAGCACCATCCATGTACAAAAGACAGCTGGCCATGATTGAATGATAAGAGCTAATAAGAACAATGTTATGTGCTCCCAATTTTATTTCTTTTTATCCCTAGGCTCTTGAGCCCCTTACACTGGGGGGAAACAATAGCTGCTATACAAAATGATTCCCCTTTACAGATGTGCTTTGTCATTAACCACTAAGGCTTCACTGCCATCAGCTGGCTCGGTGCTGCTTGAAAACTGTTTCCATATCAAACTGCAATAAACTGTAACTGAGAAAGATAGAGAGAGATCCTAAATGCAAAAAATTAAATAATACTTATTTAGTGTTCCTGAAATAATGGGCCAAACACATAACATTTATTCAGGAATCAGAACTCATTTACAATTGCGCCGCAGCAACTTATATACAGTCAGGGAAAGATACATTTAGGAGGGAATAAACTGGATTGGTGGATTGAGCTCAGGAGAGAATGGGGTGATCCATTACCGGCTAGAACTCACGCTTCTCACAGTAAAATGGCGCAAACCCCAATCTTACATTACTTGTAAACTGAGGAGAACCCAAAGTGGTGAATTCATTTTTCTAAATACATTAACACAATCATTACATACACAACACCTTACATCTACTATAACGATGTGATTCACTAAGCACACAGTGTTTTACACGTTAGGATTATACATGATCTAAAACTAATGCAACACTAGGTGTACAGGCGTTCAAAACAGAGAAGCATAATAAATGGCAACTGCCAGGGATGCACTGCAGCAGGTTCTGCAGAAGCAGTAGTGGAAATTCCCCCAGGCCATGCCCACTTGGTTGGCCACGCCCACCTCCATAGCCCATAATGCAGGATGTTTGGCCCCACCGACAGATTTGGCCCCGGACACAGATTTGGACAGCCCACAGAATAGGTAGTAAAAAAAATTACAGTGCATCACTGGCTACTGATAACAGTCTTGGTCCAGGTATATTTCTGAAAATAATTCTAATATATGCATTGGGCTTTAAACATAATCTATTTATACTTTATGTTTAGAGTGGTGATCCCCAGCCTTCTTCGACATGGGGGCTGCATTAGAGTGCCCAATGCCTAAAGAGGGCCACCTCTTAAATCAAAATGGAACTAAATTGTTAACCTACCAATTTAGATCAAACGTAGACATTCAGAGATCAATGAAGAAATGCTTATGTTACAGGTGTCTGAGCTCTGCTGGCTGTCAAAGCACCCAAAATGGCCAAAATGCTAGTATGTAGGATAAAGCCAAGGTGGAGCTGTGAGGAGGAACCAGGGAGACCAGAAGAAATGATCTTGTTATTGTGTTTTTGTAAGAACAGCAGTAGGTGGTGCCGCTTGCAACAGAAAGAACTGTGTGGGTCACAGACAAAGTGCCTTGAGGGTAATAACATTCAACAAGCACAGAAAGAGCTTGGGGGTCATAGGCAGTCCACAGACCACAGGGGCCACTCAACAATTACATGATCCATTTTTTTGGGGGGGGGATTGACCCCTCCCCCCATGCAATCCGACCATAATTTTCGCTTTTAAACCCCCCCTTTAAAATTACATAATCCAGAGCTTTTGTATTAAAACTCTAATTTTTAGAGCTTTTCACTATTGGTGAACTAGGAATAGACTGCACAAGCAATCCAATAATCTCAAATCAGATCAAAATTCCCAGAGATCATTTTTAAACCTATGTTTAAAACCACAACAGCTCCAAATGGATTACGTAATCTTTGACCTGACCCCCACCACACCCCCACGTAATTTTCCGTAATTCAGATGGCAGACCCCCTCCTCCCCTCGAGGATCATGTAATTGTTGAATGGCCACACAGGATAGGGACCAACTGGTTTAGCAAATATTCAAAATCATACTCTCCCAGTCTTTTTACATCTTCTCATAGAGCTCAAGTATGATTGGTTTTCTTTCTCTTTGCATTTGCATTAGATCTTAGAAATAACAAGTTACAATTAATTGTTCACTCATAGTGAATTCCTTTCCCCCACTATCTTATTACATAACAATTTCAACCTCATGAAAGACAACTTCACTTTGAGTTGCAACTGTAAATTTTTAGTACAATTATGGGAATTTGGCCTCACTGAACGGTGGAGCAAGAATGTAACCCAGTTCGTCTTCTGTCATGGGTTTTCTGATGACAGTCGAGTGGATAGTACGACAGTGTGGTTTACACTGCAGACCTTTTAAACCAGTGTTTCCCAACCATTAGATTTTAGGCTTCAATTCCCAGAAGCCTAAGTCAATTCCCCCAAAGCACTGATCAGACAATCTACTGACTTAGGCTTCTGGGAATTGAAGTCCCCCTGTGGGGCATGGGCCCCATGTTGGGAACTACTGTTTAAAACTAAAGGTAAATAATTGGATAGAGCAGTAGATGAAGACTCAGGAAAAGTGGGGTCAAATCCCTACTCAAACATGGAAACTCACAAGGGTGGTGATTGCGGTAAAACAATACAGTATGTTATAAATATCACTCATACCTTAAAACCCAGTTGCGGCCACCATAGTTCAGATGTGACTTGGCAGCAGGTAACAGTCAAAAAGAATATTTTAGCTGTCTGAGAAACAACATAACAAACACTAACTATTTGAATAATACCTTCTCTTTGCCTTCTGTTTCCATCTCTGGCTGAACAGCTTTACCATCGGCTCATCCCATCATTTTTGGGGTCTGCCTTGTTAATACTCATTAGCTACTTTGTAGCAAGTGATAATAAATTTGCAATTAATTTTTAAAGCAATATCCAGATCTTGATAGCTATACTTCAGTATCAATTTCAAAGATGTATTAACGTAACCAACTAGGAGGTGATTGGTTTGTTTACATGATATTTTCCCTAGACTCTCCCACTATGTCAGTGGCTGTGATGGTGGGGGTTGACCTCTGAGGAGCAGCATCCAATTTGTTTGGTTGTTTAAGGATTAATTGGACTCCTCTCAACCTCAGCTCTCCTATCTGAGTATCTTAGATCAAAGTTTCAGGGGTGTGTCAAGATGGAGAGCTGAGAGGAGTAAACTTTCTTCTGCTCAGAAAGGAGGGAAATGAAAGTGACTGTTAAAAGTGAGAATAGTTCCTGAGACTTGTAAAAAAAATGGATTAGAATATTTATAAGAAAAAATAGTTGTGGAAATTACCTTGGTTGGTTCGAAGTTGTGCCGAGAAAGGGAGAAAACTGTGAGTTTCGATCTTGGAGAGAGCAGGGGATGGGCGGTCCTTAATGGTGCCGACTCAACAAAGCTTTTAGCTGAAGAAAGGATGGTTTGGAGAACTGTGTGGAGATCAGTGCGCTGGCAAAGTTCGATAGAAATGCAGGCAAACAGATAAGCGGATGAGCAGATCGAAAAGGGTAAGCCCGGTGGGGATCTGAAAGGGGGAAGCTGAAGCAAGCCTCGCTCGGCCTCGCCTGCCCTTTCGACCAGAGCTGCGCAGAGCCTAGCAGAGCCGGAAAATCGCTTAAGCAGAGAAGTGGAGATGCCCTGACGGTGAGCAAATTTGTAAAAATAGGTGGGGAAGGAGAAAAGGAGAACAAAAGTGAAGTAATTGGGACTGGACCTTTTACTTTTTCACGTCAGTGGAGCTCAGATAAGCCAGGGCCAAGCAACGGTGATAATACCGGGATTTCTTGTTTTCTTTTTTTTCCCTTTCCCTTCTTCATTACTATTTGAGTTTTGGTCTTTTAAATTTGGGTACTAAGGAGGAAAGAGGAGGAGGAAGAAGAAGAAGTTGGACTTCTGGAGAATTGGAACTGGCTTTGTCCTGTATACTTTTTCCGAGGCTTAAAAAAGAATAAGATGGCGCTGGGGCCCTGAAATGTGTTGTGAGAGACAAAGTGCTGTTTTCTTTGAGTCTTGGAGAGCAGACGCCTGATCTTGTTTTTGCTTTTTTGTTTTCCCTTCCTGGCCTGGAATAATATAAGAGTTACTTTTCTTTTTTCGTTCTTTAAGTTGGACAGTGTTTGTAAGCTGCAACAGTAAAACAAAGCAAGTTGCTGGAAGAGAAATAAAATATCAGTTTTTTTCTGTGGGACAAATATTGAAGACTTTTTTTCTTTTTATCTTGCTGCTGTTTGTTTTTGGACTCCTTTTTCTCTTTTTCCTTATCTCCTTTTCCATTGGGAGATGAAGAGTGAGGACTAAATAGGGAATAGAGTAGAAGAACAGTGATCAAAAAAAAATTTCTCTCTCCGAGAAGGATTCTTTTTTTTCTTTTTTCTCCCCCCCTTCTTTCATTCTCCCTCACTTTTTTGTTCACCTGGGGGTAAAATATTAAAATTTAAGAGGGAAATTAATTTGGACTGAAATGGGATTTTTTCCTCTTTTTTCCTTTCCCATTTCTATATTTGTTTGAATTTTAGTGGATGTATATACATATATTCATATATGTGTGTGTACACGCGTACGTAGGTACATATACATATATTTGATTGAGGGGGAGGGGGGAGCAGAGGATAAAGGTCTAATACTATATTTGGATATAAGTACATTAAAATTTGTTAGAGTTAATACATAAGGTAGAGGCAAACAGCAAATTGTTTATGAAAATTTTTAACGTCACGTAACTGGAAATACATTTGGATGAAATGGCAGGGGAGAGGGAGAGAGAAGGAGAAGAAATTGGCCTGGACAAGAGTGGAAAGACCGACATCTTCGGACAGGAGTTTTAGAAGGCTTACAAGGTTGGAGGAGGAAGAGGACGAGATGAAGAAAACAACGCAACAAGAGATGAAGGACTTGGAGGAGCAAGAGACAGCGAAGAAGATAGCACAACAACTACAACAGCAACAGCAGCAGAAGACAATAACATCCCCAACTATGATTGCACCAACTGCGGTAAAAACAATTGTTATAACAACGGCAAAGGTAACAACAGCAACAACTGCTACTACAACGGTAACAACTACAGCGGCGACAGCAGGGACAACACTGACAATGATTGCAACCACAGCTACAGTAACAACATCAACAACATTGGCAATGAAGGGGGGCAAGGACTTAAATCTGACTTTGAAAGATTTAATGAGAAGGTGGACAATCTGGAATATAAAATTGGGAATATGTTGGCTCAAGATAAACAAGAACGAAAACAAGATATGCAAGATATGCTGGTGGACATCTTGAAGGGAATTGATGGTTTTAAAAAAGGACAAGATAAGCTTAAAAAGAACAAGAAGTTATTAAAAAAGAACAGGCAACGATTAAGGTGGAGGTCATAGAATTGAGAGAGAGAGAGAAAGAAAGAGAAAATAAGGTTGGAGACCATGAAAAGAGATTGGAAACCGTAGAAGAACATTTAAGACGAGCAAATGTCATAATCAGAAAATTGCCAGAGAACTCCCTAGATAAATTAAAAGAAAGAATAGTGAAATGGTTGGATGAAATCATGGAAGATGGTTTTACACCGCAGGATGTTGTAAGTGTATTTAGGCTGGGTTCAAGAAGGGGTAAAACTCGGTCAAGGAATGTGTTGTTAAAATTTGCTAATGTGTCAGACAAGCTGCGTTTAATGGCTCTTATTTGGGGAAAAGGTGCAGAAGTGTTAAAAATGGAAGGTTTTGATATTGAAGTTTACAACGATATTCCAATTGAGGTCCGCTTATGGAGACAATCGATGAAACCAATCACAAAGTGATTCCAGGATAAAGGAATAAGGTATAATTGGAAATTTCCATGTCAATTAAGTTTCTTCTACCTGGGAAGACGTTATTTAATAAGTGAAGGTCCTAATGTTTTGGATGTAATGGTAGATGCAAAGTTATTGGAAGCTGGAGCTAAAGAGTGGTTTGATCTGAAGGAAGAATTGATTATATCTGGTGGATATATAAGGCGGGAGAATAACGTAAACGAGAACATGCCTAAAGGTGCGGAAGGAGGAACTGTTCTGGGCGGAGATTAGGTTCAGACTTCCTTGGGGCTCGCACAGTCTGTCACACCTCCCCCCTCCCCCCTTTGTATTTCAGAGGCTACTTGTAAAAAAGTGGGGAGGGTTAGCAGTAGAATGTATAGTGTGTATTTTTTAGTTATTCCTTTTTTTCTTTTTTTTCTTTTTTTGTTTAAGGTGGAGGAAGTGTTATATATTAATCACACGCCCGTAGGAGGAAGTGGGAAATGTAAAAAATTATGGGAGGAAAATAATATATGAGGAATATAAAAGTAATAACATGGAATGTGAAAGGTACTGGATGTCAGGTGAAGAGAAGGAGATTAGAAGCAGCACTCAGAAAAGATAGACCGGATATAATCTTTCTGCAGGAAACCCATCAGAAATCGGAAGAAACCAACAAGCTATTTTTAGGATGGACTCAGTTTTAAGAAAAAGCATATGGTACCTCAAAGGCCAGAGGGGTTGCAACTTTGGTATCAAATAGGTTGGGATTTGAGATGGTAAAAAGTATTTCAGACCCAGAAGGTAGATATCTGATAGTAAAGGGGAAAATAGATGAGGAGGAAATAACGCTGGTGATTTGTATGTACCAAATGAACATCAAAATAGTTTTTTTAGATAAGGTATACCGAATATTGGAGAAAGAAAAAACAACAAAAATGATTGTAGCTGGAGATTTTAATTTAATAAGATCAAATATAGATAGTACAAACATAGCAAGATGTGTGGGAGGAAATAAAATGCATGTGTTAAACAATTGGTTGAAATCTCTAGGGTTGAAAGATACATGGAGGGAACTTAAAGGATTGGAAAGGGTTTATACATTTTTCTCACAAGTCTATAATACGTATTCCAGAATAGATTTTATATTTGTTACTGATAATTTGACAAGAAATTTAGAAGACATAGAAATAGGAATTTTTAAAGAGTCTGATCATGCAAAAGTATTGTTGGAAATAAAAATAGATGCTATGAAGATTAGGAAAAATTGGAGATGTAATGTTAAATTGTTCAAAAATATAAAGTGTAAAGAGCAAATGGTAGAAAAATGGGAAGAAAATTGGAAATGGAATGATACAGGGGATGTTAGATTCGGTATTGTATGGGATACAATGAAAGCAATATTTAGAGGTGAAAGTATCAGGTTGGCAAACATTAAAAATAAACAGTTAAAAAGTAAGCAAGAAGAAATTGAAAAAGAGATTAAATGGCTACAGGAGAAACATGCAATAACTAAGGATAGAAAAGTTTATGAAAGAATGCAGGGCTTAAAGAAGGAATTAATAGGAAAAGATATTGAAAAGGTGAAAAGAGATTTGGTGTATTTAAAAAGGGAATATTTCGAGTATAGTAATAAAAATTCAAAACTTTTAGCAAGAGCGGCTAAGGAAAAAAGAAGCAGAAGAGAAATAGGGACTTTAGTAGATAAGGAAGGTATAAGATATAACAAGATTAAAGATAAATGTAAGGTGGTTAGAGAATTTTATCAAGATTTATATTCTAAAAAGAAGGTAAATATAGATAAATTAAAAGATAAATTGGGAATGCAAATTAAAAATAAAATAAGTCAGGAACATAAACAAAAAATGGAAGAGTTAATAACTGAAAAGAGATAAAAGAAATAATAACTAAATTGAAAGTAGATAAATCACCGGGAGAAGATGGATTACCTGCAGAATTTTATAAAGAGTTCAAGGATATAGTAACCCCAAAATTGCTAAAATTGTACAACGGTATACTTAATGGGGAACAGATACCACCATCATGGTATAGAACAATAATTGTTTTGTTACCAAAACCAGGAAAAGACCCAGAAAAGGTAGAGTCATATAGGCCCATTTCTTTGATAAACCAAGATGCCAAGATTTTTACGACGATACTGGCAAGTAGATTAAACAGTTTTATGGATAAATATATAAATAAAGATCAGGCCGGATTTGTGAAAGGTAGGCACATGGCAGATTTAGTAAGGAGAGTTGTAGACCTGATTGATGCTGCAGGGCAAAATAAGGAGAAAGTTGGATTACTATCATTAGACATCTTCAAGGCATTCGACTCCTTGCAATGGATAACAATTAATGAGATAATTAGAAGTTATGGATTTGGTGATAGGTTTATAAAAACAATAGAACAATTATACCAACAAGGATACGCCAATATTAAGGTTAATGATGGTCTCACAGAGGAAGTGAGATTAGAAGCTGGGACAAGACAAGGGTGCCCTTTATCACCAATATTATTTATTATGGCGATGGAAATATTAGCAAATACAATAAGAGAAGATCTTATTAATAAGAATGGACAATGAGATGAGAGAAATTTTGCTGACGAATGGGATTTTCCTGCTGAAAGATTGGATACGAGTCTGTAAAGATAAAGTGATGAAACAAGAGCTATACACTCAGATGAAGTTGAATTGGTTTCAGATAGCGATGGTGAACAAGTGGAATAATAAATATTTGAGGGAACAGAGTCTGGAAAGATATAGGACAGAATTTGAGGAATTAGTATGGAAGATAAGGAAGAAGGAAATTGGAATTAAAGGAATGGTTAGTAAAATTTATAAAATAATAAATACAGAAGGTAACTCACAAGAAATATTAAGAAACACATGGGAACAAGATTTGAATATGAAGATAACAGAAAAGGAGTGGCAAAATAAATGGAGAAAAATAATTATGAGATCTTTGTCGGTCAGGGTTAAAGGAACATAATTTAAAAATGTTATGGAAGTGGT
Source organism: Bradypodion ventrale (assembly GCA_035047345.1). Taxonomy (NCBI): domain Eukaryota; kingdom Metazoa; phylum Chordata; class Lepidosauria; order Squamata; family Chamaeleonidae; genus Bradypodion; species Bradypodion ventrale. The sequence continues at coordinate 228,817,997 of JAWDJE010000003.1, read as the reverse complement.
ATTTGACCCCTATGAGATTACATCAGATGGATAAAAAGAATAATAAAATGTGTTGGAGATGCAAAAATATGTTGGGCACATATGTTCATATGTGGTATGAATGTAAGGTAGTAGAAAATTTTTGGGCAAAAGTTGAGAACGAGATTGATAAGATTATGGGATTGCGTCTCAAATTGGGGCCAAATAACATTTTGCTGACGGACGTAGACAATATGAGCTTAGATAATGATAAGAAAGAACTGTTGTCCATAATGCTTGTAACAGCTAGAATGTGTATTGCAAAAAAATTGGAAAAATGACCTAGTGTTAAAGGTGGAGGAGTGGTATAAGCAGATGTGGGATCTCGCATTGAATGAAAAACTAACATAAGAGTTAAATTTTAAAAAAGGTATAATAAAAAAAATTGATTTTGGAATATATGGCGACAATTTGTTGATTATTCATTGACGAGAGACGAAACGAATAAACTGCCACCAGACCAAATGAAATTTTGGGCACAATAGAAATTAATGGGAAATCCCACATCCTCCAGGGCAATGTATATAGCACAGGGTGATGATGTATGTAATGTGATGAGGTTGATATTGTATTTTGGAAAATACTTCGTAAATGTTAAAATGGAAGTATAATGGTTTTTAGTAAGGTTGAAGAGTTGAATAAAAGTAAAGTATGGATATAAAAGTAGAGTTGAAATATGTGGATTAGACTTGGAAGATAATGGTTAATAATAAGATAAAAGTATAGAGTGTAAGCAAGAAATTTTTATACTGTGATAGAATCCAAGGTCATGACAGATTTTTTGTTCTTTTTTTACTTCTGATGTATATGTATTTTCATGTTTTTTAAATATATATAGTTATTTTTTTCTATGTTAGAATATTTGTTTTTTGTTTTTTATTATGTCTTGAATGTTGTTATATATTTTGAAAAATCAATAAAAATGTATAAAAAAAGAAGTTTCAGGACTTCTAGCTCTCAAAGCTGCAATAGGCCTGCAAGACCCACCATTCTCTCTTCCCAGGCTTTGCTTCATCAACTCAGAAACCTTCCATTTTCTGGCTGCACAGCATTTTACATTGGGCTGTACATGGAGGAATGGGAAGACAGTCATGGAAGGGCAGTAGAGTAGTTTTCAGCCTTCCCTTCTGAGAATTTCACTCTTCCCCATGTTATGTTAGAGGGACTTTGGTGGCTTAGTGGTTAACATGCTGAACTTGACAACTGGATGGTTGGCAGGTCAGCAATTTAAGACCTGAGTACTGCATGACGGAATGAGCTCCCGACTCTGTCCCAGCTCCTGCCACCCTAACAGTTTGAAAGCAAGAAATTGCAATAGGTACCGCTTTGGTGGGAAGGTAAACAGTATTCCATGTCTAGTAATGCCTGCCACATGTCCATGGAAACACCTGCAAACACAAACAGTGCTGGCTCTGGCTATAAACAGAGAGGAGCACTGAACCCTAGAGTCAGATACGACTGGCTTTTGAGCAAGGGCGAACTTTACTTTTACTTAGTCAGGGGGGAGGGCGTGGGGGTGCTTAAAGTGCAGGAAGCAAATATGAGGCTGGCCCCTGGTGTTGTTTTCTTTCTTTTTTTTTACCTCCTTTAGACTCATTCTGACGTGACTGCAGTGGCTCAAGTGGTTAAGATGCTGAACGTGATGACTGGAAGGTCAGAGAGCGATTCCCAAGTACTGCAAGACAGAGTGAGCTCCTGTCTCTGTCCAAACTACTGCCAACCTAGCAGTTTGGAAGCAAGAAATTGCAAGTAGATAAATAGGTACCACTTTGGTGGGAAAGTAAACATGTTCCATGCATTCTGGGTGTCTAGTCATGCATGCCACATGTCCATGAAAATATCTGCAAATGCAGACAGTGCTGGCTCTTTGGCTATAAACAGAGATGCGTACTGAACATTAGAGTTGGATACTACTGGCTTTCAGGCGATGGCGACCTCTACCTTTTTATGCTATGGTAATTGGCTGGAGAAAATGGGAATTGTTGTCTAGCAGCTGGAAGAAATCTGTTTGGGATGAACCTGTCTGGAGTTCTTAGGAAAAATATGAAACTACGCAGAGAAAGGATGCTATCTGCATCAACCAGCTCACCTCCATATTCTAAGTTGTGACCTCACATCCCTTTGAATCTAGTTCAGTAAGCTTTAACAAAGGGGTTCAAGAAGAGACAAGAAGATCTTGCTGAATGGAGAGAAGTCTGTGGCACAGCTGCTCTGTAAAATGATAGATAGTTGGCTTAGGCTAAACCTCCACATGATTTTTCATTTCTACCACTATAAAAACGGAGCGATGCTTCTCAGTATGACTGTCTGTGGAAGTTAGTTTCTCTCCAGATGAAAGTCCCTGCTTAGGCACTTTCATCCTAGATGAAAGACCAAGATTCCCATCCGCCCACAACCTTTGCAATGAAGACCACACTCACAGACTATCCCTTCTGGGACTGGCAGAGCTATTTGCCAGGAGGGATGTAAATCTTCACTTATTTTACTCTTGCAGACAAAGCTTTGAACAGAAATTTTCTTCCCAATTGCCCACGATGATGACAGCTTTTGTGCATTTTTTGTATCTTGGCACTTTTTTTGCTGAAATATTGACTGGAGTGTGTGTTCCTTCTTTCACAGAAACCCTTATACAGTATTCGGTACAGAAACATGTTTTTAAAATAGTGTTAAAATTATGTTTTAAACACAAAGTTTTAAACAGAAAAGACAACACTATCATCAAAGCACTAAAACATTTTGTCTTCTTGCTTTTGTGTATGAGTGGAAAAAAATCTTGCTGTAAATGCTTATTCCCCCCTCAAGTCTTTTGAGGTACTCCTTCCTTTTCTTTTTGATCAAAGACAGGAAAACTTGGAAATAAGTATTATGTCGTTATTTTCAGACTCACAAAGTTTTGGCAGCCTGTCCTGTGAAATCCAGCCCCCTCTCCTCTAAATGAGCAATATTTAAATTTGTATTGACTCAGAAGGTTGACAATAAACAGATTGTCCATTATCTTCATGCTATTGGTATTTGCAATCTGGAGAGCGAAGACCTGACTGGTGTCTTCAAACTATGGACCAGGGGCTGGATCTGGCCTCCAATGCCATTTCATCCAGCCTACGAAGCCCTCTTCACTCCTGGAAGCGGAAGTAAAACGCGCCTGTATGGGCACATTTTACTTTCACTTCCAGGAGCGATGAGGGCCCTGTGGGCTGAATGAATTGGCATTGGGGGCTGGATCCGACCCCCGGGCCATAGTGATCAGCACCCTGAACCACTTGAACGGACCACAGCCTGAAAAGTTTGGGCACCCCTGTTCTAAAGGAATTGGGCACGAGATATTGTGTACTAGAGGCAGAAGAGTGAACAGTACAAATGAGGCTAAGGAATGGTCTGAGGTAGGATAAGAGAACATTTGACAAAAAGATTTTTAAAAATGTATTGGAAATAAAAACATGTTTTGTGTACAGTCCCTAAATAAATAGTTGACATCTGAAGAGGTCTTCTTCTCCTTCTCTTCCTATTCCCCATTCCTCACCATAACCACCACTCAGGTATTGAAGAGATACAAATTCTTGCTCTGGCATTTCTTGTGGCCTCCAGTGACATTATTTGGTGTTGTAATATTTCTTTGATGTTATCTCTACATCTTCCTCTGAGTCTGCCTTGTGGTCTTTGTCCTTCTCTTTTCACATGCCATGTATCTGAAAGGGGTGGTGTTGCATAAAAGGGGCTTGCAGCTGCTGACCATCACTAGTCAGGGAATCCTGGGCCAATGGAAGGATGCACTTCATTCTTTTCAGGAAGACCACAATGGGAATGGAGAGGTGTGCACACCCCAATTAGTAAATATGCAGTGTCTCCACTGTTAGTTTTCTCTTTATTTCTTTTTGCACCATGTCTGGTAGACTGTGAGCATGTAGACAAGCCCCCTGTTTCCTTTTTATGAACACACACACACACACACACACACACACACACACACACACACACACACACACACACACACACACACACACACACACACACACACACACACACACAGATCTCAGGGTTACTTGCAAAAAAAATCATTAATTGCAGACCCTCCCCTCAGGCTCACAATGTAAATGATATCAGACAAACAGAAAAGTAATGTGAGCGAGGAGAGGTGTGCGGGGGAGGGAGAAGTATGATAGTAATATTTTACTGAGCAGCCAGAAAGCTGGGAGTGTATCTGTTCTGGATATGATTGTTCTCAGAATTTTCACTGTGCATAGTCTTCTAGGCCAGGGGTTCTCAACCATTTCAAGGTGGGGCCCAGGTCACGCTCTCTTAGTCAGCTTTGAGGGCCTGACAGTCAATTTGCCATGCCTGCATGATGGGGGTGGTCATTTTGTCCCAATAGCTTCAAAAGGTCAGCCATTTTGTTTCTTGAATGCCCTTGTAGGGTGGGGAGGCCACATGAAATGGTGCCACGGGTGAGATCCAGCCCGTGGACTTTAGGTTGGGAACTCCTGTTCTAGGCTATAGTGTGCTTTGCTGACCTCTTTTCTTTCTTCTATTTCTCATCTTCTTTTGTTCTGGTTCATACATTTCCTCTCTCATCCCCTCAGATCAACAAAGCCTGACAGAAGCTGTTCTGGTGACATTTGGGAAGAGAGGGGACATGTTTGTGTTTCTTCTGCCATCTAAGAGAAATGATTTGTAGCTCTCTATCCACTAAAATCAGCCACAATGACTTAGTGGTTAAGAGGCTTGATGAGCAGAAGATGAGCAGCAGTTCATCAGTTTGAGACCCAAGTGCTGTGCAAAGAAGTGAGTGACCGCCGCCGGTGCCAGATCCTGCCAACCTAGTAGTTTGAAAGCAAAAAATTGCAAGTACTATAGTTCAATAGGTACTGCTTTGGTGAGAAAGGTAACAGCATTTTGTGTGCGCCAGCTTCTACCCATGCCTGCCAAATGACCAGAGAAATGTTGGCGGACACTTGGCTATAAACGAAGATGAGAACTATGTGATGTTTTCATTCCTTGTGATTCTATTGTAATTATTGATTCATTATTTTGATGTGGGGTTGATATTTGTATTATTGTGGATTGTTTTGCCTTATACTGTATTTACGTATAACATTGTATTTATTATTGTAATCTGAATATTGTATCTTATTTGTAAATCCTGTGGGGTGTCCCGGGGTCATTTATATGTCGTTAGCCACCCTGAGTCAGCCATGTGTTGAGTAGGGCGGGATATAAAATTGAATGATAAATAAAAATAAATAAATAAACCACCCCCTAGAGTCAGACAAAACTGGCTTTCAAGCAAGGGAGACCTAGTCACTAAAACAGACCTGATGCATGATCTCTCTTTCTCTCTTTTGGACTAGGAACCTTGCAATATGCTAGCTGCTATGACCAGAAGCCAGGCTGGTTAAGGAATCTTTGAAGTTTTATTTTAAATCCCTGCACTTGCATGGTATCCTATGTTGGAGGAGATGCTTCACGAAGTCTCTAAATACTGAGGTTAGAAGCTACAGAAAGGAAGAAAAATGTACAAAGTTTCTCTGCTGCAAGTTTGGAGCTGTAGAATTCAGACTATCCCCATCTGGCATCAACCGAGTAGCAATTCTTGACTGCACGTCTCTGCTCTTATCAAGGATCAACAACATATGCGGATCCATAGTATCTCTGCCCCCCACACTTTCTGTTGGGGAAGGATGTATATTAGTGTTTTCCTCTCAATTAACTCCTAGGCAATTTTCCCAGCTAAATACATAACATCTTTGGCAAAATGCCAAAGAAAATCTTAAGAGCCAACGCTAAGTTCTGCACTTACACAGGCAGCTTAGATTTTCATGTGGTGAACTGGATGCATGCCAGTAACTCCTGCCATAAAGCCAACAGTAGGAAAGCTATATCTACATATACATTTTTTAAAAAAAATAAGAAGCTTTATCTTAGATTTCCAGGGCCATTGCAGAAATGTGAAAATGCTGTTACCTGGAATGAAAGGAGGATTTATCCTGCTATTAAATTATCATCATTAGTCCTTTATTTTATGAAAACTTATACTTCCAGCAGCACAAATCAAAAAGTTCAGCAGGGCAATCCTATACTCCAATTACACAGCATGGGTTGGGCGGAAGAAGTCCTGACAGTCTGTCCACAAAACAGTTATTACTTCCTATACATGCTCAGCAGGAAAGGAAGTTAATACAGTAACTGCAAAAATGATAGACACTCCACACCATTCATAAAAAGTCTTCCAAGCCTTACTGGGGGAAGACAACACCCACATGGAGGAAGCCTATAAGAATGTGTTCTTCCATGCCACTCTAGGCAACAGATGGAAATCTAATCTCATTCTATTGAATGAGACCTAAACATTCCAGGTGAAAATGAGATTAAGAAGGAGTTTAATAGAATAGAACTTTTCCCCCTGAGTATTTCCATGACAGAGCTCTTTTACAAAGTCTCTTATGTGCCCCAGAAATCCATTTTTTTGCACAAGAAATTTGCATTTTGTGCAAAAAGCTTGAAGAATTTTTGTGCAAAATACAAGGGTTTTGTGCTTTTTATTTCACTATATTTTGCTGCTGATGTGCAAAAAGTGATGCCTTTCCCCTCTTGTTCAAACATGAAACATCTCGCATGGATTGGTGGGGTATCTTGACATGTCCAGACATCCTTTCTCATTAAGTGTCAGACATTTGGAAATATTCGTGAAACCCTATCTCCAGTCTCTAATAAACTCAACACATGCATCAATATCAGAGAGCTACATTTCCATGACCTTTATTAGGTCTCAGGACTATCATAAACTGTCCTCTGGGTCAAGGCATGGCCAGAGACAAGGAAGGATTTTGCCTCTGATGGAAACAAAGCTTCTGTTCTCCAACCACACCATGCAGCTGTTCCACCTTGTATCTAAAATAGAATGTTTGTCAGGAGACAATTGCAAAAATTTTTGTAAGCACAAGAAGAAAGGATCCAGAAGGGGATTCTTCTAAATTTAAGAACTTCAGAAAGCGAGATAAAATCTATCCATTGGGCTGTAGGATTTAAGCTCAAATGTAACAAAAATTAAGTCTCAGGAAAGAAAAGATAATGTATATGGATTTCCATATAAAATGCTCAAAAATAATGTTATAACATTTCCTGTGAAATTGACATGGTGTAAGAAACCAGAGACTTTAGTTTAAGTCTCATGGTTGACTTTTAAGTAGGGATGTAAGCCTTTACTTAATTAATTCTCACAGGGGAAAATGAAGAATTCTGAAAGTTTCTCTCTATTGGGCCATGTTATATGACTTTCTCTAGCTCTTTCATATTTGGGGATTATTTTTCAAAAAATTTGCTGAAGTTGTTTTTGCATGAAAATGTCTGTTTGTGCCAATTAGTGTTTGACACAGGAAACCTTGCTTTTTGTAGAGAACATCTAGTATATTGTGCAAACTGCAAGTGTCTTAGGATTTGTTTGGTTTCGTATTCACAGAAAATGCAATGAAATTTCTTGCTGAAATATCTGTGGCTTTTGTTTCTGTTTTCCCCTACTGTTTTTTGCTTCTGAAACAAAAAGCTCTTATCATCTTGCTCTCCTGCAGGTGAAAAAGAATCTTGACTTTGTGGATAGTTTTTCAATAGGGTATTTCATTTTGTCACTAAGATTTTGCATAATATTTTACTTTTAAACTTTTTTCCTTTCCAGGGTTTGATTTTGTGGTGGAAGAGCCTCTAAGACAGGGGTGCCCAAACTATGCCTCCCTCGGGCTGAATCCAGCCCCCAACACCAATTCATCCGGCCCGTGACACCCTCGTTGCTCCTGGAAGTGGGAGTAAAACATGCCCATACGGGCATGTTTTACTTCCACTTCCAGGAGCAACAAGGGTGTTGTGGGCTGGATGAATTGGCATTAGGGGCAGGAACTGGCCTGGGGTGGGCGTGTATATTAGGGCACCCCTGGTTTAAGCAGAGAAAATGACAGCCTAAAAAATCTATCTCATCCTGTTGCAAAACATCCTTCTGGTGGGAGGAACCACATGACCGGGCCGCTAAAACACATTACCAGCCTGCTAAACCATGTGACTGGCTCACAGCCTGAAAAGTTTGGGCACCCCTGCTCTAAGATATGCCTTTTCATGAATAATATCAGCATCTGTTTTATAGCTAGGCTTCCCAAAGCAGTTCTGAATGCTAAATAATTTTGGTTCCCAGTAGTGCATTGTTTATTGCTCTTTATCCTACTTTCCATAAGAATATAACAGGATCCCTGCTGGACTAGATAGATGAAATAAACTTGGTCAAACTATCACATTAACTTTATGACTTGATGTGACTGTAGCACTTCATTTTAAAAAAAAACCTTCATTGTTACAAACTAATAGTTTTAAGCAATTGACAATGGAGGAAACTTATCTCCCAATTTTCTGTGTCCTTCATGTACCCCTACAGAAGTGTCATTCATCTGAACTTCTAATTATCTGAACTTTTTTTTAATATTCCTTAACTCATTCAGACTGCAGATGTTAAATAAATACAGCTGTATGACCAAATAGGACTGCATTCAGTTGAAAGGACAGCTCCCTGTGGAAAGAATTTTGACATTCAGATAAGCTATAAAGTGGCCCTTTCATTCTGAACTACACTTTTTAAACTGGACAATTAAAAGCATGAATACATGGGGAAAGGCAATAAAAATGAACCATTAGGAGAATATGATCCATAGTTTAAGATGCATAGAATTCTGTACCACTAGTGTACTGAGGAATTGAACAAAGACTTCTGCTTTTAGAACTTAACATAAGGACTTTAATCTCTGTGGGATACTCTGGTCTTCTCTTTTCTTTCTTTATCATCGAAGGGGAATACAAGCATCACCTTTAAGTTGAAGACACTGCATGTGGTAGTAGGTTGAACAAAGTAAGATCTATTGAAAAGATGAAAATGTTTCTCCTGATTTTAACCTGTGCATGTCCATTGGTTGCTTTCTCAAGTTATATGTGAGCCAACTAGAAAAGAAAGAATAAGGGTCATGGAGGACCTCCCAAACTACTGCTTTTCAAGCTACAGCTGAAAAATAAATAAATACTGTACAGTGAATCAAGTACACATGCAGCATTTAGGAAAGGTAGACTCCAAGGCCTCTTCCTTAGGCTTTTGCTATAAATCCTCTTGCCTATATTTTATTTGGCACAAGCTTTTTCCAGCTAATAATGGTGCCATTTTTCAGAACAGTCAACTGCAGTTTGGAACCCATGAATCTGGAGAAGGGTGGTGCTGACTCTACCATATTTCTTCATTTCCAGCTCATCTCCATGTTGACAGGTGAAGTTATATTTTCAACTAATTTGGAATATTTCCGGAAGATAGCTGAAGGATCATCTTGTTTTTAACCACTTTCAGTTTTCCTTGATTCATAGACCTCACATTCCATGCCCCTATGCAGTATTGTTCCCTGCAACACTGTATTTCTCCTCCCCCTTTCATATCTCTCCCCCTTTTCAGATCTGCTGTGCTGAGCATCCCCTTGTTTTGTCTTTTGTTTTGGTCCATAGGGTTCATAGAATGTGAGGTCTATGAATCAAGGAAAACTGGAAGTGGTTAAAAACGAGATGGAAAGAATAAGCATTGACATCCTGGGCTTCAGTGAGTTAAAATGGACAAGGATGGGTGAATTCAGCTCTGGAAACCATCATATCTACTACTGTGGGCAAGAAAACCTCAGAAAAAATGGAGTAGCCATAATTGCCAACAAAAGACTGAGGAATGATAGAATGATGTCAGTCAGAATCCAAGGCAAACCTTTCAATATCACTGTAATCCAAGTCTATGCACCAACCACCAGTGCAGATGAAGCCACAGTTGACCAGTTCTATGAAGACCTACAACACCTCATAGAACAGACACCAAGAAATGATGTCCACATTATCTTAGGAGACTGCAATGCCAAAGTAGGAAATCAAAAAGTAAATGGAATAACAGGCAAGTTTGGTGTTGGAACACAGAATGAAGCAGGGCAAAGATTGATAGAGTTCTGCCAAGAGAATGTACTAGTCATAGCAAACACCCTCTTCCAGCAACACAAGAGGCGACTTTACACATGGACATCACCAGATGGCCAGCATCGAAATCAGATTGATTACATACTCTGCAGTCAAAGATGGAGAACCTCCATTCAGTCAGCAAAAACAAGACCTGGAGCAGACTGTAGCTCAGATCACAACCTACTGATCACAAAATTCAGGCTTAGACTAAAGAAAATGGGGAAAACAATTAGACCAGACAGATATGACCTACACAACATCCCTAAAGAATACACGGTGGAGATCATGAACTGATTTAATGTCCTGTACCAGAAGAATTATGGACAGAGACGCAGGACATCATGCAGGAGGCAGCAAGAGAAACCATACAAAAAAAAGAAGCATAAGAAAGCAAAATGGTTGTCTGATGAGGCTCTTAAAATAGCAGAGGAAAGAAGGAATGCAAAAGTCCAAGGAGAAAGGAAAAATACAACCACCTGAATACAGAATTTCAAAGAAAAGCAAGGAGAGATAAGGAAAAATACCTGAACGAACAGTGCAAAGAAATGGAGGAAAACAACAAAAGAAGCAGGACTAGAGATCTTTTCACAAAAAATGGGGAAATCAAGGGAACATTTAAAGCAAAAATGACCATGATAAGGGACAAGGATGGAAAGGAGTTAGCTGAAGCAGAAGAGATCAAAAAAAGATGGCAAGAGTACACAGAGGAACCCTACAAAAAGGACCTCAACACTCCTGATAATAACAATAATGAGAAATTTGAACTTGAACCAGACATTCTGGAGAATGAAGTCAAAAAGGCCCTAAAAAGCAATGCAAACAATAAAGCTAGTGGAAATGATGGTATCCCAGTTGAATTTTTCAAAGCCCTAAAAGATGATGGAATCAAACTACTGTATTCAATATGCCAGCAAATTTGGAAAACAAAACAGTGGCCACAGGATTGGAAAAGATCAGTGTAAGTTCCAATCCCAAAAAAGGCAATGCCAAAGAATGCTCAAATTACCGAACAATTGCGCTCATCCCACATGCCAGCAAGGTGATGCTCAAGATAATACAGGATAGACTTCAACAACATGTGGAGAGAGAAATACCAGAGGTGCAGGCCGGTTTCATAAGAGGCAGGGGAACTAGAGACCACATTGCCAACATACGTTGGATCATGGAGAAAACAAAAGACTACCAGAAACAAGTCTACTTTTGTTTTACTGACTACACCAAGGCTTTTGACTGTGTGGACCACAACAAAATGTGGCAAGTAATTAAAGAGATGGGAATACCAAAAAACCTCATATGCCTCCTGAGAAATCTGTACACGAATCAAGAAGCAACAGTTAGGACAGAACACGGAAAGACAGAGTGGTATGGAATAGGAAAAGGAGCAAGACAAGGCTGCATTTTATCACCCTGCTTATTCAATCTATACACAGAGCACATAATGCGCAATGCAGGGATGGAGGAATCACAATATGGGATAAAAATTGCTGGGAGAAACATCAACAATTTGAGATATGCAAACGATACCACCCTAATGGCAGAAAGTGAGGAAGACCTAAAGAACCTCTTGATTGGATTGAAGGAGGAAAATGCAAAAGCCGGCTTGAGACTTAATATCAAGAAAACCAAGATATTGGCAACAGGTCCGATCAGTCCCTGGAAAATAGATGGGGAAGAAGTAGAAGTAGTGACAGATTTTCCTTTCCTGGGATCTAAGATCACTGCAGATGGTGACTGTAGCCATGAAATAAAAAGACGACTGATTATGGGGAGACAAGCGATGAGAAACCTGGGGAATATAGTGAAAAGCAGAGACATCACCTTGAAAACAAAAATTCGCATAGTCAAAGCAATGGTATTCCCCATGGTAATGTATGGGTGTGAGAGCTGGACCATTAGGAAGGCTGAGCTCAGAAGAATAGATGCCTTTGAGATGTGGTGTTGGAGGAGAGTCCTGAGAGTCCCTTGTACAGCAAAGAGAACAAATAGGTCAATACTGAAAGAAATCAATCCTGACTGTTCATTGGAGGGACAAATAGTGAAGATGAAGCTAAAGTACTTTGGACATCAAATGAGAAGGGAGGATTCATTTGAGAAGGCCTTGATGCTGGGAAAGGTGGAGGGCAAGAGAAGAAGGGGGTGGCCCAAGATGAGATGGATAGATGATATTGTGGACACAATGGGCACAGAGCTTGGTGGGCTGAGGAGAATGGTGGAGGATAGAGATGCCTGGAGGAAAGGGTCGGAATCGACTGTGTGACTGAACAACAATAAAAGCTGAAGGACCATCAGGAGATAAAGCAGCTCTAGGATATGATAATAAAATGAAGACCATGATCATCAAAAGAATTGTTGCTGTTGTTGTCAGCCACAAGCTCTTTCTACATCTGAAAAAGGTGTCATCTGCTAAATATCTTCAGGTTCTGATAAACATCAAAACCGCTGGTAAGAAAAAGAAAGCAAAGCAATTTTAAAAACAAAGAAATGAAAGGAGCAACTCTAGTTTAACCTCATATATCCACAGATTTTTACCAGATGAAGGCAAGCATGCATTTTAGCAGTGTATAAATGTGAATAGAGATATAATGCAAAGGTCCTGTTGTTGTCTAGGACATTCCTATATGCTAAGTATATAAGACTTGCAGGAGGGGCACTTCCTGAAATGGATTTCTTAGTACATATGTTTTGGTTCTCATTCAAATACTTTCTGATTTTCCCCTGCTCCCAAACCCAGGCCAAGATATGGAAACATAAAAGCTTCAAGATTTTCAATGACTAACACTGAAAAACAAACGTCTATCATGTTTTTAGTTCCTGTCAGAATTGCAGAAAATCTGCAGATTATGATATACCTTGAGAAGAGTTTGAGCTTCCCAAACTGTGGGCAAATACACATACAAGGATGTGCATCTTTAGAATTTTTAAACAATATCATAACTTAATTTATTATTTTCATTCTATTTATATAATGCTATTCTGGCCAAGAGGCCACACAGTGTTGCAAACAGTGTGGTCGCATATTTCATGCCAGGGTTGGTTTATTGAGTCACCAGAGACACAGTCATCAACTGAGAAAATGACTTCCAGGGGAAATGTATGCTCGGATACGGGTAGCAGCCAACAACAACAATGATGACAACGATTCTGGCCAAGAGGCCACACAAGGTTGCAAACAAGCAGCAAAAAAACACATAAGTGGATAAAATATGTTAAAATGCCATAAAGCAAACATAATTAAAATATAAATACCACAATCCATACAAAAATCAATTAAAAAGATAGACAAGCCAATAATGGAATTGAGCCATCGGGTCGGGGTGGAAGAATGTACAGTATTCAAAATGTTCTCTATAGAATTTGGCTGTATTGATTATTTGGAAAATCACAGAGGGAGGGCACCAGGCAGATGTTCATTGGGTGGGATTTGCTGAGTCAACTCTATATTTTCCATTGGTACATATGAGCTCATCCTAGCTATGACTTACTAAGCCTTACAGATTTCTGTAAGGTAGCAAAGCATGATGCCTTTGGAAGAATGTCTATCACAAGCACTCATACTTGTGCCACCCATATTACCTCTACTGTTATCTAATGTAACTGTCATGCTCTGTCCCTAGTGCCACTACATTAAATGGGAATTTAATGGAGAATTAAGATGTGCAAAAAAAATGTATATGTCATCATTGTAGTTGCTGTTTTGAAGTTGGAGGGGAAATGATCGGGTTTCTTCCCTACTTGCTGAGGATCTTCCTGACCATAGAGGTGACTCGGATTGTAAATGGGGTCCACCATGTGTCTTTTAATCCCAGTTTTGCATGCAGTTCACTCTGAAGCTGCTGGGTCCACATTGTTAAATACATCCACTTTGCATGTGTGTAGGTATTGTTCTCTTCAAATGTAATGCAAACATTGCCCATGTGGAAGTCAATGTGGTATGTCAAAATTCTAAGATGTAAAAATGTGGTGGTAAATTCCCCCGCTCCCCCAGATGTGCTCAAGGTGAACATCATCAGAAGCAGGCATGGTTACAATTCTTTCACAATGTATCTTTTTTGTCTCATTGTTTGTTTGTTTTTGCTCTTATTCCAATGTATATGATTATGGAATTACACAAAAGCAATGAATGTTATAATATAGGTATAGCAGCATGAGGTAATTGAGGAGATCATTGTAGAATATCTTTTCAAAGGTTTTTGGTAAAAATGCATATACTTTTGTGTTGACGGTTTGACAGCTGAAATCAGAAAACACAGCAGACATATAAGACAATTAATCCATCACACTTCTACCAAGTTTTTGAAACAGCTGGAACAAAGCATCCTATGGATTTTAAATTCACCTATAATGTTGAGATGATTTCTCCTCAAAGTCATTGCAGATTGATCAATTTCTATCTGACTCCAGGCTAACTGCTCGGTTTAGCCTTCCTATCTCATTCTACATTTCAGGTTGGCCAGTTCTTTATGAGAGTTTTCAACTTGTAATTTACTACATATCCCATATGAAGCCATTGTACTATCAAGCTGTCAAAGTGTATAAGATTTAAGAAGGTTTTCTTGCTAAGGGAACATTACTTATTACTTTCACACCATTAGGAAGAACAATGGCTACAGTATTCCATACCCATGGACACATCACTATTTCTAATACTGATTAATGTTTTTTCCCATGCTCTAGCAGTGTGATGGTGAACCTTGGCACTCCAGGTGTTCTTAGACTGTAAGTACCAGAAGCCCAAGTCAGCACTCCTGCTGATCAGAGCTTCTGGAAATTGAAGTTCCAAAACATCTGGAATGTGAATGTTTGCCATCACGGAAAACCAAGAAAAATTTAACCCTATTTCTTGACAGTATGGCCTCAATTTAGAAATGTTGCCCTTGCACAAACCTCATGGCTGCTTTTTGTGAAAAAGAGAGGTAAATCACTGTAATGAAGTGAATGGCTTATGCTTAATGTAGTGTGTTAAAAAGTAGAGCCTTGTTCACCCATCCAATTTGGATCCTTGGGATGCAAAATACTTTCAGTGATGTCAATAATATACCACTTCTCTCTTTGATTAAAGTAAGTATACCTGAAAGCAATGAAACAAAGGTAGGTGTGATCCTGAGTGCATTCAAAGTATGTCAAGGTTTATGGTATAAATTATAAAAGAATCCATATTAAGGAAAGTGCTGTTGCATTTTTCACAGCATAATATACATAAGATTATGTGGCAAGAGCTAACTTTTTCTGCACTCGACATTGTTTTTGGAAAAATCAAATTCTCATTTCATATTATCATTCGGTGTTCATATTGTATGTGGACACCTATGCAAACATGAATGTTCACATTGTCACATTGTTATGACATTAAAGATCACTGTTAAAAACTTTCATAAATTATCTATGAAGCTGTAAACTGGTTTTATCACTGGCATCGTACTTTTCAGAACTGTATTAAATATTTTTGTATAGAGTGTCTCAACATAAAGGAACAAAGGGAATATGTAATGGCATTTGATTACTTTATGTTATATTTATGTGCATAAATTTAGTAAATGGCATGGTTTAGGATCATGTAGTAAGACTTTTCTGGAATACAGAATAAAAAGAAGACTGCCGTGAGTTTTGATGAATTACTTAGGCAAGCAAACTCATGTGGTCAGATTCTATGTTATCAGTAGGGTTATTTTTGAGGACTTCTTCATCAAAATATTATTCTAAACTGGAAGCACTGACAGGATTTTAGATCTTATAAGAGCTGTATAACCCCAAACTACAGAACTGAAGTCTGTCTGTACAAATTTCACAGCTCTGAAAATGGGAATTGGTAAATTTCTGCATTTCTGCTATCACTGAATATTCTATTTCATTTCTATATAAATGCACACATATATGAAAAGATGTATATCTTAATCTATTGAAATGGGTGGGATTGAATATGTAAGAACCTTTTAAAAAGTCATTTTATGGACATGAATACCGGCTGTTCTGTTTGGCTGTATTTCAGAGATGAAACAAAATTCTTTTGGGTGATAGAAAATTAGACTGGCCTTCTTGGTTGTTGTTTCTCACAGAAAATTTCATTCTCAGGTGTTTGAACCTGAAGAAACCCAAAATGATTGCCTCCTTTGCCATTTATGGGGACCACCATTGCAACAATTGGATATCTAGAGAAAACTCCACATTTTTTACAGAGTAGGCAGTGCATTCTCCCAGTTACTCATAATATTGGAGAATGGCACTGTTCAGGGCCCCACCAGATGAAAATAAGTGATTGAACTAGGTTTGTTCAAAATATAAAGTATCCCCTGTACCAATTTATGTAGCCCTACGCTTTAACCCTCAATGACTAGGAAATTTAGTATTTAACCCATTGGATTTATTTTGCTTAACAGAAAAAAGCAAGAGAATATCTTGCAAGTTTTATTCCAAAACAGACCCAAAGGATTAAATGTTGCCCCATGTTGTCATCTGCATGGGTAATAATAAGAAGCAAGCTATTACTCCAAAGTAAATAGGATGAGGAAATAATGAAATAATACAGAGCACCTTATGGGAGGTCATGAGAGAGACTGACGTTTTGTCAAGTAGAGTTGCTGAACCCATATCCTACAAAAAGAATAGAAGTAGTTGTAGTAGTAGATTCCCTACTGCATGGGATTTGAACTGAAATATGCGAGCAAGATCAATGGACCCGCCAGGTATGCTGTCTCCCTTGAAGCTGCATTGGGAAAGTGAGAGAAGGATCACCATTGCTCATAAAACCCATAGATTCACATCTCTTTTTTCTTATCCATGTGGACACAAATGACAGCCAAGAAGAGTTATAAAGAAATCTCACCAGACTTTGAAATTCTGGAAAGGAAACTCAAGGACTTTGGAATCCACATAGTCTTCTAGTATTCTGAAGAGAAACAGAAAGGGAAAGGGAAATACTACAGGTGAACAACTAGCTAAGAAGGTGGTGCTGATGTGAGGGATTTGTATTTTGGAACCTTCCAGAAAGGACTTGAAAGCAAAATAAAAACATGCATATAGGAAGGCCAAGCAACAAAGTGATAATAGGTAGCAAATAATTGCAGGAACAGTGGTAGGAAGGGAAAAGCTGAGGTTAGCAAGTGACACTTGAAGCAACAAAAAGTATTCTTCAGGTATCGTGTAGCAAAAGACAGAGAAAAGAAATAGTGCCTTAGCTACTCAGTGGTGATGGATAAATAATAACAGGACTTCGGCCTTGGCTGGGGTGAGGAGACCCGCCAGCCATGAGCGCCAGGACCATCACACTTGCCGGTGCTCCCAGGCCCCACCCCAAGCAGAGTGAAAAGGCTGCCGCTGCGGTGGGTAGATGGACTCTCCACTGCCACAGTCTGCAGACTTCAGCCTCATTGGGGGTGAGGATGCCCACTGGCTACAAGCACCAGGACGTCCACACCTGCCGGTGCTTTCGGGTCCTGCCCTGGGCTGAGTGAAAAGGCTGCGGCAGCGGTGGGCGGATGGACTCTCTGCTGCTACTGCTCATGGACTTCGGCCTCGGTTGGGGTGAGGAGGCCTGCCGGCCATGAACTCCAGGACCATCACACCTGCTAGCACTCCCAGGCCCTGCCCTGGGCTGAGTGAAAAAGTTGTTGCGGTGGCAGGTGGATGGACTCTGCTGCTGCCGCTGCCCATGAACTTTGGCCACGGCCACGGCTAGGGCGAGGAGGCCCACCAGCCACGAACGCCAGAACCATCACACCTGCCAGCACTCCCTGTCCCCACCCCCCTTCAGGCTTGGAAGGGATTGTGTTGTGGTATATAATTATGTTATTATACTGTACACTGTTTTGGGAGATTGAATTTTTGTATTGTGTATTACTGTGTATTTTTTATTTAAAATTTTATTTTCTTAATACACATACAAAAATGAAAAAAATGGGGATACCACACAGAATAATATAAGAGAAGAAAAAGACAAAATACACAATAATATAAATAAACAAGAAACAAAAAGAAAATATCACCATATGCTATATACAATGCTACGGAGACAGAATTTCCCCTTTTGTCTATTATCGTCTCAAAAATGCAATATAATCCGGCACCGGCAATTGCCCATAACCATTAATCAAGGTTAATCTATCAAACATTTCCAAATTTCCTGAAATTTGCTTTCTTTAATTAACCCTTTTCTTAAATTTAACTCCCAGGTGAGCTTATCATTCAACACTATATTCCACAGCTCCTTATACCAATCCTCTAATTTTTGGGGTAACATCACATTTCCAGTATCGCACTATACATTGTCTAGCACTAGATAACATAATTGCTAATAATTCCCTTTTTTGATACTCTACCCCCTCCACATCTGTTAACAATATTAAAATTACATCCAATTTCATTTTTACATTTAGAATTCTCCCAATTTCATATTCTACCTCCATCCAGAATGATTTCGTCTCTTTACACCCCCACCACATATGTTCATGTGTTCCAATTTCCACCTTACACCTCCAACAAATTTTCGACTTTGTATTATCAATTTGGTATAGTCGTACTGGAGTCAAATACCACTTCCACAGTAATTTATAGTTATGCTATTTTATTCTTACGGATAAGGACCTCATTATTCTCCTTTTCCATTTACCATTCCACTGTTCATCTGTGATTTTAATATTCAAATCTAGCTCCCATGTTTCCTTTAAAGCTTTCTGATGTTGATCCGAGTAATCTAAAATCTTATATATTTTGCTTACTAACCCTTTAATTTTTACCTGCCCACTTTTTAGACTATGTACCAACTCTTCAAATTTTGTCTGTTCCCTATCCAAGCTCAATTCATCTATATATCTTTTATTCCAGCTGTCAATAGACATCATTTGAAGCCAGTTCAATTTGAGTTGTCTACATATATCTAACTTTCTTTCCTTATCTTTACATGCTGCTATCCAATCCTTTAATAAGGTTACTTTGTTCTTATTCAATACTTCTTCTACTCTCCGATCCATTCTCAATGGGAATGATTTCATATCACTCAAGTCTATTATTGGGGACAACCCTGGAGCCAATCTATTTTTCAATAGTGTCCAAATTTTTAAAAGAGCTTTTAACATTTTATTTGCAGTGTTAATCTTAACTTTCCCTTTGCCCAAAAACATTAATATTTCTTCACCCAGTTCCTCTCGCAATTTAATTTTTCCCCAAATTGGCTCTTCTTTCACTAAAAATTTACAAATATTCTTCAATTGAAATGCCCAATAATAGTTTTTAATATTTGGAATTCCTAACCCGCCCTTTTTTTGTGAAGAATACCATAAAAACTTTGGTATCCTAGCCCTTTTCCCTCCATTACAAAAATTATTTAATATAGTTTGAAAAACCTTTAATTCCTTCTCTTTCATATATATTTGCAGGGTGTGAAATAAAAAAATTAATTTGGGTAAAAGCTTCATTTTACATAACGAAACATGGCCAAACCACGACAAATTTAGTTTCCTATACCTTAAAATCATTTCTTTTAATTCTTTTTCCAATTTATCATAATTTAATCTCTTTAAATCATCGTATTTATTTGAAATATTTATCCCCAGGTATTTTATATTATCTCTAATTTGTATTTTAAATTTCATCTTTAAACTTTCTTGTACGTCCAAATCCATAATAAAAAAAAATTGCTTCTGACTTATCCCAATTTACCTTGAGTCCTGTCACCCTTTGAAATTCCTCTAAATGCCTATATATCTTTCCTAGTGCATTCTGTGGATTTTTTATTGTTATTAGGGTGCCATCAGCATATTTGCTAATTTTTATACCTTCAATTCCAATTAATTCCTTGTCTTCCCTTGTTACATTAGCTAACAATTCCATGGCCATAATAAATAAAGATGCCGACAATGGATCTCCTTGCCTTGTGCCCGCTTCCAATTTAATCTCCCCTGTTAATTCCTCATTTAATTTAACCCTAGCCGAACCTTGCTGATACAACTGCTCAATTACTCCACAAATTTTTTGTCCAAATCCATATTTCCTTATAATTTGCTTTATAGTTTTCCATTGGATCGAGTCAAAAGCTTTGAATATATCCAGGGAGAAGAAGCCTACATGCTCCTCTTGCTGCTGAGCAATGATTGTCAAGTCAACCATCCTTCTCGTAAAATCCAACATATACCGATCCCTCATAAATCCCACTTGATCCTTACTAATGTATTTGCCACTAAAATTATTCAATCTGTTAGCTAAAATCCCCGTGAAAATTTTTGTGTCCTGGTTCATCAGGGAAATCGGTCTATAGGATTCAATTTTTTCAACATTTTCCCCTACCTTTGGAATTAAAATAATAATTGTACTCTCCCTCCCTCCAAAATATAATTAAAAATCCTTTCCATTTTTGGTAAGAACATCTCTTTGAAGTCTTTATAAAACTCCACCGATAAACCATCCTCACCTGGAGCCTTGCCTATCTTTAACCTTTCTACGACCTCCTTAATTTCCTTTTGTGTTATCTTTTCATCCATATAACTCCTATGTTCTGAACTTAAATTTATTCTTCACCACTTATCTAGATATCGCTCTAATTCCTCATTTACATCCTTCCTCGAATACAACTCCTGATAAAAAGCCTTAACAATTTGAATTTTATCTTCTAACTTGTTACACCTTCCACCATACTTATCTATCAAAACTGAAATTCCTCTTTTATCTTTCTTTTCTTCAGCCGCCCTAGCTAATAGCTTAGAGTTTTTATTACTGTACTCAAAGTAATCCCTTTTCAAATAAATTAGATTCTTCTTAACCTTTTCAATATCTTTTTCAATTGATTCACTTTTTAATTTTTGCATTTTATCGAATATGTCCTTATTTCCCGTTCTTGCATGAATGCCCTGTAATTTCTTTTTTTCATCCTCCAACTCTTTTTGCTTTTCCTTATTTTGCCTATTGTATAAGAGAGCCTAATGCTTTCTCCCCTGAATATTGCCTTCATGGTGTCCCATAATATTCCATAATTTACATCCTTTGTATCATTAATTTCCCAGCACTCTTCCCATCTTTTTATTATCATTTCCTTACGCTTTTGGTCTCTATATAACCTTGTATCATAGTTCCATGTACCCCTATTTTGTTTTTCATCACTTAGTTTAAATTCCGTAATTATTTTAGCATGATCAGATTCCTTAATCATGCCAATTTCAATATTTTCAACCTTATCTATCATGCTTTCTGAAGCCAAAACATAGTCAATTCGTGAATAAGAATTGTGCACATGCGAGAAAAATTTATATCCCCATTCTGGGCCTCTAATTTTCCTCCAAACATCCTATAGTCCCATCATTTTTAACCACCTATCCATCACCCTATTAGTACATGTGCGTTTAGCCACATTTGTAGTATCCAAACCTGATCTAATCAGATTGAAATCTCCAACCATTATTAACTTGGGCACCCTTTCTGATTCTATACTTTGATACACCTTATCTAAAAATTCCTCCTGTTTTTTGTTTGGCGCGTATACATTAACAAAGGTTATATCATCATTATTAATAAATCCCTTGTTATAAGAAATCTCCCTTCTGGGTCTGCAGTTGTCTTTACTTTTAAAAATCTTAACTTTTTTGATATTAATATGGCAACCCCTCTTGCCTTAGATGTACCCAATGCCTTCTCATAATATTCTATCCCCTTTATATACAAATTATTTACATTCTCACTTTTTTGATGCGTTTCTTACAAGCATATCACATCTGGCTTATCTTTCCTAATTACCGCTTCTAAAGGTTTCCTTTTAATAATACTGCCCATGCCTTTAACATACCATGATAATTGATTTCATAATTCTTTATTATTTTTCCCTTGCAACAAATTCCATCTCCTACAAGCATGTGCTAATTCAGCCCACAAAACATTAAAAAAATTGAACACAAAACATAAAACAATAAATCATCACCCTCCCCACCATTTCCAAATGAAAGAGAAAAACACCCCTGTAAAACAAGGAGGGGAGGGGGGAGGGGAAACAACACTCACAAACCAAACACCACTTCTCCTGCCCAATTACCCATTCTAAATACTATTTAATTTTTCATGCCACCAATTCCACATGAAGTTTCTATCATCACTTTATATTGTGCATTACATATACTTCAATTGCAAAATTTATACCATTATGTCATTCCACGCTACCTAATTCTTCCTGGCCAGACAACACAACGCTAATATCCTTCATCTGTTCTTCCTATTCCCTGTCATACGTTATGTAAACCCCTGCTATTATCAACTCATCTTTAAGGTCTTCCCATTCCTTGGAGTTTCTGTCAATTATCTTTGCCTCTGCAAGTATGTCTAAGACATATGACCCATCCCTTAACACATATGATTTTCCAGATATTATGAATTTTAGTTTTTTTAAGGCAAGTCAAAAATAAACAATTCCTTTTTCTCTCAACTTCCTGGTTACTGGTTTGATTTGTGTTCTCCAAGTTCTCTCACCAATGGAAATATCATTATAAATCTCTATGCTATTGCCTTCCATTTTCAATATACTTGGCCCAGATTTCCTAATATGCCGCATTAACATCACCTTCAAATCTTCACTGGCAAACCTCAATAGCACATTTCTGTCTCCTGCATTATGTTTCTTAGACCCTAATCTATGCACACTTAGTACATCCTTAGCCTCGAACTTCCTACCCATACCTAAATCATTTAACCAACTCATTATTCTGGCCTTCAATTGATCAGGGCAGGCCTCAGGAACATGCCTAATTATTATGTTTCTTTTTCTAGATTGATCTTCAAGTAACTCCAGTCTCACTTCATGATCATCCACTTTTACTTCTCTCCCTTTAGCTTTTTCCTGCACCTCTTGGACATCTCTCTTTACATTTTCAACCTCCTTTGAAATTGAACCCATTCCTTCTTTTATATCATTCACCTCTTTCATTATCTTGGCTGTTTCAACCTTAGTTGATTCCATCAAACCTGCCACCACTGACAACATTTTTTGCTGAAAAGCCTCAAAACTCTCTTGCTGCAGTTTAATATATTCTTGATTATCCCTTGCTCGCTGCTCTTCTAAATTTTGGAACTTGGTCTGAAGATACTTCTCAAGACTATCTAGCCTCACTTCAATGGAGCCTCTACATTCATTCACATCCACAATCTGGGGGCTGTCCCCTTCCACACTTTCCTCTGCACCTCCTTCTATTACTTTATTTTTTGTAGCTCCCTGAGCTCTAGCCTCTTCAAACTCACTTTGTTGATCATCTTGATTTATATCTAACTGTTGTGATTGCTGTTTCTCTTGTAATTTCTTCCTTGCTGCCATGCCTGCTCTAAGCCTAAACAGTTCCTCAGCTTCCAAAATTTCATCCTTTAAAGACTTCCTTCATTCCCCACCGTCTGCTCTTACTAATCTACCTGTTTGTAGCCAGATTGGATCTATTTCTATCTCTTCTCTCTGCTGCTTTCTTTTTTTCTTTTTGACTCATTCACTCTATTCCAAAATAGTCCTAAACAAATCTACACAACTTTATCCACGTTTTAACCAATATACCCTATGCAATTATCTCCTTATACCCCTATAC
This sequence comes from Bradypodion ventrale, assembly GCA_035047345.1. NCBI lineage: Eukaryota > Metazoa > Chordata > Lepidosauria > Squamata > Chamaeleonidae > Bradypodion > Bradypodion ventrale. Next base: position 228,794,442 of record JAWDJE010000003.1, on the reverse strand, counting down.
ATAAACAACCATAACTTACGAATCCCTTTTATAATTAACTTCAACTGCTATGGACATTAGAGTTAATCCAGTTTATTACTCTACCCGAGGCATGTATACAAAACACAAGTCTTGAAAAAATTGTTCCTATAGACCAACCAATTGAGCAGTACACAGCTGCACTTGATGATAAAGCAACTCCAGCGCTAGCCTTGATTTTCTCACTGTCCTTGGCACAGCAGCTGCGGGAACTATTTTTCTTCTTCTTTCTTCTTTCGGCCACAATCACAGCCACAAAGGGCTACTCCACCGTCTGAGCACCAGCTCTATTTTATACCCCCACAATGGTCCAATGATCCTGTCTGTCCCAGCAATCGATCAAACACAATAGCCTCTATCTTTCCAGCACGCTACTTGCAAAGTACAGAAACTTGTGAAATAAGCTCAAAACAATCCAAATCCCAGGAATAGAGGAAATAACACTCTTTAACAACTTCCCCACTCTCAGCCAACGTTCAATAATATTTCCGGGGGACGCACATTCAGCCAATGCTCTGGTCCTCATGGGCTGCCCAAACGCTTGCTCCGGATTAGGGCCCTTTGGGATCAAACGGGACTCACTTCCACAACCCCCAATTGAATCCCCTCAGACCCCTATCCCCACAAAATAACGACTCCTTCACAGCCCGACATGACAAGAGCACTCTCCTGACCACTTTGCATTCCAGCGTCCCCAAACTCCAAGCGCCGCCGAAACTCTAGCCGCCCACAAGAGCGCTTCTCCTTGCCGACACCTCCTTCTTAGACTCCGTCTTCTGTTCAAATCAAATCAAATCTTTATTATTACAGCCAAAGGCCAGACAGAGTGCACCAGATAACACAACCATTCTGGGATCACATATAGAATAAAAGAATTTCCGACACACCAAGCATATACAGTAAAATATTAAAAAATAAAAATTTGTTTGAGAATCCTATAATACACACAATAGTATTTTACTTTAGTCTGACTGTCCCAAGTTCACGTTCGTGAATTTTAACACTGGAGGCTCACTATTTACTGACCACTATTGGGGTCAAAAGACATGAATCGCCATACTTTTGTGAATGCAGGATGATTTCTATGCAAACCTGGTGACAGCGGCCATCATTGCCTTGGAACTGTCAGATAGTAATACACTCAAGTTTCTATTATTGCTGGAGGCCAAGTACGGAACTGCTAAAAAGAGCTCTTTTCTGAGATCTTCATAAAAGGGACACTCTAAAAGAATGTGCTCGGAATTTTCTATCTTGGTGTGACAAGCACATATACGTTCACAAACTGGGATTTTCTTAAAAAGTCCCTCCCTAAATGCCGAGGGAAGCATATTGTGTCGAATGAGACTAAAAGAGTGTCTGTGGTCTCGGTTATTTAAAGAGGAAAGATAGCACAATGGTTTAAGCACGTTAAAATGCGGCCACTCAAACAAGGAAGAGGAAACTTTGGTTAGATCTATTTGGTGGTATATATCAGTTACCCTTTGTTTAATTTCCTCCCTGGCTCGATTTGGTCCCAGGGAAACAAGGTGAGTTTTAGAAACTCCATATGATGTCAAAACTGCTTCTATATGAGAAATCCAAAGGGAAGCTACATTATCTGCCATCATTAAAGTAAGTAGACCCACTGGAGAAAACAGCCGTCTTCTGTTCTCCGGCAGCGCCACTCCAGCCGAGACCGAATCAATGATATTCCTTCCTCCCTGGAACTCTGCACGTGAGATCATGCTCAAATCTCCTCCTCTCTCCTCCGTTCCACTCTGCTATTCGAAACTCCTCCACTCACTGCCAAACCTCGGATTTTGCCGAAAATCACTTCTCTTGAACACAGCTATCACCAACTCACAAGGAAGCGTCTCTCTTTACTGTCACCTCCGCTCATAAACTCCATTCTCCAGCAGCGCCATTAACTCAGCTCTCCACACTTGAGGCACAACTGCAACAATTTTACTCTTTCCCATTGTCCTCCAGGCTCCAAATCACTCTGATCACAAACTACAAACTTCACAGTTCTTCCAGAAACATTTTCCTTCAAAAACGTAACAGTTTAGCACTATATATCCACATTTGTGGCTCCCCTTTCCAGACAGTGATGAGAAAAACGATGTGCTCAATCCGCCATGATGCTCCTCCCCATTATTACTGTGTATTACCATGTATATTGTGTATGCTGTTTATTTATTATGTGAGCTGGCCTGAGTCGGGTTGCCATGAGTGGGCGGCATATAAGTGCAAAAATTAAATCAAATTAAATTAAATTAAAAATAATAGTTTGCAAAGAAAAGGCAGAAGCACTCAATTCCTGCTTTAGTTTAGTCTGTTTTTTTGTAAAATACAGTTAATGACAGTGATGGTGAATCTTGGCACTCCAGATGTTCTTGAACTTCAATTACAAAAAGCCCAAGTCAGCACTCCTGATGATCAGGGTTTCCCACCCACTGGAATGGAAAGAACCTAATTTTTACAAGAGGAGGGGACAATGCAATAATAGGAATCAACAAGATTTGTCAAGAACAAATACTGCAAGAATAATTTTACTGCATTTTTTTCATTGGGTAACTTCCCTTGCTTATTTTGACAACACACTTGACATAATAAATCTTGATTTCAGGAATGTTTTTGACAAGGTGTCTTATCACACACACATACACACAAACACACATACACACACGCACGCACACACACACACACACACACACACCCTCCATTCTCCCCCAACCTACGGAGAAAAAAAGAGGAAGAGAGGAGACTCACTGGAAGGTGCAGCTTTGCCTCCCGAGGAGCTCTGCTGCTCTGGAGCTGAAGCCGCTGCTGGGTGGGCTCCATCCTTCCTGCGCTGGGGAGGGTGAGGGGGAGCCATCACTTTGCCCACCCACTGCCCTGCCGCCGCCGCTTGCCCAGAGCAGTGTGGCTAGGGGGAACCTGTCGGGGCATGCACTTCTTTAGGCTCATCTGTCTGTACTTCCTTTCTGCGTGCAGCCTTTGGCAATTGCTCCCACATGTGCCTCGCTCACCCAGGGCCGAAGCATGAATGTTCCTGGAGGAAGCAACCCCGGTGCGCGGTCTCTTCTGGACTGGGACCGGCGCACCTTGTGGGCTGAAACCTTGACCACGAGGTGCACCAGACCCGGTCCGGAAGAGACCGTGCGCCGGGATTGCTTTCTCCAGGAACCTTTGGGCTTCGGCCCTGGGTGAGCGAGGCACATGCGGGAGCAATTGCCGAAGGCCGCGCGCAGAAAGGAAGTACAGACAGATGAGCCAAAAGAAGTGCGTGCCCCGGCAAGTTCCCCCTAGCCACACCCATGCCACTGTGGGTCGAGGCAGAGGTGAGCCCTCTGGCAGTGGCGGGGCATGCACAGTGGCACTGTGCACACATCCCAGGTCCGGGCCTGGGATGGCAGTCCCCCTTGTCCCCCCCTAACAGCGGCCTTTCACTGCCCTCACTCCAACTGCCACCAGAAGTGGCAGAAACAGACTGTTATGTATGCATGTACAATGTTACTTTAAATATATGAATGTAACCAGTCCACAATCACAAAGTATCTCAGCTGTTAAGGAACGCGAGCAAGCCGCCCATAGAGGGCAGCTGCGAGCGTTCAGTCTCACATGGTCCACATTGCCCAAATCACGAACAGCCGCGGGAATTTCCCCACATGATCAGGAGCTACAGAAAACAACTGCAGAAGAGAAAACAACTGCAGAAGAGAGGCGTGACCTGGGCGAGGCCACGCCGGTAGCAGCCAATAAGCTACCGTGCAACAAGATTCAAATGTATTGTGTTATGGTATATAATGAGATGTACCTCCCCCATTACCACATGTTCGTGCTGAGCATCAATGAATAAACCTGTGTTAGTCCTTCCTGCGACTCCTTCTTTGTCTTCCGTGCAAGACACTAAATTGGCGATGAGGATGGGATTGATGGCGAATCCCAAGGTCAAGCCATACCAGTTCGATGTCAGCGAGCCCGAACAATGGGAGCTCTACGAGTGCCAGTTTCGGCACGCCATGGAGGCTGCAGGCGTCGACGACGACGCGAAGATGCGCTCCCACTTCCTGTCTCAGGTGGGGCCGGCCACGCTGAGGATCCTGATGACCCTGGTGGCCCCCCGAAAGGTGGACGAGGTGCCCATCGACCGTATCCTGGAGAGGCTGCGTGAGCACTTCCAGCCGCCCGTCTCTATCTTCCCAGCCCGGGTCGCGTTCCACAGGCGAGACCAGTGACCGGGCGAATCCATGTCCGCCTACGCGGCGGCCCTCAGGCTTGCAGCGGTGCATTGCCAGTGGGACGACCTGGACCAAGCCCTCCGTGACCGCATGTTGTGTGGCTTGAGGGACGAGGTGCTTCAGAGGAGGCTCATGACCCGCGACCATCGCCTCACGTTCAACGAGGTACTGCGGGAGGCGCAAGCAGCCGAGGAGGCCAGGAGCGGCATCCGGCTATTCAAGTCTCGAGGGGCCACGTCCGAGAGGGCCAAGTCACCAGTGCAGGCGGCCCGGCGGACACCAGCGAAGATGGCCTGGCGGGCCCCCAAGCCGCTCGCCGCCGCACCAACGTCATCCGAGGAGTCCTCCACGACAGCGGATCCCTACTCCAACGAGGACGACGACGTCCAGAGGATCAAGAAGCGAGGTGAGAAGCGGCAGACCCGAGAACGGCAGGACCGCCGCTGCGACGGTTGTGGGGTGGCCCACGACCGCACGAGGTGTCCGTTCCGGAAGGCCGAGTGCCACAACTGCGGCCGAAAGGGACACATCGCCCGAGTATGCAGGCGCGGGCGAGTCGAGGACAAGGGCAGTTCCAGCCATTCCCAGACGCACCAACGAAAGGCGGCCGGCACCAGGAAGGTCTCAGCCGGCCACAGCGAGGAAGGCGTGAACCGCGTGGGCCTGGAGCACCGGCGGTTCTTCATAGAGGTACTGTTGCAGGGGGTCCCAGTGAGGATGGAGATAGACTCGGGGTCTTCTTATTCCATCCTGTCCCAAAAAGAGTTTATGCGCATTCCCCCAGAGAAACGGCCCAAACTGCGGGCCATGAGATCCAATCTACGGGACGTGCAGGGAAATGGGATCCCAGTATTGGGGGTGGGGAACTTCAAGGTGAAGTTCAAGAACTACTCCGAGAAACTGCCCCTAGTGGTCCTAAAAGGGGGGAGGTGCTTCCTTTTGGGAACGCAGTGGTTTGCTCCCCTGGGGATCGAACTGTTCGGCATTAACGCCATCGAGACTGACCCAATGCGGGACGTGTGCGATGCACACCCGGACGTTTTCAAGAAGGGGCTCGGGAAATACAAGGGGCCCCCGGTTTCCTTTGAGCTGGACCCAGAAATCCGGCCCATCCGCCTCAAGCCAAGGAGAGTGCCCTTCGCCCTCAAGGACAAGATTGAGGCGGAACTGGACAAATTGGTGGGGCAGGGGATTTTGGTTCCAGTTGACTCGGCGGAGTGGGAAACGCCGATCGTTACAGCCCTCAAGTCAAATGGGGAGGTCAGAATTTGTGCGGACTATAAATGTACGATAAATAAGGCCATTCGGCCAAATGCATACACGGTGCCCGTGGTCAGCCATTTGCTGGCCACGCTACATGGGAGGAGGTTTTTCGCCAAGCTAGATCTGGCCCAGGCGTATCAGCAGCTCTCTGTAACCCCGGCTGCTGCCGCCACGCAAACGATCGTAACGCACAAGGGGGCGTTTAAGGTAACGCGCCTTCAGTTTGGCGTGAATTCGGCCCCCGGAATTTTCCAGTCCCTTGTGGAACGCCTTTTAAAGGGGCTTCCAGGCGTCCTCCCATACTTCGACGACGTGTTAATAACAGCGGGGAGCGAATTAGAGTTAGCCAAGAGGCTAGATGGGGTTCTCTCAGTGTTCGAGAGGGCAGGACTTCGATTGAGGAGGGACAAGTGCGTATTTTTCGCAAGGGAGGTAGAGTTTCTAGGGTTTAAGGTAACCCCGGACGGAATCAAACCCTCCGAGTCCAAGGTAGCGGCCATGCGAGACGCCCCTCGCCCCACCGCGAAACCGGAGCTGCAGTCATTCCTAGGGCTCCTAAATTTCTATCACTCCTTCCTGCCTCGGAAGGCGTCGGTCGCGGAGACACTGCACGCGCTACTTAAGAAGGATGCGGTTTCGCGGTGGGGGGACAAGCAGGAGAGGGCATTCAAAGAGCTTAAGTCACTCCTGTCTTCGGATGCGGTCCTGACCCATTTTGATCCGAAAAAACCAGTGGTGCTAGTCTGTGACGCGTCCCCGGTGGGGGTGGGGGCGGTCCTGTGCCACGTGTTGGAGAGCGGGAGGGAAGCCCCGGTGGCGTACTACTCAAGGTCCCTCTCGAAAGCCGAGCGCAATTATGCGCAAACAGATAGGGAGGCCCTAGCAATAATCGCGGGAACCAAGAAGTTCCACGATTTTTTATACGGCCGCGAGTTTACGGTAGTGACGGATCACAAGCCGCTGCTGGGGATCTTCACTACCGGCAAACCAACCCCACAAATTCTATCCCCCAGGATGCTGCGTTGGGCCATTTTTCTCAACGCCTACCAATATGAGCTGGTCTATCGCCCAGGGAAGGAGATCTCCCATGCGGACGCCCTGTCCCGATCCCCTCTCCCTAGTTTAGGGAACCCCACGTGTGAGGTAGAGCAGGAACACCAAGTCCTGCTGATTGAGTCTCTCGACTCACCCCCAATTGTGCCGGCCGACCTCGCCAAGGCCACGGCAGCCGACAAGATCCTGGCCCAAGTTAGTTCCTGGGTTAGAAAAGGGTGGCCCACCTCTCCCCCCGAGGAACATTTCAAGCCGTTTTTCAGGCGCAGAGTAGAGCTTTCTCTGGAAAGGGGCTGCTTACTCTGGGGCCAGCGGGTGGTTATCCCAGAGAAGCTGAGGGCCAAGGTGCTGAGGCTACTGCACACCAGCCACCCCGGGATCGTGCGCTCCAAGGCTCTGGCCAGGAGTTTCTTTTGGTGGCCCCAGATAGACGGGGACATAGAACGCCTAGTGGGCACGTGCGAGAGCTGCCAGAGCTCTCAGCCCGAGGAGTCCCGGTTACCCCATAGGGAATGGGATACGGCCCGCGGGCCATGGTCCCGGATCCATGTCGACTTCGCCGGCCCTTTCCGCGGGTCCATGTTTCTCCTGGTAGTCGACTCCTACTCCAAGTGGTTGGAGGTAATCCCCATGAACAGCACGTCCTCTGCCACAACCATTAAACAGTTGCGAAAGCTGTTTGCCTGCTTCGGCCTGCCAGACGTCCTTGTGAGCGATAACGCGAGTACCTTTACGTCGGCAGAGTTCAAGACGTTTATGGAGAGGAACGCCGTCAGGCACATAACAGCTGCCCCGTTTCACCCCGCCACAAACGGTCAGGTAGAGCGCCAAGTGCGCACTACGAAAGACGCACTGCGGCGCATGGGTCCCGGTGAGTTGAACCTGCATCTGTGCCAGTTCCTCATCTGCTACAGGACAACCCCTTTAGCGTCAGGTTTTTCCCCAGCCGAACTCCTCATGAGGAGGCGTCCGGTAACACTGTTTGACCAGATGGATCCGTCCAGAGTAGAGGATGAAGGGAGAAACATAAGCATAGGGGGAGAGAGCTCCAAAAGTTTTGCGGTAGGGGACCCGGTTCACTGCAGAAACTACGCGGCCTCGGGGCCAGCGTGGGTGCCAGGGACAATTGTTGAGCAAACGGGGCCGGTATCCTACAGGGTCGAGACTAGTTCAGGTCTACTCTGGAGAAGGCACGCCGACCAACTCCGAAGGCGAGTCACCGGCGAGGGGGAATCAGCGTTAGGGTCCTCCCCCACCCGCATTACCCAAGGGGGAGACACAGAGGAGGATACTTTCAAAGAGAGGGATCAGTTTGATGATGACTACGAGTTGCAGTACCAGGGGGATGTAGCAGAGTGGTCCCCCACCCGTCCTAGCGAGAAGAGGGGTTTCAGTTCAGCCCCTGGTACTTCCAGTCCCCCTAGCCCTTTTGTTTTGGAGTATACAATAGCTCCTGCTCCCCGGAGACCAACACCCCCAAGACAGGCAACAGGGGTGAGTCCGCCCACCACAGTCTCTAGAACGCCCGGACAGGCAGCGGGGGGTGGCGAGGCCACGAGGGCCTCTTCGTCGGTCCCGAGATTCGTACTGGGGGGGTCCCCAAACTCCTCAAACGGCAGGCAGGGATTCACTTCCCAACTATTCATTCCATTCCCGTCCCCCAATGCAAGGTTACCACAGACGCCACACCGAGCCGCTAATGAGTCCCCCCTTTCCATTGCAGGGCAGGACTCCGCGGAACCAGGAGCCTCCGGCTCCCCTGCGTTAAGTCAAGCGGCCGCACGCCCCAGGCGCACATGCGGCAAGCCACAATGGTTGAGGGACTTCGTCCCATCCTAGGGGGAGGGATGTTATGTATGCATGTACAATGTTACTTTAAATATATGAATGTAACCAGTCCACAATCACAATGTATCTCAGCTGTTAAGGAACGCGAGCAAGCCGCCCATAGAGGGCAGCTGCGAGCGTTCAGTCTCACATGGTCCACATTGCGCAAATCACGAACAGCCGCGGGAATTTCCCCACATGATCAGGAGCTACAGAAAACAACTGCAGAAGAGAAAACAACTGCAGAAGAGAGGCGTGACCTGGGCGAGGCCACACCGGTAGCAGCCAATAAGCTACCGTGCAACAAGATTCAAATGTATTGTGTTATGGTATATAATGAGATGTACCTCCCCCATTACCACATGTTCGTGCTGAGCATCAATGAATAAACCTGTGTTAGTCCTTCCTGCGACTCCTTCTTTGTCTTCCGTGCAAGACACTAAACAGACGTAAACACATTTATGACTGTCGTAAATGTGTAAAAACACATTTACAGCAGCCACATCTGCATTTTACAGTAGCATTTACAACACCAGTCCAGCCCGCTCAATTGTCTGAGGGAGTGTGATCTGGCCTGCGGCTTTAATAGGTTGAAAACCCGTGTTCTATACCAACTGTTTCCTTCATCAGTCCTCCAATACCACCCCTGTTTACCATTTCTTTGGGTCCTTGATTAACCATTTTTCCTCAGTTTCCCCTTATATTTGTACTTTATCCTTGTCACCTAAGTGATCCAGCCTTTCAGACATGTATACATTTATCAAATGTTTTACCACCCAGGGATATTGGACAATATCTTTGCTAGCCTCTGAGAATGCTCTAAAGACCCATTTATTATAGGGTTGTGCATTAACTTCTCACGAAGCCCAGAGCTTAAGATGAACTGGCGTCAGCTTATACACATTCTGGTCTTTCCCAATACAAAATGGCATGCCCTCCAACCTCCTCCATTTGAGTTGTGGCCCCTTTAGTGCTTTACTTTTTGTAATAAAAGGTTTCTGTCTGGGGAGAGGGTTTCGCCAGAAATAGGATGACTGAAAGTTTTCATTTTTGTGATGATGTAAGGATATGAGAGAAGGAGTGATGAGAGGGATTGAGAGGCTGGCAGAATAACCATCACATTTAGGGCATGCTGTATCAAGCTTCTTCAAACACTATGTTTTAGGAAAGAGATGGCGAACCTTGCCACTCCCGGTGTCCTTGGACTTCAAGCCACCTGGAGTCGCTTTGGTGAGGGGGCGGCAATACAAATTTTTAAAAATAAAATAAATTAATTCCCAGAAGCCCTGACCAGCAGGAGTGCTGACTTGGGCTTCTGGTAATTGAAATCTAAGAACACTTGGTGTGCCAAGGTTCACCATCATGGTTTTAGGGGAATGGTTATGTCTGAGTTAAATGTTGGCTTACTGTTGCTTCCTCCTTACTTTGGGTTACAGAATCATAAAACTGTGGAGCTGGAAGGACCTTCAGGGATATGGAGTCCAGCCTCATGCCAGTGAATGAAATACACAGCTAAAACATGCCTGCCATCCTACCTTTGCTTAAAATATTGAGAGCAGGAGAGTCCACCACCCTCCAAGAAAGTCAGTTCCATTGTCCACTGGTTCTTACTTTTAGGAAGTTCTTCCTAATGTTTATCTGAAAGCTTCATTCTTGTAATTTACATCCATTACTTCTGGTCCAGTTCTCTTTGGCTGCAAAAATCAAATCTGCTCCATCTTTCGTATGATATCCCTTAAATATTGGAGGATGGATATCATATGACTTCTCAGCCTTCTCATTTTCAGACTAAACACATTAATTTCCTTCAACTGTTCCACACAGAGTTTGGTTTTGAAACTTCCCAGGCTACACACACAGAAAAAGCCTAGAGGCTAGAATTTTTTGAGTTTAGAATTCCAGCTTCTCACTGTCCATTTTAAACTGTAGTGTCCAGAACTAGCATATTATGCAATTTCTAACGAAATCAGAATAAAATGGGTCTATTACTTTGTTTGATATGGCCACTATACTTCTGTTGATATACCCCAGTATAGGATCCATTCATCCGTTCGTCCATCTGTCTGGGAGATCATCCCACTTTGGGCAGTTTACAATATTTCACTTTTTTTACACTATACCATACTGTTGGCTCATGTTTAACTTGTGATTTAGTAAGAGCCCTAGATCCTTTTCACATGTATTTTTTCCAAGCCAGTTTTCACCCAATCTTTATTTAGGCATCATTATTACCCCTCCCCAAGTGCACACTTTACCCTGTTGAAAATCATTTTGTTTGTTTTAGCCCAGTTGTCTAATCTTTTAAGGTTATTTTGAATCTTGAGTCAGTCTTCCAATGTATTAGTAGCACCTCCACATGAGGTGTGATATGCAAATTTAATGAGCATCCCCACCAGGTCCTCATCCAGGTTATTAATAAAGAGAAGCCTAGGACTAATCCTATGATGATGAAAAGCCATTAGTGAGCACTTTTTGGGTGCAGCTTGTGAACTAGCTACAAATCCACATAACCATAGCATTATCTTGCCCACATGCTATCAATTTGGCCAGAAGAATATCATGAGAGACTTCTTTTTCATCACTGAGGATGTGGATTCCTTTAACTTCCTTTACCCTTCTGAAATCTAATATTTTCTTCCTCTTATTGTTTCTGATTCAATACTTCATTCAAGAAAATACATATACATTTTTTCACACTGTTCCCCTCCTGCAGTGTGTATGTATCTCATCTCTGTGTTATCATCTAGGATTTTTCTCTGTGTGACTTCTTCCATTATTCCTTTCCTTTCCCTGCAACAGTTGTTATTCCAGTAATTCCCCCTAGTGAGCAAATCTCTGCATTTCTTTTGTTGTTTGACTCTTACTTCTAAACTTGTGTATTTTCTCCTCATTATTAGGCAGTTACCGGTAAATCTCCCTTTTGCCTGTACTTTAAAGGCATCACAGCTCTCACTCCACTTTAATATGGGCTAATATGACAGCAAATTTCATCCAGATCTGACAAACAATAAAAGCTAATTATTCAATTTCTGGTAATAATCAGGGGGAGGCCTGAACCTTCACATTTCTGGATCTTGACTGAAGCTCAGGGCTTGAGTCACACTGATACTACTTTGAGACGAGTAGAGCTGTATTTTCAAATGCTAATAGGAGTCATAAGAGCATTTTATGGTCCTTGCAAATCTCCCAGTTGTTTTGTTTGGCTTCCTCTTGAGTTGCATTTCATGCTGTTGGGGTTTTAGCAGCAATTATATTTATATTTCCACACTGGGTGTTTGTTGCTATTGCTGGACTTTATTAATTGTACAGAGTTTTGAGTTTTGTTTTATTGCTGCATTTTGGTTTTAATATGAACGCAACCATGAGAGAACTGCATTTCTGAAGAAAGCCTGATATTTGGTTCATTGGCCAATTGTTCATGTTCAATGTTGTAACTGCCAGAATATAGCAACTGTCACCCTTGTAGGATTCATTCATGTTTTGGTCATGTTTTGTTCATGTTCATGTCAAATTTCCCATTTGTACTTGACATGGACTTGGACTTAGAGTATTAGATCAGGATCAGACAACTTGACAGTCTCCAAATGTTATTGGATAGCATCTTCTAATTCTTTTGTATCCCAATCAAATACTGGACTGCCAAAATGAAGCCATTTTCTTGGCTTTGTCCTTGACCAAACTTAAGTCCTCATCAGTACATGTTTCTGGCAGTAATCAGCAGACCAGCAAATGGCTTATTCAGGGTCCTCCAAGTGACATAGGGGAGGTTGGTTCCTTGGCCATATCTCCCTTTAATATTGTTTCTTGTCCAGTGAGTTCCTTTCTCCATCTTCTAATTTGGTTTTGATCTTGCATACCCTCAAGAATTTTGTTCTTGCTATAAAGCTCTTCCTGGATCTGAGTGGGTAGACTTGAGGCTCATATCTGTTCAGAGGATGTCAAGGGTAATTTTCTTGCTTAGCTCTCTCAGCATGGCATGCTGATGGCATGCAAACCATACAATAGTGACATCATCTCTGGATATGCTGTCTAGGAAGAAAGTAATTGCCATCCGACAGTGTTCATTGTCTAATATCGGCGGCAGCTGCAACTCGTATTCAAGAATACATTTTTCCAGAAGCAGGAAAAATGCCATTGGTGTGTATTTGTTTAAGGTGGATCCCAGCTTGCCATGGGATCACGGAACCATCTCCTGTGGCACACATGAAACGCAACATGCAGGATTTAACACTGGGAGTGCAATGGATTGCCGCAGCCTTGAGGATATTAACATGGTGCGCCTTCACAGCCAGTCCATCTGGCATGGTCTCTTCTGCCTCCATGAACATTGGGAATCAGAAGTAGTTCCTCCTCCACTCATTTTACCATTGGGCCCAATATGATGGTTTCCAGTGGCATTTCCTCCACTGAGGGGACCATCACCCCACCTACAGGGGCTCATCCTCCCATAGCAGTTGGCCCCTTTAGGTGTTAAGTCGCTGGCTGTATGGTCTACTCCATTACTGTAGCAAGATGTCCTGCCAGACATGTCTAATATATTCAGCAATATAAAGCTACATTCAATACAAAATGAAAGGGATAATGCAACATTTCAAATGACAGAAGAACAAATTTGTCAAAAGCCTGAATTATATGAGTTTCCTTTTCTATCCCTCTTTTTCCTGAAAGCCTATGCCAATCTACATTAGACTCTTCCTCATTTGGTTCTAGAATAACTCTGAGAGATATTCGCCAGAGAAAATGACTATAGATGTATAAAAACTCTCAGTCTCAATTTCATTACGACATTCAGCTGTCATACTGCCTTGAACACACAATGACTCTTGGATTTCAGAAGCTAAGAAGGGTTGGGCTTAGTTACTACATGGATGGGAAACCACCAGGGATCTCTATGCAGGGCTAAGAAAGAATCCTGACTGAAACTACCAACAATACTTTATGTACCCATATGCATATGCATGCACACACCCACAGCCCAAAAAATCAGTAGAAAAAATATATTGGCAATGCCTTCTGAGATGGATCAATGATCTGAACTAAATCTGAGACAGTGACCTCTGTTCCCATCTGTACTCGTGGCTTTTATTCCTCATATCAGGCTATGAGATTTTGTTGTCTTTTTTGCCATCCGGCATGGAAATATTATGCCTTTTTCACAGATATTTTTCTACTGTACATATTGGGAAATGCATTTATCCCATGGACAAAAATGTGTTTGTTTTTCAACAGTTCATGCTCTAAGGCATTCACATAAAAAAGTGTGCATCCTGTTAAAATGCATTGACACATTTTTTTTCTTTTCAAAATGCACTATAGGTCTGGAAGAATTGGGTGGGGGATGGGGAGATATGCTTTCATTGATAATCTTGATGCCAAAAATCTTCTCCCTGCCTAAGAATGACTATCTCAAGCATATGAGATAAATTTTATGGCTGATCAGGATTTGAAACCATGTCTGAAACTGCATTAAAAATAGTATCATCACATAATACGAAAAAAGGAGGCTTTGAACTTCTGTTAAATGTAAGGTGAGAAGACATGTCTTGCAACTCTTTAACATTTACCCCTTTGTCTTGACAGCTGCTGAGTATTCTTCCAAAAAAATTGACAAGGCAGTTTTGTAGGGCAAGCTCAAGTGAAATGAATGAAAGTTTAAATATCACAAGACTATATACCAAATATCCAGTACTAGAAAAATACATGTAACCGGTAGGGGGGAAAACAAATAAACAAGGGAGAACTGAAAATAATTTGGACTTCAGGATGTTAGCTCTGATTTTCTTTCATTGCTTTGTAACACCAGATAGTTAAATTCTTCCAGGACATTTTTTTGGGAGAATTGAAAACAAAGAATGTAGTAATGTCTTGGACTATTTTAAGTGAAATGGTTTACTTTTATAGTGCTTTAACTTACTTGGACATGGATGATAACTGAAGTTATATGGTCACTGTTAGTAAAAAGTAACACAGGTAAGTGATGTTTAAAGCCACAGCAATCTTGTAACTATAGTGATGCCATACGAGGAACCAAAATATTAACTTAATACACCAATGCATTTTGTTTCATACCACGGATAGACTAGTTGCTATTGGGAAGAGAGAGAAAAAACTGTCTGCAGTGAGGTTTGAAATACATTTCCTTACATCTTGCCTCCCCCTGCTGGTTGTGCAGGAAGGAGTTTATGAAGCATAAATTGATAGATGCCTCTGATGCAGCTATTTTAACAGCCCGCCCCAATGTGCTTCTCTCTAAAAATGTTAGACTGCACCTTCCACCAACCTAGGCCACTGGCCATGACAATTAGGCTAATGGGAATTGTAGTCTAAAACACGTGGAGGGCACCATGTTAAGAAATGCTCACTCAGTAAATATGGAAATACGAACAGGTTCACTAAAGCCCTATTCAATCATTCATTCATTTCACGTGTGGATCCCAAACTCTATGAAAGAGGCACGGTAGCTCCTGTTCCTCTACTTTCTGGGCTCTGGCCCACCAGCTAGATAATGAGCTAAAACTCATTAGGTTGTGAAGATATCTTTTAGAGGAGCACTTTTGCTGTCTACTCATTGTGAGGAGAAAGAGACAGTGGTGGGCTTCAAAAAAATTTACTACTTGGGCATGGCCAACTCATGGGCAAGGCTGGGTTACTGGGTGGGTGTGGTTAAACTGCTGTATTTTAATGTGAGCTTTTGTGGATTGAGTCCACTTCATGACGTCAGATGATTAGTTAGCAATTACACTTTAATGCTCTAATTTTCCTTTAAAGAGTAACTGCAGTAGAGTAACTGCTGGCTAAGCCCGGGCTCCCAGACAGAGAAGGAGGAGGAGTAGGAGGAGGGTGAGGCAAGGTGAGGCAGTGGGCAGGGCCAGCCAGTTTTACTACCGGTTCTCCCAAACCTGTCCGAATCTGCTGGAGCCCACCACTAGAAAGAGATTAGTGTGACTGGAATAATCTCCTGTAACAATTTGTTGGGATTTGCAGCTGTTGCAGGACTGGACCCTCATTCTGCTGCATTTGCTAAGCCACACCTGATAAAGTTTCCAGACTTTCATAAGCTCCACTTGGAGATGCTGGGTATATATCTATATGAGAACCAGTCCTTCCTTCTAGAACAGGGGTGGCCAAACTACAGCCATCTGGCCTGTGCCGCCCTTGCCACTACTGGAAGCAGAAGCAAAATACACCTGTGCATGTGCAAATGCAGGTGTAAATGTACCTGTGGCTTTTGGAAATGCATTTATGACAGCTGCAGACATATTTTAAGGCATGACGAACTACGTGACTGGCCCACGGCAGAAAAAGTTTGTGAACCCCGGTTCTTGAAGCTACCTTCAGAAAAAAGCTCAGCAGACTTACATTTGCTTGGCTCTCCTGCTTTGTTCTTGATTCTGAAGATCTCCCTCCTTGTTCCTGCTCTTGAAGACTCACTGCTCTGCTTCTGTTGGCTGTTGTTGTGCCTTGCCTGGCACCTTGCTCCAGCCCACAAAGATACTCTGCCTTGTCTGTTCCCCCAATTGCCTGATGTCTGGATCGCTGGACTATGCTTGCACCATCTGGACTAATCCTGCTTTCCTGGCTTGATTTGGTTTTGGACTCTGGGCTGAGATATGGTTATTGTTTAGCCTGTGTCTTGTTTGTGTTGTCTGCCAGCTGCCCATGTCCCAGACACAATTAGAGCATGGCTAAGACTATAAGGATATGGCTGAGGGTAGTCTTACCCTGCTCTATATCATGGAGAAAAGTCATTTCTGCTTGTTGTTGTTGTTGTTCAGTCGCACAGTCGGTTCCGACCCTTTGCGACCCTATGGACCATTGTTCTCCAGGCGCCTCTGTCCTCCACCATCCCCCTCAGCCCTCCCAGCTCTGTGCCCATTGTGTCTACAATGCCATCTAGCCATCTCATCCTTGGCCTCCCCCTTCTTCTTTTGCCCTCCACCTTTCCCAACATCAATGCCTTCTCAAGTGAATCCTCCCTTCTCATTTGATGTCCAAAGTATTTTAGCTTCATCTTTACTATTTGACCTTCCAATGAGCAGTCAGGGTTAATTTCTTCTAAGATTGACCTATTTGTTCTCCTCGCTGTCCAGGGGACTCTCAAAACCCTCCTCCAACACCACATTTCAAAGGCATCTATTCTTCTGCGTTCAGCTTTCCTAATTGTCCAGCTCTCACATCCGTACATTACTACTGGGAAAACCATTGCTTTGACTATTTTAATTTTTGTTTTCAATGTGATGTCTCTGCTTTTCACTATGTTCCCCAGGTTTCTCATTGCTTGTCTCCCAAGAATCAGTCGCCTTTTTATTTCATGGCTACAATCCCCATCTGCAGTGATCTTTGATCCTAAGAAAGTAAAATCTGTCACTGCTTCTACTTCTTCCCCATCTATTTTCCAGGAACTGATTGGGCTTGTTGCTATTATCTTGGTTTTCTTGATATTTAGTCTCAAGCCAGCTTTTGCACTCTCCTCCTTCAGCCCAATCAAGAGATTCTTTAGGTCTTCCTCACTTTCTGCCATTAGGGTGGTATCGTCTGCATATCTCAGATTGTTGATGTTTCTCCCAGCGATTTTAATCCCATATTGTGATTCCTCCATCCCTGCACTGCGCATTATGTGCTCTGTGTATAGGTTGAATAGGCATGGTGACAAAATGCAGCCTTGTCTTACTCCTTTTCCTATTCCAAACCACTCTGTCATTCCGTGTTCTGTCCTAACTGTTGCTTCTTGGTTCATGTACAGATTTCTCAGGAGGCATATGAGGTGCTCTGGTATTCTCATCTCTTTAATTACTTGCCACATCTTGTTGTGGTCCACACAGTCAAATGCCTTAGTGTAGTCAATAAAACAAAAGTAAACTTGTTTCTGGTATTCCTTTGTTTTCTCCATGATCCAGCGTATGTTGGCGATGTGGTCTCTAGTCCCCCTGCCATTTCTGCTTACACTGAGGTTTTCCCTATGTACAAAAAGGCCAGGGTGAAACCCCTCCCATCTTCCAAATGAGGAAAGCAATAACAGAAGGACAGGATTAACCTTTTCTCTTCCTGCATGTAAACTGCAGCCTGGTGGGTAACAGCTGAACAAGACCCTTGAGGACAGTTACTAAAAAGGTGTTTATGATGGAAGAACTCTGGTCAGCTACTTGTATTAGTAATAAAGCATAGAACTCAGGACTCTCTCATCTCATGATTACTCAACTCCTGAAGAGTCCTGCAGTGGTGGAAATATATATGCATTTTTTACCACTTATAGAGGCAATATATAACTAAAAATTGCTGAAAGTCTTCACTTTTTAATAACATCACCATGTGTGATGGAGAAGTATTTGATAATATTTTGAGACAATGCACATTCAGGATGTTTCAGAGGCTATAATTTTCATGTCTCCTAATCTAACATGTTCAAAGGTATTGTAGAAATGTCTTTTCATCAGATTGCTCTTTACAGTGGAACCCCGCATAACGAATGCTTCATATAACAAATTTTGTACAACGAAGCGTTCATTAGGCAATCGCAATACCCCGCATAATGATTTCCCCCCCATTATACAGGGTTTTTGTTAAGCGGCACATACCCTGGTTAATAAAAACCCTGTATAATGAACCTTTTCCTTTTCGTTATGTGGGGTATCACCCATTTGATCCGCACAACAACAAAAAATGCATAGCGAAGAGCTCCGTGGAAGGGAGCTGTTTCGTTATGTGGGGTTCTATATTCCAGTTGCATACATTGTCATAATATTCTGGAACCAAGAAACAGGTGCTTCTAGATAGTTTTCTAAAACAACTAGCAGAGATTTATGGAGAATTTTACCAACCAAGGAAGAAGAGTAAGTTCTCTGGTGAGGACCTTTTTTATTTTTATTTATGAGTTTGTGCTTGGTATGTTCAAATGGCACTTTTGGATGACAGCATCCAAAGTACAAAGAAAGCACTACCTGTATTTCATAGACTGGAGAAACAAGCACTGTCTCTGAAGAAAAATGAAAAGCAGTGCAATTCCTCACCTGACCAAAGAGTTTTGAAATTCTGCAATTCATAGAATGGATAATAAGACAATAGTTTCTTATTTTCTAATATCAGAAGTTGATTTCATATGTTATGGGTACTGTCAGGAACAGACAGTAAACAGAATGTTATCTGTATCTGTGACTCAGAGTCATAAGAAGGTGAATGTCTGCAGCTTTAGAGCAATTCTATGTCTTCCCATCAGGTTAGTATTCCTTTAAAAATGGAATTGTGGTAGAAGAGTGAAGATATTTTCAGAACAAATTTTTATCATGCAATTCTTTTCCTTGAAGCCTGCTTTAATCTTTCTGATCTACAAATGATGTGCTTGTTCTTTAATTAGCTCATTGTCATCATCACACTTATCCCACTTTCCCCCTAACCTGGAATAGTCCATCCCATAATAGTTCCAACATGAATTAGTGTCTAGTAAATGCCTGTTGGAATTGGGGCTTTCTACCAACTTGAATTGTAAATACTTTTTAGGACCAAAAATGACAATAATTTCTACTAATAAACAGGGCATTTCTTCATCTAAAGATGAACTCTTAGCTCAGGGGCGGGGAACCTTTTCCTGTTGAAAGGCCTTGTTAATTAAGTTGTAAACAAAAAAGGCCACATTCAAGAAGTTACGATTAGATATACTTTAAAATTTACATTTGTAAAAAACCTTATTGCTATGTACTTAATATTTTTTAAAAATATGAAAATTATTTATTAAAATTAAAGTTACTACAAAAACACAAATTTACTTGCTCTGTAAAATTTGAATTCAGTCTAAAGGCGGCACTTAAGTACCTAGAAGACCACATGTGTTCCTTAAAGCCCTGGTTCCCCACCCCATCTATGCTTCATTTTTCAACAAACAGGAATGTGATGTCCTTTGTGTCCAGAAACTCACAGAGGAATTGGTCAGCATTGACTAAAATTTCCTGGGAGGGGTGCTGCTGCTTAGAGGCCTCAAAAACAATGCAGATGTGCAATTTTTAAAGGCCAGATATTATAGTTCCCTCAACACTGAAGAAGATAATATAGAGATCTTGACAGTTGAACTGGCTGCGTGTACAATAACAATGATTTATAAATCACCTAATATACCATTCAGCTCTAAGAAGCTGTAAAACCAAACCAAAACACTCACTTTCTAGTTGGAGAATTCAACAGCCATGACAATATTTAGAGCTATGAACAAGATGATGAAAATTGTAAAGCTATTATAAAATGGGCAGAATCCCATGATCCTAAACTGCTCACCTCATTTGTCAGTGGAAGATGACTAAGAAGCAATGATTTTTTAATTTTATTTTATTTTTTATTCACTTTCATACTCTACCCTTTTGATGCAAGCACCACTCAGGGTTGCTTGCAATGCTCCAGATCTAATTTTTGCTAGTGATCCTTATTGTTGTTAAGTCACACAGTCAAGTCTGACCCTTTGTGATCCTATGTACCACTGCACGCCAGGCTCCTCTGTCATCTGCCATCCTCTGTAGCCTGCCCAGATCTACACCCACTGCATTAACAATGCTGTCTAGCCATCTCATCCTCTGCCGCCCCCATCTCTTTTTGTCTTTGATCTTTCCTAGCATTAGGGCCTTCTCTAGTGAATCCTCTCTTCTCATTTGGTGGCCAAAGTACTTGAGCTTCATCTTCAGTATTTGTCCCTCCAACGAGCAGTCCAGCTTAATTTCTTTTAGGATTGACTGATTTGATCTCCTTGCAGTCCAGGGGACTCTCATTTGTCTTCTCCAGCACCTCTTCTTACTTCTCTTCAAAGGAATCTATTCTTCTGCACTCAGCCTTCCTTATGGTTAAGATCTCGCAGTCATACATTACTACTGGGAAGACCAGTATCCTACAGCTCAACAATATTCTAACAGCAAGTGATTCAATCCTCCCAAAAATAGCACAGACCCACTCTATGTCAAATCTACTCAACCATCCAACTTCAATCTATACAAGGCTGTAGGATATACAAATTTCAAAAAAGAACTGGGAAGGGTTTACAGCAATGCTAGATGCAGCTGTGCTTCAGATGGCCCCTCAACTATATCAATTATTAACATCCATTTTGGAATGTTTTATGCCTCTATTTGTGCTGACCCACTTGAGTGGGCACGGTCACCACACGGCGGTGCTACACAGAGTGTCTTGTTTGAGGATAGTCCAGATATCAAAGTCCAAAAGGCAAGCCAAGGTCTGTTTACCGGTAGTCCAAGTCAGTAGTCTAATCCAAAGGGTGTCCAGAGGCATCGTCTGGGTTGGCAGAGAAGTCAGGATCATGACAGGCAGGTCAGGGTCTAGGCAGGCAATCTGGAGTCAAGCAGGATGTCAGTCCTCACACAAGAGTTGTACCGATGCTAGCAGGCTGCAAGAAGCTTGCTTATAAGCCTCACAGCTATCAGCTGGGAGCCTTCTTTGGTCCTTCACTCTAGCCTGCCTGTGTTTCAGGTGTAGCTGTTTCCTGGACCTCTCCCTGACTGAGGGCTGATCACTGTCAGAGCCAGACAGGTCAGCTGCCGGGGAAAACAGACTTGGGCCAGGCTCAGGCTGAGATCCCTGGCTCAGGGCATCCTAGGCCTCGGGTGCAGGCAGAACTGGGCTGGGCATAGGGAGTGCCCCCTGATCTAGGTTGTCGTCAGAGTCGGAGGTGGGCTGGATCACAACACTATTCCAAAAAGGTATCAAACCAGTTAAATTTCAAGTCTCATTCTGAAAGCACATGCCAAATACTTAGATTATACTTCATGCTTTAAAGAAAAACTTTCAGTTAAAATACAGTTAAAACTGGAAGAAATTTGATCTTGAAGCTTGCAGAAACAAAAATAACTCACTGGATAGACACTATGACAGAGCTTGACACAGCCAGAATGTTTGAGACTGCTATAAAACTGAACAAAAACCACCACCGCCCTGCCCCAAAAGGACAACATAGCCAAATATAACTCATACCAACTGCTTCTAGCAAGGTAGATCAACTAACACATAATTTAAAAATAAAATAAATGAATATTAGGAATGTTGAATGTAATGGACTTTCAACAGTCTCTATACTGGTATAATTAGAAAAAACCATAAGAAGATAGAGGAATGCCAAAACTATCGACTTGTTGATATCCGGATTGAGGAAATAAATCCTAAAAATATGACAGAAGATGAATGTAAACACAATATTGAAACTAGGCAAAGAACTATCAGATCCCCAAAGCTGCAGGCAATTTCCCTATGCCACTTATACAAAGTGTTTGAATTAATATTAAATTGTTTAGTCCCTAAAGGTAAAAGTCACCCTTCTCATAAGCCATTCGTATCCGACTCTAGGGTTCAGTGCTCATCTCTGTTATAGCCGAGGAGCCAGCGCTGTCTGCATTTGCAGACATTTCCATGGTCATGAGGCAAGCATGATTAGACACTAGAGTGCATGGAACGCTGTTTACCTTTCCACTGAAGTGGTCCCTATTTATCTACTTACAATTTCTTGCTTTTGTTTTTTTTCTATTTTTTTATTTTTATAAAAGGAAAAGTATACATGATACAAAATAACATAAAAGTACAAATTACAAGTAAAAATAAAAAAATCACATACTTAAAAATATAATAACAGATAGTGTATATTCACTTTACCTTATTTGAACCATCTTGTTTAAACATAAACTATTTAAATGTAAAAAATACACTATCTTAAAAAAACAAATCTGAACGTAAGATAATGCCCCAGTGCTATGTACATTGCCTTGGGAATTGCAGAGCTGCTCAGCGTCACATATTATAACCAAAAACTCATGTGGCTTGGGGCTGGTCTACCACCTTTACCTTCAGACAATGTATAAACCAGAAATGGTTTCCAAATTATTCCAAATGTGTTTTTATCTATCATATCTCTTTTTATTTTCAATTCCCATGTTAACTTATCATTTAATGCAAGTTGCCACATTTCTCTGTATCTACTATAGAATCATCCTTCCAATTTCTAGCAATACATTGTCTTGCAGTTGTAAACATTATTGTTAACAGTTCTTTATTATGTTCTTCCATATTATTATGCCCTTCCATATTCCTATTGTCAAATTCCATCAATAAGGCAGTACCTGACTCAGGCTTAAGTTTACTACCCGTTATTTGTGATATTTCATTTTCTATTTTAAGCGAAAAAGCTTTAACCACATCACAACTCCACCACATATGTTCATAAGTCCCCGTAACAGTCTTACATCTCCAGCACATTTTCGTTTTAGTACAATCCATCTGATTTAACCTAACCGGTGTCAGGTACCACCTCCACAACATTTTATAGTTATGTTCCATGACTCTCACAGACATAGATCTCATAATTCTTCTTTTCCATTTATACCTACAACTTTCCTCTGAAATTCTAATATTCAAATCTTTTCCCTATTTTTTTCTTAATGTTTCCTGTGATCTGTCGTCACCATTTAACATTTTATAGAATTTACTGACAAGGCCCTTAATTCCTACCTCTCCCTTTCTTATTTTAAATACCAACTCTTCAAAATCTGTCCTTTCTCTCGTTAAACTAGTCTCCAAAAATATTTGCTGTTCCATTTATTCAATAAAATAACTTGAAACCAGTTCAAATTCATTTGTTCATAAATTCCCAGTCTTTTTTCTTTGTTTTTACATATCTGAATCCAATCCTTCAGCAGGAATACATCATTTTTCAAAAACACATCCCTCACCTTCCTATCCATCTTTAATGGAAAATTCCTCAAATCTTCCATTTCTGTAATTGGGGAAACATCTGAAGCTAACTTTGTTTTCAATTTCTTCCATAAATTCAATGTTGTTTTTATTAATCTATTTTTAAATTCAATTTTAGTTGATACTTTCTCCAAAAAGAAATTGCTTTACCAACACGTTTCACTTCCTTCATCTCCATTTCCTCCCATATCATCTCTTCTTTCATTAAAATTTTTGCCACATTTTTAAATTGAAACGCCTTATAATAAGTATCAATATTTGGTATTCCCAATCCACCATCTTTCTGTGCTAAATACCACAACTTTTTTTATATTCTTGGTCTCTTCCCCCCATTACAATAGTCATTCAAAAATTTTTTGAAAGTCTTTTATCTCGTTATCCTTAAGTTGTACTGGTAAAGCATCTAACCATTTTTCCTTCATTTCTTTTTTCTGTTTTTCATAATTTAACTATATTAAATCCTCAAATTTATTTGATATATTTATCCCCAAATATTTCAAATTATCCTTATCCTGAATATGATACTTTAATTTAATCTCTTCTCTTTTCTCTTTATTCATATTACAAAATATTACTTCTGATTTATCCCAGGTTATTCTCAATCCAGTCATTTCCCCAAATTCTTTAAGATGTCATTGTATTTTTGCTAAGGTTCCTTTTGGATTTTTCATAATTATTAGGGTATCGTCTGCATACAAACTAATTTTATTCCCTTCCACTCCTTCAATGTTTTTGTCTTCCCTTATCATGTTAGCCAATATTTCCATTGCCATTATAAATAATATTGGTGAAAGTGGGCAGCCCTGATGTGTTCCAGCCTTAAACTCTACCTCTTCTGTAAAAGCTTTGTTTACTCTCACTTTAGCAAAACCATGTTGATATAATTGGTCTATAGTCCTTTTAAATTTTGTACCAAACCCATAATTATTAACCATCTCTTTAATTGTAACCCATTGTAACGAATCAAATGCTTTGTATATATCCAAAGAAAATAATCCCACCTCCTGTTTAGTTTGAAGTGCTGAATCTATTAGATCTACTACCCTCCTTGTTAAGTCTGTCATCTGCCTCCCTTTTAAGAACCCTGCTTGATCCCTGTTTATGTAGTCTGTCATAAAGCTATTCAACCTTTTTGCAATAATGGCTGTAAATATTTTAGCATCTTGATTTATTAATGAAATTGGTCTATATGCTTCTACTTTCGTTAAATCTTTCCCAGGCTTAGGAATCAATACAATTATAGTCCTGTGCCATGAAGTCGGCATCATTTCTCCTTCCAAAATAGAAATGAACAGCTTCAAAAGTCTAGGACCTACCATTTAGTAAAATTCTTTATAAAACTCAGCCGGTAGTCCAATTTCTTGCTTTTGAACTGCTAGGTTGGAGCTAGGACAGAGATGGGAGCTCACTCTGTCCTGCAGTATTCAGGGATCGAACTGCTGACCTGCCACCTTCCGGTCTGTGTCTTTGAACATCTAATTCCACAACAGGTAGTCTTTAAACCTGACAACATTATATTGCTCAAACTTTAAATCTAACCGAGCATATACAGAAGATGGTTTTGAAACATAAAATAACTCAGGCAGCATTTCTTGATCTTAGAGTGGCATAGGATACAATCCACCATAAACTGTTGCTAAAAAAACATAGCCTCCTTAATAAAGACCACTGATTGACAGAAATAGTTGCTGTCCTACTTTAAAACCAAATATTCTTGGTTGAATTCAAGTGATTCACAATTGCTGGAAAAATCAAAGGAATGGTCTCCCACAGGACAGCATCCTGGCACCAATAGTGTTTAACATTTACAGAAAGGATCAGCCAATGTTCCCATACTCTAGGAATTTTATCTGTACTGAGGATCTTGCTTAACAATCCAGAGGGAAAGCTTTGAGTCTGTTGAGCTCCAATTAATCTTTGTTTTAGAAGATATTCCTTATATTATAAAAACAGCCAGCTGAAACTAAACCGTTTCCAAAACACAGGCTTGTGCCTTCCAGTTAAAGAACTGAGAAGCAGAGAGGAAGTTGTCAGCTGGGAAGACAAGACCTTGAAAAATTGCCCTACCCCAAAGTATTTCAGTGCCACTCGTGACCAAACATAGCTTTAAAAATTGTCTAAACAGCAACTTGTTGCCAAATATAACATGCCTAGAAAACTATAACAAACAATAACAACAGCTTTATCCCTGTGCTATTCAATGTGAGTGTTGTGTGGTATAAATCAGCATTAGCCAAACAAGTGAATGTAGTTCTTAATGAATCATGCAGGGTTATTACTGGCTGTCTGAAACTACTCCCAAGGAAAAAGTATATTATTTAAAGCAGGGATTCTCAACCTTCGGCCTGCAGGTCAGATGTGGCCCATGACACCATTTCATGTTGCCCTCCTTCACCACACCAGGAAGTGTCATGTGGTGGAGGAAGGATAAAATGGCCATCCGGCCTCCAAAGCTGTCTGAGGGAGAGTGACCCAGCCCTTGGCTTTAAAAGGTTGAGAACTCCTGATTTACTGCAGTGGCTCAAGTGGTTAAGATGCTGACTGAAAGGCAGGAGGTCAGCAGTTCGATTCCTGAGTACTGCAGGACAGAATGAGCTTCCATCTTTGTCCCAGCTCCTGCCAACCTAGCAGTTCGAAAGCAAGAAATTGCATGTAGGTAAATAGGGACCACTTTGGCGGGAAGGTAAACAGCATTCCATGCACTCTGGTGTCCAGTCATGCCTGCCACATGAACATGGAAACATCTGCAGAAGCAGACAGCACTGGCTCTACGGCTTTGAAATGGAGATGAGCACTGAACCCTAGAGTCAGATACGACTGGCTTTCGAGCAAGGGAAACCTTTACCTTTACCTAACACCAAACCCATTTACTTCATGGTCACCAATCCCCTAAACAATGGCTCATATTGAGGAACGGTTTCCTGCACACCTCTCAAGCACTAAATATTAAACAAGAAAAGACTACACTAAACCTAGGGAGGGCAATAACAGCACACCTTGCTTTGGTGTATGAAAACCAAGACACAGGACACAGCCTCGGGCTGGGTTAACTCAGGTTTATTGCATGGTGGTCAGAGGGAACATGAGGTAATGGCGGATCAATAGCTCTTTATATACAGTAGTAACACATTTGAACGTGGTGCCATGATAGCCCATTGGCTACTGTCTGCGTGACGTCACTGCTGGTCACGCCCTTCTTGTCCAGGTGTAGGTGGTGGCGGGAAAACTTCCCGCGCTGTTGCCTTTGATGAGTTTGGACCAAGAGAGCTTGGACGCTCGCTGCTGCCACCGCTCGCTGGTGGTCATTAGCTCGCGTCCTCTTACAGGGTTTATGTGATACAGCTGAAGGTTACATTGTTACCCATAGGCAAGGTTACATTGGTTCAGATACATTGTTATCCATGTGGAGGATTAAATCATTAGGACACAACACCTGCTGAATGGCTGAATGCCAAAGAATGTCTCCAGGACAAGAATCTGGATAGACCATCTTCAATCGACTTTGAAGAGAAGTAGGAAGATCAAAGGATAATCAAGTAAAATGGATCTACTTGGATATAGGACAAAATTTCTGTGAATGCAGAGAAAATCAGAATTTATTTGCCTGCAATTTATGTCCTACCAAAGTGTACAAAAACTGATCTAGTAAATGGTTGAGATAATGCTATTGAAATAACTAATTTCTGATAAAAATATAATGTAATTATTTTAGCATTTTAATTTATTTTGAGTTTTATTTATAATGCATATAGAGTATGATGATAATTTTAATTTGTGAAATGCTCTGATATGAATAAGGAATTGGTATGAGTGATACAAATAAATATCCTAAATGCCCAGAGGAAGAGAAAATTCTATTTTCTGGGTAATCTCTAGCAGAGATTACCCAGAAAATAGAAGATTTGTAGGGAGGAAGCAAAATAAATTAGCAGAAACCCCATGACTTAGTAACTGCACATTTGTAGTCTATCAAAATGAAGAGATGTGGAGATGAGCATGGGACTGCTTAATAATGGAAGAATGTCCAGGTAACTGAACACAGAATGGCAAAAAAAAAGTTCTGTAGAAGTGATTTGAAGGGATTTGGTCAAGCGGGAAGGAGGTTTACATGGAAAGTTTCAGTGGAAACAAAGGAGGCAAAACAGCAAATATTTGTGGGTAGTGTCTGGAAGGCAGCTGGGGAGGGGAGAGAAGGGCAATGGTGTGTGTGTGTGTGTGTGTGTGTGTGTGTGTGTGTGTAGCTGAAGAGTTCACACAAGGCAACTTTGTGGTGCAGAAAAACTATCACTGATTGATCAGAATAAGGACAACTTTCAACAGCAGAGTCACATTTTATTTAAAATAGCAATGATTGGGTGGTACAAGAGTGTTTTCATCTGGAAGTGCTTGTGAATAGAATGCTACAAAGGAAGATATATCAATTCCATACATGTGGAGTTCATTTACTGTCATGGGTGTACTGGCTATGCTAAAAGGGTGCTGGACAGGGAGGGAGGGGGCAGTGCCTATGGAGGGTACTGCATGACATCATGGATTAAGCACTTATCTTGGGTCCCAGCTCTTGCCAACCTAGCTGCTCAAAAGCAAGTACATTAATTGGGACCACTTCAGTGGGAAAAGATCTTGGGGACATGGAAGGAGCCTCATTCGCCCTCCTTATGTGGGGAGAGAGTAATGGATGAAGGGGAACCAGAGAGAAAGGCATTTCCCTCATCTTCCTCTCCCCGCACCTCCACCGGACAATGGGGAGGGGTGGAAAGAAAGAAGAGGCAGCAACCAGTGGGGAGAGATAGACCTTTAATCTGCTTCGGCTGCCTCTCCCACCAACCACCCTCTCTCCCCGGCACTTTGGTTTGGGCATGGCGGACTCTGGCTGCTGGGATGGCTGCTGGGATTAGACCTCTGATTCCCGCCCCCTGCCTTCTCCCTCCACCATGCACCAAACAGCCCTGCCCCGTCATGTCCTTGGTGGATGGGAAAGACCTACCGGGTTTCTTCGCGGCTTGCGGCGGTGGCGACAGCAGCAGCAGTGACGGGTCAAATTGGTTGGTGCACAGCAATACCCAACATGCGCCAAACAGCCATGGCAGGGGACAGGGCTGGTTGGTGCACAGCAATACCCGCCCCATGGAAACAGCACCCCACTACCTGGAAGGTTCCAGCTTGGTAGGGGACTGTGGTGGAAATCTAGTGTAGCTGCCAGGTGACATACTTCAGCCCACCTCTGGGGGGCACTAGTCACTGGGGTGCACCGGGATTTATCCCTGTGTCCCAAATGGCCAGCAAGGGCCTGTTTCCTGTGACACCACATACATGCCTGAGATGTCTATCATTAGCCTATTCAGTCCATTACCACACATGAAGGCAAGGCCCAAACTATGTAAAAGCAATGTCCCTATCAGTTCCTCATTCTTCCAACCAGAACTGAGAATTAATGGTAGTGGTAGTAGTAGTTTCTTCTCATGCTGCGCACTGCCCATCTCTGCCACTACAGCAATGAGGCTCTACTGGTAGAAAAAAATATTTATTTATTGCACTTATATTCCACCCCTCTAGGGAAGAATTCATCCATACTCAAGGCGGCTAAAATCATAACATCCCTCATACAACAATAAACAATTATTAAAAATTACACCCCATAAAACATACAATAAAAACATCACTAAACATTATAATAGACAAAGGTACCATAAAAAATAAACCCCTAAGACCCAATATTTGCATTAAACAGATAAATTCAGCCTACCAATTCTTTGCATAAATGCCATTCTACATGCAACTGGAAAAAGTGCGTCCACACTTACATAAAAGGGTTCTTTTATCCAAGATCACAGGTAAGCTATGGGCTATCTGATAAGAGCCTTGGTTGTTAATTAGCAGATTCTACCATTTGAGTTATATCAGTGGTTTTGGAGGCATATTAGGAACTGCTCATGCTCCCACCTGTCTACCAAGAAAAGAAAAGGTACACAGACAATGTTTTGATAAGGACAATCTGTAAATGTATAAGGGTTGCTGGATATCCAGCAAGTCTAGGTAAAAGGTAAAGGTTTCCCTTGCTCGAAAGCCAGTCATATCCGACTCTAGGGTTCAGTGCTCATCTCTGTTTCAAAGCCGAAGAGCCAGCGCAGACGTTTCCATGGTCATGTGGCAGGCATGACTAGACACCGGAGTGCACGGAATGCTGTTACCTTCCCACCAAAGTGGTCCCTATTTATCTACTTGCAGTTTCTTGCTTTCAAACTGCTAGGTTGGCAGGAGATGGAACAAAGACAGGTGCTCATTCTGTCCTGTACTCGGGAATCGAACTGCTGACCTTCTGCCTCCCAGTCAGCATCTTAGCCTCTTGAGCCACTGCAGTCCCTGGCTTCTAAAACAAACACAGTTGGAAGCTTCTAGCAACAATACTTCCAGTTAATATTTTTAAAAGCAGGAGAAATTTGCCCTTCCCTGAATCTTGATTGGCTACAACTATTCTTTATAGCTCCACTTCAATAATTACTGAGAAAAGCCCCTTGTGCTCACTAATGCCTGAAAATATTTTTTACAAAAATTAAATTAAACTAAATAAAATGAGGGGTGTCAGGGGGCCTCAAAATTCAGGCAAATTCCAACTATCCCCTAAAGGACGCAAAGGGACATTCAGAGCCCTGATGTCTGTATGCTTTGAAAACTGTAATTCTAGTTTGCACTTCGGGAATAATCATAAAATCATAGAATAATGGAGTTGGAAGAAGCCTGTAAGGCCACTAGTTCAACCCTCTTCTCAATGCAAGAATCCAAATAAAATTTTATTTGACAGACAGCTTGAAGTGGGTAGGTGGGGGGAAATTAGAGCACGGGTTCCTGGATGGTCATTTTGCCCTGTCTGCATGATGGGGGGCAGCCATTTTGCCCCAAAAGTTCAAAGTGGCAGCCATTCTGTTTTTTGAATGCCCTTGGAGGGTTGGGAACCACATGAAATGGTGCTCTGGGCCAGATCCGGCCCACAGACCTTAGGTTAGGAACCCCTTGACTAGAATGTAGGAGAGTTGGGCCCTTGTAGTCGTATGCATCCCAAATGCAACCTATTCCTCAGTGTGTGAAATAATAATAATAATAATAATAATAATAATAATAATAAGTTATTATTATTATTATTATTATTATTATTATTATTATTATTATTATTATTATTATTATTATTATTATTATTATTATTATTATTGGATTTATACCCCGCTCTACAAACCGACTCAGAGCGGCTACAACAAACTAATATAGGTACAAAATAACAATTACGAAATAAATAGTCACTACACTTACAATAAATTCCACAGTAATACAAAGTATCAGTACAACATCAAAATATCAGCAAACAATGTATCAATAATTTCAATTAGAATTACAAGGTATGAAACATCAAAATGCACAATGTCAACAATATTACAGAAACAGAAGGGAAAACCTCATTTAAGAAGCCCCACAAAGTCCGGCAGCAACCGAACCATGAAAAAAACAAAGTCAATTAACCGCCCTTGTCCTCCTCCTGGCCAATAGAGTGGCCGGGAGGGCATGGTGGCTCAACAGCATTGGCGTCTTCAAGCTCCCCATGGCTTTGGGGAGCTCCTTTTATCCTCCCGGTGATGACAGGGGCGGGAGGGCGTGGCAGCTCAGTGGCAGCAGTGTCTTTGAGCTCCCCATGGCCCCAGGGAGGTCCTTTTATCCTCCCAGCAATGACAGGACTGGGAGG